>CM055737.1:15198878-15263169 GCA_029465975.1 Dallia pectoralis | reverse complement strand
CCGAGATCAGGCGTTTTCAGGGTGGTGTGGCCGTAGGCTATTAGAACATTTGAAAATACAGCTGTTATTGATTTCTTCACTGCATAATTAACTTTTTGATTGATTGTTTCTTCCCGCCAAGAAAATAACAAAATGCTTACAACACTAGATATTCCTAGGCGGTCTCCCATCCAAGTACTAACCAAGCCCGACCCTGCTTGGCTTCCGAGATCAGACGAGATCGGGCGTTTTCAGGGGGTGTGGCCGTAAGCTATAAGAAAAGTTGAAATTACAGCTCTTATTGATTTCTTCACTGCATAATTAACTTTTTGATTGATTGTTTCTTCCCGCCATGAAAATAACAAAATGCTTACAACACTAGATATTCCTAGGCGGTCTCCCATCCAAGTACTAACCAAGCCCAACCCTGTTTGGCTTCCGAGATCGGGCGTTTTCAGGGTGGTGTGGCCGTAAGCTATTAGAAAAGTTGAAATTACAGCTCTTATTGATTTCTTCACTGCATAATTAACTTTTTGATTGATTGTTTCTTCCCGCCAAGAAAATAACAAAATGCTTACAACACTAGATATTTCCAGGCGGTCTCCCATCCAAGTACTAACCAAGCCCAACCCTGTTTGGTTTCCGAGATCAGGATCGTTTTCAGGGTGGTGTGGCCGTAAGCTATTAGAACAGTTGAAAATTACAGCTGTTATTGATTTCTTCACTGCATAATTAACTTTTTGATTGATTGTTTCTTCCCGCCAAGAAAATAACAAAATGCTTACAACACTAGATATTCCTAGGCGGTCTCGCATCCAAGTACTAACCAAGCCCGACCCTGCTTGGCTTCCGAGATCAGACGAGATCGGGCGTTTTCAGGGTGGTGTGGCCGTAAGCTATTAGAAAAGTTGAAATTACAGCTCTTATTGATTTCTTCACTGCATAATTAACTTTTTGATTGATTGTTTCTTCCCGCCATGAAAATAACAAAATGCTTACAACACTAGATATTCCTAGGCGGTCTCCCATCCAAGTACTAACCAAGCCCGACCATGTTTGGCTTCCGAGATCCGATCGCGTTTTCAGGGTGGTGTGGCCGTAAGCTATTAGAAAAGTTGAAATTACAGCTCTTATTGATTTCTTCACTGCATAATTAACTTTTTGATTGATTGTTTCTTCCCGCCAAGAAAATAACAAAATGCTTACAACACTAGATATTCCCAGGCGGTCTCCCATCCAAGTACTAACCAAGCCCAACCCTGTTTGGCTTTCCGAGATCAGACGAGATCGGGCGTTTTCAGGGTGGTGTGGCCGTAAGCTATTAGAAATTTGAAAATACAGCTCTTATTGATTTCTTCACTGCATAATTCACTTTTTGATTGATTGTTTCTTCCCGCCATGAAAATAACAAAATGCTTACAACACTAGATATTCCCAGGCGGTCTCCCATCCAAGTACTAACCACGCCCAACCCTGCTTGGCTTCCGAGATCAGACGAGATCGGGCGTTTTCAGGGTGGTGTGGCCGTAAGCTATTAGAAACGTTGAAATTACAGCTCTTATTGATTTCTTCACTGCATAATTAACTTTTTGATTGATTGTTTCTTCCCGCCATGAAAATAACAAAATGCTTACAACACTAGATATTACTAGGCGGTCTCCCATCCAAGTACTAACCAAGCCCGACCCTGTTTGGCTTCCGAGATCGGGCGTTTTCAGGGTGTTGTGGCCGTAAGCTATTAGAAAAGTTGAAATTACAGCTCTTATTGATTTCTTCACTGCATAATTAACTTTTTGATTGTTTGTTTCTTCCCGCCAAGAAAATAACAAAATGCTTACAACACTAGATATTTCCAGGCGGTCTCCCATCCAAGTACTAACCAAGCCCGACCCGGTTTGGTTTCCGAGATCAGGCGTTTTCAGGGTGGTGTGGCCGTTAGCTATTCGAACATTTGAAAATACAGCTGTTATTGATTTCTTCACTGCATAATTAACTTTTTGATTGATTGTTTCTTCCCGCCAAGAAAATAACAAAATGCTTACAACACTAGATATTACTAGGCGGTCTCCCATCCAAGTACTAACCAAGCCCGACCCTGTTTGGCTTCCGAGATCGGGCGTTTTCAGGGTGTTGTGGCCGTAAGCTATTAGAAAAGTTGAAATTACAGCTCTTATTGATTTCTTCACTGCATAATTAACTTTTTGATTGATTGTTTCTTCCCGCCAAGAAAATAACAAAATGCTTACAACACTAGATATTTCCAGGCGGTCTCCCATCCAAGTACTAACCAAGCCCGACCCGGTTTGGTTTCCGAGATCAGGCGTTTTCAGGGTGGTGTGGCCGTAGGGTATTAGAACATTTGAAAATACAGCTGTTATTGATTTCTTCACTGCATAATTAACTTTTTGATTGATTGTTTCTTCCCGCCAAGAAAATAACAAAATGCTTACAACACTAGATATTCCTAGGCGGTCTCCCATCCAAGTACTAACCAAGCCTGACCCTGCTTGGCTTCCGAGATCAGACGAGATCGGGCGTTTTCAGGGGGGTGTGGCCGTAAGCTACTAGAAAAGTTGAAATTACAGCTCTTATTGATTTCTTCACTGCATAATTAACTTTTTGATTGATTGTTTCTTCCCGCCATGAAAATAACAAAATGCTTACAACACTATATATTCCTAGGCGGTCTCCCATCCAAGTACTAACCAAGCCCGACCATGTTTGGCTTCCGAGATCGGGCGTTTTCAGGGTGGTGTGGCCGTAAGCTATTAGAAAAGTTGAAATTACAGCTCTTATTGATTTCTTCACTGCATAATTAACTTTTTGATTGATTGTTTCTTCCCGCCCAGAAAATAACAACATGCTTACAACACTAGATATTTCCAGGCGGTCTCCCATCCAAGTACTAACCAAGCCCAACCCTGCTTGGCTTCCGAGATCAGACGAGATCGGGCGTTTTCAGGGTGGTGTGGCCGTAAGCTATTAGAAAAGTTGAAATTACAGCTCTTATTGATTTCTTCACTGCATAATTAACTTTTTGATAGATTGTTTCTTCCCGCCAAGAAAATAACAAAATGCTTACAACACTAGATATTCCTAGGCGGTCGCCTATCCAAGTACTAACCAAGCCCGACCCTGCTTGGCTTCCGAGATCAGACGAGATCGGGCGTTTTCAGGGTGGTGTGGCCGTAAGCGATAAGACAAGTTGAAATTACAGCTCTTATTGATTTCTTCACTGCATAATTAACTTTTTGATTGATTGTTTCTTCCCGCCATGAAAATAACAAAATGCTTACAACACTAGATATTCCTAGGCGGTCTCCTATCCAAGTACTAACCAAGCCCAACCCTGCTTGGCTTTCGAGATCAGACGAGATCGGGCGCTTTCAGGGTGGTGTGGCCGTAAGCTATTAGAAAAGTTGAAATTACAGCTCTTATTGATTTCTTCACTGCATAATTAACTTTTTGATTGTTTGTTTCTTCCCGCCAAGAAAATAACAAAATGCTTACAACACTAGATATTTCCAGGCGGTCTCCCATCCAAGTACTAACCAAGCCCGACCCTGTTTGGTTTCCGAGATCAGGCGTTTTCAGGGTGGTGTGGCCGTAGGGTATTAGAACATTTGAAAATACAGCTGTTATTGATTTCTTCACTGCATAATTAACTTTTTGATTGATTGTTTCTTCCCGCCAAGAAAATAACAAAATGCTTACAACACTAGATATTCCTAGGCGGTCTCCCATCCAAGTACTAACCAAGCCCGACCATGTTTGGCTTCCGAGATCGGGCGTTTTCAGGGTGGTGTGGCCGTAAGCTATTAGAAAAGTTGAAATTACAGCTCTTATTGATTTCTTCACTGCATAATTAACTTTTTGATTGATTGTTTCTTCCCGCCCAGAAAATAACATAATGCTTACAACACTAGATATTTCCAGGCGGTCTCCCATCCAAGTACTAACCAAGCCCAACCCTGCTTGGCTTCCGAGATGAGACGAGATCGGGCGTTTTCAGGGTAGTGTGGCCGTAAGCTATTAGACGAGTTGAAATTACAGCTCTTATTGATTTCTTCACTGCATAATTCACTTTTTGATTGATTGTTTCTTCCCGCCATGAAAATAACAAAATGCTTACAACAATAGATATTCCTAGGCAGTCTCCCATCCAAGTACTAACCAAGCCCAACCCTGCTTGGCTTCCGAGATCAGACGAGATCGGGCGTTTTCAGGGTGGTGTGGCCGTAAGCTATTAGAAGAGTTGAAATTACAGCTGTTATTGATTTCTTCACTGCATAATTAACTTTTTGATAGATTGTTTCTTCCCGCCAAGAAAATAACAAAATGCTTACAACACTAGATATTCCTAGGCGGTCTCCTATCCAAGTACTAACCAAGCCCGACCCTGCTTGGCTTCCGAGATCAGACGAGATCGGGCGTTTTCAGGGTGGTGTGGCCGTAAGCGATAAGACAAGTTGAAATTACAGCTCTTATTGATTTCTTCACTGCATAATTAACTTTTTGATTGATTGTTTCTTCCCGCCATGAAAATAACAAAATGCTTACAACACTAGATATTCCTAGGCGGTCTCCTATCCAAGTACTAACCAAGCCCAACCCTGCTTGGCTTTCGAGATCAGACGAGATCGGGCGCTTTCAGGGTGGTGTGGCCGTAAGCTATTAGAAAAGTTGAAATTACAGCTCTTATTGATTTCTTCACTGCATAATTAACTTTTTGATTGTTTGTTTCTTCCCGCCAAGAAAATAACAAAATGCTTACAACACTAGATATTTCCAGGCGGTCTCCCATCCAAGTACTAACCAAGCTCGACCCTGCTTGGCTTCCGAGATCAGACGAGATCGGGCGTTTTCAGGGTGGTGTGGCCGTAAGCTATTAGAAAAGTTGAAATTACAGCTCTTATTGATTTCTTCACTGCATAATTAACTTTTTGATTGATTGTTTCTTCCCGCCATGAAAATAACAAAATGCTTACAACACTATATATTCCTAGGCGGTCTCCCATCCAAGTACTAACCAAGCCCGAGCATGTTTGGCTTCCGAGATCAGGCGTTTTCAGGGTGGTGTGGCCGTAAGCTATTAGAAAAGTTGAAATTACAGCTCTTATTGATTTCTTCACTGCATAATTAACTTTTTGATTGATTGTTTCTTCCCGCCAAGAAAATAACATAATGCTTACAACACTAGATATTCCCAGGCGGTCTCCCATCCAAGTACTAACCAAGCCCATCCCAGCTTGGCTTCCGAGATCAGACGAGATCGGGCGTTTTCAGGGGGGTGTGGCCGTAAGCTATTAGACAAGTTGAAATTACAGCTGTTATTGATTTCTTCACTGCATAATTCACTTTTTGATTGATTGTTTCTTCCCGCCATGAAAATAACAAAATGCTTACAACACTAGATATTCCCAGGCGGTCTCCCATCCAAGTACTAACCAAGCCCAACCCTGCTTGGCTTCCGAGATCAGACGAGATCGGGCGTTTTCAGGGTGGTGTGGCCGTAAGCTATTAGAAGAGTTGAAATTACAGCTGTTATTGATTTCTTCACTGCATAATTAACTTTTGGATAGATTGTTTCTTCCCGCCAAGAAAATAACAAAATGCTTACAACACTAGATATTTCCAGGCGGTCTCCCATCCAAGTACTAACCAAGCCCGACCCTGTTTGATTTCCGAGATCAGGCGTTTTCAGGGTGGTGTGGCCGTAGGGTATTAGAACATTTGAAAATACAGCTGTTATTGATTTCTTCACTGCATAATTAACTTTTGGATTGATTGTTTCTTCCCGCCAAGAAAATAACAAAATGCTTACAACACTAGATATTCCTAGGCGGTCTCCCATCCAAGTACTAACCAAGCCCGACCCTGCTTGGCTTCCGAGATCAGACGAGATCGGGCGTTTTCAGGGTGGTGTGGCCGTAAGCTATTAGAAAAGTTGAAATTACAGCTGTTATTGATTTCTTCACTGCATAATGAACTTTTTGATTGTTTGTTTCTTCCCGCCAAGAAAATAACAAAATGCTTACAACACTAGATATTTCCAGACGGTCTCCCATCCAAGTACTAACCAAGCCCGACCCTGTTTGGTTTCCGAGATCAGGCGTTTTCAGGGTGGTGTGGCCGTAGGGTATTAGAACATTTGAAAATACAGCTGTTATTGATTTCTTCACTGCATAATTAACTTTTTGATTGATTGTTTCTTCCCGCCAAGAAAATAACAAAATGCTTACAACACTAGATATTCCCAGGCGGTCTCCCATCCAAGTACTAACCAAGCCCAACCCTGCTTGGCTTCCGAGATCAGACGAGATCGGGCGTTTTCAGGGTGGTGTGGCCGTAAGCTATTAGAAGAAGTTGAAATTACAGCTGTTATTGATTTCTTCACTGCATAATTAACTTTTTGATTGATTGTTTCTTCCCGCCAAGAAAATAACAAAATGCTTACAACACTAGATATTCCCAGGCGGTCTCCCATCCAAGTACTAACCAAGCCCGACCCTGTTTGGCTTCCGAGATCGGGCGTTTTCAGGGTGGTGTGGCCGTAGCTATTAGAACATTTGAAATTACAGCTGTTATTGATTTCTTCACTGCATAATTAACTTTTTGATTGATTGTTTCTTCCCGCCAAGAAAATAACAAAATGCTTACAACACTAGATATTCCTAGGCGGTCTCCCATCCAAGTACTAACCAAGCCCGACCCTGCTTGGCTTCCGAGATCAGACGAGATCGGGCGTTTTCAGGGTGGTGTGGCCGTAAGCTATTAGAAAGTTGAAATTACAGCTGTTATTGATTTCTTCACTGCATAATTAACTTTTTGATTGATTGTTTCTTCCCGCCATGAAAATAACAAAATGCTTACAACACTAGATATTCCTAGGCGGTCTCCCATCCAAGTACTAACCAAGCCCGACCCTGTTTGGCTTCCGAGATCAGGCGTTTTCAGGGTGGTGTGGCCGTAAGCTATTAGAAAAGTTGAAATTACAGCTCTTATTGATTTCTTCACTGCATAATTAACTTTTTGATTGATTGTTTCTTCCCGCCAAGAAAATAACAAAATGCTTACAACACTAGATATTCCCAGGCGGTCTCCCATCCAAGTACTAACCAAGCCCAACCCTGCTTGGCTTCCGAGATCAGACGAGATCGGGCGTTTTCAGGGTGGTGTGGCCGTAAGCTATTAGACAAGTTGAAATTACAGCTCTTATTGATTTCTTCACTGCATAATTAACTTTTTGATTGATTGTTTCTTCCCGCCATGAAAATAACAAAATGCTTACAACACTAGATATTCCCAGGCGGTCTCCCATCCAAGTACTAACCAAGCCCAACCCTGCTTGGCTTCCGAGATCAGACGAGATCGGGCGTTTTCAGGGTGGTGTGGCCGTAAGCTATTAGAAAGTTGAAATTACAGCTCTTATTGATTTCTTCACTGCATAATTAACTTTTTGATTGATTGTTTCTTCCCGCCATGAAAATAACAAAATGCTTACAACACTAGATATTTCCAGGCGGTCTCCCATCCAAGTACTAACCAAGCCCAACCCTGCTTGGCTTCCGAGATCAGACGAGATCGGGCGTTTTCAGGGTGGTGTGGCCGTAAGCTATTAGAAGAGTTGAAATTACAGCTCTTATTGATTTCTTCACTGCATAATTAACTTTTTGATTGATTGTTTCTTCCCGCCATGAAAATAACAAAATGCTTACAACACTAGATATTCCTAGGCGGTCTCCCATCCAAGTACTAACCAAGCCCGACCCTGCTTGGCTTCCGAGATCAGACGAGATCGGGCGTTTTCAGGGTGGTGTGGCCGTAAGCTATTAGAAGAGTTGAAATTACAGCTCTTATTGATTTCTTCACTGCATAATTAACTTTTTGATTGATTGTTTCTTCCCGCCATGAAAATAACAAAATGCTTACAACACTAGATATTCCTAGGCGGTCTCCTATCCAAGTACTAACCAAGCCCAACCCTGCTTGGCTTTCGAGATCAGACGAGATCGGGCGCTTTCAGGGTGGTGTGGCCGTAAGCTATTAGAAAAGTTGAAATTACAGCTCTTATTGATTTCTTCACTGCATAATTAACTTTTTGATTGTTTGTTTCTTCCCGCCAAGAAAATAACAAAATGCTTACAACACTAGATATTTCCAGGCGGTCTCCCATCCAAGTACTAACCAAGCCCGACCCTGTTTGGTTTCCGAGATCAGGCGTTTTCAGGGTGGTGTGGCCGTAGGGTATTAGAACATTTGAAAATACAGCTGTTATTGATTTCTTCACTGCATAATTAACTTTTTGATTGATTGTTTCTTCCCGCCAAGAAAATAACAAAATGCTTACAACACTAGATATTCCTAGGCGGTCTCCCATCCAAGTACTAACCAAGCTCGACCCTGCTTGGCTTCCGAGATCAGACGAGATCGGGCGTTTTCAGGGTGGTGTGGCCGTAAGCTATTAGAAAAGTTGAAATTACAGCTCTTATTGATTTCTTCACTGCATAATTAACTTTTTGATTGATTGTTTCTTCCCGCCATGAAAATAACAAAATGCTTACAACACTATATATTCCTAGGCGGTCTCCCATCCAAGTACTAACCAAGCCCGACCATGTTTGGCTTCCGAGATCGGGCGTTTTCAGGGTGGTGTGGCCGTAAGCTATTAGAAAATTTGAAATTACAGCTCTTATTGATTTCTTCACTGCATAATTAACTTTTTGATTGATTGTTTCTTCCCGCCAAGAAAATAACATAATGCTTACAACACTAGATATTCCAGGCGGTCTCCCATCCAAGTACTAACCAAGCCCATCCCAGCTTGGCTTCCGAGATCAGACGAGATCGGGCGTTTTCAGGGGGGTGTGGCCGTAAGCTATTAGACAAGTTGAAATTACAGCTGTTATTGATTTCTTCACTGCATAATTCACTTTTTGATTGATTGTTTCTTCCCGCCATGAAAATAACAAAATGCTTACAACACTAGATATTCCCAGGCGGTCTCCCATCCAAGTACTAACCAAGCCCAACCCTGCTTGGCTTCC
Organism: Dallia pectoralis; assembly: GCA_029465975.1. Classification (NCBI taxonomy): domain Eukaryota; kingdom Metazoa; phylum Chordata; class Actinopteri; order Esociformes; family Umbridae; genus Dallia; species Dallia pectoralis. The sequence goes on along the minus strand of CM055737.1, from coordinate 15,254,143 downwards.
GAGATCAGACGAGATCGGGCGTTTTCAGGGTGGTGTGGCCGTAAGCTATTAGAAGAGTTGAAATTACAGCTGTTATTGATTTCTTCACTGCATAATTAACTTTTGGATAGATTGTTTCTTCCCGCCAAGAAAATAACAAAATGCTTACAACACTAGATATTTCCAGGCGGTCTCCCATCCAAGTACTAACCAAGCCCGACCCTGTTTGATTTCCGAGATCAGGCGTTTTCAGGGGGGTGTGGCCGTAAGCTATTAGAGAAGTTGAAATTACAGCTGTTATTGATTTCTTCACTGCATAATTAACTTTTGGATTGATTGTTTCTTCCCGCCAAGAAAATAACAAAATGCTTACAACACTAGATATTCCTAGGCGGTCTCCCATCCAAGTACTAACCAAGCCCAACCCTGCTTGGCTTCCGAGATCAGACGAGATCGGGCGTTTTCAGGGTGGTGTGGCCGTAAGCTATTAGAAGAGTTGAAATTACAGCTGTTATTGATTTCTTCACTGCATAATTAACTTTTGATTGATTGTTTCTTCCCGCCAAGAAAATAACAAAATGCTTACAACACTAGATATTTCCAGGCGGTCTCCCATCCAAGTACTAACCAAGCCCGACCCTGTTTGGTTTCCGAGATCAGGCGTTTTCAGGGTGGTGTGGCCGTAAGCTATTAGAAATTTGAAATTACAGCTGTTATTGATTTCTTCACTGCATAATTAACTTTTGATTGATTGTTTCTTCCCGCCAAGAAAATAACAAAATGCTTACAACACTAGATATTCCCAGGCGGTCTCCCATCCAAGTACTAACCAAGCCCGACCATGTTTGGCTTCCGAGATCCGATCGGGCGTTTTCAGGGTGGTGTGGCCGTAAGCTATTAGAAAAGTTGAAATTACAGCTGTTATTGATTTCTTCACTGCATAATTAACTTTTTGATTGATTGTTTCTTCCCGCCAAGAAAATAACAAAATGCTTACAACACTAGATATTCCCAGGCGGTCTCCCATCCAAGTACTAACCAAGCCCAACCCTGCTTGGCTTCCGAGATCAGACGAGATCGGGCGTTTTCAGGGTGGTGTGGCCGTAAGCTATTAGACAAGTTGAAATTACAGCTCTTATTGATTTCTTCACTGCATAATTAACTTTTTGATTGATTGTTTCTTCCCGCCATGAAAATAACAAAATGCTTACAACACTAGATATTCCCAGGCGGTCTCCCATCCAAGTACTAACCAAGCCCAACCCTGCTTGGCTTCCGAGATCAGACGAGATCGGGCGTTTTCAGGGGGGTGTGGCCGTAAGCTATTAGAGAAGTTGAAATTACAGCTGTTATTGATTTCTTCACTGCATAATTCACTTTTTGATTGATTGTTTCTTCCCGCCAAGAAAATAACAAAATGCTTACAACACTAGATATTCCCAGGCGGTCTCCCATCCAAGTACTAACCAAGCCCAACCCTGCTTGGCTTCCGAGATCAGACGAGATCGGGCATTTTCAGGGTGGTGTGGCCGTAAGCTATTAGAAGAGTTGAAATTACAGCTGTTATTGATTTCTTCACTGCATAATTAACTTTTGGATAGATTGTTTCTTCCCGCCAAGAAAATAACAAAATGCTTACAACACTAGATATTTCCAGGCGGTCTCCCATCCAAGTACTAACCAAGCCCGACCCTGTTAGGTTTCCGAGATCAGGCGTTTTCAGGGTGGTGTGGCCGTAGGGTATTAGAACATTTGAAAATACAGCTGTTATTGATTTCTTCACTGCATAATTAACTTTTTGATTGATTGTTTCTTCCCGCCAAGAAAATAACAAAATGCTTACAACACTAGATATTCCTAGGCGGTCTCGCATCCAAGTACTAACCAAGCCCGACCCTGCTTGGCTTCCGAGATCAGAGGAGATCGGGCGTTTTCAGGGTGGTGTGGCCGTAAGCTATTAGAAACGTTGAAATTACAGCTCCTATTGATTTCTTCACTGCATAATTAACTTTTTGATTGATTGTTTCTTCCCGCCATGAAAATAACAAAATGCTTACAACACTATATATTCCTAGGCGGTCTCCCATCCAAGTACTAACCAAGCCCGACCATGTTTGGCTTCCGAGATCCGGCGTTTTCAGGGTGGTGTGGCCGTAAGCTATTAGAAAAGTTGAAATTACAGCTCTTATTGATTTCTTCACTGCATAATTAACTTTTTGATTGATTGTTTCTTCCCGCCAAGAAAATAACATAATGCTTACAACACTAGATATTCCCAGGCGGTCTCCCATCCAAGTACTAACCAAGCCCAACCCTGCTTGGCTTCCGAGATCAGACGAGATCGGGCGTTTTCAGGGGGGTGTGGCCGTAAGCTATTAGACAAGTTGAAATTACAGCTCTTATTGATTTCTTCACTGCATAATTCACTTTTTGATTGATTGTTTCTTCCCGCCATGAAAATAACAAAATGCTTACAACACTAGATATTCCCAGGCGGTCTCCCATCCAAGTACTAACCAAGCCCAACCCTGCTTGGCTTCCGAGATCAGACGAGATCGGGCGTTTTCAGGGTGGTGTGGCCGTAAGCTATTAGAAGAGTTGAAATTACAGCTGTTATTGATTTCTTCACTGCATAATTAACTTTTGGATAGATTGTTTCTTCCCGCCAAGAAAATAACAAAATGCTTACAATACTAGATATACCTAGGTGGTCTCCCATCCAAGTACTAACCAAGCCCGACCCTGCTTGGCTTCCGAGATCAGACGAGATCGGGCGTTTTCAGGGTGGTGTGGCCGTAAGCTATTAGAAAAGTTGAAATTACAGCTCTTATTGATTTCTTCACTGCATAATTAACTTTTTGATTGTTTGTTTCTTCCCGCCATGAAAATAACAAAATGCTTACAGCACTATATATTTCCAGGCGGTCTCCCATCCAAGAACTAACCAAGCCCAACCCTGCTTGGCTACCGAGATCAGACGAGATCGGGCGTTTTCAGGGTGGTGTGACGGTAAGCTATTAGAAGAGTTGAAATTACAGCTACAGCTTCACTGCATAATTAACTTTTTGATTGATTGTTTCTTCCCGCCAAGAAAATAACAAAATGCTTACAACACTAGATATTTCCAGGCGGTCTCCCATCCAAGTACTAACCAAGCCCGACCCTGTTTGGTTTCCGAGATCAGGCGTTTTCAGGGTGGTGTGGCCGTAGGCTATTAGAACATTTGAAAATACAGCTGTTATTGATTTCTTCACTGCATAATTAACTTTTTGATTGATTGTTTCTTCCCGCCAAGAAAATAACAAAATGCTTACAACACTAGATATTCCTAGGCGGTCTCCCATCCAAGTACTAACCAAGCCCAACCCTGCTTGGCTTCCGAGATCAGACGAGATCGGGCGTTTTCAGGGTGGTGTGGCCGTAAGCTATTAGAAAAGTTGAAATTACAGCTCTTATTGATTTCTTCACTGCATAATTAACTTTTTGATTGATTGTTTCTTCCCGCCATGAAAATAACAAAATGCTTACAACACTAGATATTCCTAGGCGGTCTCCCATCCAAGTACTAACCAAGCCCGACCCTGTTTGGCTTCCGAGATCGGGCGTTTTCAGGGTGGTGTGGCCGTAGGCGATTAGACAAGTTGAAATTACAGCTCTTATTGATTTCTTCACTGCATAATTAACTTTTTGATTGATTGTTTCTTCCCGCCATGAAAATAACAAAATGCTTACAACACTAGATATTCCTAGGCGGTCTCCCATCCAAGTACTAACCAAGCCCAACCCTGCTTGGCTTCCGAGATCAGACGAGATCGGGCGTTTTCAGGGTGGTGTGGCCGTAAGCTATTAGAAAAGTTGAAATTACAGCTCTTATTGATTTCTTCAATGCATAATTAACTTTATGGTTGATTGTTTCTTCCCGCCATGAAAATAACAAAATGCTTACAACACTAGATATTTCCAGGCGGTCTCCCATCCAAGTACTAACCAAGCCCGACCCTGTTTGGTTTCCGAGATCAGGCGTTTTCAGGGTGGTGTGGCCGTAGGGTATTAGAACATTTGAAAATACAGCTGTTATTGATTTCTTCACTGCATAATTAACTTTTTGATTGATTGTTTCTTCCCGCCAAGAAAATAACAAAATGCTTACAACACTAGATATTCCTAGGCTGTCTCCCATCCAAGTACTAACTAAGCCCGACCCTGCTTGGCTTCCGAGATCAGACGAGATCGGGCGTTTTCAGGGTGGTGTGGCCGTAAGCTATTAGAAAAGTTGAAATTACAGCTCTTATTGATTTCTTCACTGCATAATTAACTTTTTGATTGATTGTTTCTTCCCGCCAAGAAAATAACATAATGCTTACAACACTAGATATTCCCAGGCGGTCTCCCATCCAAGTACTAACAAAGCCCAACCCTGCTTGGCTTCCGAGATCAGACGAGATCGGGCGTTTTCAGGGTGGTGTGGCCGTAAGCCGTAAGACAAGTTGAAATTACAGTTCTTATTGATTTCTTCACTGCATAATTAACTTTTTGATTGATTGTTTCTTCCCGCCATGAAAATAACAAAATGCTTACAACACTAGATATTCCTAGGCGGTCTCCGATCCAAGTACTAACCAAGCCCAACCCTGCTTGGCTTCCGAGATCAGACGAGATCGGGCGTTTTCAGGGTGGTGTGGCCGTAAGCTATTAGAAAAGTTGAAATTACAGCTCTTATTGATTTCTTCACTTCATAATTAACTTTTTGATTGATTGTTTCTTCCCGCCATGAAAATAACAAAATGCTTACAACACCATATATTCCTAGGCGGTCTCCCATCCAAGTACTAACCAAGCCCGACCATGTTTGGCTTCCGAGATCGGGCGTTTTCAGGGTGGTGTGGCCGTAAGCGATAAGACAAGTTGAAAATACAGCTCTTATTGATTTCTTCACTGCATAATTAACTTTTTGATTGATTGTTTCTTCCCGCCATGAAAATAACAAAATGCTTACAACACTAGATATTCCTAGGCGGTCTCCGATCCAAGTACTAACCAAGCCCAACCCTGCTTGGCTTCCGAGATCAGACGAGATCGGGCGTTTTCAGGGTGGTGTGGCCGTAAGCTATTAGAAAAGTTGAAATTACAGCTCTTATTGATTTCTTCAATGCATAATTAACTTTTTGATTGATTGTTTCTTCCCGCCAAGAAAATAACAAAATGCTTACAACACAAGATATTCCTAGGCGGTCTCCCATCCAAGTACTAACCAAGCCCAACCCAGCTTGGCTTCCGAGATCAGACGAGATCGGGCGTTTTCAGGGTGGTGTGGCCGTAAGCTATTAGAAAAGTTGAAATTACAGCTCTTATTGATTTCTTCACTTCATAATTAACTTTTTGATTGATTGTTTCTTCCCGCCATGAAAATAACAAAATGCTTACAACACTATATATTCCTAGGCGGTCTCCCATCCAAGTACTAACCAAGCCCGACCATGTTTGGCTTCCGAGATCGGGCGTTTTCAGGGTGGTGTGGCCGTAAGCGATAAGACAAGTTGAAATTACAGCTCTTATTGATTTCTTCACTGCATAATTAACTTTTTGATTGATTGTTTCTTCCCGCCATGAAAATAACAAAATGCTTACAACACTAGATATTCCTAGGCGGTCTCCGATCCAAGTACTAACCAAGCCCAACCCTGCTTGGCTTCCGAGATCAGACGAGATCGGGCGTTTTCAGGGTGGTGTGGCCGTAAGCTATTAGAAAAGTTGAAATTACAGCTCTTATTGATTTCTTCAATGCATAATTAACTTTATGGTTGATTGTTTCTTCCCGCCATGAAAATAACAAAATGCTTACAACACTAGATATTTCCAGGCGGTCTCCCATCCAAGTACTAACCAAGCCCGACCCTGTTTGGTTTCCGAGATCAGGCGTTTTCAGGGTGGTGTGGCCGTAGGGTATTAGAACATTTGAAAATACAGCTGTTATTGATTTCTTCACTGCATAATTAACTTTTTGATTGATTGTTTCTTCCCGCCAAGAAAATAACAAAATGCTTACAACACTATATATTCCTAGGCGGTCTCCCATCCAAGTACTAACCAAGCCCGACCCTGCTTGGCTTCCGAGATCAGACGAGATCGGGCGTTTTCAGGGTGGTGTGGCCGTAAGCTATTAGAAGAGTTGAAATTACAGCTGTTATTGATTTCTTCACTGCATAATTAACTTTTTGATAGATTGTTTCTTCCCGCCAAGAAAATAACAAAATGCTTACAACACTAGATATTCCTAGGCGGTCGCCTATCCAAGTACTAACCAAGCCCGACCCTGCTTGGCTTCCGAGATCAGACGAGATCGGGCGTTTTCAGGGTGGTGTGGCCGTAAGCGATAAGACAAGTTGAAATTACAGCTCTTATTGATTTCTTCAATGCATAATTAACTTTATGGTTGATTGTTTCTTCCCGCCATGAAAATAACAAAATGCTTACAACACTAGATATTTCCAGGCGGTCTCCCATCCAAGTACTAACCAAGCCCGACCCTGTTTGGTTTCCGAGATCAGGCGTTTTCAGGGTGGTGTGGCCGTAGGGTATTAGAACATTTGAAAATACAGCTGTTATTGATTTCTTCACTGCATAATTAACTTTTTGATTGATTGTTTCTTCCCGCCAAGAAAATAACAAAATGCTTACAACACTATATATTCCTAGGCGGTCTCCCATCCAAGTACTAACCAAGCCCGACCCTGCTTGGCTTCCGAGATCAGACGAGATCGGGCGTTTTCAGGGTGGTGTGGCCGTAAGCTATTAGAAGAGTTGAAATTACAGCTGTTATTGATTTCTTCACTGCATAATTAACTTTTTGATAGATTGTTTCTTCCCGCCAAGAAAATAACAAAATGCTTACAACACTAGATATTCCTAGGCGGTCTCCGATCCAAGTACTAACCAAGCCCGACCCTGCTTGGCTTCCGAGATCAGACGAGATCGGGCGTTTTCAGGGTGGTGTGGCCGTAAGCTATTAGAAGACAAGTTGAAATTACAGCTCTTATTGATTTCTTCACTGCATAATTAACTTTTTGATTGATTGTTTCTTCCCGCCAAGAAAATAACAAAATGCTTACAACACTAGATATTCCTAGGCGGTCTCCGATCCAAGTACTAACCAAGCCCAACCCTGCTTGGCTTCCGAGATCAGGCGAGATCGGGCGTTTTCAGGGTGGTGTGGCCGTAGCTATTAGAAAAGTTGAAATTACAGCTCTTATTGATTTCTTCAATGCATAATTAACTTTTGGTTGATTGTTTCTTCCCGCCATGAAAATAACAAAATGCTTACAACACTAGATATTTCCAGGCGGTCTCCCATCCAAGTACTAACCAAGCCCGACCCTGTTTGGTTTCCGAGATCAGACGCGTTTTCAGGGTGGTGTGGCCGTAGGCTATTAGAACATTTGAAAATACAGCTGTTATTGATTTCTTCACTGCATAATTAACTTTTTGATTGATTGTTTCTTCCCGCCAAGAAAATAACAAAATGCTTACAACACTAGATATTCCTAGGCGGTCGCCTATCCAAGTACTAACCAAGCCCGACCCTGCTTGGCTTCCGAGATCAGACGAGATCGGGCGTTTTCAGGGTGGTGTGGCCGTAAGCGATAAGACAAGTTGAAATTACAGCTCTTATTGATTTCTTCACTGCATAATTAACTTTTTGATTGATTGTTTCTTCCCGCCAAGAAAATAACAAAATGCTTACAACACAAGATATTCCTAGGCGGTCTCCCATCCAAGTACTAACCAAGCCCAACCATGCTTGGCTTCCGACATCAGACGAGATCAGGCGTTTTCAGGGTGGTGTGGCCGTAAGCTATTAGAAAAGTTGAAATTACAGCTCTTATTGATTTCTTCACTGCATAATTAACTTTTTGATTGTTTGTTTCTTCCCGCCAAGAAAATAACAAAATGCTTACAACACTAGATATTTCCAGGCGGTCTACCATCCAAGTACTTCTCTTCTGAAACGTTGTCATTCAGTTATCTCTGCACCTATCTCCCACTTCATCAATGCATCTCTCACCTCTGCCTCTTTCCCGCTGTCACTCAAAACTGCCGCTGTTACCCCTGCTCTTAAAAAACCCAGCCTTGATCCTTCTATTTTATCTAATTATCGTCCCATTTCAAATCTACCTTTCATGGCCAAATTACTGGAAAGTACTGTTGCTTCCCAGCTTCAGTCTTTTCTTGTTGCAAATAACCTCTTTAATCCCTTTCAATCTGGTTTTCGTCCTCTACATAGTACTGAAACAGCCCTTGTCAAGGTGCTGAATGACTTGCTTCTTTCTGGCGACTCTGGCGTGCTGTCGTTACTCTTGCTTCTTGACCTTAGCTCTGCCTTCGACACAGTCTCCCATGAACTACTTATGCTGCGCCTTGCGGATGTAGGTATTTCTGGTGATGCTCTATCTTGGTTTTACTCCTACCTCTCTGACAGACAATTCTACATTTTGGTACAGGATTCTCGGTCACCTGCTGTCCCCCTTACGCAAGGTGTCCCCCAGGGATCTGTTCTGGGGCCATTATTATTCATAATTTATATAATACCTCTTGGTCTCATCTTGCAACGTCATGGTTTTAATTATCATTTCTATGCTGATGACATCCAATTATACACTGTTTGTACACCTGTTTTGTCTGTCACGACTGACAAAATCTCAGCCTGTGTGCATGAAATAAAAGATTGGCTTCAATGTAATTTCCTAAAACTCAACATGGACAAAACTGAGATCATTTTTATTGGAACTCCATCTCTTATCAGGAAAATTCCCACTGATTTCAAGTGCGAGATTGCGGGCACTTTCATCAAACCATCTAACACTGTTAAAAATCTGGGTGTACTTTTTGACTCCTCCCTTTCACTCCAGTCTCATATCAAATCTGTCACTAAATCGGCCTTCTTTCACTTACGTCGGATCGCCAAACTCCGTCCTTTCCTCAACACTAAAGACGCTGAAACTGTAATTCATTCATTCATAACATCACGTCTTGATTACTGCAATGCCCTTTTTATTGGTCTTCCTGCCAGCTCCATCTCCAGGTTGCAATATATTCAAAACTCTGCTGCTAGATTACTTACTCACACCAAGCGTTCTGCTCATATCACCCCAATTCTGTCTGATCTTCACTGGCTGCCAGTGGCCTATCGTATTCAATTCAAAATCCTCCTGCTCACTTTTAAATCTCTACACAGTTTAGCTCCCCCCTATCTTAGCAACCTGATCCATCCCTACAAACCGACACGTTCACTAAGATCCTCTGACTCTAGCCTTCTTGTAGTCCCTAAGCACCGGCTAGCTTCCATGGGGGCTAGATCGTTCAGTGTTGTTGCACCAACACTGTGGAACTCTCTCCCTCAATCACTCCGCCATGTCTGTACTCTATCTGATTTCAAATCCTTACTCAAAACCCACTTATTCTCTAAGTGTTATTTGTAAGTTTGTATTTCACTGTTGTTGTCCTTCTGTGTTTTTTTGGTGGTAATGTTTGTTATTACTGCTTACTGTTTTATGTCCTGAATTGTAAAGCGTCCTTGAGCCCTGGAAAGGCGCTATATAAATAAAACGTATTATTATTATTATTAGTACTAACCAAGCCCGACCCTGTTTGGTTTCCGAGATCAGGCGTTTTCAGGGTGGTGTGGCCGTAGGGTATTCGAACATTTGAAAATACAGCTGTTATTGATTTCTTCACTGCATAATTAACTTTTTGATTGATTGTTTCTTCCCGCCAAGAAAATAACAAAATGCTTACAACACTAGATATTCCTAGGCGGTCTCCCATCCAAGTACTAAACAAGCCCGACCATGCTTGGCTTCCGAGATCAGACGAGATCGGGCGTTTTCAGGGTGGTGTGGCCGTAAGCTATTAGACAAGTCGAAATTACAGCTCTTATTGATTTCTTCACTGCATAATTCACTTTTTGATTGATTGTTTCTTCCCGCCATGAAAATAAAAAAAAGCTTACAACACTAGATATTCCCAGGCGGTCTCCCATCCAAGTACTAACCAAGCCCAACCCTGCTTGGCTTCCGAGATCAGACGAGATCGGGCGTTTTCAGGGTGGTGTGGCCGTAAGCTATTAGAAGAGTTGAAATTACAGCTGTTATTGATTTCTTCACTGCATAATTAACTTTTTGATAGATTGTTTCTTCCCGCCAAGAAAATAACAAAATGCTTACAACACTAGATATTCCTAGGCGGTCGCCTATCCAAGTACTAACCAAGCCCGACCCTGTTTGGTTTCCGAGATCAGGCGTTTTCAGGGTGGTGTGGCCGTAGGGTATTAGAACATTTGAAAATACAGCTGTTATTGATTTCTTCACTGCATAATTAACTTTTTGATTGATTGTTTCTTCCCGCCAAGAAAATAACAAAATGCTTACAACACTAGATATTCCTAGGCGGTCGCCTATCCAAGTACTAACCAAGCCCGACCCTGTTTGGTTTCCGAGATCAGGCGTTTTCAGGGTGGTGTGGCCGTAGGGTATTAGAACATTTGAAAATACAGCTGTTATTGATTTCTTCACTGCATAATTAACTTTTTGATTGATTGTTTCTTCCCGCCATGAAAATAACAAAATGCTTACAACACTAGATATTCCTAGGCGGTCTCCCATCCAAGTACTAACCAAGCCCAACCCTGCTTGGCTTCCGAGATCAGACGAGATCAGGCGTTTTCAGGGTGGTGTGGCCGTAAGCTATTAGAAAAGTTGAAATTACAGCTCTTATTGATTTCTTCACTGCATAATTCACTTTTTGATTGATTGTTTCTTCCCGCCATGAAAATAACAAAATGCTTACAACACTATATATTCCTAGGCGGTCTCCCATCCAAGTACTAACCAAGCCCGACCCTGCTTGGCTTCCGAGATCGGGCGTTTTCAGGGTGGTGTGGCCGTAAGCGATAAGACAAGTTGAAATTACAGCTCTTATTGATTTCTTCACTGCATCATTAACTTTTTGATTGTTTGTTTCTTCCCGCCATGAAAATAACAAAATGCTTACAACACTAGATATTCCTAGGCGGTCTCCCATCCAAGTACTAACCAAGCCCAACCCTGCTTGGCTTCCGAGATCAGACGAGATCGGGCGTTTTCAGGGTGGTGTGGCCGTAAGCTATTAGAAAAGTTGAAATTACAGCTCTCATTAATTTCTTCACTGCATAATTACCTTTTTGATTGTTTGTTTCTTCCCGCCAAGAAAATAACAAAATGCTTACAACACTAGATATTTCCAGGCGGTCTCCCATCCAAGTACTAACCAAGCCCGACCCTGTTTGGTTTCCGAGATCAGGCGTTTTCAGGGTGGTGTGGCCGTAGGGTATTAGAACATTTGAAAATACAGCTGTTATTGATTTCTTCACTGCATAATTAACTTTTTGATTGATTGTTTCTTCCCGCCATGAAAATAACAAAATGCTTACAACACTAGATATTCCTAGGCGGTCTCCCATCCAAGTAATAACCAAGCCCAACCCTGCTTGGCTTCCGAGATCAGACGAGATCAGGCGTTTTCAGGGTGGTGTGGCCGTAAGCTATTACAAAAGTTGAAATTACAGCTCTTATTGATTTCTTCACTGCATAATTCACTTTTTGATTGATTGTTTCTTCCCGCCATGAAAATAACAAAATGCTTACAACACTATATATTCCTAGGCGGTCTCCCATCCAAGTACTAACCAAGCCCGACCCTGCTTGGCTTCCGAGATCGGGCGTTTTCAGGGTGGTGTGGCCGTAAGCGATAAGACAAGTTGAAATTACAGCTCTTATTGATTTCTTCACTGCATCATTAACTTTTTGATTGATTGTTTCTTCCCGCCAAGAAAATAACAAAATGCTTACAACACTAGATATTCCTAGGCGGTCTCCCATCCAAGTACTAACTAAGCCCGACCCTGCTTGGCTTCCGAGATCAGACGAGATCGGGCGTTTTCAGGGTGGTGTGGCCGTAAGCTATTAGAAAAGTTGAAATTACAGCTCTTATTGATTTCTTCACTGCATAATTAACTTTTTGATTGATTGTTTCTTCCCGCCAAGAAAATAACATAATGGTTACAACACTAGATATTCCCAGGCGGTCTCCCATCCAAGTACTAACAAAGCCCAACTCTGCTTGGCTTCCGAGATCAGACGAGATCGGGCGTTTTCAGGGTGGTGTGGCCGTAAGCGATAAGACAAGTTGAAATTACAGTTCTTATTGATTTCTTCACTGCATAATTAACTTTTTGATTGATTGTTTCTTCCCGCCATGAAAATAACAAAATGCTTACAACACTAGATATTCCTAGGCGGTCGCCTATCCAAGTACTAACCAAGCCCGACCCTGTTTGGTTTCCGAGATCAGGCGTTTTCAGGGTGGTGTGGCCGTAGGGTATTAGAACATTTGAAAATACAGCTGTTATTGATTTCTTCACTGCATAATTAACTTTTTGATTGATTGTTTCTTCCCGCCAAGAAAATAACAAAATGCTTACAACACTAGATATTCCTAGGCGGTCGCCTATCCAAGTACTAACCAAGCCCGACCCTGTTTGGTTTCCGAGATCAGGCGTTTTCAGGGTGGTGTGGCCGTAGGGTATTAGAACATTTGAAAATACAGCTGTTATTGATTTCTTCACTGCATAATTAACTTTTTGATTGATTGTTTCTTCCCGCCATGAAAATAACAAAATGCTTACAACACTAGATATTCCTAGGCGGTCTCCCATCCAAGTACTAACCAAGCCCAACCCTGCTTGGCTTCCGAGATCGGACGAGATCAGGCGTTTTCAGGGTGGTGTGGCCGTAAGCTATTAGAAAAGTTGAAATTACAGCTCTTATTGATTTCTTCACTGCATAATTCACTTTTTGATTGATGGTTTCTTCCCGCCATGAAAATAACAAAATGCTTACAACACTAGATATTCCTAGGCGGTCGCCTATCCAAGTACTAACCAAGCCCGACCCTGTTTGGTTTCCGAGATCAGGCGTTTTCAGGGTGGTGTGGCCGTAGGGTATTAGAACATTTGAAAATACAGCTGTTATTGATTTCTTCACTGCATAATTAACTTTTTGATTGATTGTTTCTTCCCGCCAAGAAAATAACAAAATGCTTACAACACTAGATATTCCTAGGCGGTCTCCCATCCAAGTACTAACCAAGCCCGACCCTGTTTGGTTTCAGACGAGATCAGGCGTTTTCAGGGTGGTGTGGCCGTAGGGTATTAGAACATTTGAAAATACAGCTGTTATTGATTTCTTCACTGCATAATTAACTTTTTGATTGATTGTTTCTTCCCGCCATGAAAATAACAAAATGCTTACAACACTAGATATTCCTAGGCGGTCTCCCATCCAAGTACTAACCAAGCCCAACCCTGCTTGGCTTCCGAGATCAGACGAGATCAGGCGTTTTCAGGGTGGTGTGGCCGTAAGCTATTACAAAAGTTGAAATTACAGCTCTTATTGATTTCTTCACTGCATAATTAACTTTTTGATTGATTGTTTCTTCCCGCCATGAAAATAACAAAATGCTTACAACACTAGATATTCCTAGGCGGTCTCCCATCCAAGTACTAACCAAGCCCGACCCTGCTTGGCTTCCGAGATCGGGCGTTTTCAGGGTGGTGTGGCCGTAAGCTATTAGAAAGTTGAAATTACAGCTCTTATTGATTTCTTCACTGCATAATTAACTTTTTGATTGATTGTTTCTTCCCGCCAAGAAAATAACAAAATGCTTACAACACTAGATATTCCTAGGCGGTCTCCCATCCAAGTACTAACCAAGCCCGACCCTGTTTGGCTTCCGAGATCAGGCGTTTTCAGGGTGGTGTGGCCGTAGGGTATTAGAACATTTGAAAATACAGCTGTTATTGATTTCTTCACTGCATAATTAACTTTTTGATTGATTGTTTCTTCCCGCCAAGAAAATAACAAAATGCTTACAACACTAGATATTCCTAGGCGGTCTCCCATCCAAGTACTAACCAAGCCCAACCCTGCTTGGCTTCCGAGATCAGACGAGATCGGGCGTTTTCAGGGTGGTGTGGCCGTAAGCTATTAGAAAGTTGAAATTACAGCTCTTATTGATTTCTTCACTGCATAATTAACTTTTTGATTGATTGTTTCTTCCCGCCATGAAAATAACAAAATGCTTACAACACTAGATATTCCTAGGCGGTCTCCCATCCAAGTACTAACCAAGCCCGACCCTGTTTGGTTTCCGAGATCAGGCGTTTTCAGGGTGGTGTGGCCGTAGGGTATTAGAACATTTGAAAATACAGCTGTTATTGATTTCTTCACTGCATAATTAACTTTTTGATTGATTGTTTCTTCCCGCCAAGAAAATAACAAAATGCTTACAACACTAGATATTCCTAGGCGGTCTCCCATCCAAGTACTAACCAAGCCCGACCCTGCTTGGCTTCCGAGATCAGGCGTTTTCAGGGTGGTGTGGCCGTAAGCTATTAGAACAGTTGAAATTACAGCTCTTATTGATTTCTTCACTGCATAATTAACTTTTTGATTGATTGTTTCTTCCCGCCATGAAAATAACAAAATGCTTACAACACTAGATATTCCTAGGCGGTCTCCCATCCAAGTACTAACCAAGCCCAACCCTGCTTGGCTTCCGAGATCAGACGAGATCGGGCGTTTTCAGGGTGGTGTGGCCGTAAGCTATTAGAAAGTTGAAATTACAGCTCTTATTGATTTCTTCACTGCATAATTAACTTTTTGATTGATTGTTTCTTCCCGCCATGAAAATAACAAAATGCTTACAACACTAGATATTCCTAGGCGGTCTCCCATCCAAGTACTAACCAAGCCCGACCCTGTTTGGTTTCCGAGATCAGGCGTTTTCAGGGTGGTGTGGCCGTAGGGTATTAGAACATTTGAAAATACAGCTGTTATTGATTTCTTCACTGCATAATTAACTTTTTGATTGATTGTTTCTTCCCGCCAAGAAAATAACAAAATGCTTACAACACTAGATATTCCTAGGCGGTCTCCCATCCAAGTACTAACCAAGCCCGACCCTGTTTGGCTTCCGAGATCAGGCGTTTTCAGGGTGGTGTGGCCGTAGGGTATTAGAACAAGTTGAAAATACAGCTCTTATTGATTTCTTCACTGCATAATTAACTTTTTGATTGATTGTTTCTTCCCGCCAAGAAAATAACAAAATGCTTACAACACTAGATATTCCTAGGCGGTCTCCCATCCAAGTACTAACCAAGCCCAACCCTGCTTGGCTTCCGAGATCGGGCGAGATCGGCGTTTTCAGGGTGGTGTGGCCGTAAGCTATTAGAAAAGTTGAAATTACAGCTCTTATTGATTTCTTCACTGCATAATTAACTTTTTGATTGATTGTTTCTTCCCGCCATGAAAATAACAAAATGCTTACAACACTATATATTCCTAGGCGGTCTCCCATCCAAGTACTAACCAAGCCCGACCCTGCTTGGCTTCCGAGATCGGGCGTTTTCAGGGTGGTGTGGCCGTAGCTATTAGAAAGTTGAAATTACAGCTCTTATTGATTTCTTCACTGCATAATTAACTTTTTGATTGATTGTTTCTTCCCGCCAAGAAAATAACAAAATGCTTACAACACTAGATATTCCTAGGCGGTCTCCCATCCAAGTACTAACCAAGCCCGACCCTGCTTGGCTTCCGAGATCAGACGAGATCGGGCGTTTTCAGGGTGGTGTGGCCGTAAGCTATTAGAAAAGTTGAAATTACAGCTCTTATTGATTTCTTCACTGCATAATTAACTTTTTGATTGATTGTTTCTTCCCGCCAAGAAAATAACAAAATGCTTACAACACTAGATATTCCTAGGCGGTCTCCCATCCAAGTACTAACCAAGCCCAACCCTGCTTGGCTTCCGAGATCAGACGAGATCGGGCGTTTTCAGGGTGGTGTGGCCGTAAGCTATTAGAAAAGTTGAAATTACAGCTCTTATTGATTTCTTCACTGCATAATTAACTTTTTGATTGATTGTTTCTTCCCGCCAAGAAAATAACAAAATGCTTACAACACTAGATATTCCTAGGCGGTCTCCCATCCAAGTACTAACCAAGCCCGACCCTGCTTGGCTTCCGAGATCAGGCGTTTTCAGGGTGGTGTGGCCGTAGGGTATTAGAACATTTGAAAATACAGCTGTTATTGATTTCTTCACTGCATAATTAACTTTTTGATTGATTGTTTCTTCCCGCCAAGAAAATAACAAAATGCTTACAACACTAGATATTCCTAGGCGGTCTCCCATCCAAGTACTAACCAAGCCCGACCCTGCTTGGCTTCCGAGATCAGACGAGATCGGGCGTCTTCTTTTTTTTTTTTTTTTTTTCTTTTTATTAATTTTCACAAATTCACAAATTTACAAGTACAATACAATATCTACCCAACACCAAGTTCACCCAATCAATAACTTTTTACAGACAGCATACATTCCCTTCACCAATTAAACAAAATTTCTCCCTCCTCCCTTTCATAAATTAACGTATTCCTGCTCACAAAAAACTCTTTCGCTTCCTTCCCTCCATATTTACAAGCCACCTCCACATCCCTCTTTATAACTGATCTAAACAAGTGCTGAATTTCTACCTTTTTCTTCTCAAAATGTGCATAGTTCCGTCTGTAAACGACCGCGAGTCTGGCATGACTTAAAACAAAATTAAACAAACATAAATTAAAGTTTTTCCTTTTATCAAATAAACCAAACAAAAACAGTGTCCTCCACCCTTCCTCCAAATCAAAATCAAAAGTCCAATTTTCTTTTAACAAGTTTTTTAAGAAATCAAAAAGGACACCAGTTCACCACACTCCAAGAAATAATGTAAAAAGCTCTCATGACCACTGCTACAAACATCACACACAGCACTAACATTATTATTTATTTGACTGAACACCACATTCGTATATATTCTATTATGTCTAATCATGAAATCATTGTTATCACATTCTATACTGTTATATTGAATTTTTATATTTGACCATATTTTTTTCACATCCAACTCCACAAACACTCTGCTCCACACCTTCTCCGCCGCCGGCTCCTTTCTCACATCAACAATCAACCTTTCATACACTTTCTTCACACTAATACTTTTCATCTTACATTTTTTCTCATCTTCCACCACATAAATCTCAGGCACATAATCTTCATTTGTTATCACACATTCTTTTTCAATTTCATTGGTCCATTTCACAGGTATAGCTGATTTAATTTTTTCATATATTTTTGTCACCTTCTCTCTATTTTCCATCCCATCCAATTCACACACAGCGTCATATATACAATTATCCCTTAGGAATCCTGGCACCACCTCATAAATGAGGTCCTTCACCTGTCTTATTCCCCTTCTATAAGTTTTGGTTCATATATTGTTTTATTATTATATTTTAATTGTTCATTTAAAAACACCGGCATATTCACAAACATTTTAAGGTCTTCACATTCATACTCCACTTTTGGTAAGAACCTTCTCCACGCCTCCAACACCTCTCTATAAATCTCTGGTATTCCTACCGTCATTGATTGTTTAAACCCCATGTACCACCCGCTCTCACCTATTCCTCCAACATCATCAATATATTTCTTTAACATTTCCTTCCACCCGTAGTTCCACCTTCCCACTTTGTATTTTTTCACAGTTTTTATTCTAACTGCTGTCCTTTTTGTTTCTAAATCCATTAAATTTAGCCCCCCTTCCCACCATTTCCCCACCAAAGTTTTCTGTGCAATTTTCACCCCTTCCCTTCCCACATAAAGTCCCGCACAATTGTGTTTAACTCATTCATTACCCATACTGGCATTTCAAGGACACTCATTACATACACACACACTGACAACAACAAACTGTTCACCACCACCACCTTCCCTTTTATCTTTAACTTCCTCACCCTCCACGTTGCACACACCGCTCTTATTTTATTTATTACTCCTGTCCATGTCACATCCCTCGCCTCCTTACTCTCCACTCCTAAGTTCACTCCTAAGACCTTCATATATCTTTCCTCGACTCTAAGCCCTACATCTACCCTCTTTACTCCACCTATATACATGATCTCAGACTTGTCCTTGTTGATTTTAGCTCCTGACGCTCTCCCATATTTCTCCACCAATTCCAACACTCTTTTCACACTACCTCCGTCCTCACCGTGATTGTTGTGTCATCTGCATATTGATTTATCACACACACCCCACCATACGGCAACATAATCCCCTTCACCTCTGTATCCCTTTTAATTAGTGTAGCCAGTGGCTCTGCTGTGATGGCATATAATAGTGCAGATAACGGACACCCCTGTCTCACCGACCTCTCCACCTGAAACCTCTCTGTTAAAACCCCATTCACCTTTACACAACTCCTCGCACTCCCATACAATCTCTTCACCCATCCTACCATTCTCTTCCCAAAACCACACTTCTCTAAAACCCTAAACAGAAACTGGTGTTCTACTCTATCAAAGGCTTTATTCCAATCTATCCCTATAACTACTCCCCCTATCCTATCTCTCTTCATGTGCTCTATCACGTCCCTAACTGTCCCTACGGTATCTGCTATATCCCTACCTGGTACACTATAACACTGAGTTGGTTTTACTATTTCCCCAATCACTTTCTTTACTCTATTTGCTAACACTTTTGTCAATATCTTATAATCTACATTTAATAAACTAATTGGCCTATAATTCTCTAAATCTAACTTGCTCCCCTTCTTATATAATATTGTGATCACTCCTTCCACCATCCTGTCCTGCACTACCCCTGTTCTCTCCATACAACTAAAAACCTCTACTAATATTGGCGCTATCTCTTTCTTATATACTTTGTACAACTCTATCCCTATCCCATCACTCCCGGACTTTTCCCACTACCTAAACCTTCTATCGCTTCTATCACCTCTGCTTCTCTTATTCCCCTGTCACACCACTCCCTATCTATCACATTCAACTCACTATCTACACTATCCAGCACTTCTTCTATAATATCCTCCTCTACTCCTCCCCTCTTATATAATTCTCCATAAAACTCCTGCACTCTCTCCAGTATCTCCACATAATCCTCCGTTGTCTTCCCTCTTTGTTATTGATTTCATGTATGTATGTCCTACTCTGCTTCCTTTTCTCTAACCCTAAAAATATCCGGTACACTTCTCTCCCTCTAATGCATATTTTGCCTTGCTCCTCAATATTGCCCCTCTACACTTCTCCCTCTCGTAGCGCTCTAACTCCATCTTGACACCTAAATAGTTCTCCATGCTATATCCCTCTTCCTCCTCTGTCCTCTCTAACTCTACCCTCAACCTTTCCCTCAAGCTCTGCTCTTCCCTCCTCAGCCTTTCTTTCCTTTTCCTACTGTATCTAATACTCATTGATTTTATACTATTTTTAATTCCCTCCCATCTCTCACCTATACCGTCATCTACTCTATCATTCTCTATATCCTCTTCTATCCTAGCATTCTCCATATCTAGTAACCCCTAATCTTTTGCTCATATTCTTCCTCCTCAATATACCCCACATTCAAAATCCACATCCCTCCACCTACCTCCTCGGTCCCTACCTTGATACTAAACCTAACCCCATCGTGATCACTAAAGCTATTTCCCTGATGTCTAACTCTGTCTATATATCCAATCATATCTGCCTGTACTAACACTAAATCTATTCTACTCTGTTTCAACACCCCCTCTCTCATCTGTCTCCTCGTGAACTCTCTCTTCTCTGGATTCTCATACCTCCACACATCCAATAGACCCTTCTCCCTCATCAACTCTAGTAACATGACCCTTGACCTTTCCCATCTAAATTCTACCCCCTTACCTACATCTAATCTACTGCACTTAATGTTGAAATCTCCTACTATAATACACCTCCCTGCTACTAACCCTCCCAACTCCTGAATAATAACTCTCCTATCCGTTTCTACATTTGGCACATATACATTAACTACTCTAAACTCTACTTTCCTATATCTAAACTCTACTACCAATATCCTCCCTGTCTGGTCCCTATACACCTCCCTAACATCTTCTACTCTGTCCTTTTTAATCAAAATCGCTACCCCTCTTGCATTAGTTGCCCCATTATTGTAAAACATGTGCCCCTCCCACAGCTCCCTCATTTCCTTTACCTTTTCCCTATCCCAATTTGTTTCTTGAATACACAATATATCACTTCTATATATAAACAACAGTTTTTTCATTTTCTCCATATCCCTTAACCCGTTTACATTTATTGATGTTACAGTGGCCATGAGAGCAAGCAAAGAAAGTAAACATTGAAACAAAACATTTAAATTACATACCAGACCGCGGTCCTTTTATTCTCTCCTCACGTTCTCGGTCCTTCTCCGCTCTCCTTTTGGCATTCAGTCTCTGAACCACCGTTTTTGCCCTTGAAAAAGTCCCTTCTTCCTCCTCCTCTCTCCTTCCTCCTCTGCCTACTTTCACCTCTTCATCTCCCTCCTCCCGTTGTTTCGCTGCCCATCTTGTCCTCTTTTCCTCCGCTTTCTTCTCTGCCCCTCTCCCCCGCTTGCTCCCTTCTGCTCTTGCCAGCTCCATCTCCATTCCACCTCCTCCGTCCTCGCCTCTGTCCACACCACCTCCCGCCTGCTCCATCTCGTCCTCCTCCACCTCGTCCTCAGTGATGTCCTCGAACACCTCTCCCTGCTCCTTCTCTTTTTCGCACACTCCGTCCACATA
Source organism: Dallia pectoralis (assembly GCA_029465975.1). Taxonomy (NCBI): domain Eukaryota; kingdom Metazoa; phylum Chordata; class Actinopteri; order Esociformes; family Umbridae; genus Dallia; species Dallia pectoralis. Next base: position 15,233,436 of record CM055737.1, on the reverse strand, counting down.
TTCGCCCTCTTCGTCTCTCTCCTCCTCCTCCTCCTCTTCTCGCTCCATCCAAACACACTCTCTTGCGTAGTGTCCCTTTCGCCCACACTTGAAACATTTAAATTCCGGGCAGTCTCGAAAGATGTGTCCGGGTTTGATACAAAGCCTGCAGACTCTCACCTGTCTGTCGTGGATTACCCTGAAATATTCCACTCCCCTCAGTGTATCAAATTTGGTGGAATAGGGGAGTGACCGGACCTCTTCAGTGAACTTCACTTTTAAAAATCTTGTTCCGTCCACAATCTCAGTTCCCGGCCATACTCGCCGTTTTATTGGGGACATGGCCTGTACTCCCCACTCTCTCAATCTGGCCAGGATTCTTCCATTCTCCAAATATACCGGCAAATTAATAAATGACACCACCATTTCATTGTTCACAATGTCTCTGGCGTGTACCAGCGCTCCCTTCACTCTTATGCCGTCCATTAATTTCTCCTTCGCTTTTCCGTCCTTCATGGTGAGTTCATATTTTCGTTCCCCTCTCACTCTGCATCCCAACACCTCTCCACACTCTTTCTTCACCGCTCTCAGCACTTCCATCATTGACACATTTTCTGTTCCTTCCACCTCCACTTCCACAGTCAACTCTTTTCCGTACTTCTCTTGTTCTTTGAAAAGTTTCTCCTGCCCGTCGTCCTCACCCTCCGTTTGTTCGCCTGTTCGGTGTGCTTTCTCTTTGTTGTTTTCCGTTCCGTTGTCGTTAACTGTTTGTCCGTCCTCGTTCTCAATTTGTTTGTCGGTGTTCATTCTCGTTGTCAATTCCTTTCCGTTGTCCATTACCATGTTATCCTTCCTCAACATTAAACACAGGCACTCCTCCAAACAGACAAAGCTGTCGGGGAACGACAAAAACACACAGGAACTAATTGACAAACAAACTCTGATACTACAACAACGAAAAACAAATATATTACGAACAAACCGATTCCCAAACAAACACTCTCCACCTGCTCTCTCACTCACTTCCTGACACAACAAACTCCCAACCAACAGAGGGCGTTTTCAGGGTGGTGTGGCCGTAAGCTATTAGAAAAGTTGAAATTACAGCTCTTATTGATTTCTTCATGCATAATTAACTTTTTGATTGATTGTTTCTTCCCGCCATGAAAATAACAAAATGCTTACAACACTAGATATTCCAGGCGGTCTCCCATCCAAGTACTAACCAAGCCCGACCCTGTTTGGTTTCCGAGATCAGACGAGATCGGGCGATTTCAGGGTGGTGTGGCCGTAAGCTATTAGAAAAGTTGAAATTACAGCTCTTATTGATTTCTTCACTGCATAATTAACTTTTTGATTGATTGTTTCTTCCCGCCATGAAAATAACAAAATGCTTACAACACTAGATATTCCTAGGCGGTCTCCCATCCAAGTACTAACCAAGCCCAACCCTGCTTGGCTTCCGAGATCAGACGAGATCGGGCGTTTTCAGGGTGGTGTGGCCGTAAGCTATTAGAAAAGTTGAAATTACAGCTCTTATTGATTTCTTCACTGCATAATTAACTTTTTGATTGATTGTTTCTTCCCGCCATGAAAATAACAAAATGCTTACAACACTAGATATTCCTAGGCGGTCTCCCATCCAAGTACTAACCAAGCCCGACCCTGTTTGGCTTCCGAGATCGGGCGTTTTCAGGGTGGTGTGGCCGTAAGCTATTAGAAAATTTGAAATTACAGCTCTTATTGATTTCTTCACTGCATAATTAACTTTTTGATTGTTTGTTTCTTCCCGCCAAGAAAATAACAAAATGCTTACAACACTAGATATTCCCAGGCGGTCTCCCATCCAAGTACTAACCAAGCCCGACCCTGCTTGGCTTCCGAGATCAGACGAGATCGGGCGATTTCAGGGTGGTGTGGCCGTAAGCGATTAGAAAAGCTGAAATTACAGCTCTTATTGATTTCTTCACTGCATAATTAACTTTTTGATTGATTGTTTCTTCCCGCCATGAAAATAACAAAATGCTTACAACACTAGATATTCCTAGGCGGTCTCCCATCCAAGTACTAACCAAGCCCAACCCTGCTTGGCTTCCGAGATCAGACGAGATCGGGCGTTTTCAGGGTGGTGTGGCCGTAAGCTATTAGAAAAGTTGAAATTACAGCTCTTATTGATTTCTTCAATGCATAATTAACTTTATGATTGATTGTTTCTTCCCGCCATGAAAATAACAAAATGCTTACAACACTAGATATTCCTAGGCGGTCTCCCATCCAAGTACTAACCAAGCCCAACCCTGCTTGGCTTCCGAGATCAGACGAGATCGGGCGTTTTCAGGGTGGTGTGGCCGTAAGCGATTAGAAAAGTTGAAATTACAGCTCTTATTGATTTCTTCACTGCATAATTAACTTTATGATTGATTGTTTCTTCCCGCCATGAAAATAACAAAATGCTTACAACACTAGATATTCCTAGGCGGTCTCCCATCCAAGTACTAACCAAGCCCGACCCTGTTTGGCTTTCGAGAGATCGGGCGTTTTCAGGGTGGTGTGGCCGTAAGCTATTAGAAAAGTTGAAATTACAGCTCTTATTGATTTCTTCACTGCATAATTAACTTTTTGATTGTTTGTTTCTTCCCGCCAAGAAAATAACAAAATGCTTACAACACTAGATATTCCCAGGCGGTCTCCCATCCAAGTACTAACCAAGCCCGACCCTGTTTGGTTTCCGAGATCAGGCGTTTTCAGGGTGGTGTGGCCGTAGGGTATTAGAACATTTGAAAATACAGCTGTTATTGATTTCTTCACTGCATAATTAACTTTTTGATTGATTGTTTCTTCCCGCCAAGAAAATAACAAAATGCTTACAACACTAGATATTCCTAGGCGGTCTCCCATCCAAGTACTAACCAAGCCCGACCCTGCTTGGCTTCCGAGATCAGACGAGATCGGGCGATTTCAGGGTGGTGTGGCCGTAAGCTATTAGAAAAGTTGAAATTACAGCTCTTATTGATTTCTTCACTGCATAATTAACTTTTTGATTGATTGTTTCTTCCCGCCATAAAAATAACAAAATGCTTACAACACTAGATATTCCTAGGCGGTCTCCCATCCAAGTACTAACCAAGCCCAACCCTGCTTGGCTTCCGAGATCAGACGAGATCGGGCGTTTTCAGGGTGGTGTGGCCGTAAGCTATTAGAAAAGTTGAAATTACAGCTCTTATTGATTTCTTCAATGCATAATTAACTTTTTGATTGATTGTTTCTTCCCGCCATGAAAATAACAAAATGCTTACAACACTAGATATTCCTAGGCGGTCTCCCATCCAAGTACTAACCAAGCCCGACCCTGTTTGGCTTTCGAGATCGGGCGTTTTCAGGGTGGTGTGGCCGTAAGCTATTAGAAAAGTTGAAAATACAGCTCTTATTGATTTCTTCACTGCATAATTAACTTTTTGATTGATTGTTTCTTCCCGCCAAGAAAATAACAAAATGCTTACAACACTAGATATTCCTAGGCGGTCTCCCATCCAAGTACTAACCAAGCCCGACCCTGCTTGGCTTCCGAGATCAGACGAGATCGGGCGTTTTCAGGGTGGTGTGGCCGTAAGCTATTAGAAAAGTTGAAATTACAGCTCTTATTGATTTCTTCACTGCATAATTAACTTTTTGATTGATTGTTTCTTCCCGCCATGAAAATAACAAAATGCTTACAACACTAGATATTCCTAGGCGGTCTCCCATCCAAGTACTAACCAAGCCCGACCCTGTTTGGCTTCCGAGATCGGGCGTTTTCAGGGTGGTGTGGCCGTAAGCTATTAGAAAAGTTGAAATTACAGCTCTTATTGATTTCTTCACTGCATAATTAACTTTTTGATTGATTGTTTCTTCCCGCCATAAAAATAACAAAATGCTTACAACACTAGATATTCCCAGGCGGTCTCCCATCCAAGTACTAACCAAGCCCGACCCTGTTTGGCTTCCGAGATCAGGCGTTTTTCAGGGTGGTGTGGCCGTAAGCTATTAGAAAAGTTGAAATTACAGCTCTTATTGATTTCTTCACTGCATAATTAACTTTTTGATTGATTGTTTCTTCCCGCCAAGAAAATAACAAAATGCTTACAACACTAGATATTCCTAGGCGGTCTCCCATCCAAGTACTAACCAAGCCCGACCCTGCTTGGCTTCCGAGATCAGACGAGATCGGGCGTTTTCAGGGTGGTGTGGCCGTAAGCTATTAGAAAAGTTGAAGTTACAGCTCTTATTGATTTCTTCACTGCATAATTAACTTTTTGATTGATTGTTTCTTCCCGCCATAAAAATAACAAAATGCTTACAACACTAGATATTCCTAGGCAGTCTCCCATCCAAGTACTAACCAAGCCCAACCCTGCTTGGCTTCCGAGATCAGACGAGATCGGGCGTTTTTTTTTTTTTTTTTTTCTCTTTATTTATCAAAAAACACATATTCAATTTACAACACTTATTCCATCTGAGGACATGGACATGATACAAACAGCATATGAATCATGTCAACAACAAATAAAAAGTTTATGTGACAAAGAAGCCTTCCAGGGCCTGCCTGGACGCTCTCTGTCAACGACAAAAGGAAATAAAAGAACTGTAAAAATACGAACCTAACCCCTATTACATACCAAGCATCAGACCAGGTCTTACGGGTGCCTTGCTGCTCTCGGTCAAAACAAAAAAGGAAAAAAAACATTCTATAAATTAAAACATAAGTCCCCAGATCCAATCACCATCAGTAAAGTGTTGTTTCTTACAAAATTCTCCCCGAAATCCTCCCTCCCAAGTGTGAACACCAACCGGACATTTTTCCTAAACAGTGACACAAACAACTCCCACACCCTCATCACTTTTGCATCATAAAATGCTGCATTTCTCCTACATACAATTGCATAACGAACATGACTCAACACAAAATTGACCAAATGCACATTTACCCCTTTCACTTCCCGAATATACCAAACAACAACATTTTCCTCCACTCATCACCATTCACAACTTTGATCCCACAATGTACATGTAACATCTCCTTGACCTTCTCAAAAATACATACAACAAAGGACATTCAAAAAGTAGTGATTAAACACTTCATCTGCTCCTTTACATACATCACACACTCTACTTATAGTCCTATCAATTTGGTGTAACACCACCTTTGTGAAAATCCTATTGTGCCGTATTTTAAAATCATTGTGCTCACACTCAATGCTGTTATATTTCACCCTCAGATTACTCCACACTTTACTCACATCAAAATTCGCAAACACCTTTTGCCACACCTTCTCTGAGGCCGGCCTCTCCATCTGATCACCCAGTAATTCCATATACACTCCTTTTGTTTTGACAGTTTCAAACTTCACATCCTTCTGCAACCTCCCTACGTTTAACTCTACCATCCTTTCTGAGGTCCCTAACTCCCTCTGCCCTAACATAAATTGTTTCCACTCTGGACATATGCTTTCCTTAATTTTCCGATACATCCCTACAATTACCTGTCGTCTCACATCCTTATTTACTCTTCTGAGTTGTATTATGATGTCCTTTTCAATTTTGAAATCTTTATTATTTTCTGCTAGCAAATGTCTGACCTGTTTAACTCCAGCTTGTTCAAAATACTTGCTGACCAACATGTTGTTGTTGTGTAATATTTTGGGATTAAAAACAGTGGTTGATTTATAACCTCGTCTTTATCCACACATGTATACCTCACAAACTTTAAATATTTCCCCCATGCTTCAAACACCTCCCTGTAAAAGTATGACATCTCCTCACACCTTGGTTTGTTAAACACCATTAAAAGACCATTCACACCACATCCACCAAACCTGTGCAGATAATCCTTAAAGAAGCTCATCCAACAATATTCATCTTTACCATACAGATATTTCTTTATTGTTTTCACCCTCAGTGCTTTTTTTCTTCATCTCCACATCTATCAACTTCAAACCCCCATCTTTGTACCCATTTATTAAAACTTTGTGCTTAATCTTTGCCGGCTTTCCGTCCCACACAAAACTGTCTATTTCCCTGTTTAACTCCTTCACCACCCACAAAGGTAAATCCAGTGCACTCAAAACATGGTTCACCTGTGACAAAAACAGACAATTCGTTACCACCACCTTTCCCCTAAGACTCAACCTTCTCATCCTCCAGAAACGCAAAACCTGTTTCATCTTATTTATAACTCCTGTCCATGTTACATCGCGTGCCTCTTTTTCATTCACACCCACATACACCCCTAACACTTTAATCATTCCTGTAGCCACGGTCAACGGTAAATCACATCCTCCCATATCCACATTACCTACCCTCAGAATTTCTGATTTTCCTAAATTCACTTTTGCTCCTGATGCTTTCCCATACGTTCCTACTAAGTCAAACACCCTCTTCACACTAGCCAAATCCCTCACTGTTATGTTTGTGTCATCTGCATATTGGTGAATTATGCTCCTACCTCCGCCAGGAATATTGATACCTCGTACATAATGATCTTTCTTTAAAATGGTGGATAATGGTTCTGCTGTAATGCTGTAGAGTAAAGCGGACAACGGGCATCCCTGCCTCACCGATCTCTCTAACCTAAAACTGTCTGTCACTACCCCATTGCATTTAACCTTACTCTTTGCACTATTATATAATAACTTAACCCACTGCACTAATCTATTCCCAAACCCGTATCTCTCTAAAACCTTGAACATAAACTCATGCTCTACTCTATCAAACGCTTTATTAAAGTCCACACTAATCACTATCCCTCCCTCTACTTTCATATGTCTAACTACATCCCTGACTGACCCAATAATGTCCGCTATATCTCTACCCGGAATGCCATATGCCTGCGTTGATGAAATGATTGATCCTGCTACTGACTTCATCCGATTTGCTAAAACCCGCGCCAATATTTTATAGTCTGTATTTAATAAACTTATACCCCTGTAATTCCCTAACTGTAACTTACTTCCCTTTTTCTTATAAATAAGTGTGATTAACCCGGTAGCCATTTCCTCACTAACCCGCTCTCTATATTCCATTTCTCTATAAACCACTAACAAAATCGGACCCACTACATCCCCAAAACACTTGTAGAATTCACTCGGCAGCCCATCTGAGCCAGGACTTTTGCCATTAGACAGACTTTTAATAGCCGCTTCCACTTCAATCAATGAGATATCTCTGTCACACTCTTCCCTCTCCCCATCTGACAACTTAGCCTCCACAATCTTTAATATCTCCTCTACACTATCTTTCTCCACCTTCCCTTTTTTAAACAAATTACTGTAAAACCGCTGTACCGTTTCCAACACCCCTACATAATCCTCTACTATCTCCCCATCCTCATTTTCAATCCTATCTATGTATGTCCGACTCTGTTTCTGTTTTTCTAAACCCAAAAAAAAAAAAGATGTGCATTTTTCCCCTTCGACCGCGTACTGTGCCCGGCTTCTAATAATAGCTCCTTTACATTTTTCTTTTTCATATGCTTCCAGCCTTCCTTTTATTTCGACGTAATTTGTTATATCCCTATTTGGGAATGAATCAATTTGTTGCAATTCATACGCCAAACTCTCCCTCAACAAACATTCTTCCCTTTTCCTCTCCTTACTCCTTTTAATGCAATACCTCATACTTAAATATTTCACTTGTTTTTTTACATTTTCCCACCATTCACACACATCTCTTTCATATAACTCACACTCCATTTGTATTCTAACACATTCATATATCATCTCTCTGTACTCTTTTTCTGCCAACACACTCGCATTTAAACACCAAACCCCCTCCTCTCCCTTTCTGTCCGTCCCCTAACCTAAACGTGAGCGCTGCATGATCACTGTATCCTGTATATCTATATTCTAAATTGTTAAACTTGTTAACAATGTCTCTAAAGCCCAAACACAAATCAATACGACTTTGCTTTAGCACCCCCTCCACTATCTGCCTCCTTGAGAATTCCCTCTTGTTTGCATTTCCCACCCTCCATACATCAATCAAATTATTGTTCTCCAAAATCTTAAAGAAAACCTTCCGCGCTGAGTCTGGTCGAAATCTGTCCACCCTATAAACGTCCAGCTTTGTACAGATCACATTAAAATCACCCACCACAATACAATTCCCTGTACAATGCCTCTCCAAAGAAACAAAAAACTCCCCTTTTGTTTTTCCCCATTAGGTGCATATACATTAATCAGTCTGAATGTCACATTATTTATATCAAACTCTATCACTATCACCCTCCCTTTGCCATCATTAAATATTTCTCTTACATTTTCCACTACATTTTCCTTGATTCGTATGGCTACCCCACATGATTTTTCCGTCCCACAATTAACAAATAACATACCCCCACATTTTTGCTTAATGTCCGGTATTTTATCCTGTGTCCATTTTGTTTCTTGCAAAACTAGGATATCCGATGTAAACGTTCCCAGGACCTCCTCCAGCTTCGACTCATTCCTGAGCCCATTTATGTTAATAGAGGTGAATGTGACCATCGAAACCCAAATACAAAGAGTGTATATTGCTGTATGAATCATGATTTCACTTTCCCTTTCTTCCTCTCTCTCTTTGTCATCCCACCCGCCCGTCTGCCGGACTGTTCTAGAAGTGCCCTCTTCCTCCCACCCGGGGCCTCCAAAGACACCCCCACCGACTCCATACTGTCCATCTCATCTACCCATCCTGTTGCATCCCTTGTGTTGGGGAAAGCGGCATGTGCTTCAGCTCGATTGCCCGTCATATTATCTGATATTATTGCCTTCTGCACTCCCGACTCAATGGTGGGACGACTTCCAGTATTCAGGCGTGCGGCTCCTGGAGGTACAGTGCCCTGAGGAGGACTGCCACCTCCCTTCACCTTCACACCATCTTCAACTGTACTCTCCACACACACCAGGTCTAAATCTTTCAGTGCCGCCATTTCACTGTCCCTGCTGTAGGACATTTCCATCCCAGCGCTCTCACCAGCCTCAGCAATCACCAACGAGCTACCACCACTTCCGCACCCTGCCACTGCATTGCTTTTCCCTGTTCCCTCTCCGTTTGTCCACTCCTCCATTTCACCCTCTTCTTCACTGTCCTCTGTGCTTGACCCACTTTCTTCATCGCTCAGTAGGAGAACGCTCTCTTCCTCATCCCCCTTTACACACACAGTCCACATTCCCACACTCTTTGCATTCCGGCTCAAACTGCTCACACTCCCTCGCATAATGTCCTTGCTTCCCACACTTCCTACATAAAAATCTGGACAATCCCGTACAATGTGACCTGGCTGTATGCACATTCTACACACCCTCACCTGCCGATCGTGAATGACACGAAAGTATTGTGCACCTTCTTCTGTATCAAACCGAGTTGAGTAAGGCAGCGATTTGACAGTGTCAGAAAATTTTACCTTCACAAACCGTGTACCCTCCACAATCCTTGTCCCAGGCCACATTCTCCTCTTAATGGGTGAAATCGCTCCTACCCCCCAGTCACCAAGTTTTTTCCAAATGTCCTCATCCCTAATGTAGACTGGCAATCCAATAAATGATACCACCATCTCATCGTTCGTTAAGTCCTTTGCCATGACGCTTGTGTTTTTAATTTTAAAACCATCCATAAGCTTCTGTTTCCCATTTAGGTGATTCATCGTCACTTCATACTTATTAATCCCACAATAACGGCATCCCAATACAAGACCACATATATCCTTGATGGCCCTCAATAACTCCCACATTGTTATTTTATCCTCTCCAACAAGCTCTACCTTCACTGTGAGCTCCTTGCTGTAAGCCGGTTCTCTTTCCGCTGTGTAAGAATCTCCTTCACTCCTTCCAGCTCTCTCCGCCTGCTCCATGTCACTCCTCCTCTTCTCCATATCAGCCCGCTTGTTACTCGCCGTCTCCGCCTTCTCTTTCACTGCAATACCTCCTTCATTATTTTGTCCTTCGGTGGTATTTACTGCTCTATCGTCCGCCATCTCTTCCGTCAAACAATTGACTTACTCCCAGACGTTGACACAGCAACAAAAAATTGAAAAATAAATTTCCCCCAAACAGCAAAAGCTGTCGGGGGAACAACCACTTAAATAATAAAACCACTGAATAACCAAATTCTACAAACGAAATTCTCTGATCAAACGAAAAAAAACAATACCAAACAAACACTCTCCACTAGTCTCCACCTGCTCTCTGCACTCCAACTTCCTGGAAAACCGAAAAAGGGGCGTTTTCAGGGTGGTGTGGCCGTAAGCTATTAGAAAAGTTGAAATTACAGCTCTTATTGATTTCTTCAATGCATAATTAACTTTATGATTGATTGTTTCTTCCCGCCATGAAAATAACAAAATGCTTACAACACTAGATATTCCTAGGCGGTCTCCCATCCAAGTACTAACCAAGCCCGACCCTGTTTGGCTTTCGAGATCGGGCGTTTTCAGGGTGGTGTGGCCGTAAGCTATTAGAAAAGTTGAAGTTACAGCTCTTATTGATTTCTTCACTGCATAATTAACTTTTTGATTGTTTGTTTCTTCCCGCCAAGAAAATAACAAAATGCTTACAACACTAGATATTCCCAGGCGGTCTCCCATCCAAGTACTAACCAAGCCCGACCCTGTTTGGCTTCCGAGATCAGAGAGATCGGGCGTTTTCAGGGTGGTGTGGCCGTAAGCTATTAGAAAAGTTGAAGTTACAGCTCTTATTGATTTCTTCACTGCATAATTAACTTTTTGATTGTTTGTTTCTTCCCGCCAAGAAAATAACAAAATGCTTACAACACTAGATATTCCCAGGCGGTCTCCCATCCAAGTACTAACCAAGCCCGACCCTGTTTGGCTTCCGAGATCAGACGAGATCGGGCGTTTTCAGGGTGGTGTGGCCGTAAGCTATTAGAAAAGTTGAAATTACAGCTCTTATTGATTTTTTCACTGCATAATTAACTTTTTGATTGATTGTTTCTTCCCGCCATGAAAATAACAAAATGCTTACAATACTAGATATTCCTAGGCGGTCTCCCATCCAAGTACTAACCAAGCCCGACCCTGTTTGGCTTTCGAGATCGGGCGTTTTCAGGGTGGTGTGGCCGTAAGCTATTAGAAAAGTTGAAGTTACAGCTCTTATTGATTTCTTCACTGCATAATTAACTTTTTGATTGTTTGTTTCTTCCTGCCAAGAAAATAACAAAATGCTTACAACACTAGATATTCCCAGGCGGTCTCCCATCCAAGTACTAACCAAGCCCGACCCTGTTTGGCTTCCGAGATCAGACGAGATCGGGCGATTTCAGGGTGGTGTGGCCGTAAGCGATAAGAAAAGTTGAAATTACAGCTCTTATTGATTTCTTCACTGCATAATTAACTATTTGATTGATTGTTTCTTCCCGCCATGAAAATAACAAAATGCTTACAACACTAGATATTCCTAGGCGTTCTCCCATCCAAGTACTAACCAAGCCCAACCCTGCTTGGCTTCCGAGATCAGACGAGATCGGGCGTTTTCAGGGTGGTGTGGCCGTAAGGTATTAGAAAAGTTGAAATTACAGCTCTTATTGATTTCTTCAATGCATAATTAACTTTATGATTGATTGTTTCTTCCCGCCATGAAAATAACAAAATGCTTACAACACTAGATATTCCTAGGCGGTCTCCCATCCAAGTACTAACCAAGCCCGACCCTGTTTGGCTTTCGAGATCGGGCGTTTTCAGGGTGGTGTGGCCGTAAGCTATTAGAAAAGTTGAAAATACAGCTCTTATTGATTTCTTCACTGCATAATTAACTTTTTGATTGTTTGTTTCTTCCCGCCAAGAAAATAACAAAATGCTTACAACACTAGATATTCCCAGGCGGTCTCCCATCCAAGTACTAACCAAGCCCGACCCTGTTTGGTTTCCGAGATCAGGCGTTTTCAGGGTGGTGTGGCCGTAGGGTATTAGAACATTTGAAAATACAGCTGTTATTGATTTCTTCACTGCATAATTAACTTTTTGATTGATTGTTTCTTCCCGCCAAGAAAATAACAAAATGCTTACAACACTAGATATTCCTAGGCGGTCTCCCATCCAAGTACTAACCAAGCCCGACGCTGCTTGGCTTCCGAGATCAGACGAGATCGGGCGATTTCAGGGTGGTGTGGCCGTAAGCGATAAGAGAAGTTGAAATTACAGCTCTTATTGATTTCTTCACTGCATAATTAACTTTTTGATTGATTGTTTCTTCCCGCCATGAAAATAACAAAATGCTTACATCACTAGATATTCCTAGGCGGTCTCCCATCCAAGTACTAACCAAGCCCAACCCTGCTTGGCTTCCGAGATCAGACGAGATCGGGCGTTTTCAGGGTGGTGTGGCCGTAAGCTATTAGAAAAGTTTAAATTACAGCTCTTATTGATTTCTTCAATGCATAATTAACTTTATGATTGATTGTTTCTTCCCGCCATGAAAATAACAAAATGCTTACAACACTAGATATTCCTAGGCGGTCTCCCATCCAAGTACTAACCAAGCCCGACCCTGTTTGGCTTTCGAGATCGGGCGTTTTCAGGGTGGTGTGGCCGTAAGCTATTAGAAAAGTTGAAATTACAGCTCTTATTGATTTCTTCACTGCATAATTAACTTTTTGATTGTTTGTTTCTTCCCGCCAAGAAAATAACAAAATGCTTACAACACTAGATATTCCCAGGCGGTCTCCCATCCAAGTACTAACCAAGCCCGACCCTGTTTGGTTTCCGAGATCAGGCGTTTTCAGGGTGGTGTGGCCGTAGGGTATTAGAACATTTGAAAATACAGCTGTTATTGATTTCTTCACTGCATAATTAACTTTTTGATTGATTGTTTCTTCCCGCCAAGAAAATAACAAAATGCTTACAACACTAGATATTCCTAGGCGGTCTCCCATCCAAGTACTAACCAAGCCCGACCCTGCTTGGCTTCTGAGATCGGGCGTTTTCAGGGTGGTGTGGCCGTAAGCTATTAGAAAAGTTGAAATTACAGCTCTTATTGATTTCTTCACTGCATAATTAACTTTTTGATTGTTTGTTTCTTCCCGCCAAGAAAATAACAAAATGCTTACAACACTAGATATTCCCAGGCGGTCTCCCATCCAAGTACTAACCAAGCCCGACCCTGTTTGGTTTCCGAGATCAGGCGTTTTCAGGGTGGTGTGGCCGTAAGCTATTAGAAAAGTTGAAATTACAGCTCTTATTGATTTCTTCACTGCATAATTAACTTTTTGATTGTTTGTTTCTTCCCGCCAAAAAAATAACAAAATGCTTACAACACTAGATATTCCCAGGCGGTCTCCCATCCAAGTACTAACCAAGCCCGACCCTGTTTGGTTTCCGAGATCAGGCGTTTTCAGGGTGGTGTGGCCGTAGGGTATTAGAACATTTGAAAATACAGCTGTTATTGATTTCTTCACTGCATAATTAACTTTTTGATTGATTGTTTCTTCCCGCCAAGAAAATAACAAAATGCTTACAACACTAGATATTCCTAGGCGGTCTCCCATCCAAGTACTAACCAAGCCCGACGCTGCTTGGCTTCCGAGATCAGACGAGATCGGGCGATTTCAGGGTGGTGTGGCCGTAAGCGATAAGAGAAGTTGAAATTACAGCTCTTATTGATTACTTCACTGCATAATTAACTTTTTGATTGATTGTTTCTTCCCGCCATAAAAATAACAAAATGCTTACAACACTAGATATTCCTAGGCGGTCTCCCATCCAAGTACTAACCAAGCCCAACCCTGCTTGGCTTCCGAGATCAGACGAGATCGGGCGTTTTCAGGGTGGTGTGGCCGTAAGCTATTAGAAAAGTTGAAATTACAGCTCTTATTGATTTCTTCAATGCATAATTAACTTTATGATTGATTGTTTCTTCCCGCCATGAAAATAACAAAATGCTTACAACACTAGATATTCCTAGGCGGTCTCCCATCCAAGTACTAACCAAGCCCGACCCTGTTTGGCTTTCGAGATCGGGCGTTTTCAGGGTGGTGTGGCCGTAAGCTATTAGAAAAGTTGAAGTTACAGCTCTTATTGATTTCTTCACTGCATAATTAACTTTTTGATTGTTTGTTTCTTCCCGCCAAGAAAATAACAAAATGCTTACAACACTAGATATTCCCAGGCGGTCTCCCATCCAAGTACTAACCAAGCCCGACCCTGTTTGGCTTCCGAGATCAGACGAGATCGGGCGTTTTCAGGGTGGTGTGGCCGTAAGCTATTAGAAAAGTTGAAATTACAGCTCTTATTGATTTCTTCAATGCATAATTAACTTTATGATTGATTGTTTCTTCCCGCCATGAAAATAACAAAATGCTTACAACACTAGATATTCCTAGGCGGCCTCCCATCCAAGTACTAACCAAGCCCGACCCTGTTTGGCTTTCGAGATCGGGCGTTTTCAGGGTGGTGTGGCCGTAAGCTATTAGAAAAGTTGAAGTTACAGCTCTTATTGATTTCTTCACTGCATAATTAACTTTTTGATTGTTTGTTTCTTCCCGCCAAGAAAATAACAAAATGCTTACAACACTAGATATTCCCAGGCGGTCTCCCATCCAAGTACTAACCAAGCCCGACCCTGTTTGGTTTCCGAGATCAGGCGTTTTCAGGGTGGTGTGGCCGTAGGGTATTAGAACATTTGAAAATACAGCTGTTATTGATTTCTTCACTGCATAATTAACTTTTTGATTGATTGTTTCTTCCCGCCAAGAAAATAACAAAATGCTTACAACACTAGATATTCCTAGGCGGTCTCCCATCCAAGTACTAACCAAGCCCGACCCTGTTTGGCTTCCGAGATCAGACGAGATCGGGCGTTTCAGGGTGGTGTGGCCGTAAGCGATTAGAAAGTTGAAATTACAGCTCTTATTGATTTCTTCACTGCATAATTAACTTTTTGATTGATTGTTTCTTCCCGCCATAAAATAACAAAATGCTTACAACACTAGATATTCCTAGGCGGTCTCCCATCCAAGTACTAACCAAGCCCAACCCTGCTTGGCTTCCGAGATCAGACGAGATCGGGCGTTTTCAGGGTGGTGTGGCCGTAAGCTATTAGAAAAGTTGAAATTACAGCTCTTATTGATTTCTTCACTGCATAATTAACTTTTGATTGATTGTTTCTTCCCGCCATGAAAATAACAAAATGCTTACAACACTAGATATTCCTAGGCGGTCTCCCATCCAAGTACTAACCAAGCCCGACCCTGGCTTGGATCAGACGAGATCGGGCGTTTTCAGGGTGGTGTGGCCGTAAGCTATTAGAAAAGTTGAAATTACAGCTCTTATTGATTTCTTCACTGCATAATTAACTTTTTGATTGATTGTTTCTTCCCGCCAAGAAAATAACAAAATGCTTACAACACTAGATATTCCTAGGCGGTCTCCCATCCAAGTACTAACCAAGCCCGACCCTGTTTGGCTTTCCGAGATCAGGCGTTTTCAGGGTGGTGTGGCCGTAGGGTATTAGAACATTTGAAAAACAGCTGTTATTGATTTCTTCACTGCATAATTAACTTTTTGATTGATTGTTTCTTCCCGCCAAGAAAATAACAAAATGCTTACAACACTAGATATTCCTAGGCGGTCTCCCATCCAAGTACTAACCAAGCCCGACCTGCTTGGCTTCCGAGATCAGACGAGATCGGGCGATTTCAGGGTGGTGTGGCCGTAGCGATAGAAAGTTGAAATTACAGCTCTTATTGATTTCTTCACTGCATAATTAACTTTTTGATTGATTGTTTCTTCCCGCCATGAAAATAACAAAATGCTTACAACACTAGATATTCCTAGGCGGTCTCCCATCCAAGTACTAACCAAGCCCGACCCTGTTTGGCTTCCGAGATCAGACGGGGCGTTTTCAGGGTGGTGTGGCCGTAAGCTATTAGAAAAGTTGAAATTACAGCTCTTATTGATTTCTTCACTGCATAATTAACTTTTTGATTGATTGTTTCTTCCCGCCAAGAAAATAACAAAATGCTTACAACACTAGATATTCCTAGGCGGTCTCCCATCCAAGTACTAACCAAGCCCGACCCTGTTTGGCTTCCGAGATCAGAGAGATCGGGCGTTTTCAGGGTGGTGTGGCCGTAAGCTATTAGAAAGTTGAAATTACAGCTCTTATTGATTTCTTCACTGCATAATTAACTTTTTGATTGATTGTTTCTTCCCGCCATGAAAATAACAAAATGCTTACAACACTAGATATTCCTAGGCGGTCTCCCATCCAAGTACTAACCAAGCCCGACCCTGTTTGGCTTCCGAGATCAGGCGGGCGTTTTCAGGGTGGTGTGGCCGTAAGCTATTAGAAAAGTTGAAATTACAGCTCTTATTGATTTCTTCACTGCATAATTAACTTTTGATTGATTGTTTCTTCCCGCCAAGAAAATAACAAAATGCTTACAACACTAGATATTCCTAGGCGGTCTCCCATCCAAGTACTAACCAAGCCCGACCCTGTTTGGCTTTCAGAGATCGGGCGTTTTCAGGGTGGTGTGGCCGTAAGCTATTAGAAAAGTTGAAATTACAGCTCTTATTGATTTCTTCACTGCATAATTAACTTTTTGATTGTTTGTTTCTTCCCGCCAAGAAAATAACAAAATGCTTACAACACTAGATATTCCCAGGCGGTCTCCCATCCAAGTACTAACCAAGCCCGACCCTGTTTGGTTTCCGAGATCAGGCGTTTTCAGGGTGGTGTGGCCGTAGGGTATTAGAACATTTGAAAATACAGCTGTTATTGATTTCTTCACTGCATAATTAACTTTTTGATTGATTGTTTCTTCCCGCCAAGAAAATAACAAAATGCTTACAACACTAGATATTCCTAGGCGGTCTCCCATCCAAGTACTAACCAAGCCCGACCCTGTTTGGCTTCCGAGATCGGGCGTTTTCAGGGTGGTGTGGCCGTAAGCTATTAGAAAAGTTGAAATTACAGCTCTTATTGATTTCTTCACTGCATAATTAACTTTTTGATTGTTTGTTTCTTCCCGCCAAGAAAATAACAAAATGCTTACAACACTAGATATTCCCAGGCGGTCTCCCATCCAAGTACTAACCAAGCCCGACCCTGTTTGGTTTCCGAGATCAGGCGTTTTCAGGGTGGTGTGGCCGTAGGGTATTAGAACATTTGAAAATACAGCTCTTATTGATTTCTTCACTGCATAATTAACTTTTTGATTGATTGTTTCTTCCCGCCAAGAAAATAACAAAATGCTTACAACACTAGATATTCCTAGGCGGTCTCCCATCCAAGTACTAACCAAGCCCGACCCTGTTTGGCTTTCCGAGATCAGAGATCGGGCGTTTTCAGGGTGGTGTGGCCGTAAGCTATTAGAAAAGTTGAAATTACAGCTCTTATTGATTTCTTCACTGCATAATTAACTTTTTGATTGTTTGTTTCTTCCCGCCAAGAAAATAACAAAATGCTTACAACACTAGATATTCCCAGGCGGTCTCCCATCCAAGTACTAACCAAGCCCGACCCTGTTTGGTTTCCGAGATCAGACGTCGGGCGTTTCAGGGTGGTGTGGCCGTAGGGTATTAGAAATTTGAAAATACAGCTCTTATTGATTTCTTCACTGCATAATTAACTTTTTGATTGATTGTTTCTTCCCGCCAAAAAATAACAAAATGCTTACAACACTAGATATTCCTAGGCGGTCTCCCATCCAAGTACTAACCAAGCCCGACCCTGTTTGGCTTCCGAGATCAGGGCGTTTTCAGGGTGGTGTGGCCGTAAGCTATTAGAAAAGTTGAAATTACAGCTCTTATTGATTTCTTCACTGCATAATTAACTTTTTGATTGTTTGTTTCTTCCCGCCAAAAAATAACAAAATGCTTACAACACTAGATATTCCCAGGCGGTCTCCCATCCAAGTACTAACCAAGCCCGACCCTGTTTGGCTTCCGAGATCAGGCGTTTTCAGGGTGGTGTGGCCGTAAGCTATTAGAAAAGTTGAAATTACAGCTCTTATTGATTTCTTCACTGCATAATTAACTTTTTGATTGATTGTTTCTTCCCGCCATGAAAATAACAAAATGCTTACAACACTAGATATTCCTAGGCGGTCTCCCATCCAAGTACTAACCAAGCCCGACCCTGTTTGGCTTTCGAGATCGGGCGTTTTCAGGGTGGTGTGGCCGTAAGCTATTAGAAAAGTTGAAATTACAGCTCTTATTGATTTCTTCACTGCATAATTAACTTTTTGATTGTTTGTTTCTTCCCGCCAAGAAAATAACAAAATGCTTACAACACTAGATATTCCCAGGCGGTCTCCCATCCAAGTACTAACCAAGCCCGACCCTGTTTGGCTTCCGAGATCAGGCGGGCGTTTTCAGGGTGGTGTGGCCGTAGGCTATTAGAACATTTGAAAAACAGCTCTTATTGATTTCTTCACTGCATAATTAACTTTTTGATTGATTGTTTCTTCCCGCCAAGAAAATAACAAAATGCTTACAACACTAGATATTCCTAGGCGGTCTCCCATCCAAGTACTAACCAAGCCCGACGCTGCTTGGCTTCCGAGATCAGACGAGATCGGGCGATTTCAGGGTGGTGTGGCCGTAAGCGATAAGAGAAGTTGAAATTACAGCTCTTATTGATTTCTTCACTGCATAATTAACTTTTTGATTGATTGTTTCTTCCCGCCATAAAATAACAAAATGCTTACAACACTAGATATTCCTAGGCGGTCTCCCATCCAAGTACTAACCAAGCCCGACCCTGTTTGGCTTTCGAGATCGGGCGTTTTCAGGGTGGTGTGGCCATAAGCTATTAGAAAAGTTGAAATTACAGCTCTTATTGATTTCTTCACTGCATAATTAACTTTTGATTGTTTGTTTCTTCCTGCCAAGAAAATAACAAAATGCTTACAACACTAGATATTCCCAGGCGGTCTCCCATCCAAGTACTAACCAAACCCGACCCTGTTTGGCTTCCGAGATCAGGGATCGGGCGATTTCAGGGTGTTGTGGCCGTAAGCTATTAGAAAAGTTGAAATTACAGCTCTTATTGATTTCTTCACTGCATAATTAACTTTTTGATTGTTTGTTTCTTCCCGCCAAGAAAATAACAAAATGCTTACAACACTAGATATTCCCAGGCGGTCTCCCATCCAAGTACTAACCAAGCCCGACCCTGTTTGGTTTCCGAGATCAGGCGTTTTCAGGGTGGTGTGGCCGTAGGGTATTAGAACATTTGAAAAACAGCTGTTATTGATTTCTTCACTGCATAATTAACTTTTTGATTGATTGTTTCTTCCCGCCAAGAAAATAACAAAATGCTTACAACACTAGATATTCCTAGGCGGTCTCCCATCCAAGTACTAACCAAGCCCGACGCTGCTTGGCTTCCGAGATCAGACGAGATCGGGCGATTTCAGGGTGGTGTGGCCGTAAGCGATAAGAGAAGTTGAAATTACAGCTCTTATTGATTTCTTCACTGCATAATTAACTTTTTGATTGATTGTTTCTTCCCGCCATGAAAATAACAAAATGCTTACAACACTAGATATTCCTAGGCGGTCTCCCATCCAAGTACTAACCAAGCCCGACCCTGTTTGGCTTCCGAGATCGAGATCGGGCGTTTTCAGGGTGGTGTGGCCGTAAGCTATTAGAAAAGTTGAAATTACAGCTCTTATTGATTTCTTCACTGCATAATTAACTTTTTGATTGATTGTTTCTTCCCGCCAAGAAAATAACAAAATGCTTACAACACTAGATATTCCCAGGCGGTCTCCCATCCAAGTACTAACCAAGCCCGACCCTGTTTGGCTTCCGAGATCAGGAGATCGTTTTCAGGGTGGTGTGGCCGTAAGCTATAAGAGAAGTTGAAATTACAGCTCTTATTGATTTCTTCACTGCATAATTAACTTTTTGATTGATTGTTTCTTCCCGCCAAGAAAATAACAAAATGCTTACAACACTAGATATTCCTAGGCGGTCTCCCATCCAAGTACTAACCAAGCCCGACCCTGCTTGGCTTCCGAGATCAGACGAGATCGGGCGTTTTCAGGGTGGTGTGGCCGTAAGGTATTAGAACATTTGAAATTACAGCTCTTATTGATTTCTTCACTGCATAATTAACTTTTTGATTGATTGTTTCTTCCCGCCATAAAATAACAAAATGCTTACAACACTAGATATTCCTAGGCGGTCTCCCATCCAAGTACTAACCAAGCCCGACCCTGTTTGGCTTCCGAGATCAGGCGTTTTCAGGGTGGTGTGGCCGTAAGCTATTAGAAAAGTTGAAATTACAGCTCTTATTGATTTCTTCACTGCATAATTAACTTTTTGATTGTTTGTTTCTTCCCGCCAAGAAAATAACAAAATGCTTACAACACTAGATATTCCCAGGCGGTCTCCCATCCAAGTACTAACCAAGCCCGACCCTGTTTGGTTTCCGAGATCAGGCGTTTTCAGGGTGGTGTGGCCGTAGGGTATTAGAACATTTGAAAATACAGCTGTTATTGATTTCTTCACTGCATAATTAACTTTTTGATTGATTGTTTCTTCCCGCCAAGAAAATAACAAAATGCTTACAACACTAGATATTCCTAGGCGGTCTCCCATCCAAGTACTAACCAAGCCCGACCCTGCTTGGCTTCCGAGATCAGACGAGATCGGGCGTTTCAGGGTGGTGTGGCCGTAAGCTATTAGAAAAGTTGAAATTACAGCTCTTATTGATTTCTTCACTGCATAATTAACTTTTTGATTGATTGTTTCTTCCCGCCATGAAAATAACAAAATGCTTACAACACTAGATATTCCCAGGCGGTCTCCCATCCAAGTACTAACCAAGCCCGACCCTGTTTGGCTTTCGAGATCGGGCGTTTTCAGGGTGGTGTGGCCGTAGCTATTAGAAAATTTGAAAATACAGCTGTTATTGATTTCTTCACTGCATAATTAACTTTTTGATTGATTGTTTCTTCCCGCCAAGAAAATAACAAAATGCTTACAACACTAGATATTCCTAGGCGGTCTCCCATCCAAGTACTAACCAAGCCCGACCCTGTTTGGCTTTCGAGATCAGGCGTTTTCAGGGTGGTGTGGCCGTAGGGCTATTAGAAAAGTTTGAAAATACAGCTCTTATTGATTTCTTCACTGCATAATTAACTTTTTGATTGATTGTTTCTTCCCGCCAAGAAAATAACAAAATGCTTACAACACTAGATATTCCCAGGCGGTCTCCCATCCAAGTACTAACCAAGCCCGACCCTGTTTGGTTTCCGAGATCAGGCGTTTTCAGGGTGGTGTGGCCGTAGGGTATTAGAACATTTGAAAAACAGCTGTTATTGATTTCTTCACTGCATAATTAACTTTTTGATTGATTGTTTCTTCCCGCCAAGAAAATAACAAAATGCTTACAACACTAGATATTCCTAGGCGGTCTCCCATCCAAGTACTAACCAAGCCCGACCTGCTTGGCTTCCGAGATCAGACGAGATCGGGCGTTTTCAGGGTGGTGTGGCCGTAAGCTATTAGAAAAGTTGAAATTACAGCTCTTATTGATTTCTTCACTGCATAATTAACTTTTTGATTGATTGTTTCTTCCCGCCAAGAAAATAACAAAATGCTTACAACACTAGATATTCCTAGGCGGTCTCCCATCCAAGTACTAACCAAGCCCGACCCTGTTTGGCTTCCGAGATCGGGCGTTTTCAGGGTGGTGTGGCCGTAAGCTATTAGAAAAGTTGAAGTTACAGCTCTTATTGATTTCTTCACTGCATAATTAACTTTTTGATTGTTTGTTTCTTCCCGCCAAGAAAATAACAAAATGCTTACAACACTAGATATTCCCAGGCGGTCTCCCATCCAAGTACTAACCAAGCCCGACCCTGTTTGGTTTCCGAGATCAGGCGTTTTCAGGGTGGTGTGGCCGTAGGGTATTAGAACATTTGAAAAAACAGCTGTTATTGATTTCTTCACTGCATAATTAACTTTTTGATTGATTGTTTCTTCCCGCCAAGAAAATAACAAAATGCTTACAACACTAGATATTCCTAGGCGGTCTCCCATCCAAGTACTAACCAAGCCCGACGCTGCTTGGCTTCCGAGATCAGACGAGATCGGGCGATTTCAGGGTGGTGTGGCCGTAAGCGATAAGAGAAGTTGAAATTACAGCTCTTATTGATTTCTTCACTGCATAATTAACTTTTTGATTGATTGTTTCTTCCCGCCATGAAAATAACAAAATGCTTACAACACTAGATATTCCTAGGCGGTCTCCCATCCAAGTACTAACCAAGCCCGACCCTGTTTGGCTTTCGAGATCGGGCGTTTTCAGGGTGGTGTGGCCGTAAGCTATTAGAAAAGTTGAAGTTACAGCTCTTATTGATTTCTTCACTGCATAATTAACTTTTTGATTGTTTGTTTCTTCCTGCCAAGAAAATAACAAAATGCTTACAACACTAGATATTCCCAGGCGGTCTCCCATCCAAGTACTAACCAAGCCCGACCCTGTTTGGCTTCCGAGATCAGACGAGATCGGGCGATTTCAGGGTGGTGTGGCCGTAAGCGATAAGAGAAGTTGAAATTACAGCTCTTATTGATTACTTCACTGCATAATTAACTATTTGATTGATTGTTTCTTCCCGCCATGAAAATAACAAAATGCTTACAACACTAGATATTCCTAGGCGTTCTCCCATCCAAGTACTAACCAAGCCCAACCCTGCTTGGCTTCCGAGATCAGACGAGATCGGGCGTTTTCAGGGTGGTGTGGCCGTAAGCTATTAGAAAAGTTGAAATTACAGCTCTTATTGATTTCTTCAATGCATAATTAACTTTATGATTGATTGTTTCTTCCCGCCATGAAAATAACAAAATGCTTACAACACTAGATATTCCTAGGCGGTCTCCCATCCAAGTACTAACCAAGCCCGACCCTGTTTGGCTTTCGAGATCGGGCGTTTTCAGGGTGGTGTGGCCGTAAGCTATTAGAAAAGTTGAAGTTACAGCTCTTATTGATTTCTTCACTGCATAATTAACTTTTTGATTGTTTGTTTCTTCCCGCCAAGAAAATAACAAAATGCTTACAACACTAGATATTCCCAGGCGGTCTCCCATCCAAGTACTAACCAAGCCCGACCCTGTTTGGTTTCCGAGATCAGGCGTTTTCAGGGTGGTGTGGCCGTAGGGTATTAGAACATTTGAAAATACAGCTGTTATTGATTTCTTCACTGCATAATTAACTTTTTGATTGATTGTTTCTTCCCGCCAAGAAAATAACAAAATGCTTACAACACTAGATATTCCTAGGCGGTCTCCCATCCAAGTACTAACCAAGCCCGACGCTGCTTGGCTTCCGAGATCAGACGAGATCGGGCGATTTCAGGGTGGTGTGGCCGTAAGCGATAAGAGAAGTTGAAATTACAGCTCTTATTGATTTCTTCACTGCATAATTAACTTTTTGATTGATTGTTTCTTCCCGCCATGAAAATAACAAAATGCTTACAACACTAGATATTCCTAGGCGGTCTCCCATCCAAGTACTAGCCAAGCCCAACCCTGCTTGGCTTCCGAGATCAGACGAGATCGGGCGTTTTCAGGGTGGTGTGGCCGTAAGCTATTAGAAAAGTTGAAATTACAGCTCTTATTGATTTCTTCACTGCATATTTAACTTTTTGATTGATTGTTTCTTCCCGCCAAGAAAATAACAAAATACTTACAACACTAGATATTCCTAGGCGGCCTCCCATCCAAGTACTAACCAAGCCCGACCCTGTTTGGCTTTCGAGATCGGGCGTTTTCAGGGTGGTGTGGCCGTAAGCTATTAGAAAAGTTGAAGTTACAGCTCTTATTGATTTCTTCACTGCATAATTAACTTTTTGATTGTTTGTTTCTTCCCGCCAAGAAAATAACAAAATGCTTACAACACTAGATATTCCCAGGCGGTCTCCCATCCAAGTACTAACCAAGCCCGACCCTGTTTGGTTTCCGAGATCAGGCGTTTTCAGGGTGGTGTGGCCGTAGGGTATTAGAACATTTGAAAATACAGCTGTTATTGATTTCTTCACTGCATAATTAACTTTTTGATTGATTGTTTCTTCCCGCCAAGAAAATAACAAAATGCTTACAACACTAGATATTCCTAGGCGGTCTCCCATCCAAGTACTAACCAAGCCCGACCCTGTTTGGTTTCCGAGATCAGGCGTTTTCAGGGTGGTGTGGCCGTAAGCTATTAGAAAAGTTGAAGTTACAGCTCTTATTGATTTCTTCACTGCATAATTAACTTTTTGATTGTTTGTTTCTTCCCGCCAAAAAAATAACAAAATGCTTACAACACTAGATATTCCCAGGCGGTCTCCCATCCAAGTACTAACCAAGCCCGACCCTGTTTGGTTTCCGAGATCAGGCGTTTTCAGGGTGGTGTGCCCGTAGGGTATTAGAACATTTGAAAATACAGCTGTTATTGATTTCTTCACTGCATAATTAACTTTTTGATTGATTGTTTCTTCCCGCCATGAAAATAACAAAATGCTTACAACACTAGATATTCCTAGGCGGTTTCCCATCCAAGTACTAACCAAGCCCGACCCTGTTTGGCTTTCGAGATCGGGCGTTTTCAGGGTGGTGTGGCCGTAAGCTATTAGAAAAGTTGAAGTTACAGCTCTTATTGATTTCTTCACTGCATAATTAACTTTTTGATTGTTTGTTTCTTCCCGCCAAGAAAATAACAAAATGCTTACAACACTAGATATTCCCAGGCGGTCTCCCATCCAAGTACTAACCAAGCCCGACCCTGTTTGGTTTCCGAGATCAGGCGTTTTCAGGGTGGTGTGGCCGTAGGGTATTAGAACATTTGAAAAAACAGCTGTTATTGATTTCTTCACTGCATAATTAACTTTTTGATTGATTGTTTCTTCCCGCCAAGAAAATAACAAAATGCTTACAACACTAGATATTCCTAGGCGGTCTCCCATCCAAGTACTAACCAAGCCCGACGCTGCTTGGCTTCCGAGATCAGACGAGATCGGGCGATTTCAGGGTGGTGTGGCCGTAAGCGATAAGAGAAGTTGAAATTACAGCTCTTATTGATTTCTTCACTGCATAATTAACTTTTTGATTGATTGTTTCTTCCCGCCATGAAAATAACAAAATGCTTACAACACTAGATATTCCTAGGCGGTCTCCCATCCAAGTACTAACCAAGCCCGACCCTGTTTGGCTTTCGAGATCGGGCGTTTTCAGGGTGGTCTGGCCGTAAGCTATTAGAAAAGTTGAAGTTACAGCTCTTATTGATTTCTTCACTGCATAATTAACTTTTTGATTGTTTGTTTCTTCCTGCCAAGAAAATAACAAAATGCTTACAACACTAGATATTCCCAGGCGGTCTCCCATCCAAGTACTAACCAAGCCCGACCCTGTTTGGCTTCCGAGATCAGACGAGATCGGGCGATTTCAGGGTGGTGTGGCCGTAAGCGATAAGAGAAGTTGAAATTACAGCTCTTATTGATTTCTTCACTGCATAATTAACTTTTTGATTGTTTGTTTCTTCCCGCCAAGAAAATAACAAAATGCTTACAACACTAGATATTCCCAGGCGGTCTCCCATCCAAGTATTAACCAAGCCCGACCCTGTTTGGTTTCCGAGATCAGGCGTTTTCAGGGTGGTGTGGCCGTAGGGTATTAGAACATTTGAAAATACAGCTGTTATTGATTTCTTCACTGCATAATTAACTTTTTGATTGATTGTTTCTTCCCGCCAAGAAAATAACAAAATGCTTACAACACTAGATATTCCTAGGCGGTCTCCCATCCAAGTACTAACCAAGCCCGACGCTGCTTGGCTTCCGAGATCAGACGAGATCGGGCGATTTCAGGGTGGTGTGGCCGTAAGCGATAAGAGAAGTTGAAATTACAGCTCTTATTGATTTCTTCACTGCATAATTAACTTTTTGATTGATTGTTTCTTCCCGCCATGAAAATAACAAAATGCTTACAACACTAGATATTCCTAGGCGGTCTCCCATCCAAGTACTAACCAAGCCCAACCCTGCTTGGCTTCCGAGATCAGACGAGATCGGGCGTTTTCAGGGTGGTGTGGCTGTAAGCTATTAGAAAAGTTGAAATTACAGCTCTTATTGATTTCTTCACTGCATATTTAACTTTTTGATTGATTGTTTCTTCCCGCCAAGAAAATAACAAAATACTTACAACACTAGATATTCCTAGGCGGCCTCCCATCCAAGTACTAACCAAGCCCGACCCTGTTTGGCTTTCGAGATCAGAGATCGGGCGTTTTCAGGGTGGTGTGGCCGTAAGCTATTAGAAAAGTTGAAATTACAGCTCTTATTGATTTCTTCACTGCATAATTAACTTTTTGATTGTTTGTTTCTTCCCGCCAAGAAAATAACAAAATGCTTACAACACTAGATATTCCCAGGCGGTCTCCCATCCAAGTACTAACCAAGCCCGACCCTGTTTGGTTTCCGAGATCAGGCGTTTTCAGGGTGGTGTGGCCGTAGGGTATTAGAACATTTGAAAATACAGCTGTTATTGATTTCTTCACTGCATAATTAACTTTTTGATTGATTGTTTCTTCCCGCCAAGAAAATAACAAAATGCTTACAACACTAGATATTCCTAGGCGGTCTCCCATCCAAGTACTAACCAAGCCCGACCCTGTTTGGTTTCCGAGATCAGGCGTTTTCAGGGTGGTGTGGCCGTAAGCTATTAGAAAAGTTGAAGTTACAGCTCTTATTGATTTCTTCACTGCATAATTAACTTTTTGATTGTTTGTTTCTTCCCGCCAAAAAAATAACAAAATGCTTACAACACTAGATATTCCCAGGCGGTCTCCCATCCAAGTACTAACCAAGCCCGACCCTGTTTGGTTTCCGAGATCAGGCGTTTTCAGGGTGGTGTGCCCGTAGGGTATTAGAACATTTGAAAATACAGCTGTTATTGATTTCTTCACTGCATAATTAACTTTTTGATAGATTGTTTCTTCCCGCCAAGAAAATAACAAAATGCTCACAACACTAGATATTCCTAGGCGGTCTCCCATCCAAGTACTAACCAAGCCCAACTCTGCTTGGCTTCCGAGATCAGACGAGATCGGGCGTTTTCAGGGTGGTGTGGCCGTAAGCTATTAGAAAAGTTGAAATTACAGCTCTTATTGATTTCTTCACTGCATATTTAACTTTTTGATTGATTGTTTCTTCCCGCCAAAAAAATAACAAAATGCTTACAACACTAGATATTCCCAGGCGGTCTCCCATCCAAGTACTAACCAAGCCCGACCCTGTTTGGTTTCCGAGATCAGGCGTTTTCAGGGTGGTGTGCCCGTAGGGTATTAGAACATTTGAAAATACAGCTGTTATTGATTTCTTCACTGCATAATTAACTTTTTGATTGATTGTTTCTTCCCGCCATGAAAATAACAAAATGCTTACAACACTAGATATTCCTAGGCGGTTTCCCATCCAAGTACTAACCAAGCCCGACCCTGTTTGGCTTTCGAGATCGGGCGTTTTCAGGGTGGTGTGGCCGTAAGCTATTAGAAAAGTTGAAGTTACAGCTCTTATTGATTTCTTCACTGCATAATTAACTTTTTGATTGTTTGTTTCTTCCCGCCAAGAAAATAACAAAATGCTTACAACACTAGATATTCCCAGGCGGTCTCCCATCCAAGTACTAACCAAGCCCGACCCTGTTTGGTTTCCGAGATCAGGCGTTTTCAGGGTGGTGTGGCCGTAGGGTATTAGAACATTTGAAAAACAGCTGTTATTGATTTCTTCACTGCATAATTAACTTTTTGATTGATTGTTTCTTCCCGCCAAGAAAATAACAAAATGCTTACAACACTAGATATTCCTAGGCGGTCTCCCATCCAAGTACTAACCAAGCCCGACGCTGCTTGGCTTCCGAGATCAGACGAGATCGGGCGATTTCAGGGTGGTGTGGCCGTTAAGAGAAGTTGAAATTACAGCTCTTATTGATTTCTTCACTGCATAATTAACTTTTTGATTGATTGTTTCTTCCCGCCATGAAAATAACAAAATGCTTACAACACTAGATATTCCTAGGCGGTCTCCCATCCAAGTACTAACCAAGCCCGACCCTGTTTGGCTTTCGACGAGATCGGGCGTTTTCAGGGTGGTGTGGCCGTAAGCTATTAGAAAAGTTGAAGTTACAGCTCTTATTGATTTCTTCACTGCATAATTAACTTTTTGATTGTTTGTTTCTTCCCGCCAAGAAAATAACAAAATGCTTACAACACTAGATATTCCCAGGCGGTCTCCCATCCAAGTACTAACCAAGCCCGACCCTGTTTGGTTTCCGAGATCAGGCGTTTTCAGGGTGGTGTGGCCGTAGGGTATTAGAACATTTGAAAAAACAGCTGTTATTGATTTCTTCACTGCATAATTAACTTTTTGATTGATTGTTTCTTCCCGCCAAGAAAATAACAAAATGCTTACAACACTAGATATTCCTAGGCGGTCTCCCATCCAAGTACTAACCAAGCCCGACGCTGCTTGGCTTCCGAGATCAGACGAGATCGGGCGATTTCAGGGTGGTGTGGCCGTAAGCGATAAGAGAAGTTGAAATTACAGCTCTTATTGATTTCTTCACTGCATAATTAACTTTTTGATTGATTGTTTCTTCCCGCCATGAAAATAACAAAATGCTTACAACACTAGATATTCCTAGGCGGTCTCCCATCCAAGTACTAACCAAGCCCGACCCTGTTTGGCTTTCGAGATCGGGCGTTTTCAGGGTGGTGTGGCCGTAAGCTATTAGAAAAGTTGAAGTTACAGCTCTTATTGATTTCTTCACTGCATAATTAACTTTTTGATTGTTTGTTTCTTCCTGCCAAGAAAATAACAAAATGCTTACAACACTAGATATTCCCAGGCGGTCTCCCATCCAAGTACTAACCAAGCCCGACCCTGTTTGGCTTCCGAGATCAGACGAGATCGGGCGATTTCAGGGTGGTGTGGCCGTAAGCGATAAGAGAAGTTGAAATTACAGCTCTTATTGATTACTTCACTGCATAATTAACTATTTGATTGATTGTTTCTTCCCGCCATGAAAATAACAAAATGCTTACAACACTAGATATTCCTAGGCGTTCTCCCATCCAAGTACTAACCAAGCCCAACCCTGCTTGGCTTCCGAGATCAGACGAGATCGGGCGTTTTCAGGGTGGTGTGGCCGTAAGCTATTAGAAAAGTTGAAATTACAGCTCTTATTGATTTCTTCAATGCATAATTAACTTTATGATTGATTGTTTCTTCCCGCCATGAAAATAACAAAATGCTTACAACACTAGATATTCCTAGGCGGTCTCCCATCCAAGTACTAACCAAGCCCGACCCTGTTTGGCTTTCGAGATCGGGCGTTTTCAGGGTGGTGTGGCCGTAAGCTATTAGAAAAGTTGAAGTTACAGCTCTTATTGATTTCTTCACTGCATAATTAACTTTTTGATTGTTTGTTTCTTCCCGCCAAGAAAATAACAAAATGCTTACAACACTAGATATTCCCAGGCGGTCTCCCATCCAAGTACTAACCAAGCCCGACCCTGTTTGGTTTCCGAGATCAGGCGTTTTCAGGGTGGTGTGGCCGTAGGGTATTAGAACATTTGAAAATACAGCTGTTATTGATTTCTTCACTGCATAATTAACTTTTTGATTGATTGTTTCTTCCCGCCAAGAAAATAACAAAATGCTTACAACACTAGATATTCCTAGGCGGTCTCCCATCCAAGTACTAACCAAGCCCGACGCTGCTTGGCTTCCGAGATCAGACGAGATCGGGCGATTTCAGGGTGGTGTGGCCGTAAGCGATAAGAGAAGTTGAAATTACAGCTCTTATTGATTTCTTCACTGCATAATTAACTTTTTGATTGATTGTTTCTTCCCGCCATGAAAATAACAAAATGCTTACAACACTAGATATTCCTAGGCGGTCTCCCATCCAAGTACTAACCAAGCCCAACCCTGCTTGGCTTCCGAGATCAGACGAGATCGGGCGTTTTCAGGGTGGTGTGGCTGTAAGCTATTAGAAAAGTTGAAATTACAGCTCTTATTGATTTCTTCACTGCATATTTAACTTTTTGATTGATTGTTTCTTCCCGCCAAGAAAATAACAAAATACTTACAACACTAGATATTCCTAGGCGGCCTCCCATCCAAGTACTAACCAAGCCCGACCCTGTTTGGCTTTCGAGATCGGGCGTTTTCAGGGTGGTGTGGCCGTAAGCTATTAGAAAAGTTGAAGTTACAGCTCTTATTGATTTCTTCACTGCATAATTAACTTTTTGATTGTTTGTTTCTTCCCGCCAAGAAAATAACAAAATGCTTACAACACTAGATATTCCCAGGCGGTCTCCCATCCAAGTACTAACCAAGCCCGACCCTGTTTGGTTTCCGAGATCAGGCGTTTTCAGGGTGGTGTGGCCGTAGGGTATTAGAACATTTGAAAATACAGCTGTTATTGATTTCTTCACTGCATAATTAACTTTTTGATTGATTGTTTCTTCCCGCCAAGAAAATAACAAAATGCTTACAACACTAGATATTCCTAGGCGGTCTCCCATCCAAGTACTAACCAAGCCCGACCCTGTTTGGTTTCCGAGATCAGGCGTTTTCAGGGTGGTGTGGCCGTAAGCTATTAGAAAAGTTGAAGTTACAGCTCTTATTGATTTCTTCACTGCATAATTAACTTTTTGATTGTTTGTTTCTTCCCGCCAAAAGAATAACAAAATGCTTACAACACTAGATATTCCCAGGCGGTCTCCCATCCAAGTACTAACCAAGCCCGACCCTGTTTGGTTTCCGAGATCAGGCGTTTTCAGGGTGGTGTGCCCGTAGGGTATTAGAACATTTGAAAATACAGCTGTTATTGATTTCTTCACTGCATAATTAACTTTTTGATAGATTGTTTCTTCCCGCCAAGAAAATAACAAAATGCTCACAACACTAGATATTCCTAGGCGGTCTCCCATCCAAGTACTAACCAAGCCCAACTCTGCTTGGCTTCCGAGATCAGACGAGATCGGGCGTTTTCAGGGTGGTGTGGCCGTAAGCTATTAGAAAAGTTGAAATTACAGCTCTTATTGATTTCTTCACTGCATATTTAACTTTTTGATTGATTGTTTCTTCCCGCCATGAAAATAACAAAATGCTTACAACACTACATATTCCTAGGCGGTCTCCCATCCAAGTACTAACCAAGCCCAACTCTGCTTGGCTTCCGAGATCAGACGAGATCGGGCGTTTTCAGGGTGGTGTGGCCGTAAGCTATTAGAAAAGTTGAAATTACAGCTCTTATTGATTTCTTCACTGCATATTTAACTTTTTGATTGATTGTTTCTTCCCGCCAAGAAAATAACAAAATACTTACAACACTAGATATTCCTAGGCGGTCTCCCATCCAAGTACTAACCAACGCCGTCCCTGCTTGGCTTCCGAGATCAGACGAGATCGGGCGTTTTCCAGGGTGGTGTGGCCGAAAGTTATTAGAAAAGTTGAAATTACAGCTCTTATTGATTTCTTCACTGCATAATTAACTTTTTGATTGATTGTTTCTTCCCGCCATGAAAATAACAAAATGCTTACAACACTAGATATTCCTAGGCGGTCTCCCATCCAAGTACTAACCAAGCCCAACCCTGTTGGCTTCCAAGATCAGAGAGATCGGGCGTTTTCAGGGTGGTGTGGGCGTAAGCTATTAGAAAAGTTGAAATTACAGCTCTTATTGATTTCTTCAATGCATAATTAACTTTTTGATTGATTGTTTCTTCCCGCCATGAAAATAACAAAATGCTTACAACACTAGATATTCCTAGGCGGTTTCCCATCCAAGTACTAACCAAGCCCGACCCTGTTTGGCTTTCGAGATCGGGCGTTTTCAGGGTGGTGTGGCCGTAAGCTATTAGAAAAGTTGAAGTTACAGCTCTTATTGATTTCTTCACTGCATAATTAACTTTTTGATTGATTGTTTCTTCCCGCCAAGAAAATAACAAAATGCTTACAACACTAGATATTCCCAGGCGGTCTCCCATCCAAGTACTAACCAAGCCCGACCCTGTTTGGTTTCCGAGATCAGGCGTTTTCAGGGTGGTGTGGCCGTAGGGTATTAGAACATTTGAAAATACAGCTGTTATTGATTTCTTCACTGCATAATTAACTTTTTGATTGATTGTTTCTTCCCGCCAAGAAAATAACAAAATGCTTACAACACTAGATATTCCTAGGCGGTCTCCCATCCAAGTACTAACCAAGCCCGACCCTGCTTGGCTTCCGAGATCAGACGAGATCGGGCGTTTTCAGGGTGGTGTGGCCGTAAGCTATTAGAAAAGTTGAAATTACAGCTCTTATTGATTTCTTCACTGCATAATTAACTTTTTGATTGATTGTTTCTTCCCGCCATGAAAATAACAAAAAGCTTACAACACTATATATTCCTAGGCGGTCTCCCATCCAAGTACTAACCAAGCCCGACCATGTTTGGCTTCCGAGATCAGGGATCGTTTCAGGGTGGTGTGGCCGTAAGCTATTAGAAAAGTTGAAATTACAGCTCTTATTGATTTCTTCACTGCATAATTCACTTTTTGATTGATTGTTTCTTCCCGCCAAGAAAATAACAAAATGCTTACAACACTAGATATTCCTAGGCAGTCTCCCATCCAAGTACTAACCAAGCCCGACCCTGCTTGGCTTCCGAGATCAGACGAGATCGGGCGTTTTCAGGGTGGTGTGGCCGTAAGCTATTTGAAAAGTTTAAATTACAGCTCTTATTGATTTCTTCACTGGATATTTAACTTTTTGATTGTTTGTTTCTTCCCGCCATGAAAATAACAAAATGCTTACAACACTATATATTCCTAGGCGGTCTCCCATCCAAGTACTGACCAAGCCCGACCATGTTTGGCTTCCGAGATCGGGCGTTTTCAGGGTGGTGTGGCCGTAAGCTATTAGAAAAGTTGAAATTACAGCTCTTATTGATTTCTTCATTGCATAATTAACTTTTTGATTGATTGTTTCTTCCCGCCAAGAAAATAACATCATGCTTACAACACTAGATATTCCCAGGCGGTCTCCCATCCAAGTACTAACCAAGCCCAACCCTGCTTGGCTTCCGAGATCAGACGAGATCGGGCGTTTTCAGGGTGGTGTGGCCGTAAGCTATTAGAAAAGTTGAAATTACAGCTCTTATTGATTTCTTCACTGATATTTAACTTTTTTGATTGATTGTTTCTTCCCGCCAAGAAAATAACAAAATGCTTACAACACTAGATATTCCTAGGCGGTCTCCCATCCAAGTACTAACCAAGCCCGACCTGTTTGGCTTTCCGAGATCAGACGAGATCGGGCGTTTCAGGTGGTGAGGCCGTAAGCTATTAGAACATTTGAAATTACAGCTCTTATTGATTTCTTCACTGCATAATTAACTTTTTGATAGATTGTTTCTTCCCGCCAAGAAAATAACAAAATGCTTACAACACTAGATATTCCTGGTCTCCCATCCAAGTACTAACCAAGCCCAACCCTGCTTGGCTTCCGAGATCAGACGAGATCGGGGTGTTTCGGTGTGGGCCGTAAGCGATAAGACAAGTTGAAATTACAGCTCTTATTGATTTCTTCACTGCATAATTAACTTTTTGATTGATTGTTTCTTCCCGCCAAAAAATAACAAAATGCTTACAACACTAGATATTCCCAGGCGGTCTCCCATCCAAGTAACCAAGCCCGACCTGCTTGGTTTCCGAGATCAGGCGTTTCAGGGTGGTGTGGCCGTAAGCTTAGAACATTTTGAAAATACAGCTCTTATTGATTTCTTCACTGCATAATTAACTTTTTTTTGATTGATTGTTTCTTCCCATAAAAAAAATAAAAAATGCTTACAACACTAGATATTCCTAGGCGGTTTCCCATCCAAGTACTAACCAAGCCCGACCCTGTTTGGTTTCCGAGATCAGGCGTTTTCAGGGTGGTGTGCCCGTAGGGTATTAGAACATTTGAAAATACAGCTGTTATTGATTTCTTCACTGCATAATTAACTTTTTGATTGATTGTTTCTTCCCGCCAAGAAAATAACAAAATGCTTACAACACTAGATATTCCTAGGCGGTCTCCCATCTAAGTACTAACCAAGCCCGACGCTGCTTGGCTTCCGAGATCAGGCGGGCGATTTCAGGGGTGGTGTGGCCGTGTTTATAAGAACATTTGAAATTACAGCTGTTATTGATTTCTTCACTGCATAATTAACTTTTTGATTGATTGTTTCTTCCCGCCAAGAAAATAACAAAATGCTTACAACACTAGATATTCCTAGGCGGTCTCCCATCCAAGTACTAACCAAGCCCGACTCTGCTTGGCTTCCCGAGATCAGACGAGATCGGGCGTTTCAGGGTGGGGGCTGTAAGCATAAGAAAAGTTGAAATTACAGCTCTTACTGATTTCTTCACTGCATATTTAACTTTTGATTGATTGTTTCTTCCCGCCAAGAAAATAACAAAATACTTACAACACTAGATATTCCTAGGCGGCCTCCCATCCAAGTACTAACCAAGCCCGACCCTGTTTGGCTTTCGAGATCGGGCGTTTTCAGGGTGGTGTGGCC
>CM055737.1:15181014-15198378 GCA_029465975.1 Dallia pectoralis | reverse complement strand
AGTACTAACAAAAGCCCAACCCTGCTTAGCTTCGACATCAGACGAGATCAGGCGTTTTCAGGGTGGCTTGGCCGTAAGCTATTAGAAGAGTTGAAATTACAGCTCTTATTGATTTCTTCACTGCATAATTAACTTTTTGATTGATTGTTTCTTCGCCATGAAAATAACAAAATGCTTACAACACTAGATATTCCAGGCGGTCTCCCATCCAAGTACTAACCAAGCCCAACCCTGCTTGGACATCAGACGAGATCAGGCGTTTTCAGGGTGGTTTGGCCGTAAGCTATTAGAAAAGTTGAAATTACAGCTCTTATTGATTTCTTCACTGCATAATTAACTTTTTGATTGATTGTTTCTTCCTGCCAAGAAAATAACAAAATGCTTACAACACTAGATATTCCTAGGCGGTCTCCCATCCAAGTACTAACCAAGCCCGACCCTGCTTGGCTTCCGAGATCAGACGAGATCGGGCGTTTTCAGGGTGGTGTGGCCGTAAGCTATTAGAAATTTGAAATTACAGCTGTTATTGATTTCTTCACTGCATAATTAACTTTTTGATTGATTGTTTCTTCCCGCCAAAGAAAATAACAAAATGCTTACAACACTAGATATTCCTAGGCGGTCTCCCATCCAAGTACTAACCAAGCCCACCCTGCTTGGCTTCCGAGATCAGACGAGATCGGGCGTTTTCAGGGTGGTGTGGCTGTAAGCTATTAGAAAGTTGAAATTACAGCTCTTATTGATTTCTTCACTGCATAATTCACTTTTTGATTGATTGTTTCTTCCCGCCAAGAAAATAACAAAATGCTTACAACACTAGATATTCCCAGGCGGTCTCCCATCCAAGTACTAACCAAGCCCGACCCTGCTTGGCTTCCGAGATCAGACGAGATCGGGCGTTTTCAGGGTGGTGTGGCCGTAGGCTATTAGAAGAAGTTGAAATTACAGCTGTCCCGCCAAGAAAATAACAAAATGCTTACAACACTAGATATTCCTAGGCGGTCTCCCATCCAAGTACTAACCAAGCCCGACCCTGCTTTGAGATTCGAGATCGGGCGTTTTCAGGGTGGTGTGGCCGTAAGCTATTAGAACATTTGAAATTACAGCTGTTATTGATTTCTTCACTGCATAATTAACTTTTTGATTGATTGTTTCTTCCCGCCAAGAAAATAACAAAATGCTTACAACACTAGATATTCCTAGGCGGTCTCCCATCCAAGTACTAACCAAGCCCGACCCTGCTTGGCTTCCGAGATCAGACGAGATCGGGCGTTTTCAGGGTGGTGTGGCCGTAAGCTATTAGAAGAGTTGAAATTACAGCTGTTATTGATTTCTTCACTGCATAATTAACTTTTTGATTGATTGTTTCTTCCCGCCAAGAAAATAACAAAATGCTTACAACACTAGATATTCCTAGGCGGTCTCCCATCCAAGTACTAACCAAGCCCAACCCTGCTTGGCTTCCGAGATCAGACGAGATCAGGCGTTTTCAGGGTGGTGTGGCCGTAAGCTATTAGAAGAGTTGAAATTACAGCTGTTATTGATTTCTTCACTGCATAATTAACTTTTTGATTGATTGTTTCTTCCCGCCAAGAAAATAACAAAATGCTTACAACACTAGATATTCCTAGGCGGTCTCCCATCCAAGTACTAACCAAGCCCGAACCCTGCTTGGCTTCCGAGATCAGACGAGATCGGGCGTTTTCAGGGTGGTGTGGCCGTAAGCTATTAGAAAAGTTGAAATTACAGCTCTTATTGATTTCTTCACTGCATAATTAACTTTTTGATTGATTGTTTCTTCCCGCCAAGAAAATAACAAAATGCTTACAACACTAGATATTCCTAGGCGGTCTCCCATCCAAGTACTAACCAAGCCCGACCCTGTTTGGCTTTCCGAGATCAGACGAGATCGGCGTTTTCAGGGTGGTGTGGCCGTAAGTATTAGACAAGTTGAAAATTACAGCTCTTATTGATTTCTTCACTGCATAATTAACTTTTTGATTGATTGTTTCTTCCCGCCAAGAAAATAACAAAATGCTTACAACACTAGATATTCCTAGGCGGTCTCCCATCCAAGTACTAACCAAGCCCAACCCTGCTTGGCTTCCGAGATCAGACGAGATCGGGCGTTTTCAGGGTGGTGTGGCCGTAAGCTATTAGAAAGTTGAAATTACAGCTCTTATTGATTTCTTCACTGCATAATTAACTTTTTGATTGATTGTTTCTTCCCGCCAAGAAAATAACAAAATGCTTACAACACTAGATATTCCTAGGCGGTCTCCCATCCAAGTACTAACCAAGCCCGACCCTGTTTGGCTTCCGAGATCAGACGAGATCGGGCGTTTTCAGGGTGGTGTGGCCGTAGGCTATTAGAAAAGTTGAAATTACAGCTCTTATTGATTTCTTCACTGCATAATTAACTTTTTGATTGTTTGTTTCTTCCCGCCAAGAAAATAACAAAATGCTTACAACACTAGATATTCCTAGGCGGTCTCCCATCCAAGTACTAACCAAGCCCAACCCTGCTTGGCTTCCGAGATCAGGCGTTTTCAGGGTGGTGTGGCCGTAGGGTATTAGAACATTTGAAATTACAGCTGTTATTGATTTCTTCACTGCATAATTAACTTTTTGATTGATTGTTTCTTCCCGCCAAGAAAATAACAAAATGCTTACAACACTAGATATTCCCAGGCGGTCTCCCATCCAAGTACTAACCAAGCCCGACCCTGCTTGGCTTCCGAGATCAGACGAGATCGGCGTTTTCAGGGTGGTGTGGCCGTAAGCTATTAGAAAAGTTGAAATTACAGCTCTTATTGATTTCTTCACTGCATAATTAACTTTTTGATTGATTGTTTCTTCCCGCCAAGAAAATAACAAAATGCTTACAACACTAGATATTTCCAGGCGGTCTCCCATCCAAGTACTAACCAAGCCCGACCCTGTTTGGCTTCCGAGATCAGACGAGATCGGGCGTTTTCAGGGTGGTGTGGCCGTAGCTATTAGAAAGTTGAAATTACAGCTCTTATTGATTTCTTCACTGCATAATTAACTTTTTGATTGATTGTTTCTTCCCGCCAAGAAAATAACAAAATGCTTACAACACTAGATATTCCTAGGCGGTCTCCCATCCAAGTACTAACCAAGCCCGACCCTGCTTGGCTTCCGAGATCAGACGAGATCGGGCGTTTTCAGGGTGGTGTGGCCGTAAGCTATTAGAAAGTTGAAATTACAGCTCTTATTGATTTCTTCACTGCATAATTAACTTTTTGATTGATTGTTTCTTCCCGCCAAGAAAATAACAAAATGCTTACAACACTAGATATTCCTAGGCGGTCTCCCATCCAAGTACTA
Organism: Dallia pectoralis; assembly: GCA_029465975.1. NCBI lineage: Eukaryota > Metazoa > Chordata > Actinopteri > Esociformes > Umbridae > Dallia > Dallia pectoralis. The sequence goes on along the minus strand of CM055737.1, from coordinate 15,195,027 downwards.
ACCAAGCCCGACCCTGCTTGGCTTCCGAGATCAGACGAGATCGGGCGTTTTCAGGGTGGTGTGGCCGTAAGCTATTAGAAAGTTGAAATTACAGCTCTTATTGATTTCTTCACTGCATAATTAACTTTTTGATTGATTGTTTCTTCCCGCCAAGAAAATAACAAAATGCTTACAACACTAGATATTCCTAGGCGGTCTCCCATCCAAGTACTAACCAAGCCCACCCTGCTTGGCTTCCGAGATCAGACGAGATCGGGCGTTTTCAGGGTGGTGTGGCCGTAAGCTATTAGAAAGTTGAAATTACAGCTCTTATTGATTTCTTCACTGCATAATTAACTTTTTGATTGATTGTTTCTTCCCGCCAAGAAAATAACAAAATGCTTACAACACTAGATATTCCCAGGCGGTCTCCCATCCAAGTACTAACCAAGCCCGACCCTGCTTGGCTTCCGAGATCAGACGAGATCGGGCGTTTTCAGGGTGGTGTGGCCGTAAGCTATTAGAAAATTACAGCTGTTATTGATTTCTTCACTGCATAATTAACTTTTTGATTGATTGTTTCTTCCCGCCAAGAAAATAACAAAATGCTTACAACACTAGATATTCCTAGGCGGTCTCCCATCCAAGTACTAACCAAGCCCGACCCTGCTTGGCTTCCGAGATCAGACGAGATCGGGCGTTTTCAGGGTGGTGTGGCCGTAAGCTATTAGAAGAGTTGAAATTACAGCTCTTATTGATTTCTTCACTGCATAATTAACTTTTTGATTGATTGTTTCTTCCCGCCAAGAAAATAACAAAATGCTTACAACACTAGATATTCCTAGGCGGTCTCCCATCCAAGTACTAACCAAGCCCGACCCTGCTTGGCTTCCGAGATCAGACGAGATCGGGCGTTTTCAGGGTGGTGTGGCCGTAGGGTATTAGAACATTTGAAATTACAGCTCTTATTGATTTCTTCACTGCATAATTAACTTTTTGATTGATTGTTTCTTCCCGCCAAGAAAATAACAAAATGCTTACAACACTAGATATTCCAGGCGGTCTCCCATCCAAGTACTAACCAAGCCCGACCCTGCTTGGCTTTGAGATCAGACGAGATCGGGCGTTTTCAGGGTGGTGTGGCCGTAAGCTATTAGAACATTTGAAATTACAGCTCTTATTGATTTCTTCACTGCATAATTAACTTTTTGATTGATTGTTTCTTCCCGCCAAGAAAATAACAAAATGCTTACAACACTAGATATTCCTAGGCGGTCTCCCATCCAAGTACTAACCAAGCCCAACCCTGCTTGGCTTCCGAGATCAGACGAGATCGGGCGTTTTCAGGGTGGTGTGGCCGTAAGCTATTAGAAAGTTGAAATTACAGCTCTTATTGATTTCTTCACTGCATAATTAACTTTTTGATTGATTGTTTCTTCCCGCCAAGAAAATAACAAAATGCTTACAACACTAGATATTCCTAGGCGGTCTCCCATCCAAGTACTAACCAAGCCCAACCCTGCTTGGCTTCCGACATCAGACGAGATCAGGGCGTTTTCAGGGTGGTGTGGCCGTAAGCTATTAGAAAGTTGAAATTACAGCTCTTATTGATTTCTTCACTGCATAATTAACTTTTTGATTGATTGTTTCTTCCCGCCAAGAAAATAACAAAATGCTTACAACACTAGATATTCCAGGCGGTCTCCCATCCAAGTACTAACCAAGCCCGACCCTGCTTGGCTTCCGAGATCAGGGGCGTTTTCAGGGTGGTGTGGCCGTAGGGTATTAGAAAAGTTGAAATTACAGCTCTTATTGATTTCTTCACTGCATAATTAACTTTTTGATTGATTGTTTCTTCCCGCCAAGAAAATAACAAAATGCTTACAACACTAGATATTCCCAGGCGGTCTCCCATCCAAGTACTAACCAAGCCCAACCCTGCTTGGCTTCCGAGATCAGACGAGATCGGGCGTTTTCAGGGTGGTGTGGCCGTAAGCTATTAGAAGAGTTGAAATTACAGCTGTTATTGCTTTCTTCACTGCGTAATTAACTTTTTGATTGATTGTTTCTTCCCGCCAGGACAATAACAAAATGCTTACAACACTAGATATTCCCAGGCGGTCGCCTATCCAAGTACTAACCAAGCCCGACCCTGCTTGGCTTCCGAGATCAGACGAGATCGGGCGTTTCCAGGGTGGTGTGGCCGTAAGCTATTAGAAGAGTTGAAATTACAGCTGTTATTGATTTCTTCACTGCGTAATTAACTTTTTGATAGATTGTTTCTTCCCGCCAAGAAAATAACAAAATGCTTACAACACTAGATATTCCTAGGCGGTCGCCTATCCAAGTACTAACCAAGCCCGACCCTGCTTGGCTTCCGAGATCAGACGAGATCGGGCGTTTTCAGGGTGGTGTGGCCGTAAGCTATAAGACAAGTTGAAATTACAGCTCTTATTGATTTCTTCACTGCATAATTAACTTTTTGATTGATTGTTTCTTCCCGCCATGAAAATATCAAAATGCTTACAACACTAGATATTCCTAGGCGGTCTCCCATCCAAGTACTAACCAAGCCCAACCCTGCTTAGCTTCCGACATCAGACGAGATCAGGCGTTTTCAGGGTGGTTTGGCCGTAAGCTATTAGAAAAGTTGAAATTACAGCTCTTATTGATTTCTTCACTGCATAATTAACTTTTTGATTGTTTGTTTCTTCCTGCCAAGAAAATAACAAAATGCTTACAACACTAGATATTTCCAGGCGGTCTCCCATCCAAGTACTAACCAAGCCCGACCCTGTTTGGTTTCCGAGATCAGGCGTTTTCAGGGTGGTGTGGCCGTAGGGTATTAGAACATTTGAAAATACAGCTGTTATTGATTTCTTCACTGCATAATTAACTTTTTGATTGATTGTTTCTTCCCGCCAAGAAAATAACAAAATGCTTACAACACTAGATATTCCTAGGCGGTCTCCCATCCAAGTACTAACCAAGCCCGACCCTGCTTGGCTTCCGAGATCAGACGAGATCGGGCGTTTTCAGGGTGGTGTGGCCGTAAGCTGTTAGACAAGTTGAAATTACAGCTCTTATTGATTTCTTCACTGCATAATTCACTTTTTGATTGATTGTTTCTTCCCGCCATGAAAATAACAAAATGCTTACAACACTAGATATTCCCAGGCGGTCTCCCATCCAAGTACTAACCAAGCCCAACCCTGCTTGGCTTCCGAGATCAGACGAGATCGGGCGTTTTCAGGGTGGTGTGGCCGTAAGCTATTAGAAAAGTTGAAATTACAGCTCTTATTGATTTCTTCACTGCATAATTAACTTTTTGATTGTTTGTTTCTTCCTGCCAAGAAAATAACAAAATGCTTACAACACTAGATATTTCCAGGCGGTCTCCCATCCAAGTAGTAACCAAGCCCGACCCTGTTTGGTTTCCGAGATCAGGCGTTTTCAGGGTGGTGTGGCCGTAGGGTATTAGAACATTTGAAAATACAGCTGTTATTGATTTCTTCACTGCATAATTAACTTTTTGATTGATTGTTTCTTCCCGCCAAGAAAATAACAAAATGCTTACAACACTAGATATTCCTAGGCGGTCTCCCATCCAAGTACTAACCAAGCCCGACCCTGCTTGGCTTCCGAGATCAGACGAGATCGGGCGTTTTCAGGGTGGTGTGGCCGTAAGCTATTAGACAAGTTGAAATTACAGCTCTTATTGATTTCTTCACTGCATAATTCACTTTTTGATTGATTGTTTCTTCCCGCCTTGAAAATAACAAAATGCTTACAACACTAGATATTCCCAGGCGGTCTCCCATCCAAGCCCAACCCTGCTTGGCTTCCGAGATCAGACAAGATCGGGCGTTTTCAGGGTGGTGTGGCCGTAAGCTATTAGAAGAGTTGAAATTACAGCTGTTATTGATTTCTTCACTGCATAATTAACTTTTTGATTGATTGTTTATTCCCGCCATGAAAATAACAAAATGCTTACAACACTAGATATTCCTAGGCGGTCTCCCATCCAAGTACTAACCAAGCCCAACACTGCTTGGCTTCCGAGATCAGACGAGATCGGGCGTTTTCAGGGTGGTGTGGCCGTAAGCTATTAGAAGAGTTGAAATTACAGCTGTTATTGATTTCTTCACTGCATAATTAACTTTTTGATAGATTGTTTCTTCCCGCCAAGAAACTAACAAAATGCTTACAACACTAGATATTCCTAGGCGGTCTCCCATCCAAGTACTAACCAAGCCCAACCCTGCTTAGCTTCCGACATCAGACGAGATCGGGCGTTTTCAGGGTGGTGTGGCCGTAAGCTATTAGAAAAGTTGAAATTACAGCTCTTATTGATTTCTTCACTGCATAATTAACTTTTTGATTGTTTGTTTCTTCCTGCCAAGAAAATAACAAAATGCTTACAACACTAGATATTTCCAGGCGGTCTCCCATCCAAGTAGTAACCAAGCCCGACCCTGTTTGGTTTCCGAGATCAGGCGTTTTCAGGGTGGTGTGGCCGTAGGGTATTAGAACATTTGAAAATACAGCTGTTATTGATTTCTTCACTGCATAATTAACTTTTTGATTGATTGTTTCTTCCCGCCAAGAAAATAACAAAATGCTTACAACACTAGATATTCCTAGGCGGTCTCCCATCCAAGTACTAACCAAGCCCGACCCTGCTTGGCTTCCGAGATCAGACGAGATCGGGCGTTTTCAGGGTGGTGTGGCCGTAAGCTATTAGACAAGTTGAAATTACAGCTCTTATTGATTTCTTCACTGCATAATTCACTTTTTGATTGATTGTTTCTTCCCGCCTTGAAAATAACAAAATGCTTACAACACTAGATATTCCCAGGCGGTCTCCCATCCAAGCCCAACCCTGCTTGGCTTCCGAGATCAGACAAGATCGGGCGTTTTCAGGGTGGTGTGGCCGTAAGCTATTAGAAGAGTTGAAATTACAGCTGTTATTGATTTCTTCACTGCATAATTAACTTTTTGATTGATTGTTTATTCCCGCCATGAAAATAACAAAATGCTTACAACACTAGATATTCCTAGGCGGTCTCCCATCCAAGTACTAACCAAGCCCAACACTGCTTGGCTTCCGAGATCAGACGAGATCGGGCGTTTTCAGGGTGGTGTGGCCGTAAGCTATTAGAAGAGTTGAAATTACAGCTGTTATTGATTTCTTCACTGCATAATTAACTTTTTGATAGATTGTTTCTTCCCGCCAAGAAACTAACAAAATGCTTACAACACTAGATATTCCTAGGCGGTCTCCCATCCAAGTACTAACCAAGCCCAACCCTGTTTGCTTCCGACATCAGACGAGATCGGGCGTTTTCAGGGTGGTGTGGCCGTAAGCTATTAGAAAAGTTGAAATTACAGCTCTTATTGATTTCTTCACTGCATAATTAACTTTTTGATTGTTTGTTTCTTCCCGCCAAGAAAATAACAAAATGCTTACAACACTAGATATTTCCAGGCGGTCTCCCATCCAAGTACTAACCAAGCCCGACCCTGTTTGGTTTCCGAGATCAGGCGTTTTCAGGGTGGTGTGGCCGTAGGGTATTAGAACATTTGAAAATACAGCTGTTATTGATTTCTTCACTGCATAATTAACTTTTGATTGATTGTTTCTTCCCGCCAAGAAAATAACAAAATGCTTACAACACTAGATATTCCTAGGCGGTCTCCCATCCAAGTACTAACCAAGCCCGACCCTGCTTGGCTTCCGAGATCAGACGAGATCGGGCGTTTTCAGGGTGGTGTGGCCGTAAGCTATTAGACAAGTTGAAATTACAGCTCTTATTGATTTCTTCACTGCATAATTAACTTTTTGATTGATTGTTTCTTCCCGCCAAGAAAATAACAAAATGCTTACAACACTAGATATTCCTAGGCGGTCTCCCATCCAAGTACTAACCAAGCCCAACCCTGCTTAGCTTCCGACATCAGACGAGATCGGGCGTTTTCAGGGTGGTGTGGCCGTAAGCTATTAGAAAAGTTGAAATTACAGCTCTTATTGATTTCTTCACTGCATAATTAACTTTTTGATTGTTTGTTTCTTCCCGCCAAGAAAATAACAAAATGCTTACAACACTAGATATTTCCAGGCGGTCTCCCATCCAAGTACTAACCAAGCCCGACCCTGTTTGGTTTCCGAGATCAGGCGTTTTCAGGGTGGTGTGGCCGTAGGGTATTAGAACATTTGAAAATACAGCTGTTATTGATTTCTTCACTGCATAATTAACTTTTTGATTGATTGTTTCTTCCCGCCAATAAAATAACAAATTGCTTACAACACTAGATATTCCTAGGCGGTCTCCCATCCAAGTACTAACCAAGCCCGACCCTGCTTGGCTTCCGAGATCAGACGAGATCGGGCGTTTTCAGGGGTGTGCCCGTAAGCTATTAGACAAGTTGAAATTACAGCTCTTATTGATTTCTTCACTGCATAATTCACTTTTTGATTGATTGTTTCTTCCCGCCATGAAAATAACAAAATGCTTACAACACTAGATATTCCTAGGCGGTCTCCCATCCAAGTACTAACCAAGCCCAACCCTGCTTGGCTTCCGAGATCAGACGAGAACAGGCGTTTTCAGGGTGGTGTGGCCGTAAGCTATTAGAAAAGTTGAAATTACAGCTCTTATTGATTTCTTCACTGCATAATTAACTTTTTGATTGTTTGTTTCTTCCCGCCAAGAAAATAACAAAATGCTTACAACACTAGATATTTCCAGGCGGTCTCCCATCCAAGTACTAACCAAGCCCGACCCTGTTTGGTTTCCGAGATCAGGCGTTTTCAGGGTGGTGTGGCCGTAGGGTATTAGAACATTTGAAAATACAGCTGTTATTGATTTCTTCACTGCATAATTAACTTTTTGATTGATTGTTTCTTCCCGCCAAGAAAATAACAAAATGCTTACAACACTAGATATTCCTAGGCGGTCTCCCATCCAAGTACTAACCAAGCCCGACCCTGCTTGGCTTCCGAGATCAGACGAGATCGGGCGTTTTCAGGGTGGTGTGGCCGTAAGCTATTAGAAAGTTGAAATTACAGCTCTTATTGATTTCTTCACTGCATAATTAACTTTTTGATTGATTGTTTCTTCCCGCCAAGAAAATAACAAAATGCTTACAACACTAGATATTCCTAGGCGGTCTCCCATCCAAGTACTAACCAAGCCCGACCCTGCTTGCTTCCGAGATCAGACGAGATCGGGCGTTTTCAGGGTGGTGTGGCCGTAAGCTATTAGAACAGTTGAAATTACAGCTCTTATTGATTTCTTCACTGCATAATTAACTTTTTGATTGATTGTTTCTTCCCGCCAAGAAAATAACAAAATGCTTACAACACTAGATATTCCTAGGCGGTCTCCCATCCAAGTACTAACCAAGCCCGACCCTGTTTGGTTTCCGAGATCAGGCGTTTTCAGGGTGGTGTGGCCGTAGGCTATTAGAACATTTGAAAATACAGCTGTTATTGATTTCTTCACTGCATAATTAACTTTTTGATTGATTGTTTCTTCCCGCCAAGAAAATAACAAAATGCTTACAACACTAGATATTCCTAGGCGGTCTCCCATCCAAGTACTAACCAAGCCCGACCCTGCTTGGCTTCCGAGATCAGACGAGATCGGGCGTTTTCAGGGTGGTGTGGCCGTAAGCTATTAGACAAGTTGAAATTACAGCTCTTATTGATTTCTTCACTGCATAATTCACTTTTGATTGATTGTTTCTTCCCGCCAAGAAAATAACAAAATGCTTACAACACTAGATATTCCCAGGCGGTCTCCCATCCAAGTACTAACCAAGCCCAACCCTGCTTGGCTTCCGAGATCAGACGAGATCAGGCGTTTTCAGGGTGGTGTGGCCGTAAGCTATTAGAAGAGTTGAAATTACAGCTGTTATTGATTTCTTCACTGCATAATTAACTTTTTGATTGATTGTTTCTTCCCGCCAAGAAAATAACAAAATGCTTACAACACTAGATATTCCTAGGCGGTCTCCCATCCAAGTACTAACCAAGCCCGACCCTGCTTGGCTTCCGAGATCAGACGAGATCGGGCGTTTTCAGGGTGGTGTGGCCGTAAGCTATTAGACAAGTTGAAATTACAGCTGTTATTGATTTCTTCACTGCATAATTAACTTTTTGATTGATTGTTTCTTCCCGCCAAGAAAATAACAAAATGCTTACAACACTAGATATTCCTAGGCGGTCTCCCATCCAAGTACTAACCAAGCCCAACCCTGCTTGGCTTCCGAGATCAGACGAGATCGGGCGTTTTCAGGGTGGTGTGGCCGTAAGCTATTAGAAAAGTTGAAATTACAGCTCTTATTGATTTCTTCACTGCATAATTAACTTTTTGATTGTTTGTTTCTTCCCGCCAAGAAAATAACAAAATGCTTACAACACTAGATATTTCCAGGCGGTCTCCCATCCAAGTACTAACCAAGCCCGACCCTGTTTGGTTTCCGAGATCAGACGCGTTTTCAGGGTGGTGTGGCCGTAGGGTATTAGAACATTTGAAAATACAGCTGTTATTGATTTCTTCACTGCATAATTAACTTTTTGATTGATTGTTTCTTCCCGCCAAGAAAATAACAAAATGCTTACAACACTAGATATTCCTAGGCGGTCTCCCATCCAAGTACTAACCAAGCCCGACCCTGCTTGGCTTCCGAGATCAGACGAGATCGGGCGTTTTCAGGGTGGTGTGGCCGTAAGCTATTAGACAAGTTGAAATTACAGCTCTTATTGATTTCTTCACTGCATAATTAACTTTTTGATTGATTGTTTCTTCCCGCCAAGAAAATAACAAAATGCTTACAACACTAGATATTCCTAGGCGGTCTCCCATCCAAGTACTAACCAAGCCCAACCCTGCTTGGCTTCCGAGATCAGACGAGATCGGGCGTTTTCAGGGTGGTGTGGCCGTAAGCTATTAGAAAAGTTGAAATTACAGCTCTTATTGATTTCTTCACTGCATAATTAACTTTTTGATTGTTTGTTTCTTCCTGCCAAGAAAATAACAAAATGCTTACAACACTAGATATTCCCAGGCGGTCTCCCATCCAAGTACTAACCAAGCCCGACCCTGTTTGGTTTCCGAGATCAGGCGTTTTCAGGGTGGTGTGGCCGTAGGGTATTAGAACATTTGAAAATACAGCTGTTATTGATTTCTTCACTGCATAATTAACTTTTTGATTGATTGTTTCTTCCCGCCAAGAAAATAACAAAATGCTTACAACACTAGATATTCCTAGGCGGTCTCCCATCCAAGTACTAACCAAGCCCGACCCTGCTTGGCTTCCGAGATCAGACGAGATCGGCGTTTTCAGGGTGGTGTGGCCGTAAGCTATTAGAAAAGTTGAAATTACAGCTCTTATTGATTTCTTCACTGCATAATTAACTTTTTGATTGTTTGTTTCTTCCCGCCAAGAAAATAACAAAATGCTTACAACACTAGATATTCCCAGGCGGTCTCCCATCCAAGTACTAACCAAGCCCGACCCTGTTTGGCTTCCGAGATCCGAGATCAGGCGTTTTCAGGGTGGTGTGGCCGTAGGGTATTAGAACATTTGAAAATACAGCTGTTATTGATTTCTTCACTGCATAATTAACTTTTTGATTGATTGTTTCTTCCCGCCAAGAAAATAACAAAATGCTTACAACACTAGATATTCCTAGGCGGTCTCCCATCCAAGTACTAACCAAGCCCGACCCTGCTTGGCTTCCGAGATCAGACGAGATCGGGCGTTTTCAGGGTGGTGTGGCCGTAAGCTATTAGACAAGTTGAAATTACAGCTCTTATTGATTTCTTCACTGCATAATTAACTTTTTGATTGATTGTTTCTTCCCGCCATGAAAATAACAAAATGCTTACAACACTAGATATTCCTAGGCGGTCTCCCATCCAAGTACTAACCAAGCCCAACCCTGCTTGGCTTCCGAGATCAGACGAGATCGGGCGTTTTCAGGGTGGTGTGGCCGTAAGAACTTTTTGATTGATTGTTTCTTCCCGAAGTACTAACCAAGCCCGACCCTGCTTGGCTTCCCGAGATCAGACGAGATCGGGCGTTTTCAGGGTGGTGTGGCCGTAAGCTATTAGACAAGTTGAAATTACAGCTCTTATTGATTTCTTCACTGCATAATTAACTTTTTGATTGATTGTTTCTTCCCGCCAAGAAAATAACAAAATGCTTACAACACTAGATATTCCTAGGCGGTCTCCCATCCAAGTACTAACCAAGCCCAACCCTGCTTAGCTTCCGACATCAGACGAGATCGGGCGTTTTCAGGGTGGTGTGGCCGTAAGCTATTAGAAAAGTTGAAATTACAGCTCTTATTGATTTCTTCACTGCATAATTAACTTTTTGATTGTTTGTTTCTTCCCGCCAAGAAAATAACAAAATGCTTACAACACTAGATATTCCCAGGCGGTCTCCCATCCAAGTACTAACCAAGCCCGACCCTGTTTGGTTTCCGAGATCAGGCGTTTTCAGGGTGGTGTGGCCGTAGGGTATTAGAACATTTGAAAATACAGCTGTTATTGATTTCTTCACTGCATAATTAACTTTTTGATTGATTGTTTCTTCCCGCCAAGAAAATAACAAAATGCTTACAACACTAGATATTCCTAGGCGGTCTCCCATCCAAGTACTAACCAAGCCCGACCCTGCTTGGCTTCCGAGATCAGACGAGATCGGGCGTTTTCAGGGTGGTGTGGCCGTAAGCTATTAGAAAGTTGAAATTACAGCTGTTATTGATTTCTTCACTGCATAATTAACTTTTTGATTGATTGTTTCTTCCCGCCAAGAAAATAACAAAATGCTTACAACACTAGATATTCCTAGGCGGTCTCCCATCCAAGTACTAACCAAGCCCAACCCTGCTTGGCTTCCGAGATCAGACGAGATCGGGCGTTTTCAGGGTGGTGTGGCCGTAAGCTATTAGAAAAGTTGGAATTACAGCTCTTATTGATTTCTTCACTGCATAATTAACTTTTTGATTGTTTGTTTCTTCCCGCCAAGAAAATAACAAAATGCTTACAACACTAGATATTTCCAGGCGGTCTCCCATCCAAGTACTAACCAAGCCCGACCCTGTTTGGTTTCTTCCGAGATCAGGCGTTTTCAGGGTGGTGTGGCCGTAGGGTATTAGAACATTTGAAAATACAGCTGTTATTGATTTCTTCACTGCATAATTAACTTTTTGATTGATTGTTTCTTCCCGCCAAGAAAATAACAAAATGCTTACAACACTAGATATTCCTAGGCGGTCTCCCATCCAAGTACTAACCAAGCCCGACCCTGCTTGGCTTCCGAGATCAGACGAGATCGGGCGTTTTCAGGGTGGTGTGGCCGTAAGCTATTAGACAAGTTGAAATTACAGCTCTTATTGATTTCTTCACTGCATAATTAACTTTTTGATTGATTGTTTCTTCCCGCCAAGAAAATAACAAAATGCTTACAACACTAGATATTCCTAGGCGGTCTCCCATCCAAGTACTAACCAAGCCCAACCCTGCTTGGCTTCCGAGATCAGACGAGATCGGGCGTTTTCAGGGTGGTGTGGCCGTAAGCTATTAGAAAAGTTGAAATTACAGCTCTTATTGATTTCTTCACTGCATAATTAACTTTTTGATTGTTTGTTTCTTCCCGCCAAGAAAATAACAAAATGCTTACAACACTAGATATTTCCAGGCGGTCTCCCATCCAAGTACTAACCAAGCCCGACCCTGTTTGGCTTCCGAGATCAGACGAGATCAGGCGTTTTCAGGGTGGTGTGGCCGTAGGGTATTAGAACATTTGAAAATACAGCTGTTATTGATTTCTTCACTGCATAATTAACTTTTTGATTGATTGTTTCTTCCCGCCAAGAAAATAACAAAATGCTTACAACACTAGATATTCCTAGGCGGTCTCCCATCCAAGTACTAACCAAGCCCGACCCTGCTTGGCTTCCGAGATCAGACGAGATCGGGCGTTTTCAGGGTGGTGTGGCCGTAAGCTATTAGACAAGTTGAAATTACAGCTCTTATTGATTTCTTCACTGCATAATTAACTTTTTGATTGATTGTTTCTTCCCGCCAAGAAAATAACAAAATGCTTACAACACTAGATATTCCCAGGCGGTCTCCCATCCAAGTACTAACCAAGCCCAACCCTGCTTGGCTTCCGAGATCAGACGAGATCAGGCGTTTTCAGGGTGGTGTGGCCGTAAGGTATTAGAACAGTTGAAATTACAGCTGTTATTGATTTCTTCACTGCATAATTAACTTTTGATTGATTGTTTCTTCCCGCCAAGAAAATAACAAAATGCTTACAACACTAGATATTCCTAGGCGGTCTCCCATCCAAGTACTAACCAAGCCCGACCCTGCTTGGCTTCCGAGATCGAGATCGGGCGTTTTCAGGGTGGTGTGGCCGTAAGCTATTAGAAAGTTGAAATTACAGCTGTTATTGATTTCTTCACTGCATAATTAACTTTTTGATTGATTGTTTCTTCCCGCCAAGAAAATAACAAAATGCTTACAACACTAGATATTCCTAGGCGGTCTCCCATCCAAGTACTAACCAAGCCCGACCCTGCTTGGCTTCCGAGATCAGACGAGATCGGGCGTTTTCAGGGTGGTGTGGCCGTAAGCTATTAGAAAAGTTGAAATTACAGCTCTTATTGATTTCTTCACTGCATAATTAACTTTTTGATTGTTTGTTTCTTCCCGCCAAGAAAATAACAAAATGCTTACAACACTAGATATTCCCAGGCGGTCTCCCATCCAAGTACTAACCAAGCCCAACCCTGCTTGCCCGAGTTTGGTTTCCGAGATCGGGCGTTTTCAGGGTGGTGTGGCCGTAGGGTATTAGAACATTTGAAATTACAGCTGTTATTGATTTCTTCACTGCATAATTAACTTTTTGATTGATTGTTTCTTCCCGCCAAGAAAATAACAAAATGCTTACAACACTAGATATTCCTAGGCGGTCTCCCATCCAAGTACTAACCAAGCCCGACCCTGCTTGGCTTCCGAGATCAGACGAGATCGGGCGTTTCAGGGTGGTGTGGCCGTAAGCTATTAGACAAGTTGAAATTACAGCTCTTATTGATTTCTTCACTGCATAATTAACTTTTTGATTGATTGTTTCTTCCCGCCATGAAAATAACAAAATGCTTACAACACTAGATATTCCCAGGCGGTCTCCCATCCAAGTACTAACCAAGCCCAACCCTGCTTGGCTTCCGAGATCAGACGAGATCGGGCGTTTTCAGGGTGGTGTGGCCGTAAGCTATTAGAAGAGTTGAAATTACAGCTCTTATTGATTTCTTCACTGCATAATTAACTTTTTGATTGATTGTTTCTTCCCGCCAAGAAAATAACAAAATGCTTACAACACTAGATATTCCTAGGCGGTCTCCCATCCAAGTACTAACCAAGCCCACCCTGCTTGGCTTCCGAGATCAGACGAGATCGGGCGTTTTCAGGGTGGTGTGGCCGTAGGGTATTAGAAATTTGAAATTACAGCTCTTATTGATTTCTTCACTGCATAATTAACTTTTTGATTGATTGTTTCTTCCCGCCAAGAAAATAACAAAATGCTTACAACACTAGATATTCCTAGGCGGTCTCCCATCCAAGTACTAACCAAGCCCAACCCTGCTTGGCTTCCGAGATCAGGAGATCGGGCGTTTTCAGGGTGGTGTGGCCGTAAGCTATTAGAAAAGTTGAAATTACAGCTCTTATTGATTTCTTCACTGCATAATTAACTTTTTGATTGTTTGTTTCTTCCCGCCAAGAAAATAACAAAATGCTTACAACACTAGATATTTCCAGGCGGTCTCCCATCCAAGTACTAACCAAGCCCGACCCTGTTTGGTTTCCGAGATCGAGATCAGGCGTTTTCAGGGTGGTGTGGCCGTAGGGTATTAGAACATTTGAAAATACAGCTGTTATTGATTTCTTCACTGCATAATTAACTTTTTGATTGATTGTTTCTTCCCGCCAAGAAAATAACAAAATGCTT
>CM055737.1:15164522-15180514 GCA_029465975.1 Dallia pectoralis | reverse complement strand
GGGACCTATAGATTTTTTCACATTCATTGGTCAGCCCAAAAAAAAAAAAAAAACTGCCATTTAAGTGCCATAAAAACAAAAACACAGACGGTAAACAGTCAAGGAAGAGCATTTCCTTTGGGAATATTCAACCTGAAACTAAATTCAACTCAACTGACATACAAAATAGAAAGAAGTCTTCTGTAAAGACCACAACTATCAACTTGGGCAAATGATTGACAATAGAGATTTTTATCCGTATAGTAAAAGTTTACACAATGAAATGGCGCTCACATTAACTAAATAGACAAGTTACCTTTGGCATTTATAGCAGATGCCGTCTCATTAGCTCCGCTGCTGCTTGACTCACTTGTTGTTGTGTCGCTGAGTAGTAGAATCAAACACGCGACAGTCCTGCAAAGCGGATTGCGTGCTGTTTGGCCAAATGCTTCTGCATATTGGAAGTAGTTCCCCATTGCCGAAATTAAACTTTTACAACTGTTGCAAATGACTGCATTGGCGTCTTCGAGTGAAATATAACCCACTTTAGATCCTTCTGCGTAACCAAAATGCGCAGCGCGTGTGTGGCAGTCATGATGACACATTTGCAACGAGCCGAACCGTTAAGCGGAATCGTTAAGCAGGTACACTAACGGTTCCAGGAATCGATTCACTGGGAACCGGTTCTAAAGAAGAACCCGGTTCTCGACCCCATCCCTACACACCACCCTGAAACGCCCGATCTCGTCTGATCTCGGAAGCCAAGCAGGGTTGGGCTTGGTTAGTACTTGGATGGGAGACCGCCTGGGAATATCTAGGTTGTAAGCATTTTGTTATTTTCATGGCGGGAAGAAACAATCAATCAAAAAGTGAATTATGCAGTGAAGAAATCAATAAGAGCTGTAATTTCAACTTGTCTAATAGCTTACGGCCACACCCCCTGAAAACGCCCGATCTCGTCTGATCTCGGAAGCCAAGCAGGGTCGGGCTTGGTTAGTACTTGGATGGGAGACTGCCTAGGAATATCTAGTGTTGTAAGCATTTTGTTATTTTCTTGGCGGGAAGAAACAATCAATCAAAAGTTAATTATGCAGTGAAGAAATCAATAACAGCTGTAATTTCAAATGTTCTAATACCTTACGGCCACACCACCCTGAAAACGCCGATCTCGTCTCATCTCGGGAAGCCAAGCAGGGTTGGGCTTGGTTAGTACTTGGATGGGAGACCGCCTGGAAATATCTAGTGTTGTAAGCATTTTGTTATTTTCTTGGCGGGAAGAAACAAACAATCAAAAGTTAATTATGCAGTGAAGAAATCAATAAGAGCTGTAATTTCAACTTTTCTAATAGCTTACGGCCACACCACCCTGAAAACGCCTGATCTCTGATGTCGGAAGCCAAACATGGTCGGGCTTGGTTAGTACTTGGATGGGAGACCGCCTAGGAATATATAGTGTTGTAAGCATTTTGTTATTTTCATGGCGGGAAGAAACAATCAATCAAAAAGTTAATTATGCAGTGAAGAAATCAATAAGAGCTGTAATTTCAACTTTCTAGTAGCTTACGGCCACACCACCCTGAAAACGCCCGATCTCGTCTGATCTCGGAAGCCAAGCAGGGTCGGGCTTGAATTAGTACTTGGATGGGAGACCGCCTAGGAATATCTAGTGTTGTAAGCATTTTGTTATTTTCTTGGCGGGAAGAAACAATCAATCAAAAAAGTTAATTATGCAGTGAAGAAATCAATAACAGCTGTATTTTCAAATGTTCTAATAGCTACGGCCACACCACCCTGAAAACGCCTGATCTCGGAAACCAAGCAGGGTCGGGCTTGGTTAGTACTTGGATGGGAGACCGCCTGGAAATATCTAGGGTTGTAAGCAATTTTGTTATTTTCTTGGCGGGAAGAAACAATCAATCAATAAGAGCTGTAATTTCAACTTTCTAATAGCTTACGGCCACAACACCCTGAAAACGCCTGATCTCGGAAGCCAAACAGGGTCGGGCTTGGTTAGTACTTGGATGGGAGACCGCCTAGTAATATCTAGTGTTGTAAGCATTTTGTTATTTTCTTGGCGGGAAGAAACAATCAATCAAAAAGTTAATTATGCAGTGAAGAAATCAATAACAGCTGTATTTTCAAATGTTCTAATAGCTTACGGCCACACCACCCTGAAAACGCCTGATCTCGAAACCAAACAGGGTCGGGCTTGGTTAGTACTTGGATGGGAGACCGCCTGGAAATATCTAGTGTTGTAAGCATTTTGTTATTTTCTTGGCGGGAAGAAACAAACAATCAAAAGTTAATTATGCAGTGAAGAAATCAATAAGAGCTGTAATTTCAACTTTTCTAATAGCTTACGGCCACACCCCCTGAAAACGCCCGATCTCGTCTGATCTCGGAAGCCAAGCAGGGTTGGGCTTGGTTAGTACTTGGATGGGAGACCGCCTAGGAATATCTAGTGTTGTAAGCATTTTGTTATTTTCTTGGCGGGAAGAAACAATCAATCAAAAAGTTAATTATGCAGTGAAGAAATCAATAAGAGCTGTAATTTCAACTTTCTAATAGCTTACGTCCACACCACCTGAAAACGCCCGATCTCGTCTGTTCTCGGAAGCCAAGCAGGGTCGGGCTTGGTTAGTACTTGGATGGGAGACCGCCTAGGAATATCTAGTGTTGTAAGCATTTTGTTATTTTCTTGGCAGGAAGAAACAATCAATCAAAAAGTTAATTATGCAGTGAAGAAATCAATAACAGCTGTATTTTCAAATGTTCTAATACCCTACGGCCACACCACCCTGAAAACGCCTGATCTCGGAAACCAAACATGGTTGGGCTTGGTTAGTACTTGGATGGGAGACCGCCTGGAAATATCTAGTGTTGTAAGCATTTTGTTATTTTCTTGGCGAGAAGAAACAATCTATCCAAAAGTTAATTATGCAGTGAAGAAATCAATAACAGCTGTAATTTCAACTCTTCTAATAGCTTACGGCCACACCACCCTGAAAACGCCCGATCTCGTCTGATCTCGGAAGCCAAGCAGGGTTGGGCTTGGTTAGTACTTGGATGGGAGACCGCCTGGGAATATCTAGTGTTGTAAGCATTTTGTTATTTTCATGGCGGGAAGAAACAATCAATCAAAAAGTGAATTATGCAGTGAAGAAATCAATAACAGCTGTAATTTCAACTTGTCTAATACCTTACGGCCACACCCCCTGAAAACGCCTGATCTCGGAAGCCAAGCAGGGTTGGGCTTGGTTAGTACTTGGATGGGAGACCGCCTGGGAATATCTAGTGTTGTAAGCATTATATTATTTTCTTGGCGGGAAGAAACAATCAATCAAAAGTTAATTATGCAGTGAAGAAATCAATAAGAGCTGTAATTTCAACTTTTCTAATACCCTACGGCCACACCACCCTGAAAACGCCTGATCTCGGAAGCCAAACATGGTCGGGCTTGGTTAGTACTTGGATGGGAGACCGCCTAGGAATATATAGTGTTGTAAGCATTTTGTTATTTTCTTGGCGGGAAGAAACAATCAATCAAAAAGTTAATTATGCAGTGAAGAAATCAATAAGAGCTGTAATTTCAACATTTCTAATAGCTTACGGCCACACCACCCTGAAAACGCCCGATCTCGTCTGATCTCGGAAGCTAAGCAGGGTCGGGCTTGGTTAGTACTTGGATGGGAGACCGCCTAGGAATATCTAGTGTTGTAAGCATTTTGTTATTTTCTTGGCGGGAAGAAACAATCAATCAAAAAGTTAATTATGCAGTGAAGAAATCAATAACAGCTGTATTTTCAAATGTTCTAATACCCTACGGCCACACCACCCTGAAACGCCTGATCTCGAAACCAAACAGGGTCGGGCTTGGTTAGTACTTGGATGGGAGACCGTCTGGAAATATCTAGTGTTGTAAGAATTTTGTTATTTTCTTGGCGGGAAGAAACAAACAATCAAAAAGTTAATTATGCAGTGAAGAAATCAATAAGAGCTGTAATTTCAACTTTTCTAATAGCTTACGGCCACACCACCCTGAAATCGCCCGATCTCGTCTGATCTCGGAAGCCAAGCAGGGTCGGGCTTGGTTAGTACTTGGATGGGAGACCGCCTAGGAATATCTAGTGTTGTAAGCATTTTGTTATTTTCATGGCGGGAAGAAACAATCAATCAAAAAGTGAATTATGCAGTGAAGAAATCAATAACAGCTGTAATTTCAACTTGTCTAATAGCTTACGGCCACACCCCCCTGAAAACGCCCGATCTCGTCTGATCTCGGAAGCCAAGCAGGGTTGGGCTTGGTTAGTACTTGGATGGGAGACCGCCTGGGAATATCTAGTAATGTAAGCATTATATTATTTTCTTGGCGGGAAGAAACAATCAATCAAAAAGTTAATTATGCAGTGAAGAAATCAATAAGAGCTGTAATTTCAACTTTTCTAATAGCTTACGGCCACACCACCCTGAAAACGCCCGATCTCGGAAGCCAAACATGGTCGGGCTTGGTTAGTACTTGGATGGGAGACCGCCTAGGAATATATAGTGTTGTAAGCATTTTGTTATTTTCATGGCGGGAAGAAACAATCAATCAAAAAGTTAATTATGCAGTGAAGAAATCAATAAGAGCTGTAATTTCAACATTTCTAATAGCTTACGGCCACACCACCCTGAAAACGCCCGATCTCGTCTGATCTCGGAAGCCAAGCAGGGTCGGGCTTGGTTAGTACTTGGATGGGAGACCGCCTAGGAATATCTAGTGTTGTAAGCAATTTGTTATTTTCTTGGCGGGAAGAAACAATCAATCAAAAAGTTAATTATGCAGTGAAGAAATCAATAACAGCTGTATTTTCAAATGTTCTAATACCCTACGGCCACACCACCCTGAAAACGCCTGATCTCGGAAACCAAACAGGGTCGGGCTTGGTTAGTACTTGGATGGGAGACCGTCTGGAAATATCTAGTGTTGTAAGCATTTTGTTATTTTCTTGGCGGGAAGAAACAAACAATCAAAAAGTTAATTATGCAGTGAAGAAATCAATAAGAGCTGTAATTTCAACTTTTCTAATAGCTTACGGCCACACCACCCTGAAATCGCCCGATCTCGTCTGATCTCGGAAGCCAAGCAGGGTCGGGCTTGGTTAGTACTTGGATGGGAGACCGCCTAGGAATATCTAGTGTTGTAAGCATTTTGTTATTTTCTTGGCGGGAAGAAACAATCAATCAAAAAGTGAATTATGCAGTGAAGAAATCAATAAGAGCTGTAATTTCAAGTTTTCTAATAGCTTACAGCCACACCACCCTGAAAACTCCCGATCTCGTCTGATCTCGGAAGCCAAGCAGAGTCGGGCTTGGTTAGTACTTGGATGGGAGACCGCCTAGGAATATATAGGGTTGTAAGCATTTTGTTATTTTCATGGCGGGAAGAAACAATCAATCAAAAAGTTAATTATGCAGTGAAGAAATCAATAAGAGCTGTAATTTCAACGTTTCTAATAGCTTACGGCCACACCACCCTGAAAACGCCCGATCTCGTCTGATCTCGGAAGCCAAGCAGGGTCGGGCTTGGTTAGTACTTGGATGGGAGACCGCCTAGGAATATCTAGTGTTGTAAGCATTTTGTTATTTTCTTGGCGGGAAGAAACAATGAATCAAAAAGTTAATTATGCAGTGAAGAAATCAATAACAGCTGTATTTTCAAATGTTCTAATACCCTACGGCCACACCACCCTGAAAACGCCTGATCTCGGAAACCAAACAGGGTCGGGCTTGGTTAGTACTTGGATGGGAGACCGCCCGGAAATATCTAGTGTTGTAAGCATTATGTTATTTTCTTGGCGGGAAGAAACAATCAATCAAAAAGTTAATTATGCAGTGAAGAAATCAATAAGAGCTGTAATTTCAACGTTTCTGATAGCTTACGTCCGCACCACCCTGAAAACGCCCGATCTCGTCTGATCTCGCAAGCCAAGCAGGGTCGGGCTTGGTTAGTACTTGGATGGGAGACCGCCTAGGAATATCTAGTGTTGTAAGCATTTTGTTATTTTCTTGGCGGGAAGAAACAATCAATCAAAAAGTTAATTATGCAGTGAAGAAATCAATAACAGCTGTATTTTCAAATGTTCTAATACCCTACGGCCACACCACCCTGAAAACGCCTGATCTCGGAAACCAAACAGGGTCGGGCTTGGTTAGTACTTGGATGGGAGACCGCCTGGAAATATCTAGTGTTGTAAGCATTTTGTTATTTTCTTGGCGGGAAGAAACAATCTATCCAAAAGTTAATTATGCAGTGAAGAAATCAATAACAGCTGTAATTTCAACTCTTCTAATAGCTTACGGCCACACCACCCTGAAAACGCCCGATCTCGTCTGATCTCGGAAGCCAAGCAGGGTTGGGCTTGGTTAGTACTTGGATGGGAGACCGCCTGGGAATATCTAGTGTTGTAAGCATTTTGTTATTTTCATGGCGGGGAAGAAACAATCAATCAAAAAGTGAATTATGCAGTGAAGAAATCAATAACAGCTGTAATTTCAACTTGTCTAATAGCTTACGGCCACACCCCCCTGAAAACGCCCGATCTCGTCTGATCTCGGAAGCCAAGCAGGGTTGGGCTTGGTTAGTACTTGGATGGGAGACCGCCTGGGAATATCTAGTGTTGTAAGCATTATATTATTTTCTTGGCGGGAAGAAACAATCAATCAAAAAGTTAATTATGCAGTGAAGAAATCAATAACAGCTGTATTTTCAAATTTTCTAATACCCTACGGCCACACCACCCTGAAAACGCCTGATCTCGGAAACCAAACAGGGTCGGGCTTGGTTAGTACTTGGATGGGAGACCGTCTGGAAATATCTAGTGTTGTAAGCATTTTGTTATTTTCTTGGCGGGAAGAAACAAACAATCAAAAAGTTAATTATGCAGTGAAGAAATCAATAAGAGCTGTAATTTCAACTTTTCTAATAGCTTACGGCCACACCACCCTGAAATCGCCCGATCTCGTCTGATCTCGGAAGCCAAGCAGGGTCGGGCTTGGTTAGTACTTGGATGGGAGACCGCCTAGGAATATCTAGTGTTGTGAGCATTTTGTTATTTTCTTGGCGGGAAGAAACAATCAATCAAAAAGTGAATTATGCAGTGAAGAAATCAATAAGAGCTGTAATTTCAAGTTTTCTAATAGCTTACAGCCACACCACCCTGAAAATTCCCGATCTCGTCTGATCTCGGAAGCCAAGCAGAGTCGGGCTTGGTTAGTACTTGGATGGGAGACCGCCTAGGAATATATAGGGTTGTAAGCATTTTGTTATTTTCATGGCGGGAAGAAACAATCAATCAAAAGTTAATTATGCAGTGAAGAAATCAATAAGAGCTGTAATTTCAACGTTTCTAATAGCTTACGGCCACACCACCCTGAAAACGCCCGATCTCGTCTGATCTCGGAAGCCAAGCAGGGTCGGGCTTGGTTAGTACTTGGATGGGAGACCGCCTAGGAATATCTAGTGTTGTAAGCATTTTGTTATTTTCTTGGCGGGAAGAAACAATGAATCAAAAAGTTAATTATGCAGTGAAGAAATCAATAACAGCTGTATTTTCAAATGTTCTAATACCCTACGGCCACACCACCCTGAAAACGCCTGATCTCGGAAACCAAACAGGGTCGGGCTTGGTTAGTACTTGGATGGGAGACCGCCGGAAATATCTAGTGTTGTAAGCATTTTGTTATTTTCTTGGCGGGAAGAAACAATCTATCCAAAAGTTAATTATGCAGTGAAGAAATCAATAACAGCTGTAATTTCAACTCTTCTAATAGCTTACGGCCACACCACCCTGAAAACGCCCGATCTCGTCTGATCTCGGAAGCCAAGCAGGGTTGGGCTTGGTTAGTACTTGGATGGGAGACCGCCTGGGAATATCTAGTGTTGTAAGCATTTTGTTATTTTCATGGCGGGAAGAAACAATCAATCAAAAAGTGAATTATGCAGTGAAGAAATCAATAACAGCTGTAATTTCAACTTGTCTAATAGCTTACGGCCACACCCCCCTGAAAACGCCCGATCTCGTCTGATCTCGGAAGCCAAGCAGGGTTGGGCTTGGTTAGTACTTGGATGGGAGACCGCCTAGGAATATCTAGTGTTGTAAGCATTTATGTTATTTTCTTGGCGGGAAGAAACAATCAATCAAAAAGTTAATTATGCAGTGAAGAAATCAATAAGAGCTGTAATTTCAACGTTTCTAATAGCTTACGTCCGCACCACCCTGAAAACGCCCGATCTCGTCTGATCTCGGAAGCCAAGCAGGGTCGGGCTTGGTTAGTACTTGGATGGGAGACCGCCTAGGAATATCTAGTGTTGTAAGCATTTTGTTATTTTCTTGGCGGGAAGAAACAATCAATCAAAAAGTTAATTATGCAGTGAAGAAATCAATAACAGCTGTATTTTCAAATGTTCTAATACCCTACGGCCACACCACCCTGAAAACGCCTGATCTCGGAAACCAAACAGGGTCGGGCTTGGTTAGTACTTGGATGGGAGACCGCCTGGAAATATCTAGTGTTGTAAGCATTTTGTTATTTTCTTGGCGGGAAGAAACAATCTATCCAAAAGTTAATTATGCAGTGAAGAAATCAATAACAGCTGTAATTTCAACTCTTCTAATAGCTTACGGCCACACCACCCTGAAAACGCCCGATCTCGTCTGATCTCGGAAGCCAAGCAGGGTTGGGCTTGGTTAGTACTTGGATGGGAGACCGCCTGGGAATATCTAGTGTTGTAAGCATTTTGTTATTTTCATGGCGGGAAGAAACAATCAATCAAAAAGTGAATTATGCAGTGAAGAAATCAATAACAGCTGTAATTTCAACTTGTCTAATAGCTTACGGCCACACCCCCCTGAAAACGCCCGATCTCGTCTGATCTCGGAAGCCAAGCAGGGTTGGGCTTGGTTAGTACTTGGATGGGAGACCGCCTGGGAATGTCTAGTGTTGTAAGCATTATATTATTTTCTTGGCGGGAAGAAACAATCAATCAAAAAGTTAATTATGCAGTGAAGAAATCAATAAGAGCTGTAATTTCAACTTTTCTAATAGCTTACGGCCACACCACCCTGAAAACGCCCGATCTCGTCTGATCTCGGAAGCCAAGCAGGGTCGGGCTTGGTTAGTACTTGGATGGGAGGCCGCCTAGGAATATCTAGTGTTGTAAGCATTTTGTTATTTTCTTGGCGGGAAGAAACAATCAATCAAAAAGTTAATTATGCAGTGAAGAAATCAATAACAGCTGTATTTTCAAATGTTCTAATACCCTACGGCCACACCACCCTGAAAACGCCTGATCTCGGAAACCAAACAGGGTCGGGCTTGGTTAGTACTTGGATGGGAGACCGTCTGGAAATATCTAGTGTTGTAAGCATTTTGTTATTTTCTTGGCGGGAAGAAACAAACAATCAAAAAGTTAATTATGCAGTGAAGAAATCAATAAGAGCTGTAATTTCAACTTTTCTAATAGCTTACGGCCACACCACCCTGAAATCGCCCGATCTCGTCTGATCTCGGAAGCCAAGCAGGGTCGGGCTTGGTTAGTACTTGGATGGGAGACCGCCTAGGAATATCTAGTGTTGTAAGCATTTTGTTATTTTCTTGGCGGGAAGAAACAATCAATCAAAAAGTTAATTATGCAGTGAAGAAATCAATAAGAGCTGTAATTTCAACTTTTCTAATAGCTTACGGCCACACCACCCTGAAAACGCCCGATCTCGTCTGATCTCGGAAGCCAAGCAGGGTCGGGCTTGGTTAGTACTTGGATGGGAGACCGCCTAGGAATATCTAGTGTTGTAAGCATTTTGTTATTTTCTTGGCGGGAAGAAACAATCAATCAAAAAGTTAATTATGCAGTGAAGAAATCAATAACAGCTGTATTTTCAAATGTTCTAATACCCTACGGCCACACCACCCTGAAAACGCCTGATCTCAGAAACCAAACCGGGTCGGGCTTGGTTAGTACTTGGATGGGAGACCGCCTGGAAATATCTAGTGTTGTAAGCATTTTGTTATTTTCTTGGCGGGAAGAAACAAACAATCAAAAAGTTAATTATGCAGTGAAGAAATCAATAAGAGCTGTAATTTCAACTTTTCTAATAGCTTACGGCCACAACACCCTGAAAACGCCCGATCTCGGAAGCCAAACAGGGTCGGGCTTGGTTAGTACTTGGATGGGAGACCGCCTAGTAATATCTAGTGTTGTAAGCATTTTGTTATTTTCTTGGCGGGAAGAAACAATCAATCAAAAAGTTAATTATGCAGTGAAGAAATCAATAACAGCTGTATTTTCAAATGTTCTAATAGCTTACGGCCACACCACCCTGAAAACGCCTGATCTCGGAAACCAAACCGGGTCGGGCTTGGTTAGTACTTGGATGGGAGACCGCCTGGAAATATCTAGTGTTGTAAGCATTTTGTTATTTTCTTGGCGGGAAGAAACAAACAATCAAAAAGTTAATTATGCAGTGAAGAAATCAATAAGAGCTGTAATTTCAACTTTTCTAATAGGTTACGGCCACAACACCCTGAAAACGCCCGATCTCGGAAGCCAAACAGGGTCGGGCTTGGTTAGTACTTGGATGGGAGACCGCCTAGTAATATCTAGTGTTGTAAGCATTTTGTTAGTTTCTTGGCGGGAAGAAACAATCTATCAAAAAGTTAATTATGCAGTGAAGAAATCAATAACAGCTGTAATTTCAACTCTTCTAATAGCTTACGGCCACACCACCCTGTAAACGCCCGATCTCGTCTGATCTCGGAAGCCAAGCAGGGTTGGGCTTGGTTAGTACTTGGATGGGAGACCGCCTAGGAATATCTAGTGTTGTAAGCATTTTGTTATTTTCATGGCGGGAAGAAACAAACAATCAAAAAGTTAATTATGCAGTGAAGAAATCAATAAGAGCTGTAATTTCAACTCTTCTAATAGCTTACGGCCACACCACCCTGAAAACGCCCGATCTCGTCTGATCTCGGAAGCCAAGCAGGGTTGGGCTTGGTTAGTACTTGGATGGGAGACCGCCTAGGAATATCTAGTGTTGTAAGCATTTTGTTATTTTCATGGCGGGAAGAAACAAACAATCAAAAAGTTAATTATGCAGTGAAGAAATCAATAAGAGCTGTAATTTCAACTTTTCTAATAGCTTACGGCCACACCACCCTGAAAACGCCCGATCTTGGAAGCCAAACATGGTCGGGCTTGGTTAGTACTTGGATGGGAGACCGCCTAGGAATATATAGTGTTGTAAGCATTTTGTTATTTTCATGGCGGGAAGAAACAATCAATCAAAAAGTGAATTATGCAGTGAAGAAATCAATAAGAGCTGTAATTTCAACGTTTCTAATAGCTTACGGCCACACCACCCTGAAAACGCCCGATCTCGTCTGATCTCGGAAGCCAAGCAGGGTCGGGCTTGGTTAGTACTTGGATGGGAGGCCGCCTAGGAATATCTAGTGTTGTAAGCATTTTGTTATTTTCTTGGCGGGAAGAAACAATCAATCAAAAAGTTAATTATGCAGTGAAGAAATCAATAACAGCTGTATTTTCAAATGTTCTAATACCCTACGGCCACACCACCCTGAAAACGCCTGATCTCGGAAACCAAACAGGGTCGGGCTTGGTTAGTACTTGGATGGGAGACCGTCTGGAAATATCTAGTGTTGTAAGCATTTTGTTATTTTCTTGGAGGGAAGAAACAAACAATCAAAAAGTTAATTATGCAGTGAAGAAATCAATAAGAGCTGTAATTTCAACTTTTCTAATAGCTTACGGCCACACCACCCTGAAATCGCCCGATCTCGTCTGATCTCGGAAGCCAAGCAGGGTCGGGCTTGGTTAGTACTTGGATGGGAGACCGCCTAGGAATATCTAGTGTTGTAAGCATTTTGTTATTTTCTTGGCGGGAAGAAACAATCAATCAAAAAGTTAATTATGCAGTGAAGAAATCAATAAGAGCTGTAATTTCAACTTTGTCTAATAGCTTACGGCCACACCACCCTGAAAACGCCCGATCTCGTCTGATCTCGGAAGCCAAGCAGGGTCGGGCTTGGTTAGTACTTGGATGGGAGACCGCCTAGGAATATCTAGTGTTGTAAGCATTTTGTTATTTTCTTGGCGGGAAGAAACAATCAATCAAAAAGTTAATTATGCAGTGAAGAAATCAATAACAGCTGTATTTTCAAATGTTCTAATACCCTACGGCCACACCACCCTGAAAACGCCTGATCTCGGAAACCAAACAGGGTCGGGCTTGGTTAGTACTTGGATGGGAGACCGCCTGGAAATATCTAGTGTTGTAAGCATTTTGTTATTTTCTTGGCGGGAAGAAACAAAAAATCAAAAAGTTAATTATGCAGTGAAGAAATCAATAAGAGCTGTAATTTCAACTTTTCTAATAGCTTACGGCCACACCACCCTGAAATCGCCCGATCTCGTCTGATCTCGGAAGCCAAGCAGGGTCGGGCTTGGTTAGTACTTGGATGGGAGACCGCCTAGGAATATCTAGTGTTGTAAGCATTTTGTTATTTTCTTGGCGGGAAGAAACAATCAATCAAAAAGTTAATTATGCAGTGAAGAAATCAATAAGAGCTGTAATTTCAACTTTTCTAATAGCTTACGGCCACACCACCCTGAAAACGCCCGATCTCGTCTGATCTCGGAAGCCAAGCAGGGTCGGGCTTGGTTAGTACTTGGATGGGAGACCGCCTGGGAATATCTAGTGTTGTAAGCATTTTGTTATTTTCTTGGCGGGAAGAAACAATCAATCAAAAAGTTAATTATGCAGTGAAGAAATCAATAACAGCTGTATTTTCAAATGTTCTAATACCCTACGGCCACACCACCCTGAAAACGCCTGATCTCAGAAACCAAACCGGGTCGGGCTTGGTTAGTACTTGGATGGGAGACCGCCTGGAAATATCTAGTGTTGTAAGCATTTTGTTATTTTCTTGGCGGGAAGAAACAAACAATCAAAAAGTTAATTATGCAGTGAAGAAATCAATAAGAGCTGTAATTTCAACTTTTCTAATAGCTTACGGCCACACCACCCTGAAAACGCCGGATCTCGGAAGCCAAACAGGGTCGGGCTTGGTTAGTACTTGGATGGGAGACCGCCTAGTAATATCTAGTGTTGTAAGCATTTTGTTATTTTCTTGGCGGGAAGAAACAATCTATACAAAAAAAGTTAATTATGCAGTGAAGAAATCAATAACAGCTGTATTTTCAAATGTTCTAATAGCTTACGGCCACACCACCCTGAAAACGCCTGATCTCGGAAACCAAACCGGGTCGGGCTTGGTTAGTACTTGGATGGGAGACCGCCTGGAAATATCTAGTGTTGTAAGCATTTTGTTATTTTCTTGGCGGGAAGAAACAAACAATCAAAAAGTTAATTATGCAGTGAAGAAATCAATAAGAGCTGTAATTTCAACTTTTCTAATAGCTTACGGCCACAACACCCTGAAAACGCCCGATCTCGGAAGCCAAACAGGGTCGGGCTTGGTTAGTACTTGGATGGGAGACCGCCTAGTAATATCTAGTGTTGTAAGCATTTTGTTAGTTTCTTGGCGGGAAGAAACAATCTATCAAAAAGTTAATTATGCAGTGAAGAAATCAATAACAGCTGTAATTTCAACTCTTCTAATATCTTACGGCCACACCACCCTGAAAACGCCCGATCTCGTCTGATCTCGGAAGCCAAGCAGGGTTGGGCTTGGTTAGTACTTGGATGGGAGACCGCCTAGGAATATCTAGTGTTGTAAGCATTTTGTTATTTTCATGGCGGGAAGAAACAAACAATCAAAAAGTTAATTATGCAGTGAAGAAATCAATAAGAGCTGTAATTTCAACTCTTCTAATAGCTTACGGCCACACCACCCTGAAAACGCCCGATCTCGTCTGATCTCGGAAGCCAAGCAGGGTTGGGCTTGGTTAGTACTTGGATGGGAGACCGCCTAGGAATATCTAGTGTTGTAAGCATTTTGTTATTTTCATGGCGGGAAGAAACAAACAATCAAAAAGTTAATTATGCAGTGAAGAAATCAATAAGAGCTGTAATTTCAACTTTTCTAATAGCTTACGGCCACACCACCCTGAAAACGCCCGATCTTGGAAGCCAAACATGGTCGGGCTTGGTTAGTACTTGGATGGGAGACCGCCTAGGAATATATAGTGTTGTAAGCATTTTGTTATTTTCATGGCGGGAAGAAACAATCAATCAAAAAGTTAATTATGCAGTGAAGAAATCAATAAGAGCTGTAATTTCTACTTTTATAATAGCTTACGGCCACACCACCCTGAAAACGCCCGATCTCGTCTGATCTCGGAAGCCAAGCAGGGTCGGGCTTGGTTAGTACTTGGATGGGAGACCGCCTAGGAATATCTGGTGTTGTAAGCATTTTGTTATTTTCTTGGCGGGAAGAAACAATCAATCAAAAAGTTAATTATGCAGTGAAGAAATCAATAACAGCTGTATTTTCAAATGTTCTAATACCCTACGGCCACACCACCCTGAAAACGCCCGATCTCGTCTGATCTCGGAAGCCAAGCAGGGTCGGGCTTGGTTAGTACTTGGATGGGAGACCGCCTAGGAATATCTAGTGTTGTAAGCATTTTGTTATTTTCTTGGCGGGAAGAAACAATCAATCAAAAAGTTAATTATGCAGTGAAGAAATCAATAACAGCTGTATTTTCAAATGTTCTAATACCCTACGGCCACACCACCCTGAAAACGCCTGATCTCAGAAACCAAACCGGGTCGGGCTTGGTTAGTACTTGGATGGGAGACCGCCTGGAAATATCTAGTGTTGTAAGCATTTTGTTATTTTCTTGGCGGGAAGAAACAAACAATCAAAAAGTTAATTATGCAGTGAAGAAATCAATAAGAGCTGTAATTTCAACTTTTCCAATAGCTTACGGCCACAACACCCTGAAAACGCCCGATCTCGGAAGCCAAACAGGGTCGGGCTTGGTTAGTACTTGGATGGGAGACCGCCTAGTAATATCTAGTGTTGTAAGCATTTTGTTATTTTCTTGGCGGGAAGAAACAATCAATCAAAAAGTTAATTATGCAGTGAAGAAATCAATAACAGCTGTATTTTCAAATGTTCTAATAGCTTACGGCCACACCACCCTGAAAACGCCTGATCTCGGAAACCAAACCGGGTCGGGCTTGGTTAGTACTTGGATGGGAGACCGCCTGGAAATATCTAGTGTTGTAAGCATTTTGTTATTTTCTTGGCGGGAAGAAACAAACAATCAAAAAGTTAATTATGCAGTGAAGAAATCAATAAGAGCTGTAATTTCAACTTTTCTAATAGCTTACGGCCACAACACCCTGAAAACGCCCGATCTCGGAAGCCAAACAGGGTCGGGCTTGGTTAGTACTTGGATGGGAGACCGCCTAGTAATATCTAGTGTTGTAAGCATTTTGTTAGTATCTTGGCGGGAAGAAACAATCTATCAAAAAGTTAATTATGCAGTGAAGAAATCAATAACAGCTGTAATTTCAACTCTTCTAATAGCTTACGGCCACACCACCCTGAAAACGCCCGATCTCGTCTGATCTCGGAAGCCAAGCAGGGTTGGGCTTGGTTAGTACTTGGATGGGAGACCGCCTAGGAATATCTAGTGTTGTAAGCATTTTGTTATTTTCATGGCGGGAAGAAACAAACAATCAAGAAGTTAATTATGCAGTGAAGAAATCAATAAGAGCTGTAATTTCAACTTTTCTAATAGCTTACGGCCACACCCTGAAAACGCCCGATCTTGGAAGCCAAACATGGTCGGGCTTGGTTAGTACTTGGATGGGAGACCGCCTAGGAATATATAGTGTTGTATGCATTTTGTTATTTTCATGGCGGGAAGAAACAATCAATCAAAAGTTAATTATGCAGTGAAGAAATCAATAAGAGCTGTAATTTCAACTTTTCTAATAGCTTACGGCCACACCACCCTGAAAACGCCCGATCTCGTCTGATCT
>CM055737.1:15138024-15164022 GCA_029465975.1 Dallia pectoralis | reverse complement strand
TGGGAGACCGCCTAGTAATATCTAGTGTTGTAAGCATTTTGTTATTTTCATGGCGGGAAGAAACAATCAATCAAAAAGTTAATTATGCAGTGAAGAAATCAATAAGAGCTGTAATTTCAACTTTTCTAATAGCTTACGGCCACACCACCCTGAAAACGCCCGATCTCGTCTGATCTCGGAAGCCAAGCAGGGTCGGGCTTGGTTAGTACTTGGATGGGAGACCGCCTAGGAATATCTAGTGTTGTAAGCATTTTGTTATTTTCTTGGCGGGAAGAAACAATCAATCAAAAAGTTAATTATGCAGTGAAGAAATCAATAAGAGCTGTAATTTCAAATGTTCTAATACCTTACGGCCACACCACCCTGAAAACGCCCGATCTCGGAAACCAAACATGGTCGGGCTTGGTTAGTACTTGGATGGGAGACCGCCTAGTAATATCTAGTGTTGTAAGCATTTTGTTATTTTCATGGCGGGAAGAAACAATCAATCAAAAAGTTAATTATGCAGTGAAGAAATCAATAAGAGCTGTAATTTCAACTTTTCTAATAGCTTACGGCCACACCACCCTGAAAACGCCCGATCTCGTCTGATCTCGGAAGCCAAGCAGGGTCGGGCTTGGTTAGTACTTGGATGGGAGACCGCCTAGGAATATCTAGTGTTGTAAGCATTTTGTTATTTTCATGGCGGGAAGAAACAATCAATCAAAAAGTTAATTATGCAGTGAAGAAATCAATAAGAGCTGTAATTTCAACTTGTCTAATAGCTTACGGCCACACCACCCTGAAAACGCCTGATCTCGGAAACCAAACAGGGTCGGGCTTGGTTAGTACTTGGATGGGAGACCGCCTAGGAATATCTAGTGTTGTAAGCATTTTGTTATTTTCATGGCGGGAAGAAACAATCAATCAAAAAGTTAATTATGCAGTGAAGAAATCAATAAGAGCTGTAATTTCAACTTTTCTAATCGCTTACGGCCACACCACCCTGAAAACGCCCGATCTCGTCTGATCTCGGAAGCCAAGCAGGGTCGGGCTTGGTTAGTACTTGGATGGGAGACCGCCTAGGAATATCTAGTGTTGTAAGCATTTTGTTATTTTCTTGGCGGGAAGAAACAATCAATCAAAAAGTTAATTATGCAGTGAAGAAATCAATAACAGCTGTATTTTCAAATGTTCTAATACCCTACGGCCACACCACCCTGAAAACGCCTGATCTCGGAAACCAAACAGGGTCGGGCTTGGTTAGTACTTGGATGGGAGACCGCCTAGTAATATCTAGTGTTGTAAGCATTTTGTTATTTTCATGGCGGGAAGAAACAATCAATCATAAAGTTAATTATGCAGTGAAGAAATCAATAAGAGCTGTAATTTCAACTTTTCTAATAGCTTACGGCCACACCACCCTGAAAACGCCCGATCTCGTCTGATCTCGGAAGCCAAGCAGGGTTGGGCTTGGTTAGTACTTGGATGGGAGACCGCCTAGGAATATCTAGTGTTGTAAGCATTTTGTTATTTTCATGGCGGGAAGAAACAATCAATCAAAAAGTTAATTATGCAGTGAAGAAATCAATAACAGCTTTATTTTCAAATGTTCTAATACCCTACGGCCACACCACCCTGAAAACGCCTGATCTCGAAACCAAACAGGGTCGGGCTTGGTTAGTACTTGGATGGAGACCGCCTAGTAATATCTAGTGTTGTAAGCATTTTGTTATTTTCATGGCGGGAAGAAACAATCAATCAAAAGTTAATTATGCAGTGAAGAAATCAATAAGAGCTGTAATTTCAACTTTTCTGATAGCTTACGGCCACACCACCCTGAAAACGCCCGATCTCGTCTGATCTCGGAAGCCAAGCAGGGTCGGGCTTGGCTAGTACTTGGATGGGAGACCGCCAAGGAATATCTAGTGTTGTAAGCATTTTGTTATTTTCTTGGCGAAGAAACAATCAATCAAAAGTTAATTATGCAGTGAAGAAATCAATAACAGCTGTATTTTCAAATGTGTCTTATCCCTACGGCCACACCACCCCTGAAAACGCCTGATCTCGGAAGCAAACATGGTCGGGCTTGGTTAGTACTTAGATGGGAGACCGCCTAGTAATATCTAGTGTTGTAAGCATTTTGTTATTTTCATGGCGGGAAGAAACAATCAATCAAAAAGTTAATTATGCAGTGAAGAAATCAATAAGAGCTGTAATTTCAACTTTTCTGATAGCTTACGGCCACACCACCCTGAAAACGCCCGATCTCGTCTGATCTCGGAAGCCAAGCAGGGTTGGGCTTGGTTAGTACTTGGATGGGAGACCGCCTAGGAATATCTAGTGTTGTAAGCATTTTGTTATTTTCATGGCGGGAAGAAACAATCAATCAAAAAGTTAATTATGCAGTGAGAAATCAATAAGAGCTGTAATTTCAACTTGTCTTATCGCTTACGGCCACACCACCCTGAAATCGCCCGATCTTGGAAGCCAAACATGGTCGGGCTTGGTTAGTACTTGGATGGGAGACCGCCTAGGAATATATAGTGTTGTAAGCATTTTGTTATTTTCATGGCGGGAAGAAACAATCAATCAAAAAGTTAATTATGCAGTGAAGAAATCAATAAGAGCTGTAATTTCAACTTTTCTAATAGCTTACGGCCACACCACCCTGAAAACGCCCGATCTCGTCTGATCTCGGAAGCCAAGCAGGGTCGGGCTTGGATTAGTACTTGGATGGGAGACCGCCTAGGAATATCTAGTGTTGTAAGCATTTTGTTATTTTCTTGGCGGGAAGAAACAATCAATCAAAAAGTTAATTATGCAGTGAAGAAATCAATAACAGCTGTATTTTCAAATGTTCTAATACCCTACGGCCACACCACCCTGAAAACGCCTGATCTCGTCTGAAACCAAACCGGGTCGGGCTTGGTTAGTACTTGGATGGGAGACCGCCTAGTAATATCTAGTGTTGTAAGCATTTTATTATTTTCATGGCGGGAAGAAACAATCAATCAAAAAGTTAATTATGCAGTGAAGAAATCAATAAGAGCTGTAATTTCAACTTTTCTAATAGCTTACGGCCACACCACCCTGAAAACGCCCGATCTCGTCTGATCTCGGAAGCCAAGCAGGGTCGGGCTTGGTTAGTACTTGGATGGGAGACCGCCTAGGAATATCTAGTGTTGTAAGCATTTTGTTATTTTCTTGGCGGGAAGAAACAATCAATCAAAAAGTTAATTATGCAGTGAAGAAATCAATAACAGCTGTATTTTCAAATGTTCTAATCCCTACGGCCACACCACCCTGAAAACGCCTGATCTCGGAAACCAAACAGGGTCGGGCTTGGTTAGTACTTGGATGGGAGACCGCCTGGGAATATCTAGTGTTGTAAGCATTTTGTTATTTTCTTGGCGGGAAGAAACAATCAATCATAAAGTTAATTATGCATTGAAGAAATCAATAAGAGCTGTAATTTCAACTTTTCTAATAGCTTACGGCCACACCACCCTGAAAACGCCCGATCTCGTCTGATCTCGGAAGCCAAGCAGGGTTGGTCTTGGTTAGTACTTGGATGGGAGACCGCCTAGGAATATCTAGTGTTGTAAGCATTTTGTTATTTTCATGGCGGGGAAGAAACAATCAATCAAAAAGTTAATTATGCAGTGAAGAAATCAATAAGAGCTGTAATTTCAACTGGTCTTATAAACTACGGCCACACCACCCTGAAATCGCCCCGATCTCGTCTGATCTCGGAAGCCAAGCAGGGTCGGGCTTGGTTAGTACTTGGATGGGAGACCGCCTAGGAATATCTAGTGTTGTAA
Organism: Dallia pectoralis; assembly: GCA_029465975.1. Taxonomy (NCBI): domain Eukaryota; kingdom Metazoa; phylum Chordata; class Actinopteri; order Esociformes; family Umbridae; genus Dallia; species Dallia pectoralis. The sequence goes on along the minus strand of CM055737.1, from coordinate 15,160,219 downwards.
GCATTTTGTTATTTTCTTGGCGGGAAGAAACAATCAATCAAAAAGTTAATTATGCAGTGAAGAAATCAATAACAGCTGTATTTTCAAATGTTCTAATACCCTAAGGCCACACCACCCTGAAAACGCCCGATCTCGTCTGATCTCGGAACCAAACAGGGTCGGGCTTGGTTAGTACTTGGATGGGAGACCGCCTGGAAATATCTAGTGTTGTAAGCATTTTGTTATTTTCTTGGCGGGAAGAAACAAACAATCAAAAAAGTTAATTATGCAGTGAAGAAATCAATAAGAGCTGTAATTTCAACTTTCTTATCGCTTACGGCCACACCACCTGAAACGCCCGATCTCGTCTGATCTCGGAAGCCAAGCAGGGTCGGGCTTGGTTAGTACTTGGATTGGAGACCGCCTAGGAATATCTAGTGTTGTAAGCATTTTGTTATTTTCTATGGCGGGAAGAAACAATCAATCAAAAAGTTAATTATGCAGTGAAGAAATCAATAAGAGCTGTAATTTCAACTTGTCTTATCGCTTGCGGCCACACCACCCTGAAAACGCCCGATCTCGTCTGATCTCGGAAGCCAAGCAGGGTCGGGCTTGGTTAGTACTTGGATGGCGACCGCCTAGGAATATCTAGTGTTGTAAGCATTTTGTTATTTTCTTGGCGGAAGAAACAATCTATCAAAAAGTTAATTATGCAGTGAAGAAATCAATAACAGCTGTAATTTCAACTCTTCTAATAGCTTACGGGCACACCACCCTGAAAACGCCCGATCTCGTCTGATCTCGGATGCCAAGCAGGGTCGGGCTTGGTTAGTACTTGGATGGGAGACCGCCTAGGAATATCTAGTGTTGTAAACATTATATTATTTTCTTGGCGGGAAGAAACAATCAATCAAAAGTTAATTATGCAGTGAAGAAATCAATCAGAGCTGTATTTTCAAATGTTCTAATAGCTTACGGCCACACCACCTGAAAACGCCCGATCTCGTCTGATCTTGCAAGCCAAGCAGGGTCGGGCTAGGTTAGTACTTGGATGGGAGACCGTCTAGGAATATCTAGTGTTGTAAGCATTTTGTTATTTTCTTGGCGGGAAGATACAATCAATCAAAAGTTCATTATGCAGTGAAGAAATCAATAACAGCTGTATTTTCAAATGTTCTAATACCCTACGGCCACACCACCCTGAAAACGCCTGATCTCGGAAACCAAACAGGGTCGGGCTTGGTTAGTACTTGGATGGGAGACCGCCTGGGAATATCTAGTGTTGTAAGCATTTTGTTATTTTCTTGGCGGAAGAAACAATCAATCAAAAAGTTAAATATGCAGTGAAGAAATCAATAAGAGCTGTAATTTCAACTTTTCTAATAGCTTACGGCCTCACCACCCTGAAAACGCCCGATCTCGTCTGATCTCGGAAGCCAAGCAGGGTTGGTCTTGGTTAGTACTTGGATGGGAGACCGCCTAGGAATATCTAGTGTTGTAAGCATTTTGTTATTTTCATGGCGGGAAGAAACAATCAATCAAAAGTTAATTATGCAGTGAAGAAATCAATAAGAGCTGTAATTTCAACTGGTCTTATCGCTTACGGCCACACCACCCTGAAATCGCCCCGATCTCGGAAGCCAAACAGGGTCGGGCTTGGTTAGTACTTGGATGGGAGACCGCCTAGGAATATCTAGTGTTGTAAGCATTTTGTTATTTTCTTGGCGGGAAGAAACAATCAATCAAAAAGTTAATTATGCAGTGAAGAAATCAATAAGAGCTGTATTTTCAACTTTCTAATAGCTTACGGCCACCACCACCCTGAAAACGCCTGATCTCGGAAACCAAGCAGGGTCGGGCTTGGTTAGTACTTGGATGGGAGACCGCCTAGGAATATCTAGTGTTGTAAGCATTTTGTTATTTTCATGGCGGGAAGAAACAATCAATCAAAAAGTTAATTATGCAGTGAAGAAATCAATAAGAGCTGTAATTTCAACTTTTCTAATAGCTTACGGCCACACCACCCTGAAAACGCCTCTCGATCTCGGAAGCCAAGCAGGGTCGGGCTTGGTTAGTACTTGGATGGGAGACCGCCTAGTAATATCTAGTGTTGTAAGCATTTTGTTATTTTCATGGCGGGAAGAAACAATCAATCAAAAAGTTAATTATGCAGTGAAGAAATCAATAAGAGCTGTAATTTCAACTTTTCTAATAGCTTACGGCCACACCACCCTGAAAACGCCCGATCTCGTCTGATCTCGGAAGCCAAGCAGGGTCGGGCTTGGTTAGTACTTGGATGGGAGACCGCCTAGGAATATCTAGTGTTGTAAGCATTTTTTATTTTCTTGGCGGGAAGAAACAATCAATCAAAAAGTTAATTATGCAGTGAAGAAATCAATAAGAGCTGTATTTTCAAATGTTCTAATAGCTTACGGCCACACCACCCTGAAAACGCCCGATCTCGTCTGATCTCAAAGCAGGGTCGGGCTTGGTTAGTACTTGGATGGGAGACCGCCTAGGAATATCTAGTGTTGTAAGCATTTTGTTATTTTCTTGGCGGGAAGAAACAATCAATCAAAAAGTTAATTATGCAGTGAAGAAATCAATAAGAGCTGTAATTTCAAATGTTCTAATAGCTACGGCCACACCACCCCTGAAAACGCCCGATCTCGTCTGATCTCGGAAGCCAAACAGGGTCGGGCTTGGTTAGTACTTGGATGGGAGACCGCCTAGGAATATCTAGTGTTGTAAGCATTTTGTTATTTTCTTGGCGGGAAGAAACAATCAATCAAAAAGTTAATTATGCAGTGAAGAAATCAATAAGAGCTGTAATTTCAACTTTTCTAATAGCTTACGGCCACACCACCCTGAAAACGCCCGATCTCGTCTGATCTCGGAAGCCAAACAGGGTCGGGCTTGGTTAGTACTTGGATGGGAGACCGCCTAGGAATATCTAGTGTTGTAAGCATTTTGTTATTTTCTTGGCGGGAAGAAACAATCAATCAAAAAGTTAATTATGCAGTGAAGAAATCAATAAGAGCTGTAATTTCAACTTCTTCTAATAGCTTACGGCCACACCACCCTGAAAACGCCCGATCTCGTCTGATCTCGGAAGCCAAGCAGGGTCGGGCTTGGTTAGTACTTGGATGGGAGACCGCCTAGGAATATCTAGTGTTGTAAGCATTTTGTTATTTTCATGGCGGGAAGAAACAATCAATCAAAAAGTTAATTATGCAGTGAAGAAATCAATAAGAGCTGTAATTTTCAACTTTTCTAATACCCTACGGCCACACCACCCTGAAAACGCCCGATCTCGGGAAGCCAAACAGGGTCGGGCTTGGTTAGTACTTGGATGGGAGACCGCCTAGGAATATCTAGTGTTGTAAGCATTTTGTTATTTTCTTGGCGGGAAGAAACAATCAATCAAAAGTTAATTATGCAGTGAAGAAATCAATAAGAGCTGTAATTTCAAATTTTCTAATACTCTACGGCCACACCACCCTGAAAACGCCTGATCTCGGAAACCAAACAGGGTCGGGCTTGGTTAGTACTTGGATGGGAGACCGCCTAGGAATATCTAGTGTTGTAAGCATTTTGTTATTTTCTTGGCGGGAAGAAACAATCAATCAAAAAGTTAATTATGCAGTGAAGAAATCAATAAGAGCTGTAATTTCAACTTTTCTAATAGCTTACGGCCACACCACCCTGAAAAACGCCCGATCTCGTCTGATCTCGGAAGCCAAACAGGGTCGGGCTTGGTTAGTACTTGGATGGGAGACCGCCTAGGAATATCTAGTGTTGTAAGCATTTTGTTATTTTCTTGGCGGGAAGAAACAATCAATCAAAAAGTTAATTATGCAGTGAAGAAATCAATAAGAGCTGTAATTTCAACTTTTCTAATAGCTTACGGCCACACCACCCTGAAAACGCCTGATCTCAGAAACCAAAGCGGGTCGGGCTTGGTTAGTACTTGGATGGGAGACCGCCTAGGAATATCTAGTGTTGTAAGCATTTTGTTATTTTCATGGCGGGAAGAAACAATCAATCAAAAAGTGAATTATGCAGTGAAGAAATCAATAAGAGCTGTAATTTCAACTTTTCTAATAGCTTACGGCCACACCACCCTGAAAACGCCCGATCTCGTCTGATCTCGGAAGCCAAGCAGGGTCGGGCTTGGTTAGTACTTGGATGGGAGACCGCCTAGGAAAATCTAGTGTTGTAAGCATTTTGTTATTTTCTTGGCGGGAAGAAACAATCAATCAAAAAGTTAATTATGCAGTGAAGAAATCAATAAGAGCTGTAATTTCAAATGTTCTAATACCCTACGGCCACACCACCCTGAAAATGCCTGATCTCGAAACCAAAAGCAGGGTCGGGCTTGGTTAGTACTTGGATGGGAGACCGCCTAGGAATATCTAGTGTTGTAAGCATTTTGTTATTTTCTTGGCGGGAAGAAACAAACAATCAAAAAGTTAATTATGCAGTGAAGAAATCAATAAGACCTGTAATTTCAACTTTTCTAATAGCTTACGGCCACACCACCCTGAAAACGCCCGATCTCGGAAAGCCAAACAGGGTCGGGCTTGGTTAGTACTTGGATGGGAGACCGCCTAGTAATATCTAGTGTTGTAAGCATTTTTGTTATTTTCATGGCGGAAGAAACAATCAATCAAAAAGTTAATTATGCAGTGAAGAAATCAATAAGAGCTGTAATTTCAACTTTTCTAATAGCTTACGGCCACACCACCCTGAAAACGCCCGATCTCGTCTGATCTCGGAAGCCAAACAGGGTCGGGCTTGGTTAGTACTTGGATGGGAGACCGCCTAGGAATATCTAGTGTTGTAAGCATTTTGTTATTTTCTTGGGGGAAGAAACAAACAATCAAAAAATTAATTATGCTGTGAAGAAATCAATAAGAGCTGTAATTTCAACTTTTCTAATAGCTTACGGCCACACCACCCTGAAAACGCCCGATCTCGTCTGATCTCGGAAGCCAAACAGGGTCGGGCTTGGTTAGTACTTGGATGGGAGACCGCCTAGGAATATCTAGTGTTGTAAGCATTTTGTTATTTTCATGGCGGGAAGAAACAATCAATCAAAAAGTTAATTATGCAGTGAAGAAATCAATAACAGCTGTATTTTCAAATGTTCTAATACCCTACGGCCACACCACCCTGAAAACGCCTGATCTCGGAAAACCAAACAGGGTCGGGCTTGGTTAGTACTTGGATGGGAGACCGCCTGTAATATCTAGTGTTGTAAGCATTTTGTTATTTTCTTGGCGGGAAGAAACAATCAATCAAAAAGTTAATTATGCAGTGAAGAAATCAATAAGAGCTGTAATTTCAACTTTTCTAATAGCTTACGGCCACACCACCCTGAAAACGCCCGATCTCGGATCTCGGAAGCCAAGCAGGGTCGGGCTTGGTTAGTACTTGGATGGGAGACCGCCTAGGAATATCTAGTGTTGTAAGCATTTTGTTATTTTCATGGCGGGAAGAAACAATCAATCAAAAAGTTAATTATGCAGTGGAGAAATCAATAAGAGCTGTAATTTCAACTTGTCTTATCGCTTACGGCCACAGCACCCTGAAATCGCCCGTCGATCTTGGAAGCCAAACATGGTCGGGCTTGGTTAGTACTTGGATGGGAGACCGCCTAGGAATATCTAGTGTTGTAAGCATTTTGTTATTTTCTTGGCGGGAAGAAACAATCAATCAAAAAGTTAATTATGCAGTGAAGAAATCAATAACAGCTGTATTTTCAAATGTTCTAATACCCTACGGCCACACCACCCTGAAAACGCCTGATCTCGGAAACCAAACAGGTTCGGGCTTGGTTAGTACTTGGATGGGAGACCGCCTGGGAATATCTAGTGTTGTAAGCATTTTGTTATTTTCTTGGCGGGAAGAAACAAACAATCAAAAAGTTAATTATGCAGTGAAGAAATCAATAAGAGCTGTAATTTCAACTTTTCTAATAGCTTACGGCCACACCACCCTGAAAACGCCCGATCTCGTCTGATCTCGGAAGCCAAGCAGGGTCGGGCTTGGTTAGTACTTGGATGGGAGACCGCCTAGTAAAATCTAGTGTTGTAAGCATTTTGTTATTTTCTTGGCGGGAAGAAACAATCAATCAAAAAGTTAATTATGCAGTGAAGAAATCAATAACAGCTGTATTTTCAAATGTTCTAATACCCTACGGCCACACCACCCTGAAAATGCCTGATCTCGGAAGCCAAGCAGGGTTGGGCTTGGTTAGTACTTGGATGGGAGACCGCCTAGGAATATCTAGTGTTGTAAGCATTTTGTTGTTTTCTTGGGGGAAGAAACAAACAATCAAAAAATTAATTATGCAGTGAAGAAATCAATAAGAGCTGTAATTTCAACTTTTCTAATAGCTTACGGCCACAACACCCTGAAAACGCCCGATCTCGGAAGCCAAACAGGGTCGGGCTTGGTTAGTACTTGGATGGGAGACCGCCTAGTAATATCTAGTGTTGTAAGCATTTTGTTATTTTCTTGGCGGGAAGAAACAATCAATCAAAAAGTTAATTATGCAGTGAAGAAATCAATAACAGCTGTATTTTCAAATGTTCTAATACCCTACGGCCACACCACCCTGAAAACGCCTGATCTCGGAAACCAAACAGGGTCGGGCTTGGTTAGTACTTGGATGGGAGACCGCCTGGGAATATCTAGTGTTGTAAGCATTTTGTTATTTTCTTGGCGGGAAGAAACAAACAATCAAAAACTTAATTATGCAGTGAAGAAATCAATAAGAGCTGTAATTTAAACTTTTCTAATAGCTTACGGCCACACCACCCTGAAAACGCCCGATCTCGTCTGATCTCGGAAGCCAAGCAGGGTCGGGCTTGGTTAGTACTTGGATGGGAGACCGCCTAGGAATATCTAGTGTTGTAAGCATTTTGTTATTTTCTTGGCGGGAAGAAACAAACAATCAAAAAGTTAATTATGCAGTGAAGAAATCAATAAGAGCTGTAATTTCAACTTTTCTAATAGCTTACGGCCACAACACCCTGAAAACGCCCGATCTCGGAAGCCAAACAGGGTCGGGCTTGGTTAGTACTTGGATGGGAGACCGCCTAGTAATATCTAGTGTTGTAAGCATTTCGTTATTTTCATGGCGGGAAGAAACAATCAATCATAAAGTTAATTATGCAGTGAAGAACTCAATAAGAGCTGTAATTTCAACTTTTCTAATAGCTTACGGCCACACCACCCTGAAAACGCCCGATCTCGTCTGATCTCGGAAGCCAAGCAGGGTTGGGCTTGGTTAGTACTTGGATGGGAGACCGCCTAGGAATATCTAGTGTTGTAAGCATTTTGTTATTTTCATGGCGGGAAGAAACAATCAATCAAAAAGTTAATTATGCAGTGGAGAAATCAATAAGAGCTGTAATTTCAACTTGTCTTATCGCTTACGGCCACAGCACCCTGAAATCGCCCGATCTTGGAAGCCAAACATGGTCGGGCTTGGTTAGTACTTGGATGGGAGACCGCCTAGGAATATCTAGTGTTGTAAGCATTTTGTTATTTTCTTGGCGGGAAGAAACAATCAATCAAAAAGTTAATTATGCAGTGAAGAAATCAATAACAGCTGTATTTTCAAATGTTCTAATACCCTACGGCCACACCACCCTGAAAACGCCTGATCTCGGAAACCAAACAGGTTCGGGCTTGGGGGAAGCCAAGCAGGTTGGTTAGTACTTGGATGGGAGACCGCCTGGGAATATCTAGTGTTGTAAGCATTTTGTTATTTTCTTGGCGGGAAGAAACAAACAATCAAAAAGTTAATTATGCAGTGAAGAAATCAATAAGAGCTGTAATTTCAACTTTTCTAATAGCTTACGGCCACACCACCCTGAAAACGCCCGATCTCGTCTGATCTCGGAAGCCAAACAGGGTCGGGCTTGGTTAGTACTTGGATGGGAGACCGCCTGGGAATATCTAGTGTTGTAAGCATTTTGTTATTTTCTTGGCGGGAAGAAACAATCAATCAAAAAGTTAATTATGCAGTGAAGAAATCAATAAGAGCTGTATTTTCAAATGTTCTAACTTTTCTAAAATGCCTGATCTCGAAACTTTGGTTAGTACGGATGGGAGACCACACCACCCAAACAATGAAAACAGCCGATCTCGCTCTGATCTCGGAAGCCAAACAGGGTCGGGGCTTGGTTAGTCGGGCTTGGTTGTAAGCATTTCGTTATTTTCTGGCGGGAAGAAACAATGGATGGAAATCAATAAGAGACCGCTTTATGGCCACACCACCCTGAAAACGTAATATCTAGTGTTGTAAGCATTTTGTTATTTTCTTGGCGGGAAGAAACAATCAATCAAAAAGTTAATTATGCAGTGAAGAAATCAATAAGAGCTGTATTTTCAAATGTTCTAATACCCTACGGCCACACCACCCTGAAAATCGCGTCTGATCTCGGAAACCAAACCGGGTTGGGCTTGGTTAGTACTTGGATGGGAGACCGCCTGGAAATATCTAGTGTTGTAAGCATTTTGTTATTTTCATGGCGGGAAGAAACAATCAATCAAAAAGTTAATTATGCAGTGAAGAAATCAATAAGAGCTGTAATTTCAACTTTTCTAATAGCTTACGGCCACACCACCCTGAAAACGCCCGATCTCGGAAGCCAAGCAGGGTTGGGCTTGGTTAGTGCTTGGATGGGAGACCGCCTAGGAATATCTAGTGTTGTAAGCATTTTGTTATTTTCTTGGCGGGAAGAAACAATCAATCAAAAAGTTAATTATGCAGTGAAGAAATCAATAACAGCTGTATTTTCAAATGTTCTAATACCCTACGGCCACACCACCCTGAAAACGCCTGATCTCGTCTGAAACCAAACAGGGTCGGGCTTGGTTAGTACTTGGATGGGAGACCGCCTGGAATATCTAGTGTTGTAAGCATTTTGTTATTTTCTTGGCGGGAAGAAACAAACAATCAAAAAGTTAATTATGCAGTGAAGAAATCAATAAGAGCTGTAATTTCAAACTTTTCTAATAGCTTACGGCCACACCACCCTGAAAACGCCCGATCTCGGATCTCGGAAGCCAAGCAGGGTCGGGCTTGGTTAGTACTTGGATGGGAGACCGCCTAGGAATATCTAGTGTTGTAAGCATTTTGTTATTTTCATGGCGGGAAGAAACAATCAATCAAAAAGTTAATTATGCAGTGAAGAAATCAATAAGAGCTGTAATTTCAACTTTTCTAATAGCTTACGGCCACACCACCCTGAAAACGCCCGATCTCGTCTGATCTCGGAAGCCAAGCAGGGTCGGGCTTGGTTAGTACTTGGATGGGAGACCGCCTAGGAATATCTAGTGTTGTAAGCATTTTGTTATTTTCTTGTCGGGAAGAAACAAACAATCAAAAAGTTAATTATGCAGTGAAGAAATCAATAAGAGCTGTAATTTCAACTTTCTAATAGCTTACGGCCACACCACCCTGAAAACGCCCGATCTCGGAAGCCAAACAGGGTCGGGCTTGGTTAGTACTTGGATGGGAGACCGCCTAGTAATATCTAGTGTTGTAAGCATTTTGTTATTTTCATGGCGGGAAGAAACAATCAATCATAAAGTTAATTATGCAGTGAAGAACTCAATAAGAGCTGTAATTTCAACTTTTCTAATAGCTTACGGCCACACCACCCTGAAAACGCCCGATCTCGTCTGATCTCGGAAGCCAAGCAGGGTTGGGCTTGGTTAGTACTTGGATGGGAGACCGCCTAGGAATATCTAGTGTTGTAAGCATTTTGTTATTTTCTTGGCGGGAAGAAACAATCAATCAAAAAGTTAATTATGCAGTGAAGAAATCAATAACAGCTGTATTTTCAAATGTTCTAATACCCTACAGCCACACCACCCTGAAAACGCCTGATCTCGGAAACCAAACCGGGTCGGGCTTGGTTAGTACTTGGATGGGAGACCGCCTAGTAATATCTAGTGTTGTAAGCATTTTGTTATTTTCTTGGCGGGAAGAAACAATCAATCAAAAAGTTAATTATGCAGTGAAGAAATCAATAACAGCTGTAATTTTCAAATGTTCTAATACCCTACGGCCACACCACCCTGAAAACGCCTGATCTCGGAAACCAAACAGGTTCGGGCTTGGTTAGTACTTGGATGGGAGACCGCCTAGGGAATATCTAGTGTTGTAAGCATTTTGTTATTTTCTTGGCGGAAGAAACAATCAATCAAAAAGTTAATTATGCAGTGAAGAAATCAATAAGAGCTGTATTTTCAACTTTTCTAATAGCCTACGGCCACCACCCTGAAACGCCGATCTCGGAAACCAAACAGGGTCGGGCTTGGTTAGTACTTGGATGGGAGACCGCCTGGGAATATATAGTGTTGTAAGCAATTTGTTATTTTCTTGGCGGGAAGAAACAATCAATCAAAAAGTTAATTATGCAGTGAAGAAATCAATAAGAGCTGTAATTTCAACTTTTCTAATAGCTTACGGCCACACCACCCTGAAAAACGCCCGATCTCGTCTGATCTCGGAAGCCAAGCAGGGTCGGGCTTGGTTAGTACTTGGATGGGAGACCGCCTAGGAATATCTAGTGTTGTAAGCATTTTGTTATTTTCTTGGCGGGAAGAAACAATCAATCAAAAAGTTAATTATGCAGTGAAGAAATCAATAACAGCTTTATTTTCAAATGTTCTAATACCCTACGGCCACACCACCCTGAAAACGCCTGATCTCAGAAACCAAACAGGGTCGGGCTTGGTTAGTACTTGGATGGGAGACCGCCTAGTAATATCTAGTGTTGTAAGCATTTTGTTATTTTCATGGCGGGAAGAAACAATCAATCAAAAAGTTAATTATGCAGTGAAGAACTCAATAAGAGCTGTAATTTCAACTTTTCTAATAGCTTACGGCCACACCACCCTGAAAACGCCCGATCTCGTCTGATCTCGGAAGCCAAGCAGGGTCGGGCTTGGTTAGTACTTGGATGGGAGACCGCCTAGGAATATCTAGTGTTGTAAGCATTTTGTTATTTTCTTGGCGGGAAGAAACAATCAATCAAAAAGTTAATTATGCAGTGAAGAAATCAATAACAGCTGTATTTTCAAATGTTCTAATACCCTACGGCCACACCACCCTGAAAACGCCTGATCTCGGAAACCAAACAGGTTCGGGCTTGGTTAGTACTTGGATGGGAGACCGCCTAGGAATATCTAGTGTTGTAAGCATTTTGTTATTTTCTTGGCGGGAAGAAACAATCAATCAAAAAGTTAATTATGCAGTGAAGAAATCAATAAGAGCTGTACTTTCAACTTTTCTAATAGCTTACGGCCACAACCCTGAAAACCCGATCTCGGAAGCCAAACAGGGTCGGGCTTGGTTAGTACTTGGATGGGAGACCGCCTAGGAATATATAGTGTTGTAAGCATTTTGTTATTTTCTTGGCGGGAAGAAACAATCAATCAAAAAGTTAATTATGCAGTGAAGAAATCAATAAGAGCTGTAATTTCAACTTTTCTAATAGCTTACGGCCACACCACCCTGAAAACGCCCGATCTCGTCTGATCTCGGAAGCCAAGCAGGGTCGGGCTTGGTTAGTACTTGGATGGGAGACCGCCTAGGAATATCTAGTGTTGTAAGCATTTTGTTATTTTCATGGCGGGAAGAAACAATCAATCAAAAAGTTAATTATGCAGTGAAGAAATCAATAACAGCTGTATTTTCAAATGTTCTAATACCCTACGGCCACACCACCCTGAAAACGCCTGATCTCGGAAACCAAACAGGGTCGGGCTTGGTTAGTACTTGGATGGGAGACCGCCTGGGAATATCTAGTGTTGTAAGCATTTTGTTATTTTCTTGGCGGGAAGAAACAATCAATCAAAAAGTTAATTATGCATTGAAGAAATCAATAAGAGCTGTAATTTCAACTTTCTAATAGCCTACGGCCACACCACCCAAAACGCCCGATCTCGTCTGATCTCGGAAGCCAAGCAGGGTCGGGTCTTGGTTAGTACTTGGATGGGAGACCGCCTAGGAATATCTAGTGTTGTAAGCATTTTGTTATTTTCTTGGCGGGAAGAAACAATCAATCAAAAAGTTAATTATGCAGTGAAGAAATCAATAAGAGCTGTAATTTCAACTGGTCTTATCGCTTACGGCCACACCACCCTGAAAACGCCCGATCTCGTCTGATCTCGGAAGCCAAGCAGGGTCGGGCTTGGTTAGTACTTGGATGGGAGACCGCCTAGGAATATCTAGTGTTGTAAGCATTTTGTTATTTTCTTGGCGGGAAGAAACAATCAATCAAAAAGTTAATTATGCAGTGAAGAAATCAATAACAGCTGTATTTTCAAATGTTCTAATACTTACGGCCACACCACCCTGAAAACGCCCGATGATCTCGGAAACCAAACAGGGTCGGGCTTGGTTAGTACTTGGATGGGAGACCGCCTGGGAATATCTAGTGTTGTAAGCATTTTGTTATTTTCTTGGCAGGAAGAAACAAACAATCAAAAAGTTAATTATGCAGTGAAGAAATCAATAAGAGCTGTAATTCAACTTTTCTAATAGCTTACGGCCACACCACCCTGAAAACGCCCGATCTCGGAAACCAAACAGGGTCGGGCTTGGTTAGTACTTGGATGGGAGACCGCCTGGAATATCTAGTGTTGTAAGCATTTTGTTATTTTCTTGGCGGGAAGAAACAAACAATCAAAAAGTTAATTATGCAGTGAAGAAATCAATAAGAGCTGTAATTTCAACTTTTCTAATAGCTTACGGCCACACCACCCTGAAAACGCCCGATCTCGTCTGATCTCGGAAGGGTTGGGCTTGGTTAGTACTTGGATTGGAGACCGCCTAGAATATCTAGTGTTGTAAGCATTTTGTTATTTTCATGGCGGGAAGAAACAATCAATCAAAAAGTTAATTATGCAGTGAAGAAATCAATAAGAGCTGTAATTTCAACTTGTCTTATCGCTTACGGCCACACACTTGAAAACGCCCTCTCGTCTGGGATCTCGGAAGCCAAGCAGGGTCGGGCTTGGTTAGTACTTGGATAGGCGACCGCCTAGGGAATATCTAGTGTTGTAAGCATTTTGTTATTTTCTTTGCGGGAAGAAACAATCTATCAAAAAGTTAATTATGCAGTGAAGAAATCAATAACAGCTGTAATTTCAACTCTTCTAATAGCTTACGGGGCACACCACCCTGAAAACGCCCCCGATCTCGTCTGATCTCGTAAGCTGGTCGGAGTTTGAGCCAGGTGTTGCTGATTGCTGACTGTGTTTGAGATTGGGGGAGTTTCTTTGTGGACTACTCTCAGTTTTGTTTGTGTGTGGTTTTTTTGAATTTAGTGGTTTTGGGTTGTCTTGTTATTTTTTTTGTTGTTCCCCAGCGGCCAGGGCCGTTTGGGGAACCCTGTACCCTTTTTTTCTTCATCTTTTGGGAAACTTTTGACAGACTACAATGGTGGATCAGTCAGGTATAGGAAGACCAATGATTGGGGTAGGACAGCGGAATGGTGGTTCTGCGGAAACAACACGAATTGGAAAAGTGTATGACAAGAATTTGACGGTGGCGGTAGATATCACTGGGGAAGAAAAGTTAACTTTGATGGAACTATTACGGGGTATCAAGGAAGTGTGGCCAGGTGAATGGGTGCAGGTCAAAGGAAACCAGAAATATGAAGTCACTATGTCACATGAACGTGGAAGAGAAATTAATGGACGGTCTGAAGATTAAGTCATGTCGAGTGATGGCAAAAAGACATATCTGCAGATGAAATGGTAGTATCCTTTTGAATCTGCCTGTATATATTGAGGACAACATTATTTTGGCCAAATTGCAGTTTTGGGGGTGTCTGCAGTATCTCCTATCAAGAGGAGAAATTGGCCGGGGACGGATGTAGCAGATGGAACAAGGTTCTGTAAGGTGAAATTCACGGAGAGTGTCCGCTCTCTGCCTTATTCAGTTAAATTGACACGATGGAGGGCCGGAGTACTTCCGGTGATTCATGACAGACAGGTGAAGGTGTGCCGTGTTTGCATCAACCGGGTCACGTTTGTTCGGGAGTGTCCGGATTTCTTCTGTAGACGATGTAAGGCACAGGGACACTACGCAAGAGAGTGCAATCAACAGCAAGAGAGTCGATGCTCGGACTGTGGGGAAATGGGCACGCAATGTGTGTGTCTTTGGGGGCTTTTGGGAGGAGTAGTGGAGATGGTGGAAGAGACGGATGAGGGCGCGGAGGAGGAGAATGACCAGGAGGAGGAGCAACAGGAAGATGTGGAAAGTGATGGTGAAGCTGATGTCGACCAGATTGGACCTAGCTTGGATGAGGCAGTCATGGATGGGGTAATTGTTAGTGGAGAAGACCCTGCATGTGCTGCTGGGAGTGGGACTCTGAACCTATCCGGGGCAGCCAGTGCCGTCCTGGAGGGGGTAGAAGATGAACAGGTAATGCTCCCAGGAGTCTCGGGTGTGAGGAAGGATCCACAAAGCGGAAAGACTCTGGTGGCGAGGTATCGTTGGAGGATGTCAGAAGAGCTAGATCCAAAGTTGTGGAGAGAGGAGGCCTAAGGCCAAAGAAGAAGAAAAATAATTCCTGATGGGAAATACGCCATCTTCTTTATACTTCTAATGGTGAGTGTGATCTCTGTGAACATTAATAGCCTTAGGAATATGGGCAAATTTGATCAGGTGGTTGGCTCACTACGGGCAGACATTTTGTGCCTACAGGAGACTCACTGACTGATTCTAAAATGGCTGACGGAGAAAGAGGTGGACGGAGGGGCTTTATTTCAATAATGGCGGTGAACGGAGGTGGGGGGTTGCTATTTTGATTAGAGGTGATGTAGTGCAGAATGTACAGCAGCTGTATGCAGATGACAAGGGACGACTTTTTAATAATTCAATTTGAATACCTGAATGTTGTGTATACCTTGATGAATGTCTATGCACCCAATAATCTAATATGGAAAGATCCCATTTTTTAAGTTGATTGGGCAAAAATGTAGCGGGAACTGTATATTGGTGGGGGATTTTAATGTACGTATGACAACGTTGGATGCACCTAAGAGTGCTTACTTTCGCCTGACGTGTCAAAGGGTGTTTTGGCAGGGGTTATGAATACGCATAATTTATGTGATGTATGGCGGGGTATGCATCCCTGCAAAAGAGAGTACTGAGGCGGCAGGTTGTTTTGAACGAACTTAAGCAAAGTCGAATTGATTACTGTTTTGCAAGTGTAAATGTGGTGCCTGATTGTAGGAAGATGTGCTATACGCTTAACTTTATGAGTGACCATGCCTCAATGAGGTTTGTTCTGGGTCCCTGTGAGCCTAATAGGGTGGTGGAGTATGGTGTTTAAATGCGGGTCTGCTGAAAGAAGAAAGTATGTACATTTAATATCCACCGGTATTAAAGATGAATTGAATAGGAGTCTAGGATTGTTAATCCTGGGGTTTGGTGGGGCTGAAAGATAGAATTAGACAGATGAGCATTAAATATGCTAGAAAGAGGAGTTCTCACTAAAACAAGAAGGGAAATGGAACCCAGAAGAAAGATGGAGAGAGAGTTACACAGAGCAGAAACAGAGGTGGGATATGACATTGCAGGGTTCATTCAAGCTCAAGCTGAGGTAAATGAATTTGATAAAAGTAGGTGTGTGGGGGCTATTGTGAGAAGCAGAGTACAATATGCATTAGAAGGGGAAAGAAGCACTTCTTTTTTTGGGATTGGAAAAGAAAAGACAGGAAAGAAAGTATATTACTGAGCTGAGAATGGAAGTGGGGAGAAAGTCACTGACTTGGTGGGGGTCTTGGATACTGTTGAGTGTTTTATAAAGGATTATATACCAGGGGGAGCACTGACCAGGGCTGTATTGACAGAGTGTTAAGTCATGTTAGTGCCAAAATATCTACAGATGAGAGTCTGATGTGTGATGCAGACTTGACAGTGAAGGAGATACGAGAGGCTATTAAGTCCCATGAAGTGCAATAAAGCCCTGGCTTAGATGGCCTGACGAGTGAGTTTACAAAACGTTTGTGGATATTCTTGCTCCTGTTCTGTTAGAAGTGTATCAGCACATGGAACGGGCAGAGGAAGTCCCAGAATCATTGGCAACAAGTTCGGTCATTATGTTATATAAGAACAAGGGAAGTAAAGGGAATTTGGAAAATTATAGGCCGTTAAGTCTTTTTGAATACAGATTATAAAATATTGACTAAGGTCCTGGCCGCCAGAATCAACAGAGTAATGGGAGTATAATATCAGAAAATCAGGGTATATAGTGTCCCTGGAAGGGATATAGCCGATATTGTATGTACGTTACGGGATGTGATTAGACAATTGTCTGTCGAGGGAGGGGATAGTAATAAGCCTGACTTCAACAAGGCTTTGATAGGTAGAGCATGGATATTTATGGCAGACACTTACGACTTTTGGATTTGGCCAGCGGATGGTAGACTGGATTCCGATTGCTGGGTACGGTTCTGCCGTCAGTAGAGTGAAATGTAATGGACTGCTTGACGGATGCTTTTCCCCTTTGAAAGGTCGGTAAGGCAGGGTTGCCCGATGTCTGCAGCTCTTTTCTGTATGTCAGTAGAGCCATTGGCGGCTATGCTCAAATCTGACCCACTGATAAGAGGTGTTATGCTCCCAGGGGGGTAAGTGCAACAGTATGCAGATGCATACTACTATGCACTGTTATGGATGTGGGAGAGTGTCAATAAAATAATGGAGGTTTTGGGGATGTTTGGGAGGGCATCTGGTAATGGTGAATGTAGAGAAGACAGAGATAATGTATCTGGGTGGGGTTACTGACCAGTGTAGATACCATTTTAAAAAGGCAGACGCTTAATAAAGGTGCTAGGGTAAACCAGGTAGTGATGAAAGGGAGGCTCGGGATGTGACATGGACAGGGTCCTAAATAAAATAAAACACACCTTATCTTTTGGAAGTTGAGAACTCTACATTTAAAAGGGAAGGTGGTGGTAGTGAACTTTCTTTTGCTTTCTAAGTGTGTTTATGTTATGGGTGTCCTTGAGATGCCGGATTGGGTCCTGAGGGGCTTGAGGGCCCTGGTATCAGAGTTTTTGTGGGAGGGAAGGGGGCGAGGATATCCAGAGCCACTCTTGCTGCTGATTTGAAAGATGGGGGTCTTAAATTGATTGACATTGATGCAAGACGAAAAGCTTTAAGAGTTAAAATGGTACAGAGGTATTTATATGGGCTGGAAGAATATGGTTGGAAGACATTCTTCAGAAAATTTCTATATGAGGTTGGTGGATGCGAGAGAGGGGCTTCTAATGATCTGGAATAGGGCCCATGTGACCGGGTTCCAGGTTTCTATGCGGAAGTATTTAAAGCTTGGGGGGAATTTCTTCCTTTTTATCTCTATAAGTGAGCATAAAGACTTGCTATGAATCAGCCTGTGTTTTTAAATCCGAACATTTTAAATGAAGGGAAAGTGCTGTACAGCCCATTATTTATAAGAGCGGACCTACATATGATAAAAGATTTTTCTTATGTGGTGATTCCGGTTTCTGAGGGACCAGGCAATTGTGGACATTGTGGGAGAGTGTACTGAAAATGTTTGGAGAGGCACAGTGATTAATTTGTATAACAAGGTGAAAGCTAGCATACCAGAGCAATGGGTTGCAATTGTAAATAAGGATGAGGTGGGGGAAGATCTGTTTGTGTTTCCGTACTTGTTTATTCGAAATGGGGACAAGTCTGAATCATTTGCAGGAGTAAAGACAAACAAATGTACAGTCTTCTCATGGTGGTGGACAGGCCTGCATCAGAGTGATGTGGAGACGGGTGTTTCCGGGAAAAGAGGTTGGTGTTATTTGGGAAAACTTATATGTGCATGGAAATAAAATTGAGTGTGAGGGTACTGATTTTAAAATTAGGCATAATAGAATTTACACAAAAAAGATAGTTTTGCATCAGATAAATCACGTATGTACAGAGGAATGTGATGTATGTGGAGTCTAGCGAGGATTTGTTACATCTGGTTATTAAATGTCCTGAATTGGTGTATATTTTTGTAAAGTTAAGGAGATGCTTTGGAAGAATTGGAATGCAGAAGTGTTTAGGGAGTTGGAGTGGAGGAATTGGTTTTATTTGGGGTGTCGGGGAAATGGGGAGGGGTGAATGTTGGATTGTTAAATATTGTAATGAGTTTTGTGAGATATGCGATATATTAGGAGGAATTATGCATTCTTTGAAAAGAAGAAAATGAATGTGGAGCCTATTTGTGTCTCTGTTTAGAGCTCATGTGGGTCTTTGAGTAAATGGGAGTTGTTTGATTTTGAAGGAGCAATGTAGAGGAAACAGTTTGATTTCAAAAGGGGAGGATGGTGGTTTAAATTATAATTTTTTGAAGGTGGCAATGATTAGAGTTGTTGTGGGTTTTGTTTGAATAGTGTATGTGATTGTCTATTAATATTGTATAAAATGTTGTAAATATTGAACATTGAGATGTTTTTTGATAATAAAAGAGAAAAAAAAAAATCGCCCGATCTCGTCTGGGATCTCGAAAGCCATGCAGGGTTGGGCTGGTTAGTACTTGATGGGAGACCGCCTAGGAATATCTAGTGTTGTAAGCATTTTGTTGTTTTCTTGGCGGAAGAAACAATCAATCAAAAAGTTAATTATGCAGTGAAGAAATCAATAAGAGCTGTAATTTCAAATTTCTTATCGCCAATGCCACACCACCCTGAAAACGCCTGATCTCGGAAGCCAAAGGGTCGGTCTTGGTTAGTACTTGATGTAGACCGCCTGGAATATCTAGTGTTGTAAGCATTTTGTTATTTTCTTGGCGGAAGAAACAATCTATCAAAAAGTTAATTATGCAGTGAAGAAATCAATAAGAGCTGTAATTTCAACTTTTCTAATAGCTTATCTCGAAGCCAAACATGGTCGGGCTTGGTTAGTACTTGGATGGGAGACCGCCTAGGAATATATAGTGTTGTAAGCATTTGTTATTTTCATGGCGGGGAAGAAACAATCAATCAAAAGTTAATTATGGTGCTGAAAACGCCCGAAAACGCCTGATCTCGGAAAACCAAGCAGAGTCGGGCTTGCTAGGGTACTTGGATGGGAGACCGCCTGGGAATATCTAGTGTTGTAAGCATTTTGTTATTTTCATGGCGGGAAGAAACAATCAATCAAAAAGTTAATTATGCAGAAGAAATCAATAAGAGCTGTAATTTCAACTTGTCTAATAGCTTACGGCCACACTACCCGAAAACGCCCGATCTTGGAAGCCAAACATGGTCGGGCTTGGTTAGTACTTGGATGGGAGACCGCCAGGAAATATCTAGTTGTAAGCTTTTGTTATTTTCTTGGCGGGAAGAAACCATCAATCAAAAAGTTAATTATAAAGGAAGAAATCAATAAGAGCTGTAATTTCAAAATGTTCCAATACCTTACGGCCACAACACCCTGAAAACGCCTGATCCCGAAACCAAACAGGGTCAATGGTTAGTACTTGGATGGGAGACCGCCTGGAAATATCTAGTGTTGTAAGCATTTTGTTATTTTCTTGGCGGGAAGAAACAAACAATCAAAAAGTTAATTATGCAAAGAAATCAATAAGAGCTGTAATTTCAACGTTTCTAATAGCTTACGGCCTCACCACCCTGAAAACGCCGATCTCGCCTGATCTCAAGCAGGGTTGGGCTTGGTTGGTACTTGGATGGGAGACCGCCTGGAATATCTAGTGCTGTTAGCATTTTGTTATTTTCATGGCGGGAAGAAACAATCAATCAAAAGCAAATTATGCAGTGAAGAAATCAATAAGAGCTGTAATTTCAAATGTTCTAATACCTTACGGCCACACTACCCTGAAAACGCCCGATCTCGCCTGAAACCAAACAGGGTCGGGCTTGGTTAGTACTTGGATGGGGAGACCGCCTGAAATATCTAGTGTTGTAAGCATTTTGTTATTTTCTTGGCGGAAGAAACAATCAATCAAAAAAGTTAATTATGCAGT
This sequence comes from Dallia pectoralis, assembly GCA_029465975.1. Classification (NCBI taxonomy): domain Eukaryota; kingdom Metazoa; phylum Chordata; class Actinopteri; order Esociformes; family Umbridae; genus Dallia; species Dallia pectoralis. The sequence continues at coordinate 15,140,234 of CM055737.1, read as the reverse complement.
GAAGAAATCAATAAGAGCTGTAATTAACTTTCTAATAGCTTACGCCACACCACCCTGAAAACGCCGATCTCGAAGCCAAACAGGGTCAGGTGGGCTTGGTTAGTACTTGGATGGGAGACCTGCTTAGAATATAGTGTTGTAAGCGCATTTTGTTATTTTCATGGCGGGAAGAAACAATCAATCAAAAAGTTAATTATGCAGTGAAGAAATCAATAAGAGCTGTAATTTCAACTTTTCTAATAGCTTACAGCCACACCACCCTGAAACGCCCGATCTCGTCTGATCTCGGAAGCCAAGCAGGGTCGGGCTTGGTTAGTACTTGGATGGGAGACTGCCTAAATATCTAGTGTTGTAAGGATTTTGTTATTTTCTTGAAGTGGAAGAAACAATCAATCAAAAAGTTAAATATGCAGAAGAAACAATAACAGCTGGACAAATGTTCTAATAGCCTACGCCACACCACCCTGAAAAACGCCCGATCTCGATCTCGGAAACCAAACAGAGTTGGGCTTGGTAGTACTTGGATGGGAGACCGCCTAGGAATATCTGGTAAGTAAGCATTTTGTTATTTTCTTGGCGGGAAGAAACAATCAATCAAAAAGTTAATTATGCAGTGAAGAAATCAATAAGAGCTGTAATTTCAACTTGTCTAATAGCTTACGGCCACAACACCCTGAAAACGCCCGATCTCGAAGCCAAACAGGGTCGGGGCTTGGTTAGTACTTGGATGGGAGACCGCCTAGTAATGTCTAGTGTTGTAAGCATTATGTTATTTTCTTGGCGGGAAGAAACAATCAATCAAAAAGTTAATTATGCAGTGAAGAAATCAATAAGAGCTGTAATTTTAAATGTTCTAACATAGCTACGGCCACACCACCCTGAAAACGCCCGATCTCGGAAACCAAACATGGTCGGGCTTGGTTAGTACTGGATGGGAGACCGCCTAGTAATATCTAGTGTTGTAAGCATTTTGTTATTTTCTTGGCGGGAAGAAACAATCAATCAAAAAGTTAATTATGCAGTGAAGAAATCAATAAGAGCTGTAACTTCAACTTTTCTAATAGCTTACGGCCACAACCCTGGAAAATGCCCTGATCTCGAAGCCATGCAGGGTCGGGCTTGGTAGTACTTGGATGGGAGACCGCCTAGTAATATCTAGTGTTGTAAGCATTTGTTATTTTCATGCATGGAAGAAACAAATCAATCATAAAGTTAATTATGCAGTGAAGAAATCAATAAGAGCTGTGACTTCAACTTGTCTAATAGCTACGGCCACACCACCTCTGAAAACGCCCGATCTCGTCTGATCTCGGAAGCCAAGCAGGGTCGGGCTTGGTTAGTACTTGGATAGGAGACTGTCTATAGAACATCTAGTTGTAAGCATTTTGTTATTTTCTTGGCGGGAAGAAAAATCTATCAAAAGTTAATTATGCAGCAGAAATCAATAAGAGCTGTACTTGCATTAGCTTACGTCCACAACACTGAAAATGCCCGATCTCGGAAGCCAAACAGGGTCGGGCTTGGTTAGTACTTGGATGGGAGACCGCATTTAAATATCTGTTGTAAGCATTTTGTTATTTTCATGGCGGGAAGAAACAATCAATCAAAAAGTTAATTATGCAGGAAGAAATCAATAACAGCTGTATTTAAATGTTCTAATACTCCTACGGCCACACCACCCTGAAAACGCCTGATCTCGGATCTGAACCAAACAGGTGCCTGGGCTGGTTAGTACTTGGATGGGAGACCGCCTGGAAATATCTAGTGTTGTAAGCATTTGTTATTTTCTTGACGGGAAGAAACAAACAATCAAAAAGTTAATTATGCAGTAAAGAAATCAATAAGAGCTGTACTGTAATTTCAACTTGTCTTATCGCTTACGGCCACAACACCCTGAAAACGCCCGATCTCGGGATCTCGTGGTAAACAGGGTCGGGCTTGGTTAGTACTTGGATGGGAGACCGCCTAGTAATATCTTGTGTTGTAAGCATTTTGTTAGTTTCTTTGGGGAAGAAACAATCAATCAAAAAGTTAATTATGCAGTGAAGAAATCAATAACAGCTGTATTTTCAAATGTTTCTAATAGCTTACGGCCACACCACCCTGAAAACGCCTAATCTCGTCTGATCTCGAAAGCCAAGCAGGGTCGGGCTTGGTTAGTACTTGGATGGAGACCGCCTAGAATATCTAGTGTTGTAAGCATTTTGTTT
>CM055737.1:15115234-15137524 GCA_029465975.1 Dallia pectoralis | reverse complement strand
CACTAGATATTCCTAGGCGGTCTCCCATCCAAGTACTAACCAAGCCCGACCCGGTTTGGTTTCGAGATCAGACGAGATCGGGCGTTTTCAGGGTGGTGTGGCCGTAGGGTATTAGAACATTTGAAAATAAAGCTCTTATTGATTTCTTCACTGCATAATTAACTTTTTGATTGATTGTTTCTTCCCGCCATGAAAATAACAAAATGCTTACAACACTAGATATTACTAGGCGGTCTCCCATCCAAGTACTAACCAAGCCCGACCCGGTTTGGTTTCCGAGATCAGGCGTTTTCAGGGTGGTGTGGCCGTAGGGTATTAGAACATTTGAAAATACAGCTGTTATTGATTTCTTCACTGCATAATTAACTTTTTGATTGATTGTTTCTTCCCGCCAAGAAAATAACAAAATGCTTACAACACTAGATATTCCTAGGCGGTCTCCCATCCAAGTACTAACCAAGCCCGACCCTGCTTGGCTTCCGAGATCAGACGAGATCGGGCGTTTTCAGGGTGGTGTGGCCGTAAGCTATTAGAAAAGTTGAAATTACAGCTCTTATTGATATCTTCACTGCATAATTAACTTTTTGATTGATTGTTTCTTCCCGCCATGAAAATAACAAAATGCTTACAACACTAGATATTACTAGGCGGTCTCCCATCCAAGTACTAACCAAGCCCGACCCGGTTTGGTTTCCGAGATCAGGCGTTTTCAGGGTGGTGTGGCCGTAGGGTATTAGAACATTTGAAAATACAGCTGTTATTGATTTCTTCACTGCATAATTAACTTTTTGATTGATTGTTTCTTCCCGCCAAGAAAATAACAAAATGCTTACAACACTAGATATTCCTAGGCGGTCTCCCATCCAAGTACTAACCAAGCCCGACCCTGCTTGGCTTCCGAGATCAGACGTTTTCAGGGTGGTGTGGCCGTAAGCTATTAGAAAAGTTGAAATTACAGCTCTTATTGATATCTTCACTGCATAATTAACTTTTTGATTGATTGTTTCTTCCCGCCATGAAAATAACAAAATGCTTACAACACTAGATATTACTAGGCGGTCTCCCATCCAAGTACTAACCAAGCCCGACCCGGTTTGGTTTCCGAGATCAGGCGTTTTCAGGGTGGTGTGGCCGTAGGGTATTAGAACATTTGAAAATACAGCTGTTATTGATTTCTTCACTGCATAATTAACTTTTTGATTGATTGTTTCTTCCCGCCAAGAAAATCACAAAATGCTTACAACACTAGATATTCCTAGGCGGTCTCCCATCCAAGTACTAACCAAGCCCAACCCTGCTTGGCTTCCGAGATCGGGCGTTTTCAGGGTGGTGTGGCCGTAAGCTATTAGAAAAGTTGAAATTACAGCTCTTATTGATTTCTTCACTGCATAATTAACTTTTTGATTGATTGTTTCTTCCCGCCATGAAAATAACAAAATGCTTACAACACTAGATATTACTAGGCGGTCTCCCATCCAAGTACTAACCAAGCCCGACCCGGTTTGGTTTCCGAGATCAGGCGTTTTCAGGGTGGTGTGGCCGTAGGGTATTAGAACATTTGAAAATACAGCTGTTATTGATTTCTTCACTGCATAATTAACTTTTTGATTGATTGTTTCTTCCCGCCAAGAAAATAACAAAATGCTTACAACACTAGATATTACTAGGCGGTCTCCCATCCAAGTACTAACCAAGCCCAACCCTGCTTGGCTCCGAGATCAGACGAGATCGGGCGTTTTCAGGGTGGTGTGGCCGTAAAGCTATTAGAAAAGTTGAAATTACAGCTCTTATTGATTTCTTCACTGCATAATTAACTTTTTGATTGTTTGTTTCTTCCCGCCATGAAAATAACAAAATGCTTACAACACTAGATATTACTAGGCGGTCTCCCATCCAAGTACTAACCAAGCCCGACCCTGTTTGGCTTTCCGAGATCGGGCGTTTTCAGGGTGGTGTGGCCGTAAGCTATTAGAAAAGTTGAAATTACAGCTCTTATTGATTTCTTCACTGCATAATTAACTTTTTGATTGATTGTTTCTTCCCGCCAAGAAAATAACAAAATGCTTACAACACTAGATATTCCTAGGCGGTCTCCCATCCAAGTACTAACCAAGCCCGACCCTGCTTGGCTTCCGAGATCAGACGAGATCGGGCGTTTTCAGGGTGGTGTGGCCGTAAGCTATTAGAAAAGTTTAAATTACAGCTCTTATTGATTTCTTCACTGCATAATTAAGTTTTTGATTGTTTGTTTCTTCCCGCCAAGAAAATAACAAAATGCTTACAACACTAGATATTCCCAGGCGGTCTCCCATCCAAGTACTAACCAAGCCCGACCCTGTTTGGTTTCCGAGATCAGGCGTTTTCAGGGTGGTGTGGCCGTAGGGTATTAGAACATTTGAAAATACAGCTGTTATTGATTTCTTCACTGCATAATTAACTTTTTGATTGATTGTTTCTTCCCGCCATGAAAATAACAAAATGCTTACAACACTAGAAAGTTGAAATTACAGCTCTTATTGATTTCTTCACTGCATAATTAACTTTTTGATTGATTGTTTCTTCCCGCCAAGAAAATAACAAAATGCTTACAACACTAGATATTCCTAGGCGGTCTCCCATCCAAGTACTAACCAAGCCCAACCCTGTTTGGTTTCCGAGATCAGGCGTTTTCAGGGTGGTGTGGCCGTAGGGTATTAGAACATTTGAAAATACAGCTCTTATTGATTTCTTCACTGCATAATTAACTTTTTGATTGATTGTTTCTTCCCGCCAAGAAAATAACAAAATGCTTACAACACTAGATATTCTAGGCGGTCTCCCATCCAAGTACTAACCAAGCCCGACCCTGCTTGGCTTCCGAGATCAGACGAGATCGGGCGTTTTCAGGGTGGTGTGGCCGTAAGCTATTAGAAAAGTTGAAATTACAGCTCTTATTGATTTCTTCACTGCATAATTAACTTTTTGATTGATTGTTTCTTCCCGCCAAGAAAATAACAAAATGCTTACAACACTAGATATTACTAGGCGGTCTCCCATCCAAGTACTAACCAAGCCCGACCCTGTTTGGCTTCCGAGATCAGGCGTTTTCAGGGTGGTGTGGCCGTAAGCTATTAGAAAGTTGAAATTACAGCTCTTATTGATTTCTTCACTGCATAATTAACTTTTTGATTGATTGTTTCTTCCCGCCAAGAAAATAACAAAATGCTTACAACACTAGATATTACTAGGCGGTCTCCCATCCAAGTACTAACCAAGCCCGACCCTGTTTGGCTTCCGAGATCGGGCGTTTTCAGGGTGGTGTGGCCGTAAGCTATTAGAAATTTGAAATTACAGCTGTTATTGATTTCTTCACTGCATAATTAACTTTTTGATTGTTTGTTTCTTCCCGCCAAGAAAATAACAAAATGCTTACAACACTAGATATTACTAGGCGGTCTCCCATCCAAGTACTAACCAAGCCCGACCCTGTTTGGTTTCCGAGATCATCGGGCGTTTTCAGGGTGGTGTGGCCGTAGGGTATTAGAACATTTGAAAATACAGCTCTTATTGATTTCTTCACTGCATAATTAACTTTTTGATTGTTTGTTTCTTCCCGCCAAGAAAATAACAAAATGCTTACAACACTAGATATTCCCAGGCGGTCTCCCATCCAAGTACTAACCAAGCCCGACCCTGTTTGGTTTCCGAGATCAGGCGTTTTCAGGGTGGTGTGGCCGTAGGGTATTAGAACATTTGAAAATACAGCTGTTATTGATTTCTTCACTGCATAATTAACTTTTTGATTGATTGTTTCTTCCCGCCAAGAAAATAACAAAATGCTTACAACACTAGATATTCCTAGGCGGTCTCCCATCCAAGTACTAACCAAGCCCGACCCTGCTTGGCTTCCGAGATCAGACGAGATCGGGCGTTTTCAGGGTGGTGTGGCCGTAAGCTATTAGAAAAGTTGAAATTACAGCTCTTATTGATTTCTTCACTGCATAATTAACTTTTTGATTGATTGTTTCTTCCCGCCATGAAAATAACAAAATGCTTACAACACTAGATATTACTAGGCGGTCTCCCATCCAAGTACTAACCAAGCCCGACCCTGTTTGGCTTCCGAGATCGAGATCGGGCGTTTTCAGGGTGGTGTGGCCGTAAGCTATTAGAAAAGTTGAAATTACAGCTCTTATTGATTTCTTCACTGCATAATTAACTTTTTGATTGATTGTTTCTTCCCGCCAAGAAAATAACAAAATGCTTACAACACTAGATATTCCTAGGCGGTCTCCCATCCAAGTACTAACCAAGCCCGACCCTGCTTGGCTTCCGAGATCAGATCGGGCGTTTTCAGGGTGGTGTGGCCGTAAGCTATTAGAAAAGTTGAAATTACAGCTCTTATTGATTTCTTCACTGCATAATTAACTTTTTGATTGATTGTTTCTTCCCGCCATGAAAATAACAAAATGCTTACAACACTAGATATTACTAGGCGGTCTCCCATCCAAGTACTAACCAAGCCCGACCCTGTTTGGTTTCCGAGATCAGGCGTTTTCAGGGTGGTGTGGCCGTAGGGTATTAGAACATTTGAAAATACAGCTCTTATTGATTTCTTCACTGCATAATTAACTTTTTGATTGATTGTTTCTTCCCGCCAAGAAAATAACAAAATGCTTACAACACTAGATATTCCTAGGCGGTCTCCCATCCAAGTACTAACCAAGCCCAACCCTGCTTGGCTTCCGAGATCGGGCGTTTTCAGGGTGGTGTGGCCGTAAGCTATTAGAAAAGTTGAAATTACAGCTCTTATTGATATCTTCACTGCATAATTAACTTTTTGATTGATTGTTTCTTCCCGCCATGAAAATAACGAAATGCTTACAACACTAGATATTACTAGGCGGTCTCCCATCCAAGTACTAACCAAGCCCGACCCGGTTTGGTTTCCGAGATCAGGCGTTTTCAGGGTGGTGTGGCCGTAGGGTATTAGAACATTTGAAAATACAGCTGTTATTGATTTCTTCACTGCATAATTAACTTTTTGATTGATTGTTTCTTCCCGCCAAGAAAATAACAAAATGCTTACAACACTAGATATTTCCAGGCGGTCTCCCATCCAAGTACTAACCAAGCCCAACCCTGCTTGGCTTCCGAGATCAGACGAGATCGGGCGTTTTCAGGGTGGTGTGGCCATAAAGCTATTAGAAAAGTTGAAATTACAGCTCTTATTGATTTCTTCACTGCATAATTAACTTTTTGATTGATTGTTTCTTCCCGCCATGAAAATAACAAAATGCTTACAACACTAGATATTACTAGGCGGTCTCCCATCCAAGTACTAACCAAGCCCGACCCTGTTTGGCTTCCGAGATCGGGCGTTTTCAGGGTGTTGTGGCCGTAAGCTATTAGAAAAGTTGAAATTACAGCTCTTATTGATTTCTTCACTGCATAATTAACTTTTTGATTGTTTGTTTCTTCCCGCCAAGAAAATAACAAAATGCTTACAACACTAGATATTCCTAGGCGGTCTCCCATCCAAGTACTAACCAAGCCCGACCCTGCTTGGCTTGAGATCAGACGAGATCGGGCGTTTTCAGGGTGGTGTGGCCGTAGGGTATTAGAACATTTGAAATTACAGCTCTTATTGATTTCTTCACTGCATAATTAACTTTTTGATTGATTGTTTCTTCCCGCCAAGAAAATAACAAAATGCTTACAACACTAGATATTACTAGGCGGTCTCCCATCCAAGTACTAACCAAGCCCGACCCTGTTTGGCTTCCGAGATCAGGCGTTTTCAGGGTGGTGTGGCCGTAAGCTATTAGAAAGTTGAAATTACAGCTCTTATTGATTTCTTCACTGCATAATTAACTTTTTGATTGATTGTTTCTTCCCGCCAAGAAAATAACAAAATGCTTACAACACTAGATATTACTAGGCGGTCTCCCATCCAAGTACTAACCAAGCCCGACCCTGTTTGGCTTCCGAGATCGAGGCGTTTTCAGGGTGGTGTGGCCGTAAGCTATTAGAAAAGTTGAAATTACAGCTCTTATTGATTTCTTCACTGCATAATTAACTTTTTGATTGATTGTTTCTTCCCGCCAAGAAAATAACAAAATGCTTACAACACTAGATATTCCTAGGCGGTCTCCCATCCAAGTACTAACCAAGCCCGACCCTGTTTGGTTTCCGAGATCGGGCGTTTTCAGGGTGGTGTGGCCGTAAGCTATTAGAAAGTTGAAATTACAGCTCTTATTGATTTCTTCACTGCATAATTAACTTTTTGATTGATTGTTTCTTCCCGCCATGAAAATAACAAAATGCTTACAACACTAGATTTTACTAGGCGGTCTCCCATCCAAGTACTAACCAAGCCCGACCCTGCTTGGCTTCCGAGATCAGACGAGATCGGGCGTTTTCAGGGTGGTGTGGCCGTAAGCTATTAGAAAAGTTGAAATTACAGCTCTTATTGATTTCTTCACTGCATAATTAACTTTTTGATTGTTTGTTTCTTCCCGCCAAGAAAATAACAAAATGCTTACAACACTAGATATTCCCAGGCGGTCTCCCATCCAAGTACTAACCAAGCCCGACCCTGTTTGGTTTCCGAGATCAGGCGTTTTCAGGGTGGTGTGGCCGTAGGGTATTAGAACATTTGAAAATACAGCTGTTATTGATTTCTTCACTGCATAATTAACTTTTTGATTGATTGTTTCTTCCCGCCAAGAAAATAACAAAATGCTTACAACACTAGATATTCCTAGGCGGTCTCCCATCCAAGTACTAACCAAGCCCGACCCTGCTTGGCTTCCGAGATCGGGCGTTTTCAGGGTGGTGTGGCCGTAAGCTATTAGAAAAGTTGAAATTACAGCTCTTATTGATATCTTCACTGCATAATTAACTTTTTGATTGATTGTTTCTTCCCGCCATGAAAATAACAAAATGCTTACAACACTAGATATTACTAGGCGGTCTCCCATCCAAGTACTAACCAAGCCCGACCCGGTTTGGTTTCCGAGATCAGGCGTTTTCAGGGTGGTGTGGCCGTAGGGTATTAGAACATTTGAAAATACAGCTGTTATTGATTTCTTCACTGCATAATTAACTTTTTGATTGATTGTTTCTTCCCGCCAAGAAAATAACAAAATGCTTACAACACTAGATATTCCTAGGCGGTCTCCCATCCAAGTACTAACCAAGCCCGACCATGTTTGGCTTCCAAGATCGGGCGATTTCAGGGTGGTGTGGCCGTAAGCGATAAGACAAGTTGAAATTACAGCTCTTATTGATTTCTCCACTGCATAATTAACTTTTTGATTGATTGTTTCTTCCCGCCATGAAAATAACAAAATGCTTACAACACTAGATATTCCTAGGCGGTCTCCCATCCAAGTACTAACCAAGCCCAACCCTGCTTGGCTTCCGAGATCAGACGAGATCGGGCGTTTTCAGGGTGGTGTGGCCGTAAGCTATTAGAAAAGTTGAAATTACAGCTCTTATTGAGTTCTTCACTGCATAATTAACTTTATGATTGATTGTTTCTTCCCGCCATGAAAATAACGAAATGCATCAACACTAGATATTACTAGGCGGTCTCCCATCCAAGTACTAACCAAGCCCGACCCTGTTTGGCTTCCGAGATCGGGCGTTTTCAGGGTGCTGTGGCCGTAAGCGATAAGACAAGTTGAAATTACAGCTCTTATTGATTTCTCCACTGCATAATTAACTTTTTGATTGATTGTTTCTTCCCGCCATGAAAATAACAAAATGCTTACAACACTAGATATTCCTAGGCGGTCTCCCATCCAAGTACTAACCAAGCCCAACCCTGCTTGGCTTCCGAGATCAGACAAGATCGGGCGTTTTCAGGGTGGTGTGGCCGTAAGCTATTAGAAAAGTTGAAATTACAGCTCTTATTGAGTTCTTCACTGCATAATTAACTTTATGATTGATTGTTTCTTCCCGCCATGAAAATAACGAAATGCTTACAACACTAGATATTACTAGGCGGTCTCCCATCCAAGTACTAACCAAGCCCGACCCTGTTTGGCTTCCGAGATCGGGCGTTTTCAGGGTGTTGTGGCCGTAAGCTATTAGAAAAGTTGAAATTACAGCTCTTATTGATTTCTTCACTGCATAATTAACTTTTTGATTGTTTGTTTCTTCCCGCCAAGAAAATAACAAAATGCTTACAACACTAGATATTCCTAGGCGGTCTCCCATCCAAGTACTAACCAAGCCCGACCCTGCTTGGCTTCCGAGATCAGACGAGATCGGGCGTTTTCAGGGTGGTGTGGCCGTAAGCTGTTAGAAAAGTTTAAATTACAGCTCTTATTGATTTCTTCACTGCATAATTAAGTTTTTGATTGTTTGTTTCTTCCCGCCAAGAAAATAACAAAATGCTTACAACACTAGATATTCCCAGGCGGTCTCCCATCCAAGTACTAACCAAGCCCGACCCTGTTTGGTTTCCGAGATCAGGCGTTTTCAGGGTGGTGTGGCCGTAGGGTATTAGAACATTTGAAAATACAGCTGTTATTGATTTCTTCACTGCATAATTAACTTTTTGATTGATTGTTTCTTCCCGCCAAGAAAATAACAAAATGCTTACAACACTAGATATTCCTAGGCGGTCTCCCATCCAAGTACTAACCTAGCCCGACCCTGCTTGGCTTGAAAGATCAGACGAGATCGGGCGTTTTCAGGGTGGTGTGGCCGTAGGGTATTAGAACATTTGAAAATAAAGCTGTTATTGATTTCTTCACTGCATAATTAACTTTTTGATTGATTGTTTCTTCCCGCCATGAAAATAACGAAATGCTTACAACACTAGATATTACTAGGCGGTCTCCCATCCAAGTACTAACCAAGCCCGACCCTGTTTGGCTTCCGAGATCGGGCGTTTTCAGGGTGTTGTGGCCGTAAGCTATTAGAAAAGTTGAAATTACAGCTCTTATTGATTTCTTCACTGCATAATTAATTTTTTGATTGTTTGTTTCTTCCCCAAGAAAATAACAAAATGCTTACAACACTAGATATTCCTAGGCGGTCTCCCATCCAAGTACTAACCAAGCCCAACCCTGCTTGGCTTCCGAGATCAGACGAGATCGGGCGTTTTCAGGGTGGTGTGGCCGTAAGCTATTAGAAAAGTTGAAATTACAGCTCTTATTGATTTCTTCACTGCATAATTAACTTTTTGATTGATTGTTTCTTCCCGCCATGAAAATAACAAAATGCTTACAACACTAGATATTACTAGGCGGTCTCCCATCCAAGTACTAACCAAGCCCGACCCTGTTTGGTTTCCGAGATCAGGCGTTTTCAGGGTGGTGTGGCCGTAGGGTATTAGAACATTTGAAAATAAAGCTGTTATTGATTTCTTCACTGCATAATTAACTTTTTGATTGATTGTTTCTTCCCGCCATGAAAATAACGAAATGCTTACAACACTAGATATTACTAGGCGGTCTCCCATCCAAGTACGAACCAAGCCCGACCCTGTTTGGTTTCCGAGATCAGGCGTTTTCAGGGTGGTGTGGCCGTAAGCTATTAGAAAAGTTGAAATTACAGCTCTTATTGAATTCTTCACTGCATAATTAATTTTTTGATTGTTTGTTTCTTCCCGACAAGAAAATAACAAAATGCTTACAACACTAGATATTTCCAGGCGGTCTCCCATCCAAGTACTAACCAAGCCCAACCCTGCTTGGCTTCCGAGATCAGACGAGATCGGGCGTTTTCAGGGTGGTGTGGCCATAAAGCTATTAGAAAAGTTGAAATTACAGCTCTTATTGATTTCTTCACTGCATAATTAACTTTATGATTGATTGTTTCTTCCCGCCATGAAAATAACGAAATGCTTACAACACTAGATATTACTAGGCGGTCTCCCATCCAAGTACTAACCAAGCCCGACCCTGTTTGGCTTCCGAGATCGGGTGTTGTGGCCGTAAGCTATTAGAAAAGTTGAAATTACAGCTCTTATTGATTTCTTCACTGCATAATTAACTTTTTGATTGTTTGTTTCTTCCCGCCAAGAAAATAACAAAATACTTACAACACTAGATATTCCCAGCTGGTCTCCCATCCAAGTACTAACCAAGCCCGACCCTGTTTGGTTTCCGAGATCAGGCATTTTCAGGGTGGTGTGGCCGTAGGGTATTAGAACATTTGAAAATACAGCTGTTATTGATTTCTTCACTGCATAATTAACTTTTTGATTGATTGTTTCTTCCCACCAAGAAAATAACAAAATGCTTACAACACTAGATTTTACTAGGCGGTCTCCCATCCAAGTACTAACCAAGCCCGACCCTGCTTGGCTTCCGAGATCAGACGAGATCGGGCGTTTTCAGGGTGGTGTGGCCGTAAGCTATTAGAAAAGTTGAAATTACAGCTCTTATTGATTTCTTCACTGCATAATTAACTTTTTGATTGTTTGTTTCTTCCCGCCAAGAAAATAACAAAATGCTTACAACACTAGATATTCCCAGGCGGTCTCCCATCCAAGTACTAACCAAGCCCGAACCTGTTTGGTTTCCGAGATCAGGCGTTTTCAGGGTGGTGTGGCCGTAGGGTATTAGAACATTTGAAAATACAGCTGTTATTGATTTCTTCACTGCATAATTAACTTTTTGATTGATTGTTTCTTCCCGCCAAGAAAATAACAAAATGCTTACAACACTAGATATTACTAGGCGGTCTCCCATCCAAGTACTAACCAAGCCCGACCCTGTTTGGCTTCCGAGATCGGGCGTTTTCAGGGTGTTGTGGCCGTAAGCTATTAGAAAAGTTGAAATTACAGCTCTTATTGATTTCTTCACTGCATAATTAATTTTTTGATTGTTTGTTTCTTCCCCCAAGAAAATAACAAAATGCTTACAACACTAGATATTCCTAGGCGGTCTCCCATCCAAGTACTAACCAAGCCCAACCCTGCTTGGCTTCCGAGATCAGACGAGATCGGGCGTTTTCAGGGTGGTGTGGCCGTAAGCTATTAGAAAAGTTGAAATTACAGCTCTTATTGATTTCTTCACTGCATAATTAACTTTTTGATTGATTGTTTCTTCCCGCCATGAAAATAACAAAATGCTTACAACACTAGATATTACTAGGCGGTCTCCCATCCAAGTACTAACCAAGCCCGACCATGTTTGGCTTCCAAGATCGGGCGATTTCAGGGTGCTGTGGCCGTAAGCTATAAGACAAGTTGAAATTACAGCTCTTATTGATTTCTCCACTGCATAATTAACTTTTTGATTGATTGTTTCTTCCCGCCATGAAAATAACAAAATGCTTACAACACTAGATATTCCTAGGCGGTCTCCCATCCAAGTACTAACCAAGCCCAACCCTGCTTGGCTTCCGAGATCAGACGAGATCGGGCGTTTTCAGGGTGGTGTGGCCGTAAGCTATTAGAAAAGTTGAAATTACAGCTCTTATTGATTTCTTCACTGCATAATTAACTTTTTGATTGATTGTTTCTTCCCGCCATGAAAATAACAAAATGCTTACAACACTAGATATTACTAGGCGGTCTCCCATCCAAGTACTAACCAAGCCCGACCCTGTTTGGCTTCCGAGATCGGGCGTTTTCAGGGTGTTGTGGCCGTAAGCTATTAGAAAAGTTGAAATTACAGCTCTTATTGATTTCTTCACTGCATAATTAATTTTTTGATTGTTTGTTTCTTCCCCCAAGAAAATAACAAAATGCTTACAACACTAGATATTCCTAGGCGGTCTCCCATCCAAGTACTAACCAAGCCCAACCCTGCTTGGCTTCCGAGATCAGACGAGATCGGGCGTTTTCAGGGTGGTGTGGCCGTAAGCAATTAGAAAAGTTGAAATTACAGCTCTTATTGATTTCTTCACTGCATAATTAACTTTTTGATTGATTGTTTCTTCCCGCCATGAAAATAACAAAATGCTTACAACACTAGATATTACTAGGCGGTCTCCCATCCAAGTACTAACCAAGCCCGACCCTGTTTGGTTTCCGAGATCAGGCGTTTTCAGGGTGGTGTGGCCGTAGGGTATTAGAACATTTGAAAATAAAGCTGTTATTGATTTCTTCACTGCATAATTAACTTTTTGATTGATTGTTTCTTCCCGCCATGAAAATAACAAAATGCTTACAACACTAGATATTCCTAGGCGGTCTCCCATCCAAGTACTAACCAAGCCCGACCCTGCTTGGCTTCCAAAATCAGACGAGATCGGGCGTTTTCAGGGTGGTGTGGCCGTAAGCTATTAGAAAAGTTGAAATTACAGCTCTTATTGATTTCTTCACTGCATAATTAACTTTTTGATTGATTGTTTCTTCCCTCCATGAAAATAACAAAATGCTTACAACACTAGATATTCCTAGGCGGTCTCCCATCCAAGTACTAACCAAGCCCGACCCTGTTTGGCTTCCGAGATCGGGCGTTTTCAGGGTGTTGTGGCCGTAAGCTATTAGAAAGTTGAAATTACAGCTCTTATTGATTTCTTCACTGCATAATTAATTTTTTGATTGTTTGTTTCTTCCCCCAAGAAAATAACAAAATGCTTACAACACTAGATATTCCTAGGCGGTCTCCCATCCAAGTACTAACCAAGCCCAACCCTGCTTGGCTTCCGAGATCAGGCATTTTCAGGGTGGTGTGGCCGTAGGGTATTAGAACATTTGAAAATACAGCTCTTATTGATTTCTTCACTGCATAATTAACTTTTTGATTGATTGTTTCTTCCCACCAAGAAAATAACAAAATGCTTACAACACTAGATTTTACTAGGCGGTCTCCCATCCAAGTACTAACCAAGCCCGACCCTGTTTGGCTTCCGAGATCAGACGAGATCGGGCGTTTTCAGGGTGGTGTGGCCGTAAGCTATTAGAAAAGTTGAAATTACAGCTCTTATTGATTTCTTCACTGCATAATTAACTTTTTGATTGTTTGTTTCTTCCCGCCAAGAAAATAACAAAATGCTTACAACACTAGATATTCCCAGGCGGTCTCCCATCCAAGTACTAACCAAGCCCGAACCTGTTTGGTTTCCGAGATCAGGCGTTTTCAGGGTGGTGTGGCCGTAGGGTATTAGAACATTTGAAAATACAGCTGTTATTGATTTCTTCACTGCATAATTAACTTTTTGATTGATTGTTTCTTCCCGCCAAGAAAATAACAAAATGCTTACAACACTAGATATTCCTAGGCGGTCTCCCATCCAAGTACTAACCAAGCCCGACCATGTTTGGCTTCCGAGATCGGGCGTTTTCAGGGTGGTGTGGCCGTAAGCTATTAGAAAAGTTGAAATTACAGCTCTTATTGATTTCTTCACTGCATAATTAACTTTTTGATTGATTGTTTCTTCCCGCCATGAAAATAACAAAATGCTTACAACACTAGATATTCCTAGGCGGTCTCCCATCCAAGTACTAACCAAGCCCAACCCTGCTTGGCTTCCGAGATCAGACGAGATCGGGCGTTTTCAGGGTGGTGTGGCCGTAAGCTATTAGAAAAGTTGAAATTACAGCTCTTATTGATTTCTTCACTGCATAATTAACTTTTTGATTGTTTGTTTCTTCCCGCCAAGAAAATAACAAAATGCTTACAACACTAGATATTTCCTAGGCGGTCTCCCATCCAAGTACTAACCAAGCCCGACCCTGTTTGGTTTCCGAGATCAGGCGTTTTCAGGGTGGTGTGGCCGTAAGTATTAGAACATTTGAAAATACAGCTCTTATTGATTTCTTCACTGCATAATTAACTTTTTGATTGATTGTTTCTTCCCGCCAAGAAAATAACAAAATGCTTACAACACTAGATATTCCTAGGCGGTCTCCCATCCAAGTACTAACCAAGCCCGACCCTGCTTGGTTTCAGACGAGATCGGGCGTTTTCAGGGTGGTGTGGCCGTAAGCTATTAGAAAAGTTGAAATTACAGCTCTTATTGATTTCTTCACTGCATAATTAACTTTTTGATTGATTGTTTCTTCCCGCCAAGAAAATAACAAAATGCTTACAACACTAGATATTCCCAGGCGGTCTCCCATCCAAGTACTAACCAAGCCCGACCCTGTTTGGCTTCCGAGATCAGGCGTTTTCAGGGTGGTGTGGCCGTAAGCTATTAGAAAGTTGAAATTACAGCTCTTATTGATTTCTTCACTGCATAATTAACTTTTTGATTGATTGTTTCTTCCCGCCAAGAAAATAACAAAATGCTTACAACACTAGATATTCCTAGGCGGTCTCCCATCCAAGTACTAACCAAGCCCAACCCTGCTTGGCTTCCGAGATCAGACGAGATCGGGCGTTTTCAGGGTGGTGTGGCCGTAAGCTATTAGAAAAGTTGAAATTACAGCTCTTATTGATTTCTTCACTGCATAATTAACTTTTTGATTGATTGTTTCTTCCCGCCAAGAAAATAACAAAATGCTTACAACACTAGATATTCCTAGGCGGTCTCCCATCCAAGTACTAACCAAGCCCGACCCTGTTTGGCTTCCGAGATCGGGCGTTTTCAGGGTGGTGTGGCCGTAAGCTATTAGAAAGTTGAAATTACAGCTCTTATTGATTTCTTCACTGCATAATTAACTTTTTGATTGATTGTTTCTTCCCGCCAAGAAAATAACAAAATGCTTACAACACTAGATATTCCCAGGCGGTCTCCCATCCAAGTACTAACCAAGCCCGACCCTGTTTGGCTTCCGAGATCAGGCGTTTTCAGGGTGGTGTGGCCGTAAGCTATTAGAACAGTTGAAATTACAGCTGTTATTGATTTCTTCACTGCATAATTAACTTTTTGATTGATTGTTTCTTCCCGCCAAGAAAATAACAAAATGCTTACAACACTAGATATTCCTAGGCGGTCTCCCATCCAAGTACTAACCAAGCCCGACCCTGTTTGGCTTCCGAGATCAGACGAGCGTTTTCAGGGTGGTGTGGCCGTAAGCTATTAGAAAAGTTGAAATTACAGCTCTTATTGATTTCTTCACTGCATAATTAACTTTTTGATTGATTGTTTCTTCCCGCCAAGAAAATAACAAAATGCTTACAACACTAGATATTCCTAGGCGGTCTCCCATCCAAGTACTAACCAAGCCCAACCCTGCTTGGCTTCCGAGATCAGACGAGATCGGGCGTTTTCAGGGTGGTGTGGCCGTAAGCTATTAGAAAAGTTGAAATTACAGCTCTTATTGATTTCTTCACTGCATAATTAACTTTTTGATTGATTGTTTCTTCCCGCCAAGAAAATAACAAAATGCTTACAACACTAGATATTCCTAGGCGGTCTCCCATCCAAGTACTAACCAAGCCCGACCCTGTTTGGCGAGATCCGAGATCGGGCGTTTTCAGGGTGGTGTGGCCGTAAGCTATTAGAAAAGTTGAAATTACAGCTCTTATTGATTTCTTCACTGCATAATTAACTTTTTGATTGATTGTTTCTTCCCGCCATGAAAATAACAAAATGCTTACAACACTAGATATTCCTAGGCGGTCTCCCATCCAAGTACTAACCAAGCCCGACCCTGTTTGGCTTCCGAGATCGAGATCGGGCGTTTTCAGGGTGGTGTGGCCGTAAGCTATTAGAAAAGTTGAAATTACAGCTCTTATTGATTTCTTCACTGCATAATTAACTTTTTGATTGTTTGTTTCTTCCCGCCAAGAAAATAACAAAATGCTTACAACACTAGATATTACTAGGCGGTCTCCCATCCAAGTACTAACCAAGCCCGACCCTGTTTGGCTTCCGAGATCGGGCGTTTTCAGGGTGGTGTGGCCGTAAGCTATTAGAAAAGTTGAAATTACAGCTCTTATTGATTTCTTCACTGCATAATTAACTTTTTGATTGATTGTTTCTTCCCGCCAAGAAAATAACAAAATGCTTACAACACTAGATATTCCTAGGCGGTCTCCCATCCAAGTACTAACCAAGCCCAACCCTGCTTGGCTTCCGAGATCAGACGAGATCGGGCGTTTTCAGGGTGGTGTGGCCGTAAGCTATTAGAAAAGTTGAAATTACAGCTCTTATTGATTTCTTCACTGCATAATTAACTTTTTGATTGTTTGTTTCTTCCCGCCAAGAAAATAACAAAATGCTTACAACACTAGATATTTCCAGGCGGTCTCCCATCCAAGTACTAACCAAGCCCGACCCTGTTTGGTTTCCGAGATCAGGCGTTTTCAGGGTGGTGTGGCCGTAGGGTATTAGAACATTTGAAAATACAGCTCTTATTGATTTCTTCACTGCATAATTAACTTTTTGATTGATTGTTTCTTCCCGCCAAGAAAATAACAAAATGCTTACAACACTAGATATTCCTAGGCGGTCTCCCATCCAAGTACTAACCAAGCCCGACCCTGCTTGGCTTCCGAGATCAGACGAGATCGGGCGTTTTCAGGGTGGTGTGGCCGTAAGCTATTAGAAAAGTTGAAATTACAGCTCTTATTGATTTCTTCACTGCATAATTAACTTTTGATTGATTGTTTCTTCCCGCCATGAAAATAACAAAATGCTTACAACACTAGATATTCCTAGGCGGTCTCCCATCCAAGTACTAACCAAGCCCAACCCTGCTTGGCTTCCGAGATCAGACGAGATCGGGCATTTTCAGGGTGGTGTGGCCGTAAGCTATTAGAAAAGTTGAAATTACAGCTCTTATTGATTTCTTCACTGCATAATTAACTTTTTGATTGATTGTTTCTTCCCGCCAAGAAAATAACAAAATGCTTACAACACTAGATATTCCTAGGCGGTCTCCCATCCAAGTACTAACCAAGCCCGACCCTGCTTGGCTTCCGAGATCGGGCGTTTTCAGGGTGGTGTGGCCGTAAGCTATTAGAAAAGTTGAAATTACAGCTCTTATTGATTTCTTCACTGCATAATTAACTTTTTGATTGATTGTTTCTTCCCACCAAGAAAATAACAAAATGCTTACAACACTAGATATTCCTAGGCGGTCTCCCATCCAAGTACTAACCAAGCCCGACCCTGCTTGGCTTCCGAGATCGGGCGTTTCAGGGTGGTGTGGCCGTAAGGTATTAGACAAGTTGAAAATACAGCTCTTATTGATTTCTTCACTGCATAATTAACTTTTTGATTGTTTGTTTCTTCCCGCCAAGAAAATAACAAAATGCTTACAACACTAGATATTCCTAGGCGGTCTCCCATCCAAGTACTAACCAAGCCCAACCCTGCTTGGCTTCCAAGATCAGGAGATCGGGTTTTCAGGGTGGTGTGGCCGTAAGCTATTAGAAAAGTTGAAATTACAGCTCTTATTGATTTCTTCACTGCATAATTAACTTTTTGATTGATTGTTTCTTCCCGCCATGAAAATAACAAAATGCTTACAACACTAGATATTCCCAGGCGGTCTCCCATCCAAGTACTAACCAAGCCCGACCCTGTTTGGCTTCCGAGATCGAGAGGCGTTTTCAGGGTGGTGTGGCCGTAAGCTATTAGAAAAGTTGAAATTACAGCTCTTATTGATTTCTTCACTGCATAATTAACTTTTTGATTGATTGTTTCTTCCCGCCAAGAAAATAACAAAATGCTTACAACACTAGATATTCCCAGGCGGTCTCCCATCCAAGTACTAACCAAGCCCGACCCTGTTTGGTTTCCGAGATCAGAATTACAGCTCTTATTGATTTCTTCACTGCATAATTAACTTTTTGATTGATTGTTTCTTCCCGCCATGAAAATAACAAAATGCTTACAACACTAGATATTCCTAGGCGGTCTCCCATCCAAGTACTAACCAAGCCCAACCCTGCTTGGCTTCCGAGATCAGACGAGATCGGGCGTTTTCAGGGTGGTGTGGCCGTAAGCTATTAGAAAAGTTGAAATTACAGCTCTTATTGATTTATTCACTGCATAATTAACTTTATGATTGATTGTTTCTTCCCGCCATGAAAATAACGAAATGCTTACAACACTAGATATTACTAGGCGGTCTCCCATCCAAGTACCAAACAAGCCCGACCCCTGTTTGGCTTCCGAGATCGGGCATTTTCAGGGTGTTGTGGCCGTAAGCTATTAGAAAAGTTGAAATTACAGCCTTATTGATTTCTTCACTGCATAATTAACTTTGATAGATTGTTTCTTCCCGCCAAGAAACTAACAAAATGCTTACAACACTAGATATTCCTAGGCGGTCGCCTATCCAAGTACTAACCAAGCCCGACCCTGCTTGGCTTCCGAGATCAGACGAGATCGGGCGATTTCAGGGTGGTGTGGCCGTAAGCGATAAGACAAGTTGAAATTACAGCTCTTATTGATTTCTTCACTGCATAATTAACTTTTTGATTGATTGTTTCTTCCCGCCATGAAAATAACAAAATGCTTACAACACTAGATATTCCTAGGCGGTCTCCCATCCAAGTACTAACCAAGCCCAACCCTGCTTGGCTTCAGAGATCAGACGAGATCGGGCGTTTTCAGGGTGGTGTGGCCGTAAGCTATTAGAAAAGTTGAAATTACAGCTCTTATTGATTTCTTCACGTGCATAATTAACTTTATGATTGATTGTTTCTTCCCGCCATGAAAATAACGAAATGCTTACAACACTAGATATTACTAGGCGGTCTCCCATCCAAGTACTAACCAAGCCCGACCCTGTTTGGCTTCCGAGATCGGGCATTTTCAGGGTGTTGTGGCCGTAAGCTATTAGAAAGTTGAAATTACAGCTCTTATTGATTTCTTCACTGCATAATTAACTTTTTTGATTGATTGTTTCTTCCCGCCAAGAAAATAACATAATGCTTACAACACTAGATATTCCCAGGCGGTCTCCCATCCAAGTACTAACCAAGCCCAACCGGCTTGGCTTCCGAGATCAGACGAGATCGGGCATTTTCAGGGTGGTGTGGCCGTAGCTATTAGAAGAGTTGAAATTACAGCTGCTATTGATTTCTTCACTGCATAATTAACTTTTGATTGATTGTTTCTTTCCCGCCATGAAAATAACAAAATGCTTTCAACACTAGATATTCCCAGGCGGTCTCCCATCCAAGTACTAACTAAGCCCAACCCTGCTTGGCTTCCGAGATCAGACGAGATCGGGCGTTTCAGGGTGGTGTGGCCGTAAGCTATTAGAAGAGTTGAAATTACAGCTGTTATTGATTTCTTCACTGCATAATTAACTTTTTGATAGATTGTTTCTTCCCGCCAAGAAAATAACAAAATGCTTACAACACTATATATTCCTAGGCGGTCTCCCATCCAAGTACTCAACCAAGCCCGACCATGTTTGGCTTGCGAGATTGGGCGTTTTCAGGGTGGTGTGGCCGTAAGCTATTAGAAGAGTTGAAATTACAGCTGTTATTGATTTCTTCACTGCATAATTAACTTTTTGATAGATTGTTTCTTCCCGCTAAGAAACTAACAAAATGCTTACATAACACTAGATATTCCAGGCGGTCGCCCATCAAGTACTAACCAAGCCCGGCCTGCTTGGCTTCCGAGATCAGACGAGATCGGGCGATTTCAGGGTGGTGTGGCCGTAAGCGATAAGACAGCTGAAATTACAGCTCTTATTGATTTCTTCACTGCATAATTAACTTTTTGATTGATTGTTTCTTCCCGCCATGAAAATAACAAAATGCTTACAACACTAGATATTCCTAGGCGGTCTCCCATCCAAGTACTAACCAAGCCCAACCCTGCTTGGCTTCAGAGATCAGACGAGATCGGGCGTTTTCAGGGTGGTGTGGACTAGCTTCTTGAAAAGTGCTGAAATTACAGCTCTTATTGATTTCTTCACTGCATAATTAACTTTATGATTGATTGTTTCTTCCCCGCCATGAAAATAACGAAATGCTTACAACACTAGATATTACTAGGCGGTCTCCCATCCAAGTACTAACCAAGCCCGACCCTGTTTGGCTTCCGAGATCGGGCATTTTCAGGGTGTTGTGCCGTAAGCTATTAGAAGAGTTGAAATTACAGCTCTTATTGATTTCTTCACTGCATAATTAACTTTTGATAGATTGTTCTTCCGCTATGAAAATAACAAAATGCTTACAACACTAGATATTCCTAGGCGGTCTCCCATCCAAGTACTAACCAAGCCCAACCCCTGCTTGGCTTCCGAGAGATCAGACGAGATCGGGCGTTTTCCAGGGTGGTGTGGCCGTGGCTATTGAAAAGTTGAAATTACAGCTCTTATTGATTTCTTCACTGCATAATTAACTTTATGATTGATTGTTTCTTCCCGCCATGAAAATAACGGTAAATGCTTACAACACTAGATATTACTAGGCGGTCTCCCATCCAAGTACTCAACCAAGCCCGACCCTGTTTGGCTTCCGAGATCGGCATTTTCAGGGTGTTGTGGCCGTAAGCTATTAGAAAAGTTGAAATTACAGCTCTTATTGATTTCTTCACTGCATAATTAACTTTATGATTGATTGTTTCTTCCCGCCATGAAAATAACGTAAATGCTTACAACACTAGATATTACTAGGCGGTCTCCCATCCAAGTACAACGAAGCCCGACCATGTTTGGGTTTGCTAGATCGGCGTTTCAGGGTGGTGTGGCCGTAAGCTATTAGAAAAGTTGAAATTACAGCTCTTGGCTGATTTCTTCACTGCATAATTAACTTTTTTGATTAATTGTTTCTTCCCGCCAAGAAAATAACATAATGCTTACAACACTAGATATTCCCAGGCGGTCTCCCATCCAAGTACTAACCAAGCCCAACCCTGCTTGGCTTCCGAGATCAGACGAGATCGGGCGTTTTCAGGGTGGTGTGGCCGTAGGCTATTAGACAAGTTGAAATTACAGCTCTTATTGATTTCTTCACTGCATAATTCACTTTTGATTGATTGTTTCTTCCCGCCAAGAAAATAACAAAAATGCTTACAACACTAGATATTTCCAGGCGGTCTCCCATCCAAGTACTAACCAAGACCGACCCTGTTTGGTTTCCGAGATCAGGCGTTTTCAGGGTGGTGTGGGCCGTAGGGTATTAGAACATTTGAAAATACAGCTGCTATTGATTTCTTCACTGCATAATTAACTTTTTGATTGATTGTTTCTTCCCGCCAAGAAAATAACAAAATCCTTACAACACTAGATATTCCTAGGCAGTCTCCCATCCAAGTACTAACCAAGCCCGACCCTGCTTGGCTTCCGAGATCAGACGAGCTCGGGCGTTTTTCAGGGTGGTGTGGCTGTAAGCTATTAGAAAAGTTGAAATTACAGCTCTTATTGATTTCTTCACTGCATAATTAACCTTTTGATTGATTATTTCTTCCCGCCATGAAAATAACAAAATGCTTACAACACTATATATTCCTAGGCGGTCTCCATCCAAGTACTAACCAAGCCTGACCCTGTTTGGCTTCCGAGATCAGGCGTTTTCAGGGTGGTGTGGCCGTAAGCTATTAGAAAAGTTGAAATTACAGCTCTTATTGATTTCTTCACTGCATAATTAACTTTTGATTGATTGTTTCTTCCCGCCAAGAAAATAACATAATGCTTACAACACTAGATATTTCCAGGCGGTCTCCCATCCAAGTACTAACCAAGCCCGACCCTCAGTTTGGTTTCCGAGATCAGGCGTTTTCAGGGTGGTGTGGGCCGTAGGGTATTAGAACATTTGAAAATACAGCTGTTATTGATTTCTTCACTGCATAATTAACTTTTTGATTGATTGTTTCTTCCCGCCAAGAAAATAACAAAATGCTTACAACACTAGATATTCCTAGGCGGTCTCCCATCCAAGTACTAACCAAGCCCGACCCTGCTTGGCTTCCGAGATCAGACGAGATCGGGAAGCTTTTCAGGGTGGTGAGGCCGTAAGCTATTAGAAAAGTTGAAATTACAGCTCTTATTGATTTCTTCACTGCATAATTAACTTTTTGATTGATTGTTTCTTCCCGCCAAGAAAATAACATAATGCTTACAACACTAGATATTTCCAGGCGGTCTCCCATCCAAGTACTAACCAGGCCCAACCCTGCTTGGCTTCCGAGATCGACGCAGCGTTTCAGGGTGGTGTGGCCGTAAGCTATTAGAAAAGTTGAAATTACAGCTCTTATTGATTTCTTCACTGCATAATTAACTTTTTGATTGATTGTTTCTTCCCGCCAAGAAAATAACAAAATGCTTACAACACTAGATATTTAGGCGGTCTCCATCAAGTACTAACCAAGCCCAACCCTGCTTTGGCTTCCGAGATCGGGCGTTTTCAGGTGGTGTGGCGTAGCTATAAGACAAGTTGAAATTACAGCTCTTATTGATTTCTTCACTGCATAATTCACTTTTTGATTGATTGTTTCTTCCCGCCAAGAAAATAACAAAATGCTTACAACACTAGATAT
>CM055737.1:15098435-15114734 GCA_029465975.1 Dallia pectoralis | reverse complement strand
AAATAATGTTGTGAAATCTCCACAGTAAATGCAATAACAAACTATCAATGATAAATCCATTTTGAAAACTCATTTAAAAACATTCCCGCCAAGAAAATAACAAAATGCTTACAACACTAGATATTCCTAGGCGGTCTCCCATCCAAGTACTAACCAAGCCCGACCCTGTTTGGCTTCCGAGATCAGATCGGGCGTTTTCAGGGTGGTGTGGCCGTGGCTATTAGAACAGTTGAAATTACAGCTCTTATTGATTTCTTCACTGCATAATTAACTTTTTGATTGATTGTTTCTTCCCGCCAAGAAAATAACAAAATGCTTACAACACTAGATATTACTAGGCGGTCTCCCATCCAAGTACTAACCAAGCCCGACCCTGTTTGGTTTCCGAGATCGGGCGTTTTCAGGGTGGTGTGGCCGTAGGGCTATTAGAAAATTTGAAATTACAGCTCTTATTGATTTCTTCACTGCATAATTAACTTTTTGATTGATTGTTTCTTCCCGCCAAGAAAATAACAAAATGCTTACAACACTAGATATTCCTAGGCGGTCTCCCATCCAAGTACTAACCAAGCCCGACCCTGTTTGGTTTCCGAGATCGGGCGTTTTCAGGGTGGTGTGGCCGTAAGCTATTAGAACATTTGAAATTACAGCTCTTATTGATTTCTTCACTGCATAATTAACTTTTTGATTGATTGTTTCTTCCCGCCATGAAAATAACAAAATGCTTACAACACTAGATATTACTAGGCGGTCTCCCATCCAAGTACTAACCAAGCCCGACCCTGTTTGGCTTCCAGAGAGATCGGGCGTTTTCAGGGTGGTGTGGCCGTAAGCTATTAGAAAAGTTGAAATTACAGCTCTTATTGATTTCTTCACTGCATAATTAACTTTTGATTGATTGTTTCTTCCCGCCAAGAAAATAACAAAATGCTTACAACACTAGATATTACTAGGCGGTCTCCCATCCAAGTACTAACCAAGCCCGACCCTGTTTGGCTTCCGAGATCGGGCGTTTTCAGGGTGGTGTGGCCGTAGGCTATTAGAACAAGTTGAAATTACAGCTCTTATTGATTTCTTCACTGCATAATTAACTTTTTGATTGATTGTTTCTTCCCGCCAAGAAAATAACAAAATGCTTACAACACTAGATATTCCTAGGCGGTCTCCCATCCAAGTACTAACCAAGCCCGACCCTGCTTGGCTTCCGAGATCAGACGAGATCGGGCGTTTTCAGGGTGGTGTGGCCGTAAGCTATTAGAAAAGTTGAAATTACAGCTCTTATTGATTTCTTCACTGCATAATTAACTTTTTGATTGATTGTTTCTTCCCGCCAAGAAAATAACAAAATGCTTACAACACTAGATATTCCTAGGCGGTCTCCCATCCAAGTACTAACCAAGCCCGACCCTGTTTGGTTTCCGAGATCAGGCGTTTTCAGGGTGGTGTGGCCGTAGGGTATTAGAACATTTGAAAATACAGCTGTTATTGATTTCTTCACTGCATAATTAACTTTTTGATTGATTGTTTCTTCCCGCCAAGAAAATAACAAAATGCTTACAACACTAGATATTCCTAGGCGGTCTCCCATCCAAGTACTAACCAAGCCCGACCCTGCTTGGCTTCCGAGATCAGACGAGATCGGGCGTTTTCAGGGTGGTGTGGCCGTAAGCTATTAGAAAAGTTGAAATTACAGCTCTTATTGATTTCTTCACTGCATAATTAACTTTTTGATTGATTGTTTCTTCCCGCCAAGAAAATAACAAAATGCTTACAACACTAGATATTCCTAGGCGGTCTCCCATCCAAGTACTAACCAAGCCCGACCCTGTTTGGTTTCCGAGATCAGGCGTTTTCAGGGTGGTGGTGGGCCGTAGGGTATTAGAACATTTGAAAATACAGCTGTTATTGATTTCTTCACTGCATAATTAACTTTTTGATTGATTGTTTCTTCCCGCCATGAAAATAACAAAATGCTTACAACACTAGATATTACTAGGCGGTCTCCCATCCAAGTACTAACCAAGCCCGACCCTGTTTGGCTTCCGAGATCAGGAGATCGGGCGTTTTCAGGGTGGTGTGGCCGTAAGCTATTAGAAAAGTTGAAATTACAGCTCTTATTGATTTCTTCACTGCATAATTAACTTTTTGATTGATTGTTTCTTCCCGCCAAGAAAATAACAAAATGCTTACAACACTAGATATTCCTAGGCGGTCTCCCATCCAAGTACTAACAAGCCCGACCCTGCTTGGCTTCCGAGATCAGACGAGATCGGGCGTTTTCAGGGTGGTGTGGCCGTAAGCTATTAGAACATTTGAAATTACAGCTCTTATTGATTTCTTCACTGCATAATTAACTTTTTGATTGATTGTTTCTTCCCGCCAAGAAAATAACAAAATGCTTACAACACTAGATATTCCTAGGCGGTCTCCCATCCAAGTACTAACCAAGCCCGACCCTGTTTGGCTTCCGAGATCAGACGAGATCGGGCGTTTTCAGGGTGGTGTGGCCGTAAGCTATTAGAAAAGTTGAAATTACAGCTCTTATTGATTTCTTCACTGCATAATTAACTTTTTGATTGATTGTTTCTTCCCGCCAAGAAAATAACAAAATGCTTACAACACTAGATATTCCTAGGCGGTCTCCCATCCAAGTACTAACCAAGCCCGACCCTGTTTGGTTTCCGAGATCAGGCGTTTTCAGGGTGGTGTGGCCGTAGGGTATTAGAACATTTATTACAGCTGTTATTGATTTCTTCACTGCATAATTAACTTTTTGATTGATTGTTTCTTCCCGCCAAGAAAATAACAAAATGCTTACAACACTAGATATTCCTAGGCGGTCTCCCATCCAAGTACTAACCAAGCCCGACCCTGTTTGGCTTCCAGAGATCGGGCGTTTTCAGGGTGGTGTGGCCGTAAGCTATTAGAAAAGTTGAAATTACAGCTCTTATTGATTTCTTCACTGCATAATTAACTTTTTGATTGATTGTTTCTTCCCGCCATGAAAATAACAAAATGCTTACAACACTAGATATTCCTAGGCGGTCTCCCATCCAAGTACTAACCAAGCCCGACCCTGCTTGGCTTCCGAGATCAGACGAGATCGGGCGTTTTCAGGGTGGTGTGGCCGTAAGCTATTAGAAAAGTTGAAATTACAGCTCTTATTGATTTCTTCACTGCATAATTAACTTTTTGATTGATTGTTTCTTCCCGCCATGAAAATAACAAAATGCTTACAACACTAGATATTCCTAGGCGGTCTCCCATCCAAGTACTAACCAAGCCCGACCCTGTTTGGCTTCCGAGATCAGACGAGATCGGGCGTTTTCAGGGTGGTGTGGCCGTAAGCTATTAGAAAAGTTGAAATTACAGCTCTTATTGATTTCTTCACTGCATAATTAACTTTTTGATTGATTGTTTCTTCCCGCCAAGAAAATAACAAAATGCTTACAACACTAGATATTACTAGGCGGTCTCCCATCCAAGTACTAACCAAGCCCGACCATGTTTGGCTTCCAAGATCGGGCGATTTCAGGGTGGTGTGGCCGTAGCGATAAGACAAGTTGAAATTACAGCTCTTATTGATTTCTTCACTGCATAATTAACTTTTTGATTGATTGTTTCTTCCCGCCATGAAAATAACAAAATGCTTACAACACTAGATATTCCTAGGCGGTCTCCCATCCAAGTACTAACCAAGCCCAACCCTGCTTGGCTTCCGAGATCAGACGAGATCGGGCGTTTTCAGGGTGGTGTGGCCGTAAGCTATTAGAAAAGTTGAAATTACAGCTCTTATTGATTTCTTCACTGCATAATTAACTTTTTGATTGATTGTTTCTTCCCGCCATGAAAATAACAAAATGCTTACAACACTAGATATTACTAGGCGGTCTCCCATCCAAGTACTAACCAAGCCCGACCCGGTTTGGTTTCCGAGATCAGGCGTTTTCAGGGTGGTGTGGCCGTAGGGTATTAGAACATTTGAAAATACAGCTGTTATTGATTTCTTCACTGCATAATTAACTTTTTGATTGATTGTTTCTTCCCGCCAAGAAAATAACAAAATGCTTACAACACTAGATATTCCTTGGCGGTCTCCCATCCAAGTACTAACCAAGCCCGACCCTGCTTGGCTTCTGAGATCAGACGAGATCGGGCGTTTTCAGGGTGGTGTGGCCGTAAGCTATTAGAAAAGTTGAAATTACAGCTCTTATTGATTTCTTCACTGCATAATTAACTTTTTGATTGATTGTTTCTTCCCGCCATGAAAATAACAAAATGCTTACAACACTATATATTCCTAGGCGGTCTCCCATCCAAGTACTAACCAAGCCCGACCATGTTTGGCTTCCAAGATCGGGCGATTTCAGGGTGGTGTGGCCGTAAGCGATAAGACAAGTTGAAATTACAGCTCTTATTGATTTCTCCACTGCATAATTAACTTTTTGATTGATTGTTTCTTCCCGCCATGAAAATAACAAAATGCTTACAACACTAGATATTCCTAGGCGGTCTCCCATCCAAGTACTAACCAAGCCCAACCCTGCTTGGCTTCCGAGATCAGACGAGATCGGGCGTTTTCAGGGTGGTGTGGCCGTAAGCTATTAGAAAAGTTGAAATTACAGCTCTTATTGATTTCTTCACTGCATAATTAACTTTATGATTGATTGTTTCTTCCCGCCATGAAAATAACGAAATGCTTACAACACTAGATATTACTAGGCGGTCTCCCATCCAAGTACTAACCAAGCCCGACCCTGTTTGGCTTCCGAGATCGGGGGTGTTGTGGCCGTAAGCTATTAGAAAAGTTGAAATTACAGCTCTTATTGATTTCTTCACTGCATAATTAACTTTTTGATTGATTGTTTCTTCCCGCCAAGAAAATAACAAAATGCTTACAACACTAGATATTCCTAGGCGGTCTCCCATCCAAGTACTAACCAAGCCCGACCCTGCTTGGCTTCCGAGATCAGACGAGATCGGGCGTTTTCAGGGTGGTGTGGCCGTAAGCTATTAGAAAAGTTGAAATTACAGCTCTTATTGATTTCTTCACTGCATAATTAACTTTTTGATTGTTTGTTTCTTCCCGCCAAGAAAATAACAAAATGCTTACAACACTAGATATTCCCAGGCGGTCTCCCATCCAAGTACTAACCAAGCCCGAACCTGTTTGGTTTCCGAGATCAGGCGTTTTCAGGGTGGTGTGGCCGTAGGGTATTAGAACATTTGAAAATACAGCTGTTATTGATTTCTTCACTGCATAATTAACTTTTTGATTGATTGTTTCTTCCCGCCAAGAAAATAACAAAATGCTTACAACACTAGATATTCCTAGGCGGTCTCCCATCCAAGTACTAACCAAGCCCGACCCTGCTTGGCTTCCGAGATCAGACGAGATCGGGCGTTTTCAGGGTGGTGTGGCCGTAAGCTATTAGAAAAGTTGAAATTACAGCTCTTATTGATATCTTCACTGCATAATTAACTTTTTGATTGATTGTTTCTTCCCGCCATGAAAATAACAAAATGCTTACAACACTAGATATTACTAGGCGGTCTCCCATCCAAGTACTAACCAAGCCCGACCCTGTTTGGTTTCTGAGATCAGGCGTTTTCAGGGTGGTGTGGCCGTAGGGTATTAGAACATTTGAAAATAAAGCTGTTATTGATTTCTTCACTGCATAATTAACTTTTGGATTGATTGTTTCTTCCCGCCATGAAAATAACGAAATGCTTACAACACTAGATATTACTAGGCGGTCTCCCATCCAAGTACTAACCAAGCCCGACCCGGTTTGGTTTCCGAGATCAGGCGTTTTCAGGGTGGTGTGGCCGTAGGGTATTAGAACATTTGAAAATACAGCTGTTATTGATTTCTTCACTGCATAATTAACTTTTTGATTGATTGTTTCTTCCCGCCAAGAAAATAACAAAATGCTTACAACACTAGATATTCCTAGGCGGTCTCCCATCCAAGTACTAACCAAGCCCGACCCTGCTTGGCTTCCGAGATCAGACGAGATCGGGCGATTTCAGGGTGGTGTGGCCGTAAGCGATAAGACCAGTTGAAATTACAGCTCTTATTGATTTCTTCACTGCATAATTAACTTTTTGATTGATTGTTTCTTCCCGCCATGAAAATAACAAAATGCTTACAACACTAGATATTCCTAGGCGGTCTCCCATCCAAGTACTAACCAAGACCAACCCTGCTTGGCTTCCGAGATCAGACGAGATCGGGCGTTTTCAGGGTGGTGAGGCCGTAAGCTATTAGAAAAGTTGAAATTACAGCTCTTATTGATTTCTTCACTGCATATTTAACTTTTTGATTGATTGTTTCTTCCCGCCAAGAAAATAACAAAATGCTTACAACACTAGATATTCCCAGGCGGTCTCCCATCCAAGTACTAACCAAGCCCGACCCTGTTTGGTTTCCGAGATCAGGCGTTTTCAGGGTGGTGTGGCCGTAGGGTATTAGAACATTTGAAAATACAGCTGTTATTGATTTCTTCACTGCATAATGAACTTTTTGATTGATTGTATCTTCCCGCCAAGAAAATAACAAAATGCTTACAACACTAGATATTCCTAGACGGTCTCCCATCCAAGTACTAACCTAGCCCGACCCTGCTTGGCTTGCAAGATCAGACGAGATCGGGCGTTTTCAGGGTGGTGTGGCCGTAAGCTATTAGAACATTTGAAAATACAGCTCTGATTGATTTCTTCACTGCATAATTAACTTTTGGATTGATTGTTTCTTCCCGCCAAGAAAATAATATAATGTTTACAACACTAGATATTCCTAGGCGGTCTCCCATCCAAGTACTAACCAAGCCCGACCCTGCTTGGCATCCGAGATCAGACGAGATCGGGCGTTTTCAGGGTGGTGTGCCCGTAAGCTATTAGAAGAGTTGAAATTACAGCTGTTATTGATTTCTTCACTGCATAATTAACTTTTTGATAGATTGTTTCTTCCCGCCAAGAAAATAACAAAATGCTTACAACACTAGATATTCCTAGGCGGTCGCCTATCCAAGTACTAACCAAGCCCGACCCTGCTTGGCTTCCGAGATCAGACGAGATCGGGCGTTTTCAGGGTGGTGTGGCCGTAAGCGATAAGACAAGTTGAAATTACAGCTCTTATTGATTTCTTCACTGCATAATTAACTTTTTGATTGATTGTTTCTTCCCGCCATGAAAATAACAAAATGCTTACAACACTAGATATTCCTAGGCGGTCTCCAATCCAAGTACTAACCAAGCCCAACCCTGCTTGGCTTCCGAGATCAGACGAGATCGGGCGTTTTCAGGGTGGTGTGGCCGTAAGCTATTAGAAAAGTTGAAATTACAGCTCTTATTGATTTCTTCACTGCATAATTAACTTTTTGATTGTTTGTTTCTTCCCGCCAAGAAAATAACAAAATGCTTACAACACTAGATATTTCCAGGCGGTCTCCCATCCAAGTACTAACCAAGCCCGACCCTGTTTGGTTTCCGAGATCGGGCGTTTTCAGGGTGGTGTGGCCGTAGGGTATTAGAACATTTGAAAATACAGCTGTTATTGATTTCTTCACTGCATAATTAACTTTTTGATTGATTGTTTCTTCCCGCCAAGAAAATAACAAAATGCTTACAACACTAGATATTCCTAGGCGGTCTCCCATCCAAGTACTAACCAAGCCCGACCCTGCTTGGCTTCCGAGATCAGACGAGATCGGGCGATTTCAGGGTGGTGTGGCCGTAAGCGATAAGACCAGTTGAAATTACAGCTCTTATTGATTTCTTCACTGCATAATTAACTTTTTGATTGATTGTTTCTTCCCGCCATGAAAATAACAAAATGCTTACAACACTAGATATTCCTAGGCGGTCTCCCATCCAAGTACTAACCAAGACCAACCCTGCTTGGCTTCCGAGATCAGACGAGATCGGGCGTTTTGAGGGTGGTGTGGCCGTAAGCTATTAGAAAAGTTGAAATTACAGCTCTTATTGATTTCTTCAATGCATAATTAACTTTGATTGATTGTTTCTTCCCGCCAAGAAAATAACAAAATGCTTACAACACTAGATATTCCCAGGCGGTCTCCCATCCAAGTACTAACCAAGCCCGACCCTGTTTGGTTTCCGAGATCAGGCGTTTTCAGGGTGGTGTGGCCGTAGGGTATTAGAACATTTGAAAATACAGCTGTTATTGATTTCTTCACTGCATAATTAACTTTTTGATTGATTGTTTCTTCCCGCCAAGAAAATAACAAAATGCTTACAACACTAGATATTCCTAGGCGGTCTCCCATCCAAGTACTAACCAAGCCCGACCCTGCTTGGCTTCCGAGATCAGACGAGATCGGGCGTTTTCAGGGTGGTGTGGCCGTAAGCTATTAGAAAAGTTGAAATTACAGCTCTTATTGATTTCTTCACTGCATAATTAACTTTTTGATTGATTGTTTCTTCCCGCCATGAAAATAACAAAATGCTTACAACACTAGATATTCCTAGGCGGTCTCCCATCCAAGTACTAACCAAGCCCGACCCTGTTTGGCTTCCGAGATCGGGCGTTTTCAGGGTGGTGTGGCCGTAGGGTATTAGAACATTTGAAATTACAGCTCTTATTGATTTCTTCACTGCATAATTAACTTTTTGATTGATTGTTTCTTCCCGCCAAGAAAATAACAAAATGCTTACAACACTAGATATTCCTAGGCGGTCTCCCATCCAAGTACTAACCAAGCCCGACCCTGCTTGGCTTCCGAGATCAGACGAGATCGGGCGTTTTCAGGGTGGTGTGGCCGTAAGCTATTAGAAAAGTTGAAATTACAGCTCTTATTGATTTCTTCACTGCATAATTAACTTTTTGATTGATTGTTTCTTCCCGCCATGAAAATAACAAAATGCTTACAACACTAGATATTACTAGGCGGTCTCCCATCCAAGTACTAACCAAGCCCGACCCTGTTTGGTTTCCGAGATCAGGCGTTTTCAGGGTGGTGTGGCCGTAGGGTATTAGAACATTTGAAAATACAGCTGTTATTGATTTCTTCACTGCATAATTAACTTTTTGATTGATTGTTTCTTCCCGCCAAGAAAATAACAAAATGCTTACAACACTAGATATTCCTAGGCGGTCTCCCATCCAAGTACTAACCAAGCCCGACCCTGCTTGGCTTCCGAGATCAGACGAGATCGGGCGTTTTCAGGGTGGTGTGGCCGTAAGCTATTAGAAAAGTTGAAATTACAGCTCTTATTGATTTCTTCACTGCATAATTAACTTTTTGATTGATTGTTTCTTCCCGCCATGAAAATAACAAAATGCTTACAACACTAGATATTCCTAGGCGGTCTCCCATCCAAGTACTAACCAAGCCCGACCATGTTTGGCTTCCAAGATCGGGCGATTTCAGGGTGGTGTGGCCGTAAGCGATAAGACAAGTTGAAATTACAGCTCTTATTGATTTCTTCACTGCATAATTAACTTTTTGATTGATTGTTTCTTCCCGCCATGAAAATAACAAAATGCTTACAACACTAGATATTCCTAGGCGGTCTCCCATCCAAGTACTAACCAAGCCCGACCCTGCTTGGCTTCCGAGATCAGACGAGATCGGGCGTTTTCAGGGTGGTGTGGCCGTAAGCTATTAGAAAAGTTGAAATTACAGCTCTTATTGATTTCTTCACTGCATAATTAACTTTTGATTGATTGTTTCTTCCCGCCATGAAAATAACAAAATGCTTACAACACTAGATATTACTAGGCGGTCTCCCATCCAAGTACTAACCAAGCCCGACCCTGTTTGGCTTCCGAGATCGGGCGTTTTCAGGGTGGTGTGGCCGTAAGCTATTAGAAAAGTTGAAATTACAGCTCTTATTGATTTCTTCACTGCATAATTAACTTTTTGATTGATTGTTTCTTCCCGCCAAGAAAATAACAAAATGCTTACAACACTAGATATTCCTAGGCGGTCTCCCATCCAAGTACTAACCAAGCCCGACCCTGCTTGGCTTCCGAGATCAGACGAGATCGGGCGTTTTCAGGGTGGTGTGGCCGTAAGCTATTAGAAAAGTTGAAATTACAGCTCTTATTGATTTCTTCACTGCATAATTAACTTTTGATTGATTGTTTCTTCCCGCCAAGAAAATAACAAAATGCTTACAACACTAGATATTCCTAGGCGGTCTCCCATCCAAGTACTAACCAAGCCCGACCCTGTTTGGTTTCCGAGATCAGGCGTTTTCAGGGTGGTGTGGCCGTAGGGTATTAGAACATTTGAAAATACAGCTGTTATTGATTTCTTCACTGCATAATTAACTTTTTGATTGATTGTTTCTTCCCGCCAAGAAAATAACAAAATGCTTACAACACTAGATATTCCTAGGCGGTCTCCCATCCAAGTACTAACCAAGCCCGACCCTGCTTGGCTTCCGAGATCAGACGAGATCGGGCGTTTTCAGGGTGGTGTGGCCGTAAGCTATTAGAAAAGTTGAAATTACAGCTCTTATTGATTTCTTCACTGCATAATTAACTTTTTGATTGATTGTTTCTTCCCGCCATGAAAATAACAAAATGCTTACAACACTAGATATTCCTAGGCGGTCTCCCATCCAAGTACTAACCAAGCCCGACCATGTTTGGCTTCCAAGATCGGGCGTTTTCAGGGTGGTGTGGCCGTAAGCGATAAGACAAGTTGAAATTACAGCTCTTATTGATTTCTTCACTGCATAATTAACTTTTTGATTGATTGTTTCTTCCCGCCATGAAAATAACAAAATGCTTACAACACTAGATATTCCTAGGCGGTCTCCCATCCAAGTACTAACCAAGCCCGACCCTGCTTGGCTTCCGAGATCAGACGAGATCGGGCGTTTTCAGGGTGGTGTGGCCGTAAGCTATTAGAAAAGTTGAAATTACAGCTCTTATTGATTTCTTCACTGCATAATTAACTTTTTGATTGATTGTTTCTTCCCGCCATGAAAATAACAAAATGCTTACAACACTAGATATTACTAGGCGGTCTCCCATCCAAGTACTAACCAAGCCCGACCCTGTTTGGTTTCCGAGATCAGGCGTTTTCAGGGTGGTGTGGCCGTAGGGTATTAGAACATTTGAAAATACAGCTGTTATTGATTTCTTCACTGCATAATTAACTTTTTGATTGATTGTTTCTTCCCGCCAAGAAAATAACAAAATGCTTACAACACTAGATATTCCTAGGCGGTCTCCCATCCAAGTACTAACCAAGCCCGACCCTGCTTGGCTTCCGAGATCAGACGAGATCGGGCGTTTTCAGGGTGGTGTGGCCGTAAGCTATTAGAAAAGTTGAAATTACAGCTCTTATTGATTTCTTCACTGCATAATTAACTTTTTGATTGATTGTTTCTTCCCGCCATGAAAATAACAAAATGCTTACAACACTAGATATTACTAGGCGGTCTCCCATCCAAGTACTAACCAAGCCCGACCCTGTTTGGTTTCTGAGATCAGGCGTTTTCAGGGTGGTGTGGCCGTAGGGTATTAGAACATTTGAAAATAAAGCTGTTATTGATTTCTTCACTGCATAATTAACTTTTGGATTGATTGTTTCTTCCCGCCATGAAAATAACAAAATGCTTACAACACTAGATATTACTAGGCGGTCTCCCATCCAAGTACTAACCAAGCCCGACCCTGTTTGGTTTCCGAGATCAGGCGTTTTCAGGGTGGTGTGGCCGTAGGGTATTAGAACATTTGAAAATACAGCTGTTATTGATTTCTTCACTGCATAATTAACTTTTTGATTGATTGTTTCTTCCCGCCAAGAAAATAACAAAATGCTTACAACACTAGATATTCCTAGGCGGTCTCCCATCCAAGTACTAACCAAGCCCGACCCTGCTTGGCTTCCGAGATCAGACGAGATCGGGCGATTTCAGGGTGGTGTGGCCGTAAGCGATAAGACCAGTTGAAATTACAGCTCTTATTGATTTCTTCACTGCATAATTAACTTTTTGATTGATTGTTTCTTCCCGCCATGAAAATAACAAAATGCTTACAACACTAGATATTCCTAGGCGGTCTCCCATCCAAGTACTAACCAAGACCAACCCTGCTTGGCTTCCGAGATCAGACGAGATCGGGCGTTTTCAGGGTGGTGAGGCCGTAAGCTATTAGAAAAGTTGAAATTACAGCTCTTATTGATTTCTTCACTGCATAATTAACTTTTTGATTGATTGTTTCTTCCCGCCAAGAAAATAACAAAATGCTTACAACACTAGATATTCCCAGGCGGTCTCCCATCCAAGTACTAACCAAGCCCGACCCTGTTTGGTTTCCGAGATCAGGCGTTTTCAGGGTGGTGTGGCCGTAGGGTATTAGAACATTTGAAAATACAGCTGTTATTGATTTCTTCACTGCATAATTAACTTTTTGATTGATTGTATCTTCCCGCCAAGAAAATAACAAAATGCTTACAACACTAGATATTCCTAGGCGGTCTCCCATCCAAGTACTAACCTAGCCCGACCCTGCTTGGCTTGCAAGATCAGACGAGATCGGGCGTTTTCAGGGTGGTGTGGCCGTAAGCTATTAGAACATTTGAAAATACAGCTCTGATTGATTTCTTCACTGCATAATTAACTTTTGATTGATTGTTTCTTCCCGCCAAGAAAATAATAAATGTTTACAACACTAGATATTCCTAGGCGGTCTCCCATCCAAGTACTAACCAAGCCCGACCCTGCTTGGCATCCGAGATCAGACGAGATCGGGCGTTTTCAGGGTGGTGTGCCCGTAAGCTATTAGAAGAGTTGAAATTACAGCTGTTATTGATTTCTTCACTGCATAATTAACTTTTTGATAGATTGTTTCTTCCCGCCAAGAAAATAACAAAATGCTTACAACACTAGATATTCCTAGGCGGTCGCCTATCCAAGTACTAACCAAGCCCGACCCTGCTTGGCTTCCGAGATCAGACGAGATCGGGCGTTTTCAGGGTGGTGTGGCCGTAAGCGATAAGACAAGTTGAAATTACAGCTCTTATTGATTTCTTCACTGCATAATTAACTTTTTGATTGATTGTTTCTTCCCGCCATGAAAATAACAAAATGCTTACAACACTAGATATTCCTAGGCGGTCTCCAATCCAAGTACTAACCAAGCCCAACCCTGCTTGGCTTCCGAGATCAGACGAGATCGGGCGTTTTCAGGGTGGTGTGGCCGTAAGCTATTAGAAAAGTTGAAATTACAGCTCTTATTGATTTCTTCACTGCATAATTAACTTTTTGATTGTTTGTTTCTTCCCGCCAAGAAAATAACAAAATGCTTACAACAAGATATTTCCAGGCGGTCTCCCATCCAAGTACTAACCAAGACCGACCCGGTTTGGTTTCCGAGATCAGGCGTTTTCAGGGTGGTGTGGCCGTAGGGTATTAGAACATTTGAAAATACAGCTGTTATTGATTTCTTCACTGCATAATTAACTTTTTGATTGATTGTTTCTTCCCGCCAAGAAAATAACAAAATGCTTACAACACTAGATATTCCTAGGCGGTCTCCCATCCAAGTACTAACC
This sequence comes from Dallia pectoralis, assembly GCA_029465975.1. Classification (NCBI taxonomy): domain Eukaryota; kingdom Metazoa; phylum Chordata; class Actinopteri; order Esociformes; family Umbridae; genus Dallia; species Dallia pectoralis. The sequence goes on along the minus strand of CM055737.1, from coordinate 15,101,196 downwards.
AAGCCCGACCCTGCTTGGCTTCCGAGATCAGACGAGATCGGGCGATTTCAGGGTGGTGTGGCCGTAAGCGATAAGAAAAGTTGAAATTACAGCTCTTATTGATTTCTTCACTGCATAATTAACTTTTTGATTGATTGTTTCTTCCCGCCATGAAAATAACAAAATGCTTACAACACTAGATATTCCTAGGCGGTCTCCCATCCAAGTACTAACCAAGCCCAACCCTGCTTGGCTTCCGAGATCAGACGAGATCGGGCGTTTTCAGGGTGGTGTGGCCGTAAGCTATTAGAAAAGTTGAAATTACAGCTCTTATTGATTTCTTCACTGCATAATTAACTTTTTGATTGATTGTTTCTTCCCGCCAAGAAAATAACAAAATGCTTACAACACTAGATATTCCTAGGCGGTCTCCCATCCAAGTACTAACCAAGCCCGACCCTGTTTGGTTTCCGAGATCGGGCGTTTTCAGGGTGGTGTGGCCGTAGGGTATTAGAACATTTGAAAATACAGCTGTTATTGATTTCTTCACTGCATAATTAACTTTTTGATTGATTGTTTCTTCCCGCCAAGAAAATAACAAAATGCTTACAACACTAGATATTCCTAGGCGGTCTCCCATCCAAGTACTAACCAAGCCCGACCCTGCTTGGCTTCCGAGATCAGACGAGATCGGGCGTTTTCAGGGTGGTGTGGCCGTAAGCTATTAGAAAAGTTGAAATTACAGCTCTTATTGATTTCTTCACTGCATAATTAACTTTTTGATTGATTGTTTCTTCCCGCCATGAAAATAACAAAATGCTTACAACACTAGATATTCCTAGGCGGTCTCCCATCCAAGTACTAACCAAGCCCGACCCTGCTTGGCTTCCGAGATCAGACGAGATCGGGCGTTTTCAGGGTGGTGTGGCCGTAAGCTATTAGAAAAGTTGAAATTACAGCTCTTATTGATTTCTTCAATGCATAATTAACTTTATGATTGATTGTTTCTTCCCGCCAAGAAAATAACAAAATGCTTACAACACTAGATATTCCCAGGCGGTCTCCCATCCAAGTACTAACCAAGCCCGACCCTGTTTGGTTTCCGAGATCAGGCGTTTTCAGGGTGGTGTGGCCGTAGGGTATTAGAACATTTGAAAATACAGCTGTTATTGATTTCTTCACTGCATAATTAACTTTTTGATTGATTGTTTCTTCCCGCCAAGAAAATAACAAAATGCTTACAACACTAGATATTCCTAGGCGGTCTCCCATCCAAGTACTAACCAAGCCCGACCCTGCTTGGCTTCCGAGATCAGACGAGATCGGGCGTTTTCAGGGTGGTGTGGCCGTAAGCTATTAGAAAAGTTGAAATTACAGCTCTTATTGATTTCTTCACTGCATAATTAACTTTTTGATTGATTGTTTCTTCCCGCCATGAAAATAACAAAATGCTTACAACACTAGATATTCCTAGGCGGTCTCCCATCCAAGTACTAACCAAGCCCGACCCTGTTTGGTTTCCGAGATCAGGCGTTTTCAGGGTGGTGTGGCCGTAGGGTATTAGAACATTTGAAAATACAGCTGTTATTGATTTCTTCACTGCATAATTAACTTTTTGATTGATTGTTTCTTCCCGCCAAGAAAATAACAAAATGCTTACAACACTAGATATTCCTAGGCGGTCTCCCATCCAAGTACTAACCAAGCCCGACCCTGCTTGGCTTCCGAGATCAGACGAGATCGGGCGTTTTCAGGGTGGTGTGGCCGTAAGCTATTAGAAAAGTTGAAATTACAGCTCTTATTGATTTCTTCACTGCATAATTAACTTTTTGATTGATTGTTTCTTCCCGCCATGAAAATAACAAAATGCTTACAACACTAGATATTCCTAGGCGGTCTCCCATCCAAGTACTAACCAAGCCCGACCATGTTTGGCTTCCAAGATCGGGCGATTTCAGGGTGGTGTGGCCGTAAGCGATAAGACAAGTTGAAATTACAGCTCTTATTGATTTCTTCACTGCATAATTAACTTTTTGATTGATTGTTTCTTCCCGCCATGAAAATAACAAAATGCTTACAACACTAGATATTCCTAGGCGGTCTCCCATCCAAGTACTAACCAAGCCCAACCCTGCTTGGCTTCCGAGATCAGACGAGATCGGGCGTTTTCAGGGTGGTGTGGCCGTAAGCTATTAGAAAAGTTGAAATTACAGCTCTTATTGATTTCTTCACTGCATAATTAACTTTTTGATTGATTGTTTCTTCCCGCCATGAAAATAACAAAATGCTTACAACACTAGATATTACTAGGCGGTCTCCCATCCAAGTACTAACCAAGCCCGACCCGTTTGGTTTCCGAGATCAGGCGTTTTCAGGGTGGTGTGGCCGTAGGGTATTAGAACATTTGAAAATACAGCTGTTATTGATTTCTTCACTGCATAATTAACTTTTTGATTGATTGTTTCTTCCCGCCAAGAAAATAACAAAATGCTTACAACACTAGATATTCCTAGGCGGTCTCCCATCCAAGTACTAACCAAGCCCGACCCTGCTTGGCTTCCGAGATCAGACGAGATCGGGCGTTTTCAGGGTGGTGTGGCCGTAAGCTATTAGAAAAGTTGAAATTACAGCTCTTATTGATTTCTTCACTGCATAATTAACTTTTTGATTGATTGTTTCTTCCCGCCATGAAAATAACAAAATGCTTACAACACTAGATATTTCCTAGGCGGTCTCCCATCCAAGTACTAACCAAGCCCGACCATGTTTGGCTTCCAAGATC
>CM055737.1:15074059-15097935 GCA_029465975.1 Dallia pectoralis | reverse complement strand
ACCGGGTTAATCATAATTTATTTATAAGAAAAAGGAAGTAAGTTGTTGTTAGGAATTACAGGGGTATAAGTTTATTAAATACAGACTATAAAATATTGAAGGCAAATCGGATGAAGTCAGTAGCAGGATCAATCATTTCATCAACGAGGCATATGGCATTCGGTAGAGATATAGATGGACATTATTAAGTCAGTCAGGGATGTAGTTAGACATATGAAAGTAGAGGGAGGGATAGTGATTAGTGTGGACTTTAATAAAGCGTTTGATAGAGTAGAGCATATGTGAGTTTATGTTCAAGGTTTTAGAGAGATACGGGGTTTGGGAATAGATTAGCAGTGGTTGCTATTATATAATAGTGCAAAGAGTAAGGTTAAATGCAATGGGGTAGTGACAGACAGTTTTAGGTTAGAGAGATCGGTGGAGGCAGGGATGCCCGTTGTCCGCTTTACTCTACAGCATTACAGCAGAACCATTATCCACCATTTTAAAGAAAGATCATTATGTACGCAGGTATCAATATTCATGGAGAGAGCATAATTCACCAATATGCAGATGACACAAACATAACAGTGAGGGATTTGGCTAGTGTGAAGAGGGTGTTTGACTTAGGAACGATGGGAAAGCATCAGGAGCAAAAGTGAATTTAGGAAAATCAGAAATTTGAGGGTAGGTAATGTGATATGGGAGGATGTGATTACCGCTGACTGTGGTTGCCAGGAATGATTAAAGTGTTAGGTGTAAGTGTGGGGTGTGGAATGGTGCAGTGCACGCGATGTAACAGGATATGAGTTATAAATAAGATGAAACAGGGTTTTGCGTTTCTGGAGGATGAGAAGGTTGAGTCTTAGGGGAAAGGTGGTGGTAATCTAATTGTCTGTTTTTGTCACAGGTGAACCATGTTTGAGTGGCCTGGATTTACCTTGTGGGTGGTGAAGGAGTTAAACAGGGAAATAGACAGTTTTGTAGGGACCTGAAAGCCGGCAAAGATTAAGCACAAAGTTTTAATAAATGGGTACAAAGATGGGGTTTGAAGTTGATAGATGTGGAGATGAAGAAAAAGCACTGAGGGTGAAAACAATAAAGAAATATCTGTATGGCAAAGATGGGATATTGTTGGATGAGCTTTAAGGATTATCTGCACAGGTTTGGTGGATGTGGTGAATGGTCTTTAATGGTGTTTTTAATAAACCAAGGTGTGAGGAGATGTCATACTTTACAGGGAGGTGTTTGAAGCAGGGGGAAAGACAAAGTTTGTGAAGTATATGTGGATAAAGACGGTGCTATAAATCAACCACTGTTTTAATCCCAAAATATTACACAACAACAACATGTTGGTCAGCAAGTATTTTAAATAAGCTGGAGTTAAACAGGTCAGACATTTGCTAGCAGAAAATAATAAAGATTTAAAATTGAAAAGGACATCATAATACAACTCAGAAGAGTAAATATGATGTGAGACGACAGGTAATTGTAGGGATGTATCGGAAAATTAAGGAAAGCATATGTCCAGAGGGAAACAATTATGTTAGGGCAGAGGGAGTTAGGACCTCGTAAAGGATGGTAGAGTTAAACTGTAGGAGGTTGTAGAAGGATGTGAAGTTTGAAACTGTCAAAACAAAAGGAGGTATAAATTACTGGGTGATCAGATGGAGAGGCCGGCCTCAGAGAAGGTGTGGCAAAAGTAAGGCTTGCGACTCTTGATGTGAGTAAAGTGTGGAGTAATCTGAGGGTGAAATATAACAGCATTGAGTGTGAGCAATGATTTTAAAATACGGCACAATAGGATTTTCACAAAGGTGGTAAAGTTACAATCAAATTGATAGGACTATAAGTAGAGTGTGTGATGTATGTAAAGGAGCAGATATGTTTAATCACTTTTTTGAATGTCCTTTGTTGTATGTATTTTTGAGAAGGCTCTCGGGAGGAGATGTTATATGTACATTAGATCAAAGTTGTGAATGGTGATGAGTGGAGGAAAATGTTGTTGTTTGGTATATTCGGGGAAGTGAAAGGGGTAAATGTGCATTTGGTCAATTTTGTGTTGAGTCATGTTCATGGTGCAATTGAATAGGCCACTGTTTAGAAAATGTCCGGTTGGTGTTCACACTTGGGAGGGAGGATTTCGGGAGAATTTTTGTAAGAAACAAATACTTTACTGATGGTGATTGGATCTGGGGACTTATGTTTTAATTTAGAATGTTTTTTTTTCCTTTTTTTGTTTTGACCGAGAGCAGCAAGGCACCCGTAAGACCTGGTCTGGATGCTTGCATGTAATAGGGGGTTAGGTTCATTTTTACAGTTCTTTTATTTTTTGTCGTTGACAGAGAGCGTCCAGGCAGACCCTGGAAGGCTTGTCACATAACTTTTTATAAAACGCCCGATCTCGTCTGATCTCGGAAGCCAAGCAGGGTCGGGCTTGGTTAGTACTTGGATGGGAGACCGCCTAGGGAATATCTAGTGTTGTAAGCATTTTGTTATTTTCTTGGCGGGAAGAAACAATCAATCAAAAGTTAATTATGCAGTGAAGAAATCAATAACAGCTGTAATTTCAACTTTCTAATAGCTTACGGCCACACCACCCTGAAAAACGCCCGATCTCGCCTGATCTCGGAAGCCAAGCAGGGTTGGGCTTGGTTAGTACTTGGATGGGAGACCGCCTGGGAATATCTAGTGTTGTAAGCATTTTGTTATTTTCATGGCGGGAAGAAACAATCAATCAAAAAGTTAATTATGCAGTGAAGAAATCAATAAGAGCTGTAATTTCAACTTGTCTAATAGCTTACGGCCACACCACCCTGAAAACGCCCGATCTCGTCTGATCTCGGAAGCCAAGCAGGGTCGGGCTTGGTTAGTACTTGGATGGGAGACCGCCTAGGAATATCTAGTGTTGTAAGCATTTTGTTATTTTCTTGGCGGGAAGAAACAATCAATCAAAAAGTTAATTATGCAGTGAAGAAATCAATAAGAGCTGTAATTTCAACTCTTCTAATAGCTTACGGCCACACCACCCTGAAAACGCCCGATCTCGTCTGATCTCGGAAGCCAAGCAGGGTCGGGCTTGGTTAGTACTTGGATGGAGACCGCCTGGGAATATCTAGTGTTGTAAGCATTTTGTTATTTTCTTGGCGGGAAGAAACAATCAATCAAAAAGTTAATTATGCAGTGAAGAAATCAATAAGAGCTGTAATTTCAACTTTTCTAATAGCTTACGGCCACACCACCCTGAAAACGCCCGATCTCGTCTGATCTCGGAAGCCAAACAGGGTCGGGCTTGGTTAGTACTTGGATGGGAGACCGCCTGGAATATCTAGTGTTGTAAGCATTTTGTTATTTTCTTGGCGGGAAGAAACAATCAATCAAAAAGTTAATTATGCAGTGAAGAAATCAATAACAGCTGTAATTTCAACTGTTCTAATAGCTTACGGCCACACCACCCTGAAAACGCCTGATCTCGGAAACCAAACAGGGTTGGGCTTGGTTAGTACTTGGATGGGAGACCGCCTGGAATATCTAGTGTTGTAAGCATTTTGTTATTTTCTTGGCGAAGAAACAATCAATCAAAAAGTTAATTATGCAGTGAAGAAATCAATAAGAGCTGTAATTTCAACTTTTCTAATAGCTTACGGCCACACCACCCTGAAAACGCCCGATCTCGTCTGATCTCGGAAGCCAAGCAGGGTTGGGCTTGGTTAGTACTTGGATGGGAGACCGCCTAGGAATATCTAGTGTTGTAAGCATTTTGTTATTTTCTTGGCGGGAAGAAACAATCAATCAAAAAAGTTAATTATGCAGTGAAGAAATCAATAAGAGCTGTAATTTCAACTTGTCTAATAGCTTACGGCCACACCACCCTGAAAACGCCCTCGATCTCGGAAGCCAAACAGGGTCGGGCTTGGTTAGTACTTGGATGGGAGACCGCCTAGGAATATCTAGTGTTGTAAGCATTTTGTTATTTTCATGGCGGGAAGAAACAATCAATCAAAAAGTTAATTATGCAGTGAAGAAATCAATAAGAGCTGTAATTTCAACTTTCTAATAGCTTACGGCCACACCACCCTGAAAACGCCCGATCTCGTCTGATCTCGGAAGCCAAGCAGGGTCGGGCTTGGTTAGTACTTGGATGGGAGACCGCCTAGGAATATCTAGTGTTGTAAGCATTTTGTTATTTTCATGGCGGGAAGAAACAATCAATCAAAAAGTTAATTATGCAGTGAAGAAATCAATAACAGCTGTATTTTCAAATGTTCTAATAGCCTACGGCCACACCACCCTGAAAACGCCTGATCTCGAAGCCAAGCAGGGTCGGGCTTGGTTAGTACTTGGATGGGAGACCGCCTAGGAATATCTAGTGTTGTAAGCATTTTGTTATTTTCTGGCGGGAAGAAACAATCAATCAAAAAGTTAATTATGCAGTGAAGAAATCAATAAGAGCTGTAATTTCAACTTTTCTAATAGCTTACGGCCACACCACCCTGAAAACGCCCGATCTCGTCTGATCTCGGAAGCCAAGCAGGGTCGGGCTTGGTTAGTACTTGGATGGGAGACCGCCTAGGAATATCTAGTGTTGTAAGCATTTTGTTATTTTCTTGGCGGGAAGAAACAATCAATCAAAAAGTTAATTATGCAGTGAAGAAATCAATAACAGCTGTATTTTCAAATGTTCTAATACTCCTACGGCCACACCACCCTGAAAACGCCTGATCTCGGAAACCAAACAGGGTCGGGCTTGGTTAGTACTTGGATGGGAGACCGCCTGGGAATATCTAGTGTTGTAAGCATTTTGTTATTTTCTTGGCGGGAAGAAACAATCAATCAAAAAGTTAATTATGCAGTGAAGAAATCAATAACAGCTGTAATTTCAACTCTTCTAATAGCTTACGGCCACACCACCCTGAAAACGCCTGATCTCGATCTCGGAAGCCAAACAGGGTCGGGCTTGGTTAGTACTTGGATGGAGACCGCCTGGGAATATCTAGTGTTGTAAGCATTTTGTTATTTTCTTGGCGGGAAGAAACAATCAATCAAAAAGTGAATTATGCAGTGAAGAAATCAATAAGAGCTGTAATTTCAACTTGTTCTAATAGCTTACGGCCACACCACCCTGAAAACGCCCGATCTCGTCTGATCTCGGAAGCCAAGCAGGGTTGGGCTTGGTTAGTACTTGGATGGGAGACCGCCTGGGAATATCTAGTGTTGTAAGCATTTTGTTATTTTCTTGGCGGGAAGAAACAATCAATCAAAAAGTTAATTATGCAGTGAAGAAATCAATAAGAGCTGTAATTTCAACTTTTCTAATAGCTTACGGCCACACCACCCTGAAAACGCCTCGATCTCGGAAGCCAAACATGGTCGGGCTTGGTTAGTACTTGGATGGGAGACCGCCTAGGAATATCTAGTGTTGTAAGCATTTTGTTATTTTCTTGGCGGGAAGAAACAATCAATCAAAAAGTTAATTATGCAGTGAAGAAATCAATAAGAGCTGTAATTTCAACTTTCTAATAGCTTACGGCCACACCACCCTGAAAACGCCCGATCTCGTCTGATCTCGGGAAGCCAAGCAGGGTCGGGCTTGGTTAGTACTTGGATGGGAGACCGCCTAGGAATATCTAGTGTTGTAAGCATTTTGTTATTTTCTTGGCGGGAAGAAACAATCAATCAAAAAGTTAATTATGCAGTGAAGAAATCAATAACAGCTGTATTTTCAACTGTTCTAATACTACGGCCACACCACCCTGAAAACGCCCGATCTCGAAAGCCAAACAGGGTCGGGCTTGGTTAGTACTTGGATGGGAGACCGCCTAGGAATATCTAGTGTTGTAAGCATTTTGTTATTTTCTTGGCGGGAAGAAACAAACAATCAAAAAGTTAATTATGCAGTGAAGAAATCAATAAGAGCTGTAATTTCAACTTTTCTAATAGCTTACGGCCACACACCCTGAAAACGCCCGATCTCGGAAGCCAAACAGGGTCGGGCCAAGCAGGGTCGGGCTTGGTTAGTACTTGGATGGGAGACCGCCTTGGTTAGGAATATCTAGTGTTGTAAGCATTTTGTTATTTTCTTGGCGGGAAGAAACAATCAATCAAAAAGTTAATTATGCAGTGAAGAAATCAATAAGAGCTGTAATTTCAACTTTTCTAATAGCTTACGGCCACACCACCCTGAAAACGCCCGATCTCGTCTGATCTCGAAGCCAAGCAGGGTCGGGCTTGGTTAGTACTTGGATGGGAGACCGCCTAGAATATCTAGTGTTGTAAGCATTTTGTTATTTTCTTGGCGGGAAGAAACAATCAATCAAAAAGTTAATTATGCAGTGAAGAAATCAATAAGAGCTGTAATTTCAACTTTCTAATAGCTTACGGCCACACCACCCTGAAAACGCCCGATCTCGTCTGATCTCGGAAGCCAAACAGGGTCGGGCTTGGTTAGTACTTGGATGGGAGACCGCCTGGGAATATCTAGTGTTGTAAGCATTTTGTTATTTTCTTGGCGGGAAGAAACAATCAATCAAAAAGTTAATTATGCAGTGAAGAAATCAATAAGAGCTGTAATTTCAACTTTTCTAATAGCTTACGGCCACACCACCCTGAAAACGCCCGATCTCGGAAACCAAACAGGGTCGGGCTTGGTTAGTACTTGGATGGGAGACCGCCTGGAAATATCTAGTGTTGTAAGCATTTTGTTATTTTCATGGCGGGAAGAAACAATCAATCAAAAAGTTAATTATGCAGTGAAGAAATCAATAACAGCTGTATTTTCAACTGTTCTAATAGCTACGGCCACACCACCTGAAAACGCCTGATCTCGGAAACCAAACAGGGTCGGGCTTGGTTAGTACTTGGATGGGAGACCGCCTAGGAATATCTAGTGTTGTAAGCATTTTGTTATTTTCATGGCGGGAAGAAACAATCAATCAAAAAGTTAATTATGCAGTGAAGAAATCAATAAGAGCTGTAATTTCAACTTTTCTAATAGCTTACGGCCACACCACCCTGAAAACGCCCGATCTCGTCTGATCTCGGAAGCCAAGCAGGGTCGGGCTTGGTTAGTACTTGGATGGGAGACCGCCTAGGAATATCTAGTGTTGTAAGCATTTTGTTATTTTCTTGGCGGGAAGAAACAATCAATCAAAAAGTTAATTATGCAGTGAAGAAATCAATAAGAGCTGTATTTTCAACTGTTCTAATAGCTACGGCCACACCACCCTGAAAACGCCCGATCTCGTCTGATCTCGGAAGCCAAGCAGGGTCGGGCTTGGTTAGTACTTGGATGGGAGACCGCCTGGGAATATCTAGTGTTGTAAGCATTTTGTTATTTTCTTGGCGGGAAGAAACAATCAATCAAAAAGTTAATTATGCAGTGAAGAAATCAATAAGAGCTGTAATTTCAACTTCTCTAATAGCTTACGGCCACACCACCCTGAAAAACGCCCGATCTCGTCTGATCTCGGAAGCCAAGCAGGGTCGGGCTTGGTTAGTACTTGGATGGGAGACCGCCTAGGAATATCTAGTGTTGTAAGCATTTTGTTATTTTCTGGCGGGAAGAAACAATCAATCAAAAAGTTAATTATGCAGTGAAGAAATCAATAAGAGCTGTAATTTCAACTGTTCTAATAGCTTACGGCCACACCACCCTGAAAACGCCTGATCTCGGAAACCAAACAGGGTCGGGCTTGGTTAGTACTTGGATGGGAGACCGCCTGGAATATCTAGTGTTGTAAGCATTTTGTTATTTTCTTTATGGCGGGAAGAAACAAACAATCAAAAAGTTAATTATGCAGTGAAGAAATCAATAACAGCTGTAATTTCAACTCTTCTAATAGCTTACGGCCACACCACCCTGAAAACGCCCCCTGTTGGTTGGGAGTTTGTATGCAAACAGGAAGTGTTTTGGCTACAGTTGGGAGAGGAAGGCTCTCCTGAAATTTGTTTGTTTTTTTTTTGTAATTAGTTTAATTAGTTTGACTAACTTGTTCATTGTTAGTTTTGTTTTTTTTTTGTGTTTGTTTTAAACCACCCAACAGAGGCTTACAGCTGTCTGGAAGGTGGTTTTTTGTCTTTGTTTTTGTGAAAATGGACGGATCTACTGTGGACGACTTGGAAATGGCTGGAGGGACACGCACTAATAATGACAATGGACCGGAAAATGGACAAAGAGATGGACATGGAAATGATGGTAATAAGAAAAACAATTTTGGGAAGAAGAAATATATGAAGGAAGCAACAGTAATTGTAAATATGGACAGAGCGACTGGTGTAAAGGCAGAGGATATAATTAAGGCAGTAGCAGGGAAAGTTGGGGAAGGAAAACTTTTGGCGGTGAGACCGAGACAGGGAGGGAGTATGAGCTGACGGTGGAGAACGAGGAGCTGTGCGAAGTTTTATTAGAGGGCCTGGAAATAAATGGAGCTACATGTGAGGTCCGCCAGCTACAAAATCGTGACTATGTGGTTTCTTTTATGCATGTGCCGGCTTATCTGGAGGATGAAAGCATTTTAGGAAAATTGATAGGATGGGGAGTTCTCCCCATTTCTGATTTAAAAAGACGATTGTATCCGGGCACTAACATCGAAGACGGGACCAGGTTTTTAAAAGTAAGATTCCCTAAAGCGGTTTCTTCTCTGCCCTATAGCACAAAACTAGACACTGCAGACGGGCCACAGTATTTCGGGTGATGCACAGTCACCAGGTGAAAACCTGTAGGCTGTGCATGAGCCCGGAGCATATTATGAAAGATTGCCCAACCTTTGTGCTACAAGTGCGGTGAGAGGGGACATTTTGCTAGGAACTGCAATCCAGTAAGATGCCCAGAGTGTAGGGAGACATTGGATAAATGTGAGTGTTGGATGGAAGGGGAAGGTGAGAGGAGAGAAAATAAGGAGGATGAGCCGGAAAATGAGACACAGGAACAGAAGGATACAGAAGAGGAGCTAACAACGGAGAGACGAGCGAAGACATTATTGAGAAGAAGAATGGTGAAGACGGAACCCAAGATGGAGGATTAGACGGGGCACAGATGGACATATCTTCCACAGATAACATTTTTATTCCTGAGGTGGAAAGCGTCAAACGAAAGACGGAACACAATAAAGACACTGACAGTGAAGGAGAGGCACAGGAGGAGTTGGAGAAGGACAAAGTGAGACAGGGTTAACACGAAGGCGATCTTTTAAGGTAAAACCCAATGTGAAAGCTACAAGGAAAAAGCATTGAAAACTAGTTTAGGGAAAAGTTTCAATAGATATAAAGTGTTAGAGGATTTGGAGGAGGATGAATGAGATGATGGGTTTTAGCTGTTTATTATCTTTTATCTTTTAATGGTTTTAAGTTGTGTGAGTTTCAATGCAAGAGGGCTTATGGATTGGAGGAAATTTGAAAAGATTACAGAAAAATGTAAAGGGGAAGACATTATTGTATTACAAGAAACTAACTGGAAGGAAAATGTGATGATTGATTTTAAAAAGAGATGGGATGGTGGGATTTTATACAATAATGGAGATGGGAGGATTGGGAGAGGAGTGGCTTTTTTAATGAAGCATGATGTTTTTAAAGTAAGTAAAGTTGTTTATAGGGATAAAATAGGGAAATGTATAGTGATCAAGATAAACTGGGATGGAAGAGAATTGATTTTAGTAAATGTACATGCGCCAACGGAGGAGAAGGAAAAGAAGGAGTTTTTTAATGTTTTAGGAATTATTATAAAGAAATACAAGGAAATAATTATGTTGGGGATTTTAACACAGTTTTTAGTAAACGTGATATGGCAGAAGGAATGGTTTTAGAACAGATAGGGGAGAAATGAATTAAAAGCGTTGATGGGAGAAAATAATATGATTGATGTATGGAGAGAAAGGAATGAAAACAAAGTAGAATTTTCAAGGAGACAAATAGTGGGGAATTTTGTGTGCCAAACGAGAATTGATTTTGTTTATGTAATGAGAAATGTGGAGGATTTTATCTTTAAGTATGAAGACGCAAGTTTTAGTGATCATAAGTTTTTATTTTTTAAATTAGATTGGAGTCAAGTGCGCAGAGGGCCAGGGTTATGGATTTTAATTGTTTCTGCTTTTCCTTTCTTCTTTTCCAAATCAAAAAGAACTTTGTGCATTTTTCACCCTCCACCATATATTTTGCCTTACTTCTTAAACTTGCCCCTCATATTCTTTTTCCTCCATTTCTTTCAGTTTCTCCTCTATTCCCATTATCTTTTGGATATCTTTATTGTCCTTTTTCAATTCCTTTCCCAAACTGTCCTTTATTTCTTCTACTTTGTCCCTTTCGTATTTCCTTATTGAACTACAATACTTTATTGAAAACTTTTGATTGAAAACTTTACATTCTCCCACCATTGTCTCTTATCCTCTTCATACATTTCATTTCCCTTTTCCTGTTCAATTATTTCTTTAACTTGTAAAACATATCCTTCTTGTTTAAGCATCTCTGCATTTAAAATCCATAACCCTGGCCCTCTGCGCACTTGACTCAATCTAATTTAAAAAATAAAAACTTATGATCACTAAAACTTGCGTCTTCATACTTAATGTTTTCGATAAAATCCTCCACATTTCTCGTACATAAAACAAAATCAATTCTCGTTTGGCACACAAAATTCCCCACTATTTGTCTCCTTGAAAATTCTACTTTGTTTTCATTCCTTTCTCTCCATACATCAATCATATTATTTTCTCCCATCAACGCTTTTAATTCATTTCTCCCTATCTGTTCTAAAACCATTCCTTCTGCCATATCACGTTTACTAAAAACTGTGTTAAAATCCCCAACATAATTATTTCCTTGTATTTCTTTATAATAATTCCTAAAACATTAAAAAACTCCTTCTTTTCCTTCTCCTCCGTTGGCGCATGTACATTTACTAAAATCAATTCTCTTCCATCCCAGTTTATCTTGATCACTATACATTTCCCTATTTTATCCCTATAAACAACTTTACTTACTTTAAAAACATCATGCTTCATTAAAAAGCCACTCCTCTCCCAATCCTCCCATCTCCATTATTGTATAAAATCCCACCATCCCATCTCTTTTTAAAATCAATCATCACATTTTCCTTCCAGTTAGTTTCTTGTAATACAATAATGTCTTCCCCTTTACATTTTTCTGTAATCTTTTCAAATTTCCTCCAATCCATAAGCCCTCTTGCATTGAAACTCACACAACTTAAAACCATTAAAAAGATAAAAGATAATAAACAGCTAAAACCCATCATCTCATTCATCCTCCTCCAAATCCTCTAACACTTTATATCTATTGAAACTTTTCCCTAAACTAGTTTTCAATGCTTTTTTTTTTTCCTTGTAGCTTTCACATTGGGTTTTACCTTAAAAGATCGCCTTCGTGTTAACCCTGTCTCCACTTTGTCCTTCTCCAACTCCTCCTGTGCCTCTCCTTCACTGTCAGTGTCTTTATTGTGTTCCGTCTTTCGTTTGACGCTTTCCACCTCAGGAATAAAAATGTTATCTGTGGAAGATATGTCCATCTGTGCCCCGTCTAATCCTCCATCTTGGGTTCCGTCTTCACCATTCTTCTTCTCAATAATGTCTTCGCTCGTCTCTCCGTTGTTAGCTCCCTCTTCTGTATCCTTCTGTTCCTGTGTCTCATTTTCCGGCTCATCCTCCTTATTTTCTCTCCTCTCAACTTCCCCTTCCATCCAACACTCACATTTATCCAATGTCTCCCTACACTCTGGGCATCTTACTGGATTGCAGTTCCTAGCAAAATGTCCCCTCTCACCGCACTTGTAGCACATAAAGGTTGGGCAATCTTTCATAATATGCTCCGGGCTCATGCACAGCCTACAGGTTTTCACCTGGTGACTGTGCATCACCCGGAAATACTGTGGCCCGTCTGCAGTGTCTAGTTTTGTGCTATAGGGCAGAGAAGAAACCGCTTTAGGGAATCTTACTTTTAAAAACCTGGTCCCGTCCTCGATGTTAGTGCCCGGATACAATCGTCTTTTAAATCAGAAATGGGGAGAACTCCCCATCCTATCAATTTTCCTAAAATGCTTTCATCCTCCAGATAAGCCGGCACATGCATAAAAGAAACCACATAGTCACGATTTTGTAGCTGGCGGACCTCACATGTAGCTCCATTTATTTCCAGGCCCTCTAATAAAACTTCGCACAGCTCCTCGTTCTCCACCGTCAGCTCATACTCCCCTCCCTGTCTCGGTCTCACCGCCAAAAGTTTTCCTTCCCAACTTTCCCTGCTACTGCCTTAATTATATCCTCTGCCTTTACACCAGTCGCTCTGTCCATATTTACAATTACTGTTGCTTCCTTCATATATTTCTTCTTCCCAAAATTGTTTTTCTTATTACCATCATTTCCATGTCCATCTCTTTGTCCATTTTCCGGTCCATTGTCATTATTAGTGCGTGTCCCTCCAGCCATTTCCAAGTCGTCCACAGTAGATCCGTCCATTTTCACAAAAACAAAGACAAAAACCACCTTCCAGACAGCTGTAAGCCTCTGTTGGGTGGTTTAAAACAAACACAAAAAAACAAAACTAACAATGAACAAGTTAGTCAAACTAATTAAACTAATTACAAAGAAAAAACAAACAAATTTCGGGAGAGCCTTCCTCTCCCAACTGTAGCCAAAACACTTCCTGTTTGCATACAAACTCCCAACCAACAGGGGGCGTTTTCAGGGTGGTGTGGCCGTAGGGTATTAGAACAGTTGAAAATACAGCTGTTATTGATTTCTTCACTGCATAATTAACTTTTGATTGATTGTTTCTTCCCGCCATGAAAATAACAAAATGCTTACAACACTAGATATTCCTAGGCGGTCTCCCATCCAAGTACTAACCAAGCCCGACCCTGTTTGGCTTCCGAGATCGGGCGTTTTCAGGGTGGTGTGGCCGTAAGCTATTAGAAGAGTTGAAATTACAGCTCTTATTGATTTCTTCACTGCATAATTAACTTTTTGATTGATTGTTTCTTCCCGCCATGAAAATAACAAAATGCTTACAACACTAGATATTCCTAGGCGGTCTCCCATCTAAGTACTAACCAAGCCCAACCCTGCTTGGCTTCCGAGATCAGACGAGATCAGGCGTTTTCAGGGTGGTGTGGCCGTAAGCTATTAGAAAGTTGAAATTACAGCTCTTATTGATTTCTTCACTGCATAATTAACTTTTTGATTGTTTGTTTCTTCCCGCCAAGAAAATAACAAAATGCTTACAACACTAGATATTCCCAGGCGGTCTCCCATCCAAGTACTAACCAAGCCCGACCCTGTTTGGTTTCCGAGATCAGGCGTTTTCAGGGTGGTGTGGCCGTAGGGTATTAGAACATTTGAAAATACAGCTGTTATTGATTTCTTCACTGCATAATTAACTTTTTGATTGATTGTTTCTTCCCGCCAAGAAAATAACAAAATGCTTACAACACTAGATATTCCTAGGCGGTCTCCCATCCAAGTACTAACCAAGCCCGACCCTGCTTGGCTTCCGAGATCAGACGAAATCGGGCGATTTCAGGGTGGTGTGGCCGTAAGCTATTAGAAAAGTTGAAATTACAGCTCTTATTGATTTCTTCACTGCATAATTAACTTTTTGATTGTTTGTTTCTTCCCGCCAAGAAAATAACAAAATGCTTACAACACTAGATATTTCCTAGGCGGTCTCCCATCCAAGTACTAACCAAGCCCGACCCTGTTTGGCTTCCGAGATCAGGCGTTTTCAGGGTGGTGTGGCCGTAGGGTATTAGAAAATTTGAAAATACAGCTGTTATTGATTTCTTCACTGCATAATTAACTTTTTGATTGATTGTTTCTTCCCGCCAAGAAAATAACAAAATGCTTACAACACTAGATATTCCTAGGCGGTCTCCCATCCAAGTACTAACCAAGCCCGACCCTGCTTGGCTTCCGAGATCAGGCGGGCGTTTTCAGGGTGGTGTGGCCGTAAGCTATTAGAAAAGTTGAAATTACAGCTCTTATTGATTTCTTCACTGCATAATTAACTTTTTGATTGATTGTTTCTTCCCGCCAAGAAAATAACAAAATGCTTACAACACTAGATATTCCTAGGCGGTCTCCCATCCAAGTACTAACCAAGCCCGACCCTGTTTGGCTTCCGAGATCGGGCGTTTTCAGGGTGGTGTGGCCGTAAGCTATTAGAAAAGTTGAAATTACAGCTCTTATTGATTTCTTCACTGCATAATTAACTTTTTGATTGTTTGTTTCTTCCCGCCAAGAAAATAACAAAATGCTTACAACACTAGATATTTCCAGGCGGTCTCCCATCCAAGTACTAACCAAGCCCGACCCTGTTTGGTTTCCGAGATCAGGCGTTTTCAGGGTGGTGTGGCCGTAAGGTATTAGAACATTTGAAAATACAGCTGTTATTGATTTCTTCACTGCATAATTAACTTTTTGATTGATTGTTTCTTCCCGCCAAGAAAATAACAAAATGCTTACAACACTAGATATTCCTAGGCGGTCTCCCATCCAAGTACTAACCAAGCCCGACCCTGCTTGGCTTCCGAGATCAGACGAGATCGGGCGTTTTCAGGGTGGTGTGGCCGTAAGCTATTAGAAAAGTTGAAATTACAGCTCTTATTGATTTCTTCACTGCATAATTAACTTTTTGATTGATTGTTTCTTCCCGCCAAGAAAATAACAAAATGCTTACAACACTAGATATTTCCAGGCGGTCTCCCATCCAAGTACTAAGCCCGACCCTGTTTGGTTTTCGAGATCAGGCGTTTTCAGGGTGGTGTGGCCGTAAGGTATTAGAACATTTGAAAATACAGCTGTTATTGATTTCTTCACTGCATAATTAACTTTTTGATTGATTGTTTCTTCCCGCCAAGAAAATAACAAAATGCTTACAACACTAGATATTCCTAGGCGGTCTCCCATCCAAGTACTAACCAAGCCCGACCCTGCTTGGCTTCCGAGATCAGACGAGATCGGGCGTTTTCAGGGTGGTGTGGCCGTAAGCTATTAGAAAAGTTGAAATTACAGCTCTTATTGATTTCTTCACTGCATAATTAACTTTTTGATTGATTGTTTCTTCCCGCCAAGAAAATAACAAAATGCTTACAACACTAGATATTCCTAGGCGGTCTCCTATCCAAGTACTAACCAAGCCCGACCATGTTTGGCTTCCGAGATCAGGCGAGATCGGGCGATTTCAGGGTGGTGTGGCCGTAAGCTATTAGAAAAGTTGAAATTACAGCTCTTATTGATTTCTTCATTGCATAATTAACTTTTTGATTGATTGTTTCTTCCCGCCAAGAAAATAACAAAATGCTTACAACACTAGATATTCCTAGGCGGTCTCCCATCCAAGTACTAACCAAGCCCAACCCTGCTTGGCTTCCGAGATCAGACGAGATCGGGCGTTTTCAGGGTGGTGTGGCCGTAAGCTATTAGACAAGTTGAAATTACAGCTCTTATTGATTTCTTCACTGCATAATTAACTTTTTGATTGATTGTTTCTTCCCGCCAAGAAAATAACAAAATGCTTACAACACTAGATATTCCTAGGCGGTCTCCCATCCAAGTACTAACCAAGCCCAACCCTGCTTGGCTTCCGAGATCAGACGAGATCAGGCGTTTTCAGGGTGGTGTGGCCGTAAGCTATTAGAAAAGTTGAAATTACAGCTCTTATTGATTTCTTCACTGCATAATTAACTTTTTGATTGTTTGTTTCTTCCCGCCAAGAAAATAACAAAATGCTTACAACACTAGATATTTCCAGGCGGTCTCCCATCCAAGTACTAACCAAGCCCGACCCTGTTTGGTTTCCGAGATCAGGCGTTTTCAGGGTGGTGTGGCCGTAGGGTATTAGAACATTTGAAAATACAGCTGTTATTGATTTCTTCACTGCATAATTAACTTTTTGATTGATTGTTTCTTCCCGCCAAGAAAATAACAAAATGCTTACAACACTAGATATTCCTAGGCGGTCTCCCATCCAAGTACTAACCAAGCCCGACCCTGCTTGGCTTCCGAGATCAGACGAGATCGGGCGTTTTCAGGGTGGTGTGGCCGTAAGCTATTAGAAAAGTTGAAATTACAGCTCTTATTGATTTCTTCACTGCATAATTAACTTTTTGATTGATTGTTTCTTCCCGCCAAGAAAATAACAAAATGCTTACAACACTAGATATTCCTAGGCGGTCTCCCATCCAAGTACTAACCAAGCCCGACCCTGTTTGGCTTCCGAGATCAGGCGTTTTCAGGGTGGTGTGGCCGTAGGGTATTAGAACATTTGAAAATACAGCTGTTATTGATTTCTTCACTGCATAATTAACTTTTTGATTGATTGTTTCTTCCCGCCAAGAAAATAACAAAATGCTTACAACACTAGATATTCCTAGGCGGTCTCCCATCCAAGTACTAACCAAGCCCGACCCTGCTTGGCTTCCGAGATCAGACGAGATCGGGCGTTTTCAGGGTGGTGTGGCCGTAAGCTATTAGAAAAGTTGAAATTACAGCTCTTATTGATTTCTTCACTGCATAATTAACTTTTTGATTGATTGTTTCTTCCCGCCATGAAAATAACAAAATGCTTACAACACTAGATATTCCTAGGCGGTCTCCCATCCAAGTACTAACCAAGCCCGACCCTGTTTGGCTTCCGAGATCAGACGAGATCGGGCGTTTTCAGGGTGGTGTGGCCGTAAGCTATTAGAAAAGTTGAAATTACAGCTCTTATTGATTTCTTCACTGCATAATTAACTTTTTGATTGATTGTTTCTTCCCGCCATGAAAATAACAAAATGCTTACAACACTAGATATTCCTAGGCGGTCTCCCATCCAAGTACTAACCAAGCCCAACCCTGCTTGGCTTCCGAGATCAGACGAGATCGGGCGTTTTCAGGGTGGTGTGGCCGTAAGCTATTAGAAAAGTTGAAATTACAGCTCTTATTGATTTCTTCACTGCATAATTAACTTTTTGATTGATTGTTTCTTCCCGCCAAGAAAATAACAAAATGCTTACAACACTAGATATTTCCAGGCGGTCTCCCATCCAAGTACTAACCAAGCCCGACCCTGTTTGGTTTCCGAGATCAGGCGTTTTCAGGGTGGTGTGGCCGTAGGGTATTAGAACATTTGAAAATACAGCTGTTATTGATTTCTTCACTGCATAATTAACTTTTTGATTGATTGTTTCTTCCCGCCAAGAAAATAACAAAATGCTTACAACACTAGATATTCCTAGGCGGTCTCCCATCCAAGTACTAACCAAGCCCGACCCTGCTTGGCTTCCGAGATCAGACGAGATCGGGCGTTTTCAGGGTGGTGTGGCCGTAAGCTATTAGAAAAGTTGAAATTACAGCTCTTATTGATTTCTTCACTGCATAATTAACTTTTTGATTGATTGTTTCTTCCCGCCATGAAAATAACAAAATGCTTACAACACTAGATATTCCCAGGCGGTCTCCCATCCAAGTACTAACCAAGCCCAACCCTGCTTGGCTTCCGAGATCAGACGAGATCGGGCGTTTTCAGGGTGGTGTGGCCGTAAGCTATTAGAAGAGTTGAAATTACAGCTGTTATTGATTTCTTCACTGCATAATTAACTTTTTGATTGATTGTTTCTTCCCGCCAAGAAAATAACAAAATGCTTACAACACTAGATATTCCTAGGCGGTCTCCCATCCAAGTACTAACCAAGCCCGAACCTGCTTGGCTTCCGAGATCAGACGAGATCGGGCGTTTTCAGGGTGGTGTGGCCGTAAGCTATAGAAACAAGTTGAAATTACAGCTCTTATTGATTTCTTCACTGCATAATTAACTTTTTGATTGTTTGTTTCTTCCCGCCAAGAAAATAACAAAATGCTTACAACACTAGATATTCCCAGGCGGTCTCCCATCCAAGTACTAACCAAGCCCAACCCTGCTTGGCTTCCGAGATCAGACGAGATCGGGCGTTTCAGGGTGGTGTGGCCGTAAGCTATTAGAAAAGTTGAAATTACAGCTCTTATTGATTTCTTCACTGCATAATTAACTTTTTGATTGATTGTTTCTTCCCGCCAAGAAAATAACAAAATGCTTACAACACTAGATATTCCTAGGCGGTCTCCCATCCAAGTACTAACCAAGCCCAACCCTGCTTGGCTTCCGAGATCAGACGAGATCGGGCGTTTTTTTTTTTTTTTTTTTTCTTTATTTATCAAAAACACATATTCAATTTACAACACTTATTCCATCTGAGGACATGGACATGATACAAACAGCATATGAATCATGTCAACAACAAATAAAAAGTGTATGTGACAAAGAAGCCTTCCAGGGCCTGCCTGGACGCTCTCTGTCAACGACAAAAGGAAATAAAAGAACTGTAAAAATACGAACCTAACCCCTATTACATACCAAGCATCAGACCAGGTCTTACGGGTGCCTTGCTGCTCTCGGTCAAAACAAAAAAGGAAAAAAAACATTCTATAAATTAAAACATAAGTCCCCAGATCCAATCACCATCAGTAAAGTGTTGTTTCTTACAAAATTCTCCCCGAAATCCTCCCTCCCAAGTGTGAACACCAACCGGACATTTTTCCTAAACAGTGACACAAACAACTCCCACACCCTCATCACTTTTGCATCATAAAATGCTGCATTTCTCCTACATACAATTGCATAACGAACATGACTCAACACAAAATTGACCAAATGCACATTTACCCCTTTCACTTCCCGAATATACCAAACAACAACATTTTCCTCCACTCATCACCATTCACAACTTTGATCCCACAATGTACATGTAACATCTCCTTGACCTTCTCAAAAAATACATACAACAAAGGACATTCAAAAAAGTAGTGATTAAACAATTCATCTGCTCCTTTACATACATCACACACTCTACTTATAGTCCTATCAATTTGGTGTAACACCACCTTTGTGAAAATCCTATTGTGCCGTATTTTAAAATCATTGTGCTCACACTCAATGCTGTTATATTTCACCCTCAGATTACTCCACACTTTACTCACATCAAAATTCGCAAACACCTTTTGCCACACCTTCTCTGAGGCCGGCCTCTCCATCTGATCACCCAGTAATTCCATATACACTCCTTTTGTTTTGACAGTTTCAAACTTCACATCCTTCTGCAACCTCCCTACGTTTAACTCTACCATCCTTTCTGAGGTCCCTAACTCCCTCTGCCCTAACATAAATTGTTTCCACTCTGGACATATGCTTTCCTTAATTTTCCGATACATCCCTACAATTACCTGTCGTCTCACATCCTTATTTACTCTTCTGAGTTGTATTATGATGTCCTTTTCAATTTTGAAATCTTTATTATTTTCTGCTAGCAAATGTCTGACCTGTTTAACTCCAGCTTGTTCAAAATACTTGCTGACCAACATGTTGTTGTTGTGTAATATTTTGGGATTAAAAACAGTGGTTGATTTATAACCTCGTCTTTATCCACACATGTATACCTCACAAACTTTAAATATTTCCCCATGCTTCAAACACCTCCCTGTAAAAGTATGACATCTCCTCACACCTTGGTTTGTTAAACACCATTAAAAGACCATTCACACCACATCCACCAAACCTGTGCAGATAATCCTTAAAGAAGCTCATCCAACAATATTCATCTTTACCATACAGATATTTCTTTATTGTTTTCACCCTCAGTGCTTTTTCTTCATCTCCACATCTATCAACTTCAAACCCCCATCTTTGTACCCATTTATTAAAACTTTGTGCTTAATCTTTGCCGGCTTTCCGTCCCACACAAAACTGTCTATTTCCCTGTTTAACTCCTTCACCACCCACAAAGGTAAATCCAGTGCACTCAAAACATGGTTCACCTGTGACAAAAACAGACAATTCGTTACCACCACCTTTCCCCTAAGACTCAACCTTCTCATCCTCCAGAAACGCAAAACCTGTTTCATCTTATTTATAACTCCTGTCCATGTTACATCGCGTGCCTCTTTTTCATTCACACCCACATACACCCCTAACACTTTAATCATTCCTGTAGCCACGGTCAACGGTAAATCACATCCTCCCATATCCACATTACCTACCCTCAGAATTTCTGATTTTCCTAAATTCACTTTTGCTCCTGATGCTTTCCCATACTTTCCTACTAAGTCAAACACCCTCTTCACACTAGCCAAATCCCTCACTGTTATGTTTGTGTCATCTGCATATTGGTGAATTATGCTCCTACCTCCGCCAGGAATATTGATACCTCGTACATAATGATCTTTCTTTAAAATGGTGGATAATGGTTCTGCTGTAATGCTGTAGAGTAAAGCGGACAACGGGCATCCCTGCCTCACCGATCTCTCTAACCTAAAACTGTCTGTCACTACCCCATTGCATTTAACCTTACTCTTTGCACTATTATATAATAACTTAACCCACTGCACTAATCTATTCCCAAACCCGTATCTCTCTAAAACCTTGAACATAAACTCATGCTCTACTCTATCAAACGCTTTATTAAAGTCCACACTAATCACTATCCCTCCCTCTACTTTCATATGTCTAACTACATCCCTGACTGACCCAATAATGTCCGCTATATCTCTACCCGGAATGCCATATGCCTGCGTTGATGAAATGATTGATCCTGCTACTGACTTCATCCGATTTGCTAAAACCCGCGCCAATATTTTATAGTCTGTATTTAATAAACTTATACCCCTGTAATTCCCTAACTGTAACTTACTTCCCTTTTTCTTATAAATAAGTGTGATTAACCCGGTAGCCATTTCCTCACTAACCCGCTCTCTATATTCCATTTCTCTATAAACCACTAACAAAATCGGACCCACTACATCCCCAAAACACTTGTAGAATTCACTCGGCAGCCCATCTGAGCCAGGACTTTTGCCATTAGACAGACTTTTAATAGCCGCTTCCACTTCAATCAATGAGATATCTCTGTCACACTCTTCCCTCTCCCCATCTGACAACTTAGCCTCCACAATCTTTAATATCTCCTCTACACTATCTTTCTCCACCTTCCCTTTTTTAAACAAATTACTGTAAAACCGCTGTACCGTTTCCAACACCCCTACATAATCCTCTACTATCTCCCCATCCTCATTTTCAATCCTATCTATGTATGTCCGACTCTGTTTCTGTTTTTCTAAACCCAAAAAAAAAAAAAGATGTGCATTTTTCCCTTCGACCGCGTACTGTGCCCGGCTTCTAATAATAGCTCCTTTACATTTTTCTTTTTCATATGCTTCCAGCCTTCCTTTTATTTCGACGTAATTTGTTATATCCCTATTTGGGAATGAATCAATTTGTTGCAATTCATACGCCAAACTCTCCTCAACAAACATTCTTCCCTTTTCCTCTCCTTACTCCTTTTAATGCAATACCTCATACTTAAATATTTCACTTGTTTTTTTACATTTTCCCACCATTCACACACATCTCTTTCATATAACTCACACTCCATTTGTATTCTAACACATTCATATATCATCTCTCTGTACTCTTTTTCTGCCAACACACTCGCATTTAAACACCAAACCCCCTCCTCTCCCTTTCTGTCCGTCCCCTAACCTAAACGTGAGCGCTGCATGATCACTGTATCCTGTATATCTATATTCTAAATTGTTAAACTTGTTAACAATGTCTCTAAAGCCCAAACACAAATCAATACGACTTTGCTTTAGCACCCCCTCCACTATCTGCCTCCTTGAGAATTCCCTCTTGTTTGCATTTCCCACCCTCCATACATCAATCAAATTATTGTTCTCCAAAATCTTAAAGAAAACCTTCCGCGCTGAGTCTGGTCGAAATCTGTCCACCCTATAAACGTCCAGCTTTGTACAGATCACATTAAAATCACCCACCACAATACAATTCCCTGTACAATGCCTCTCCAAAGAAACAAAAAACTCCCCTTTTGTTTTTCCCATTAGGTGCATATACATTAATCAGTCTGAATGTCACATTATTTATATCAAACTCTATCACTATCACCCTCCCTTTGCCATCATTAAATATTTCTCTTACATTTTCCACTACATTTTCCTTGATTCGTATGGCTACCCCACATGATTTTTCCGTCCCACAATTAACAAATAACATACCCCACATTTTTGCTTAATGTCCGGTATTTTATCCTGTGTCCATTTTGTTTCTTGCAAAACTAGGATATCCGATGTAAACGTTCCCAGGACCTCCTCCAGCTTCGACTCATTCCTGAGCCCATTTATGTTAATAGAGGTGAATGTGACCATCGAAACCCAAATACAAAGAGTGTATATTGCTGTATGAATCATGATTTCACTTTCCCTTTCTTCCTCTCTCTCTTTGTCATCCCACCCGCCCGTCTGCCGGACTGTTCTAGAAGTGCCCTCTTCCTCCCACCCGGGGCCTCCAAAGACACCCCCACCGACTCCATACTGTCCATCTCATCTACCCATCCTGTTGCATCCCTTGTGTTGGGGAAAGCGGCATGTGCTTCAGCTCGATTGCCCGTCATATTATCTGATATTATTGCCTTCTGCACTCCCGACTCAATGGTGGGACAACTTCCAGTATTCAGGCGTGCGGCTCCTGGAGGTACAGTGCCCTGAGGAGGACTGCCACCTCCCTTCACCTTCACACCATCTTCAACTGTACTCTCCACACACACCAGGTCTAAATCTTTCAGTGCCGCCATTTCACTGTCCCTGCTGTAGGACATTTCCATCCCAGCGCTCTCACCAGCCTCAGCAATCACCAACGAGCTACCACCACTTCCGCACCCTGCCACTGCATTGCTTTTCCCTGTTCCCTCTCCGTTTGTCCACTCCTCCATTTCACCCTCTTCTTCACTGTCCTCTGTGCTTGACCCACTTTCTTCATCGCTCAGTAGGAGAACGCTCTCTTCCTCATCCCCTCTTTACACACACAGTCCACATTCCCACACTCTTTTGCATTCCGGCTCAAACTGCTCACACTCCCTCGCATAATGTCCTTGCTTCCCACACTTCCTACATAAAAATCTGGACAATCCTGCACAATGTGACCTGGCTGTATGCATTCTACACACCCTCACCTGCCGATCGTGAATGACACGAAAGTATTGTGCACCTTCTTCTGTATCAAACCGAGTTGAGTAAGGCAGCGATTTGACAGTGTCAGTAAAATTTTACCTTTCACAAACCGTGTACCCTCCACAATCCTTGTCCCAGGCCACATTCTCCTCTTAATGGGTGAAATCGCTCCTACCCCCAGTCACCAAGTTTTTTCCAAATGTCCTCATCCCTAATGTAGACTGGCAATCCAATAAATGATACCACCATCTCATCGTTCGTTAAGTCCTTTGCCATGACGCTTGTGTTTTTAATTTTAAAAACCATCCATAAGCTTCTGTTTCCCATTTAGGTGATTCATCGTCACTTCATACTTATTAATCCCACAATAACGGCATCCCAATACAAGACCACATATATCCTTGATGGCCCTCAATAACTCACATTGTTATTTTATCCTCTCCAACAAGCTCTACCTTCACTGTGAGCTCCTTTGCTGTAAGCCAGTTCTCTTTCCGCTGTGTAAGAATCTCCTTCACTCCTTCCAGCTCTCTCCGCCTGCTCCATGTCACCCTCCTCTTCTCCATATCAGCCGCTTGTTACTCGCTCGTCTCCGCCTTCTCTTTTCACTGCAATACCTCCTTCATTATTTTGTCTTCTGGTGGTATTTACTGCTCTATCGTCCGCCATCTCTTCCGTCAAACAATTGACTTACTCCCAGACGTTGACACAGCAACAAAAAATTGAAAAAATAAATTTCCCCCAAACAGCAAAGCTGTCGGGGGAACAACCACTTAAATAATAAAACCACTGACTAACCAAATTCTACAAAACGAAATTCTCTGATCAAACGAAAAAAAAAAAAAAATACCAAACAAACAC
>CM055737.1:15056944-15073559 GCA_029465975.1 Dallia pectoralis | reverse complement strand
GATTAGAGCCTGGAGTCGATCGCAGGAGATTAGAGCCTGGAGTCGATCGGAGGAGATTAGAGCCTGGAGTCGATCGCAGGAGATTAGAGCCTGGAGTCGATCGCAGGAGACTTCTAGAGCCTTGAGTCGATCGTGCAGGAGATTAGAGCCTGGAGTCGATCGCAGGAGATTAGAGCCTGGAGCCGATCGCAGGAGATTAGAGCCTGGAGTCGATCGGAGGAGATTAGAGCCTGGAGTCGATCGGAGGAGATTAGAGCCTGAGTCGATCATAGGCGAATCGAGTCTGGAGTTTATCAGAGCCAAATCGGAGTCTGAGCTTATCAGAGTCTGGAGTTTATCAGAGGCGACAGAGGCTGACGTGGTGTTTAGGAGGTTCTTTATGTTGACTACAATTTGACTGCTCTGAGGAGGCACACAGGTCGAACCCTTGACCATGACTCCCTGACCTGGTTTTTGTCTCCTGTGTGACCTGGTCATTGGGGGCAATGTCCGTTCTCAGGAAAACTAAGCGATCTTCTCAGCTTCTGTCATTAACATGCTTAAGCTGGTGAGTTTCGGTCTGTGTGTCTGTGTATGTGTGTGTGTGTGTGTGTGTGTGTGTGTGTGTGTGTGTGTGTGTGTGTGTGTGTGTGTGTGTGTGTCATGATGGGTAATACGTGTTTCAGAAGTACTAATGTCATTATGGGTAATACGTGTTTCAGAAGTACTAATGTCATAATGGGTAATACGTGTTTCAGAAGTACTAATGTGTAATGTGTATCCTTACAAGAAATTGAATTTACTGAATGTATTTAGAAAGCAATATATTTCACACCATGCCCCATCAATTTTCTGTGTTTTTCCCATATGTGTGCCAGTCTGTCTTTACAGTACAGTTATCAGTGGTGGGGATGTGTCTGTGTGTTTATGTGTGTGCCAGTCTCATCCTCCATACAGTACAGTTATCAGTGGTAAGGATGTGTCTGTGTGTTTATGTGTGTGCCAGTCTGTCTTTACAGCACAGTTATCAGTGGTAAGGATGTGTCTGTGTGTTTGTGTGTGTGCCAGTCTGTCTCTACAGTACAGCTATCAGTGGTAAGTGATGTGTCTGTGTGTTTATGTGTACAACTGTCTTTACAGTACAGTTATCAGTGGTGGGGATGTGTCTGTGTATTTATGTGTGCCAGTCTGTCCCTACAGGTACAGTTATCAGTGGTAGTGATGTCTGTGTGTGCCAGTCTGTCTTTACAGTACAGTTATCAGTGGTGGGGATGTGTCTGTGTGTTTGTGTGCCAGTCTGTCTTTACAGTACAGTTATCAGTGGTGGGGATGTGTCTGTGTGTTTGTGTGCCAGTCTGTCTCTACAGTACAGTTATCAGTGGTAAGGATGTGTCTGTGTGTTTGTGTGCCAGTCTGTCTCTACAGTACAGTTATCAGTGGTAAGGATGTGTCTGTGTGTTTATGTGTGCCAGTCTGTCTCTACAGTACAGTTATCAGTGGTAAGGATGTGTCTGTGTGTTTATGTGTGCCAGTCTGTCTTTACAGTACAGTTATCAGTGGTAAGGATGTGTCTGTGTGTTTATGTGTGCCAGTCTGTCTCTACAGTACAGTTATCAGTGGTAAGGATGTGTCTGTGTGTTTATGTGTGCCAGTCTGTCTTTACAGTACAGTTATCAGTGGTGGGGATGTGTCTGTGTATTTATGTGTGTGCCAGTCTGTCTCACAGTACAGTTATCAGTGGTGGGGATGTGTCTGTGTGTTTATGTGTGCCAGTCTGTCTCTACAGTACAGTTATCAGTGGTAAGGATGTGTCTGTGTGTTTATGTGTGCCAGTCTGTCTTACAGTACAGTTATCAGTGGATATATTTTGTGAAATATCATATAACATATTCAACTATGTACATGAGAACTAGGACTGATTATGTTCAGGTTTTACAGCAGGACCCAGGCATTGTTGACTTGGCATTTCGGTGCGTGTGCATGTGCGTGTGCGCGTGTGCGTGTGCGAGAGTAAGGGCGTGTGAGACATTTTGAAAGGTTGTCTTAACATGTTGTATTTGTAGAACAGCTTGGTCCACAACCTTACTGAACACACAGTGTGTGTACAGAGACATGGAAATATCACATTCCGTGTGTGTGTGTGTATATATGTGTAAGTGTGCATGTGCGTGTAAAGCAGACCATGTAATTGGTCATGACAACCCCTGATTAGACTTGCTGCTGCTGTCACCTGATAAACCAGCAAGTCGTTGTGCTCTAAATGATGATGTCAATGCTTCACTGTTTCTTCTCTCAAATCACTCAGACAATAAATCAAATTTGGTCTATGAAGCCCATTTTACAACAAAATGGTCACAAAGTGCTGTGCGTGCGTCAGTGCTGTGCGTGCGTGTGTGCATGCGTGTGGGAGGAGCTGGGTCGGATGGAGGAGTTGGGACAACAGTTTGGTGTTTCTCTGTCAAGCAAGCGTGAGATTTATGCCAGGGTGACTCTACTCCTCCACCCAAAGTTCCTGCAATCACATCTTGTCTGCATTCGTGTGTGTTTTGGAGGGTCATCTCTGCCCCAGGTGATCTAAACAAAGACTTGTCCCTAAAGGTCTGAGTGGGAGGAAGCTAGTGCTAGTTTCCATGGCCAACTATGAGCCCCACCTCCTCCTCCAGTTTACCTGCTTTAGGTGTTTTTTAAACCTGTGGGTCATACCCCTCAAAGGAGTAAGATAAGCTATAGAGAGGGAGGGAGAGAGAGACGGAGAGAGGGAGAGACAGACGGGAGAGAGGAGAGACTGAGAGAGAGGGAGGAGAGACAGATGGAGAGAGAGGGAGAGAGACTGAGAGAGAGATTCTGAGGTGGTTCTGTAGATTTTGGAGTTGACAGTCTGCCTTAAGACGGACATTTAATTTTGGCCAGTTTGTTGCTAACCTCTCTCTCTGTCTGTCTCTCTCCTTGTCTATTTCTGCTCTCTCTCAATTGTATTGCTTTTTCCTGACGATAAATGCCTGTAAATATTGCCAAAGCATCACTAGAATATACATTTGTCTAAAATAATAAAAACCAATGCATTTTGTAGAGGTAACACAAATACGAACAGAAATGTGTCATAGTAGAACAATAGAATGATAGCGTAAAGGCCAATACAAATGAATTAATTTAATTAAATAATCATAAAAAATAATAATAATGTACTACAACAATAAATTCCAATTCAAATCACCCACTGAAACTCATATCATGAGTTTATTGCCAATGAATACAGGTGTAGTTAGTGTTCCTCTGGACAATAGGTTAGTGTTCCTCTGGACAATACAGGTGTAGTTAGTGTTCCTCTGGACAATACAAGGTGTAGTTAGTGTTCCTCTGGACAATACAGGTGTAGTTAGTGTTCCTCTGGACAATACAGGTGTAGTTAGTGTTCCTCTGGACAATACAGGTGTAGTTAGTGTTCCTCTGGACAATACAGGTGTAGTTAGTGTTCCTCTGGACAATACCCAGGTGTAGTTAGTGTTCTCTGGACAATACAGGTGTAGTTAGTGTTCTCTGGACAATACAGGTGTAGTTAGTGTTCCTGTTACAGGTGTAGTTAGTGTTCTCTGGACAATACAGGTGTAGTTAGTGTTCCTCTGGACAATACAGGTGTAGTTAGTGTCCTCTGGACATACAGGTGTAGTTAGTGTCCCTCTGGACAATACAGGTGCCAGTTAGTGTCCCCTCTGAACAATACAGGTGTAGTTAGTGTCCCTCTGGACCATACAGGTGTGATTAGTGTCCCTCTGGACAATACAGGTGTAGTTAGTGTCCCTCTGGACAATACAGGTGTAGTTAGTGTCCCTCTGAACAATACAGGTGTAGTTAGTGTCCTCTGGACAATACAGGTGTAGTTAGTGTCCCTCTTGACAATACAGGCGTAGTTAGTGTCCCTCTGGACAATGCAGTCGTAGTTAGTGTTCTTCTGGATAATGCAGGCGTAGTTAGTGTTCTTCTGGACAATACAGGTGTAGTTGGTACCCCTACTCATCTCACTGTACACTGTCTATCAGCACCAGCTCTCCTCATGGCTGTGTTCTGTCCCCCTACTCATCTCACTGTACACTGATTATCAGCACCAGCTCTCCTCATGGCTGTGTTCTGTCCCCCTACTCATCTTACTGTACACTGATTATCAGCACCGGCTCTCCTCATGGCTGTGTTCTGTCCCCCTACTCATCTCACTGTACACTGATTATCCTTTTGCTCTCCTCATGGCTGTGTTCTGTCCCCTACTCATCTCACTGTACACTTATTATCAGCACTGGCTCTCCTCATGGCTGTGTTCTGTCCCCCTACTCATCTCACTGTACACTGATTATCCTTTCGGCTCTCCTCATGGCTGTGTTCTGTCCCCTACTCATCTCACTGTACACTGATTCAGCACCGGCTCTCCTCATGGCTGTGTTCTGTCCCCCTACTCATCTCACTGTACACTGATTATCAGCACCGCTCTCCCTCATGGCTGTGTTCTGTCCCCCTACTCATCTCACTGTACACTGATTATCAGCACCGGCTCTCCTCATGGCTGTGTTCTGTCCCCCTACTCATCTCCACTGTACACTGTCTATCTTTCAGCTCCCTCACTGGCTGTGTTCTGTCCCCTACTCATCTCACTGTACACTGATTATCACTTTGGCTCTCCTCGTGGCTGTGTTCTCCCCTACTCATCTCACTGTACACTGTCTATCAGCACCAGCTCTCCTCATGGCTGTGTTCTGTCCCCCTACTCATCTCTCTGTTCACTGACTGTCAACTGTAGCAACTCCAATCACCACTCTGTCAAAAGCGTCTGAAGTTTGCAGACACAAAGTCTGCCTACAGGGAAAGATTGACCATCTGGTGGCCTGGTGCAGTCTGAGCAACTTAGAGCTCAACACTCAAAAGACAGTGGAGATGAGAGTGGACTTTAGAAGTCCAGCAGCTCTTTGTCCCATCGTCCTGGGTGTCTCCCCAGTGAACTCTGTGGAGTCCTTTCACTTCCTGGGAAACACAATCGATACAGGACCTCAAGTGGGAGCTGAACATCACCTCTCTCACAAGGCAGCTTAAAAAGTTCAAACTGTCAAAGACTATGACGGTTAACTTTTTAAGCTGCTTTCATCAAGTCCATCCTGACCTCCTCCATTACTCTCTGGTACGCTGCAGCCA
The DNA here is from genome assembly GCA_029465975.1 of Dallia pectoralis. Taxonomy (NCBI): domain Eukaryota; kingdom Metazoa; phylum Chordata; class Actinopteri; order Esociformes; family Umbridae; genus Dallia; species Dallia pectoralis. The sequence goes on along the minus strand of CM055737.1, from coordinate 15,068,405 downwards.
CTGTCAAGGTTAAGGGGGCAGAAAATGCATCTGCTCTGCAGAAGGTAATTGGCTGCACTCTGCGTCTCTATACCTACACCTCCAGAATGCTGTGGCAAGCAACAATTCGGGCCGATCTCTCACCCTGGAAATGGACTTTCCTGAGAACTCTCCCCTCTGTCAGGGAGGTTGGCTATCAAGACCAAAACCTCTCACCACAAGAAACTAACTATAGCCTGATCGCATTTTCCAGTCAATAATGACAGTCGTATTCGTGTCTATATTATTCGTGTCTATGTTTACAACTTGTGTTAATTGCTGAACCAACGGTCCAGCATCCAATTCTATGTTTGTTGTAAACTAACACATGTCAATAAAGCTCATTCCTACGTCAGGTTGGGTTTTTACTTTTTGTCCATTTTTTTTTGTTGATATTTTTTCAGCATGAAATATATTTTAACATGAAATATATTTTTAGTCCAATTGTTATGGTCATGTATTTTTTTGCTCCAATCTCCAGAGCAAAGAGCAGTTCTGCTGTCTCCATGAGATGAATCCCTCTGACCCTCCACCGCGCCGCTCCCTTCCCTCGTCCTCCTCTTCCCTCGCTGTCTCCGAGCCCTGTGACTCCGCCCCCACTCGCAGTGGCCGCCCAGAGACAGCTGTCACATGCTGACAAACTACGGAAGGTTATTAGTGAACTAGTCGAGACGGAGAGAACATATGTCAAGGTGAGTAATTATGGTGTAGGTGTGGGGTTGGTGTCGGGTGGGGTTGGTGTAGGGGTGGGGTTTGGTGTAGGGGTGGGGTGATGTAGGGGGGGGTTGGTGGCCAGGGTGGTGGGGTGGGGTGGGGTTGGTGTAGGGGTGGGGTGGTGTAGGGTTGGTGTAGGGGGTGGGGGTGGTGTAGGGGTGGGGTGGTGTGAGGTGGGGTGTAGGGAGTGGTGTTGGGGTAGGGGTGGTGGTGGTGGTGGGGTGGTGTAGGGGTGACCCGGTGGTGTAGGGGTGGGGGGTGGTGTGAGGGGGTGGGGTTAGTGTAGGGGTGGTGTGGGGTTGGTGTTGGGGTAGGGGGTGGGGTTGGTGTAGGGGTGGTGTGGGGTTGGTGTTGGGGTAGGGTTGGTGTAGGGGGTGGTGTTGGGGTAGGGGTAGTGTAGGGGGTGGTGTTGGGGGTGGTCAGGGTTGGGGGTTGGTGTAGGGGTAGGGTTGGTGTAGGGGTGGTGTCGGGTGGGGTTGGTGTAGGGGTAGGGGTGGTGTAGGGGTGTGGGTGGGTTAGGGTGGGGGTGGTGTGGGTTTGGTGTAGGGGTGGTGTAGGGGGTAGGGTTGGTCTGGATTGGTGTAGGGGTGGGGTTGGTGTAGGGGTGGGGTTGGTGTGGGGTTGGGGTTGTGTAGACGTGGAGGTCTCCTTCAGGATCTGAGCTATTTGATTTCTTGTTCTTCTTCAGGATCTGAGCTATTTGATTTCTTGTTCTTCTTCCAGGATCTGAGCTATCTGATTTCTTGTTCTTCTTCCAGGATCTGAGCTATCCTGATTGAGCGCTACCTGACTCCTCTACAGAGGAAGCTTCCTTTTGTCAGGATGAGGTTGGTTGAAAGTGATAGGACATCTAATTTTCAACATTTCAGGTTGTTGCGTGTTTGAGCAAACTGATCTGTGTGTGTTTCTTCCAGCTGGATGTGTTGTTTGGTAACCTGGCAGAGATGTTGGACTTCCAAGTGAAGTTCCTCAGGACTTTGGAGGACGGGACCAAGCTAAGTGGCTGACCTGGACCAACTGGAGACAGTTCAGCCCAGTTTAAAGTGGGCACACATTTGTTTTCTATCCCTGAACCTTTCATGGCCAGGCATAATGGTTAAGAATGCAGAGTGTGCAAAGAGTGTGCAAGAGTGTGCAAAAGAGTGTGCAGTGAGTGTGCAGTGAGTGTGCAAATAGTGTGCAGAGAAGTGTGCAAATAGTGTGCAGAGAGTGTGCAAGAGTGTGCAGTGAGTGTGCAGAGGAGTGTGCAAAAGAAGAGTGTGCAGTGAGTGTGCAGAGAGTAAGTGAGTGTGCAGAGAGTGTGCAGTGAGTGTGCAAAAGAGTGTGCAGTGAGTGTGCAAAAAGAGTGTGCAGTGGGCAACCCCATCAAGTTAAAGAATGGCTACTTTGAGGAATCTAAAAAATATTAATCTACATATTTTTATGTGATTTCCATATTTTTAGTTTCTACATGATTATTCTACATGGTTATTTCATAGTTTTGATGTATTTCCTGTATTTCTACAATTTGGAAAATCCTAAAACTAAAAAAGAAATACCCTTGAATGAATGAGTGTGTCAAACTGTTGGAATGGTCCTGGAAGGAAAGAAGAAATTACTTAAATACTTGCAAACTAGCATTCTAATGTATTTGATTTTAGGAAATGTACATTTCTTTTTACCCCTTCAAGAAAGTCCTTTTTCTCTGGGCGGATCTTTCCTGTACTATGCTGATCGCTTTAAGCTCTATAGTGCTTTCTGTGCCAGTCACACCAAAGTACCCAAAAGTCTGGCCAAAGGTACAGACATCTAACAAGCACATGTTTAAACACATTTTTATTTCACTCGTCTCATTTAAAACTATGTTTTACAACCATGTTGTGGATAATAATCTTTCCTTTGGTGTTTGATCAGCCAAGACCGACCCAGACTTCAAGGCGTTTCTGGATGAGAGAAACCCCCCCAGACAGCAACACTCGTCACGCTGGAGTCCTACCTGATCAAACCCATCCAGAGTCCTGAAGTATCCACTACTGCTGAGGAACTCTCTCTCTCTGAACCCTGATAGTGAAGAACACTATCACACCTGGACTGGTAAAGGGAGGTGGGAGGTAGAGGGGAGGTGTGTGGGTAGGGAGGTGAGAGGAGGTGTGGGAGCTGGGAGGAGTAGGGAGGTGGGAGGAGTAGGGGAGGTGTGTGGAGTGGGGGGAGGTGAGAGGGTATGGGGCTGGGAGGGGTAGAGGAGGTAGGGGGGAGGTGGGAAGAGTAGGGGAGGTGGGAAGAGTATGGGAGGTGGGAGGACTAGGGGAGGTGGGAGGACTGGGGGAGGTGGGAGGACTAGGGGAGGACTAGAGGAGGTGGGAGGTATGGGAGCTGGGAGGAGTATGGGGAGCTGGGAGGGAGTATGGGAGTAGGGGAGGTGGGAGGACTAGGGGGAGGTTGGAGGAGTAGGGGGAGGTGGGAGGACTAGGGGGAGGACTGGGGAGGGTAGGGGAGGTGGGAGGAGTATGGGAGCTGGGAGGAGGTATGGGAGCTGGGAGGAGTATGGGAGTAGGGAAGGTGGGAGGACTAGGGAGGTGGGAGGAGTATGGGAGGTGGGAGAAGTAGGGAGGTGGGAGGACTAGGGAGGTGGGAGGACTGGGGAGGAGTAGGGGAGGTGTGAGGAGTAGGGGAGGTGGGAGGAGTAGGGGAGGTACAGGGGGAGGGGAGGTAGTAGGGGAGGTGGGAGGTGGGAGGAGTATGGGAGCTGGGAGGAGTATGGGAGTAGGGGAGGTGGGAGTAGGGAGGTGGGAGGAGTAGGGGAGGTGGGAGGAGTAGGGGAGGTGGGAGGAGTATGGGAGCTGGGAGGAGTATGGGAGCTGGGAGGAGTAGGGGAGGTGGGAGGGTAGGGGAGGTGGGAGGGGGAGGAGTGGGAGGAGTAGGGGAGGTGGGAGGGGATGTGTGGAGAGGGTAGGGGAGGTGTAGGGGAGGCGGGGAGGAGGTGTAGGGGAGGTGGAGAGGTATGAGGGAGGTGTGGTGCGTGTAGGCTTGTAGCATCCGTTTACTGCCCTTTCATTCTCCCCTCCTCTTCCTTAGTTGCGATGAAGGCCATGGAACAAGGTGGCCAACATCAACGAGATGCAGAAGATCCATGAGGAGTTTGGAGCTGTGTTTGACCAGCTCATTAGTAAAGACAGACCTCCAGACAGAAGGAGGTACTAATTACAATTCACCGGGCATCAATAGAATGCTGGATATACCTGTCTTGGTTTGCATTTTCAGTTCCATGGTATTTTAATTTTTGAGATGTACCACACAGGACAAATTGAGTGATATGTAGTTGGACTGACCGGAAACTTAATATCGTCTGACAGAAGTGCCAGTTAAAACCTCTGCGGGGTTATTGAGAACTTGGTAGATGGTGTTTTTATTTAATCTATAATCCAGCAAATTCCAGTCCACTTTGATGTGTCTCGGATAAGATAACAGAATGTAAACAATTAATGTTAAATCATATCACAGGAAGAAGTCGTGTGTGTGTGTCTGTGTGTGTCTGTGTGTGACAGGTTGCTGACCTATCGATGGGAGATCTGCTCTTCCACTCCACCATGTTGTGGATCAACCGTCCAACCTCCTTGGTCAGGGCAAGAGGGGACCCAGAGCTGGCAGCCTTTGGTGGGGGCATGACTCCACGGTTCATAGGCCTAGTATCAATCAGTATATTATACATCAGTGATATTGAGGTTGAGACCGATTCTGTGTAGTTTTCTGTTAGTTATTAGGCTTCTATAGACACGTTATTCTTTGTGAGGTTTCTGTTAGTTATTAGGCTTCTATAGACACGTTATTCTGTGGGAGGATTCTGTTAGTTATTAGGATTCTATAGACACGTTATTCTGTGTGAGGTTTCTGTTAGTTATTAGCCTTCCGTGAGACACGTTATTCTGTGGGAGGTTTCTGTTAGTTATTAGGCTTCTATAGACACGTTATTCTGTGTGAGGTTTCTGTTAGTTATTAGCCTTCCGTGAGCACGTTATTCTGTGGGTGTCAGGGTTCGGAGCTTTCAAGCAGGTAGGGACACAAACGCAGGCGCTTCTCAAAACAATGGCTTTATTACTTCCAGGACAGGCAATGCAGGCACTAGAACTGGGGACTTTAACAAGACAAACCTAACACTTAACAATGACCGACACTGAAAGACAGGAAGCTTGACAGAACTAAATACAGGGACTAGAGCAAACACAACACAGGTGCGGACAAAAACACAGGTGACGAACAAGTCCCTAATTCTCCTCTTTTCCGGATGCGGGGGAGGTGTCATCACCACCATAGAGTGGGAGGACAGGACTCTGTCCCCTACAGAATCCCCCACTTAAAGGCGCGGCTCCGCGCCCAAAACACAAGGACAGGGAGGACTGATAGACGGGTCTCGGGCAGGGCACAGAGGCCGGGCCTGGGGCCCGGTCTGGTGGATGCAGGTCAGGGACCGGACCGGTGGATGCAGGTCCGGGACCGGACCGGCGGAGACGGATCAGGGGATCGGACAGGCACGCGGCGGTTTCAGGTGGTCGACCCGGCGGGAGCGGAGTCAGGTGGTCGACCCGAGGCGGGAGGCGGGTCAGGAGTCGACCCGGGAGGCGGGTCTGGAGTCTACCCGGCGGGAGGCGGGTCTGGAGGTCTACCCGAGCGGGAGGCGGGTCTGGAGGTCTACCCGGCGGGAGGCGGGTCTGGAGGTCTACCCGGCGGGGGAGCCCGGGTCTGGAGGTCTACCCGGCGGGAGCGTGTCTGGAGGTCTACTCGGCGGGAGCAGATCGGAGGTCGGACAGGAGGGGTGCAGGTCTAGAGGTCAGCCCAGGCAGAGACGGGTCAGGAGGCAGTGCCGGGAGGCGAGGTCAGGAGGCAGTGCCGGGAGACGAGGTCAGGAGGCAGGGCCGGAGGAGGCGAGGTCAGGAGGCAGGGCCGGAGGAGGCGGGTCAGGAGGCAGAGCCGGGAGGAGGCGAGGTCAGGAGGCAGGGCCGGAGGGAGGCGGGTCAGGAGGCAGAGCCGGAGACGGGTCAGGAGGCAGGGCCGGAGGAGGCGGGTCAGGAGGCAGGGGCCGGAGGAGGCGGGTCTGGGAGGCAGGGCCTGAGGGAGGCGGGTCAGGGAGGCCGTGCGGAGGACACGGTTCAGGAGACCGGGGAACGGCTTTGGCCCGGCAAGCCAGTCCCTTGGCCGGCAGTCCTTGGCCCGGGAACTGGCTCGGCCAGGATGATGGCCTCGGGCATTGGAGCGGGGCTCGAAAACAGGGCGGGGCTCGAGGACGGGCGGGGAACGGCTGGAGTCAGGCAGGGACAGGACTGGAGTCAGGCAGGGGGACAGGAGCGAGCTCTGGGTCTGGGTGAGCTCTGGAGCTGGAGGAGCTCTGGAGCGGGAACAGCGCGGGGACGGAGCTGCAGGGCGGACACCCCGAGGGACAGACTCTGGGGCGGACACGGGGACCCAGACTCTGGGACGGACACGGGGACAGACTCTGGGGCGGACACGGGGACAGACTCTGGGGCGGACCGCAGGGGCTGGCAGGGCTGCGGTTGCGGGGACAGGCTCTGGGGCCAGGACACGGGGGCTGGCCCAGGCACGGACATGCAGAAGGGGACCGGGACAGAGCAGGGAGGCAGGGACCGGGACAGGCAGGGAAACTGGGACCGGGACAGGCACTTGGGAGCTGGGACCGGGACAGGCAGAGCTGGGACCGGGACAGGCAGGAAACTGGGACCGGGACAGGCAGGGAAACTGGGACCGGGACAGGCAGGGAGAGCTGGGACCGGGACAGGCAGGAAACTGGGACCGGGATGACAGGAAACTGGGACCGACAAGGGGACTCTGCGACAGACACGGGGACTCGTGGACACGGGGACTGCGACAGACAAGGGACTGGGACAGACCTGCGAGGGGACTGGGACAACGAGCTCAGGGAGGAACGCGGGAACAGGCTCAGACTGGGAAGCGGGAACAGGCTCAGACTGGGAAACGGAACAGGCTCAGACTGGGAAGCAGGAACAGGCTCAGACTGGGAAGCAGGGAACGAGCTCCCGGGCTGGGAAACGGGAACAGGCTCAGACTGGGAAACGGGAACAGGCTCAGGCTGGGAAGCCGAGACAGGCTCCAGACTGGGAAGCGGGAACAGGCCGACTGGGAAGCGGGAACAGGCTCAGACTGGGAAGCGGGAACAGGCTCAGACTGGGAAGCTGGGGAACAGGCTCAGACTGGGAAAGCGGGAACAGGCTCCAGACTGGGAAACGGGAACAGGCAGACTGAAACTGGCCTAGGCAGGGAAACAGGGACAGACGTGCACTCCGGGACAGGCGTGCACTCCGGGACAGGCGTGCACTCGGGGACAGGCGTGCACTCCGGGACAGATGTGCACTCCGGGACAGAGCGTGCACTCCCGGGACCAGGCGTGCACTCGGGGACAGGCGTGCACTCCCGGACAGGCGTGCACTCCGGACAGACGTGCACTCAGGGACAGACGCTTGGGCGACTCTTGGGGAGACGAGACAGGGGCGGAGTGCGGGCGGAGTCAGTGGCAGCCTCCAGGAGCGAGAGGGTGAGGCGCACGGCAGAACAACCGTGGCATTAGGTACTTGGCGCTTGACCATTGGAAGCACCCCTTGAGTGAGCTCGCCACGAGAAGAACCTGCTGAACAGCCCAGCTCTCTCCTCCGAGGCCCACACCCTGTCTCGCCTATCCAGGCCCGATAGTCCCTGAAGACCTCGATCCTCCCATAAAGCCTCCTCTATACCCCGAGGGCGCCAGGCCATCTTGGTCGACGGGCGGCGCTAACCATCTTGGTCGACGGGCGGCAGCCATCTTTAGTCGGCGGGGCGGCAGCCATCTTTTTGCTGCGCGGGCGGCAGCCATCTTGTGCTGCGGGCGGCAGCCGTCTTGTGCTGCGGGCGGCAGCCGTCTTGTGCTGCGGGGCGGCAACCGTCTTGTGCTGCTTGGGCGGCAGCCGTCTTGTGCTGCGAGGCGGCAGCCGTCTTGTGCTGCGGGGCGGCAGCCGTCTGTGCTGCGGGGCGGCAGCCGTCCTGTGCTGCGAGGCGCAACCGTCCTGTGCTGCGAGCGAAGCAGCCGTCTGTGCTGCGGGGCGGCTTGGCCGTCCTGTGCTGCGGGAGGCAGCCGTCCTGTGCTGCGGGCGGCAGCCGTCCTGTGCTGCGGGCGGCAGCCGTCAGTGCTAACGAGGGCGGCAGCCGTCTGGAGCTGCGGGACGGCAGCCATCTTGGGTGAGGTAGGAGACTCGAGCCCCAGCAGGATATAGTACTCCCGGCTGAGTCTTTCCGCTTCGTCCTCCTCCTCTGGCTCCTCCCCAGTACTCCCTCCTCAGGCACCTCTCGGTACTCCTCAGTTTCAGAGGCGGAGGGACTCTCTCCAGTCTCGCAGGGCCTTAGAGTCCGCCGGTAGCCACCTGGAGCAGTGGGGCGGAAGGTCGAGAGGGAGAAGCGATCTCGCCGTATCCCGGAGGCTAGGCGAAGCTGAATGGGGATCTCGGCAGGCTGAGGGGATGCAATAGCCATCGCTGCTCTCGCTCCGCTGTGTCCTCTTTTCGGTCGGTCATTCTGTCAGGGTTTGGGCTTTCAAGCAGGTAGGGACACAAACGCAGAGCGCTTCTCAAAACAATGGCTTTATTACTTCCAGGACAGGCAATGCAGGCACTAGAACTGGGGACTTTAACAAGACAAACCTAACACTTAACAATGACCGACACTGAAAGACAGGAAGCGACAGAGACTAAATACAGGGACTAACGAGCCACACCAAACACAACACAGGTGCGGACAAGAAACACAGGTGAACGAACAAGTCCTAATTCTCCTCTCTTTCCGGATGCGGGGGAGGTGTCATCACACCACCATAGAGTGGGAGGACGGGACTCCTGTCCCCCTACAGTGGGAGGTTTCCATTGGTTATTAGCCTTCCGTAGACACATTATTCTGTGTGAGGATTCTTTAGTTATTAGGCTTCTATAGACACGTTATTCTGGGAGGTTTCTGTTAGTTATTAGCCTTCCGTAGACACGTTATTCTATGGGAGGTTTCTGTTAGTTATTAGCCTTCCGTAGAGGTCCCCTCATTCATCCTTTACTTCCATTACAGTTTCCAAGACCTTGGTAGTGTTTGTCCACCAGAGTCCTCCAAGCAGCAGAAGAAGACGGTGAGTGCTCTCCTGTGAGGAAGAGTGTTGGCTTGAACCAGAAACCGGCATTTTCAACAGGCAGCTAGATGGACACCTGTATAGACTGCTGGGGGGCTTATTGTTCCTAAACGGGCATTCAGGGGTCCCTGTTGAAAGGAGGACAGCTTTTAGTTTTGAACAGGAAATCACAAGACCCGAAGTCAGGAGCAGGTTAATGCTGTAGAGTGAACTGGTTTGTCAGGATAGACTTGGACTTAGTTAATGTTCTACTGTGTCAGATTAACTAAAGTGTGTGTGTGTGTGCCTGTGTGTGTGTGCGCCTGTGTGTGTGTGCCTGTGTGTGTGTGTATTTCAGGGAGTGTCTCACCGTGTCACCATGTCAGATGACAGGGATCTGTTCGTTTTCGTCACATGATTCCAATAGATGCCCTTCAAGTCCGTGCCCTCGCAAGTACGTCACAGTCCACATCTTAATCACACCCCCTCTTACCCTCCACTCAACCCCCTCTTACCCTCCACCCAACCCCCTTACCCTCCACCCAACCCCCTTACCCTCCACCCAACCCCCTTACCCTCCACACAACCCCCTCTTACCCTCCACCCAACCCCCTTACCCTCCACCCAACCCCCTTACCCTCCACCCAACCCCCTCTTACCCTCCACCCAACCCCCTTACCCTCCACCCAACCCCCTTACCCTCCCCCAACCCCCTTACCCTCCACCCAACCCCTCTTACCCTCCACCCAACCTCTTACCCTCCACTCAACCTCTTACCCTCTTACCCTCCCTCCAACCCACTCTTACCCTCCACTCAACCCCCTCTTACCCTCCACCCAACCCCCTCTTACCCTCCACTCCAACCCCCTCTTACCCTCCACTCAACCCCCTCTTACCCTCCACTCAACCCCCTCTTACCCTCCACTCAACCCCTCTTACCCTCCACTCAACCCACTCTTACCCTCTTGCACCCTCCACTCAACCCACTCTTGCCCTCACTCAACCCCCTCTTACCCTCACCCAGCCCCCTCTTACCCTCCACCCAACCCCTCTTACCCTCCGCTCCCAGCCCCTCACACCCTCCACTCCAGCCCCCTCTTACCCTCCACTCTCAACCACTCTTACCCTCCACTCAACCACTCTTACCCTCCACTCAACCCACTCTTACCCTCCACCCAACCCCTCTTACCCTCCACCCAACACCCTTTTACCCTCCAAACTTCTTCTACCTTAATGATGACAACCCTATAATCTCTCCGAACCTTTTTCCCTGCTCTGATAGATGTTGATGATACAGCATTGTGTGAAATAACCATGTAGAGTCGCAGTCTGAGGGGAGACCAGAAGAAACTTTCAGCTGTGCTGCAGGTGAGCTGTCACACCTGAATAAACTGTAATCACACCTGAATAAACTGTAATCACACCTGAAAAAACTGTAATCACGCCTGAATATACTGTAATCACACCTGAATAAACTGTAATCACGCCTGGATATACTGTAATCACACCTGAATAAACTGTAAGCACACCTGAATAAACTGTAATCACACCTGAATAAACTGTAATCACGCCTGAATATACTGTAATCACACCTGAATAAACTGTAAACACACCTGAACAAACTGTAATCACACCTGAATAAGCTGTAATCACACCTGTATATACTGTAATCACACCTGTATATACTGTAATCACACTAAAATAAACTGTAATCACACCTAAAATAAACTGTAATCACCTGAATAAACTGTTATCACGCCTGAATAAACTGTAATCACGCCTGAATAAACTGTAATCACGCCTGAATAAGCTGTAATCACGCCTGAATAAACTGTAATCACGCCTGAATAAGCTGTAATCGTCTGAATAAACTGTAATCACGCCTGAATATACTGTAATCATGAATAAACTGTAATCACGCCTGAATAAACTGTAATCACGCCTGAATAAACTGTAATCACGCCTGAATAAACTGCTCAAATAACTGAATAAACTGTAATCACGCCTGAATAAACTGTACTCACGCCTGAATAAGCTGTAATCAGCCTGAATAAACTGTAATCACGCCTGAATACTAAACTGTAATCACGCCTGAATAAACTAATCAAGCCTGAATATACTGTAATCACGCCTGAATATACTGTAATCACGCCTGAATATACTGTAATCACGCCTGAATAAACTGTAATCACACCTGAATAAACTGTAATCACACCTGAATAAACTGTAATCACACCTGAATAAACTGTAATCACACCTGAATAAACTGTAATCACACACAGATAAACTGTAATCACACCTGAATAAACTGTAATCACACCTGAATAAACTGTAATCACACCTGTATAAACTGTAATCACACCTGAATATACTGTAATCACCTGAATATACTGTAATCACACCTGAATAAACTGTAATCACACCTGAATATACTGTAATCACACCTGAATATTCTCCAAGTTGTGTGTCTGTATTTACCTGTGTGTGTCTTTCTGTGTTTTCTAGTTATTGTATTCATCTACATGCGTGTCTTTCTGTGTTCTGTAGTTGTGTGTATTAATCTACATGTGTGTCCTTCTGTGTACTCTAGTTGTGTGTATTAAT
>CM055737.1:15035468-15056444 GCA_029465975.1 Dallia pectoralis | reverse complement strand
AGTCCAAGGTCAACGCAGCTGTCACAACAGGAAGTTTTAGAGCACTACATGCTTCCTGCTGCTGACCAACCTTATGCAGATGCAGATTTCATTTTCAAAAAGGACTTGGCACCTGCACACAGTGCCGGCTACCAAGATACCTGGTTTAAAGGACCATAGTATCCTGTTTATTAGTGGCCCAGCAAACTCGCCTGACCTTAACCTGATAGAAACATATACATATAATCTGTTATTATCCATTATTTGTATGTTTCTAAACGCAACCTTAGATTTACTGGTTTTCAATAGTGTATGTGAGAGGTTTTCAGTGGTGAATGTAAGGGTTTCATTAGTTTCTGTGAGAAGCGTTTCCAGTAGTGTATGTGAGAGAGCTTTTCACTAGTATATGTAGAGCAGTTCAGTAGTGCATGTGAGAGAGCAGTTCAGTAGTGTGAGAGAGCGTTTCACTAGTGTATGTAGGAGCATTTCAGTAGTGTGTGAGAGAGAGCATTTCAGTAGTGTATGTGAGAGCATTTCAGTAGTGTATGTGAGAGGTTTAATTTTCAGTTGTGTATGTGAGAGTGTTTCAGTAGTGTATGTAGAGCATTTCAGTAGTGTATGTGGAAGGTTTAAATTTTCAGTTGTGTATGTGAGAGCGTTTCCAGTAGTGTATGTGAGAGCATTTCAGTAGTGTATGTGAGAGGTTTAATTTTCAGTTGTGTATGTAGAGAGCGTTTCAGTAGTGTATGTGAGAGCATTTCAGTAGTGTATGTAGAGGTTTAACATTCATTGAGTGTATGTAGAGAGCATTTCAGTAGTGTATGTAGAGAGGTAAGTTTGAATTATGGCCTATACGGCCCCTCATATAAAAATAGACCTCTCTTAAACGGGTGTAGTTCTGCATATGGCTTTTGTTATGGAATTATTTCTAATACCCACGTAATTAATGTTACTATACTATAATATAGAATAACATTAAGCAAATACACACTGAACTCAGACTCGAAATAAGAACAGACAAGAGTATCTCTCAAGTTAACTCTAACAGTTTAATTGATAGATAGGAGAAACCCATAACACACAGCTCACACGGTAACAATGCGGTGGCAGGTTATTTCCTACCAAGGCATACAATACACTCAGTTTATATAGGCCATAGAGCAGGAAAGCATACATGGGGTAAACCTTATAAGGTTAGGAATCATATGGAGAAGCTAAGTTGGGCCCAAGAGAATGACATCACAGCAGAGAAAACAGATGTAAAAGGTATTGGAAAATTGTACATACAAGTATACATATCCTTTTATGGCGAAACACATGTAAACCATACAGTTGCTTTGAATCAAGACATCTATTTCTAGCATTGGGCCCCTCTTAAGACATACAGATGTCATCCCTGTTCCTCCCCGGCCTCACTAATATACACATCTTCTATCACATGTTTATCTACACTATTTTCTGAACTTCACAGCCGACATGTAGAATAATCCACAACAATCACCTAAGTTCAGAGTTCTGCATTAGGACCATATGGATGGTCAATTTTTAGAATATTAGCATATGTATTAGCCTTTGTTACATTTCTGATTGTTGGTTTTATGTTAATCTCATGTTTGATAAAGATGTGTGCCTCCAGGGTGGCGGCTCAGGTCCTTGTTCAAGTGCCTGATGCCAAGGTGTCAAACTGATGAATGAGCTTCCGGAAATCCATTCTATTGAGTGTTATTAAAAGTCATTGCATGCTTATTTTGATAATAAAGAACTGTATTTTTCTTATCCCACTTTTTCTGAACTTAGGGTGGATTGTTGTGGATTATTCTACATGTCAGCTGTAAAGTTCAGAAAATAGTGTAGATAAACATGTGATAGAAGATGTGTATGTTAGTGAGGCCTGGGGAGGAAATAGGGATGACATCTGTATGTCTTAAAGAGGGGCCCAATGCTAGAAATGGATGTCCTGATTACCTTATCTGTGATGGACTGTCAAAGCAACTGTATGGGTTTCACCATAAAAGGATATGTACCAGGCCTTCCCTGTGCTTGACTGGGGAGTGAACCTCGGGTTTTATGACAGCTCTATACGTCACCCATATCATACTGTATAGTTTGTTGAGATTATCTGACGGCCCCATCTGTTCTCCTTCAAGTATTGTTTAAGTTTGCATGGAAGTGTGTACGTTATCAAGCATATATAAACCGCACTGGTCTTCATATTAGTTAGGAAATAACCTGCCACCGCATTGTTACCGTGAGCGCGTGTGTTAAGGTTTTCCTCATCTATCAATTAAACTGTTAGAGTTAACTTGAGAGATACTCTTGTCTGTTCTTATTTCGAGTCTGAGTTCAGTGTGTATTTGCTTAATGTTATTCTAGAGACATAGGTATAGTAACATTAATTACGTGGTATTAGAAATAATTCCATAACAGCTGATTTATGTCTCTGTATTTAGATAGAAGAGAGGCTGATATGATAACCCTTAGCTAGAGATTTGGTTAAATTTAGCTAAGGGTTAAATTTTGTCAGGTGTTTATTTGAAAATTTGAAACTATATTATTAGTCAATATCTGGTCCAAGCTGTTGTTAAATATAGAGCTGAAAGGACACTGGCATATTTGGTTTCCATTTTTGGTGGAACATTTTGACAACATGTTGCGAATCATTAGATTGGATTATCTCCCCAATGTTACCTCAACTATAGATCCGGGAACACCAACCAGTGGAAGTTTCCCATTTACACAGGGACTGTATCTTTCGATTGAAGCTAATCAAAATACATCAAGACAAGGCTTTAAATGTAGCTGTATTTCTGATCTTTTGATCAGGAAAACAAACACCTTGATTACATCCAGTCTGGCGCAAGCCAGTCACTTCATAATCAAAGAGAAACAAACCAGTTACTAGCTTGTGACACTTTCAGCACAGCCAAAGCATTAAATGCATAAGAACAGCAGTCACGATATGCCCTGGGTCTTTGTAGACGTCATCCGGACATCTCAGCAGTTCTGGACGCTTTGCTGTCCCACATCACTACAGGATGGTGATTGGTGTCTGGATGCACAGGACAAGCGGGGGACGGCGTGCTGTGGGAGATCCTTTAACGGAGTCCCATGCACCCACATGTCACATGTTTGGGTCGAAATCATATGAAAAGAGAGTCCTCAAAACACTTACCTTTTAACAATATTTATACCATAGGCTGTCGTAAACAAGACCGAATTAATATAATATGTGCAAGAAAAAAAAAAAAAATATTTAATATATATTTCATTAATGACTGACAAGGGGTCCTGAAGGGGACTCTGGTGTGAAAAACATACAGGGAACTGCCTCCATGACAGTTTTAGTTTTTCCGTTTTCACTGCCTTAGGAGAGCTTTGGTGAACACGGTGACTAATATTTCTATAACTTCACATAAAAGTTGAGACGCGTTTTCACCAAACTTAAATAAAAACATACTTTCCCCAATTGTTCATCTACCTCATGGAGTTCAGCGAGCTCAACTCACCAGCCGGTAGTTCGGTTGGTTGAGCATGTCATGAGGCGCCCACTCACTGAGACACACACGGAGAAGGTCCTCTTCTAAATTTTAAACACCAAAACACGTCAAATATGACTCCTCGACGTTCTCTGAAAGTAACGTTTCAAATATGACTCCTCGACGTTCTCTGAAAGTAACGTTTCAAATATGACTCCTCGACGTTCTCTGAAAGTAACATTTCAGCGAGAGGAAAACCATGTCGAAATCACAAAAGGATCTCTCCACAATTGGTAGTCACTGCTCTATGTTTTGGCTCCGTTTATAGGCGAGGTAGGTGGTGGGCTTATAGCTTGGTTAATATTTCAATTATTTGCATTGCTGACCTGTTTTTTTGTAATTAGTGTGTTAAGTCTTTTTAATTCTTTATTTTAGATATCCTGATTTAGCTGTCTGCATTTCTGTAACAGCACATTGAAAAGAGATTTGGCAGTGGCCTCATAAAGCAGGATAATGCGCCCTGCCACACTGCACACATGCTTCAGGAATGGTTTTTGGAACATGATGAGGTGTTGCCCTGGCCTTCAAATTCTTCATATTCCATTCCAATTAAGTATCCGTGGAATCTACTGGACCAACACGTCTTATTCATGGTGGCTCCACCTCACCACTTACTGGACTGGAAGGATCTTGGTGCCAGATACCACAGGGCACCTTCAGGATCTTGGTGCCAGATACCACAGGACACCTTCAGGATCTTGGTGCCAGATACTACAGGACACCTTCAGGATCTTGGTGCCAGATACCACAGGACACCTTCAGGATCTTGGTGCCAGATACTACAGGACACCTTCAGGATATTGGTGCCAGATACCACAGGACACCTTCAGGATCTCGGTGCCAGATACCACAGGGCACCTTCAGGGTCTTGTTGCCAGATACCACAGGACACCTTCAGGATCTTAGTGCCAGATACCACAGGACACCTTCAGGATCTTTGTGCCAGATACCACAGGACACCTTCAGGGGTCTTGTTGCCAGATACCACAGGACACCTTCAGGATCTTGGCGCCAGATACCACAGGACACCTTCAGGATCTTAGTGCCAGATACCACAGGACACCTTCAGGATCTTTGTGCCAGATACCACAGGACACCTTCAGGGTCTTGTTGCCAGATACCACAGGACACCTTCAGGATTTGGCGCCAGATACCACAGGACACCTTCAGGATCTTAGTAATATATTTCTTTTTACATAAAAGCTAAAAGCATAATGAATAGTTTTATGATATAGATCTACATCTTCACAGATATTTCTGACTTTGGAGGCGATTTTGTCTCAATTCATCTTGTAAAAGGAAATAGCCAACGCCGAACAAACATGATGTTCCATTTTGAAAAATAAATGTTTTCAACGAGGTCAAAATATTGCTGAAAATAATGGAAATGCCCTTTTATTGAAGAGTTTTTGAAGGAAAAAAATGCCTGGAATCCCACTGTGATTTATATGACATAGCATTCATACTAACTTATTGTAAATACATTGCATTTTTGTATTAGATATAAGAACGCATTCAAGTGAAAAAACTTGTGAGCGGGGGCAACCGCTCATAAATATTCATTTAGGGTGTGAAAAATGTTTAGAATGCGACAGAATTCACATTACGTAGGAGGAACGGCAAGTCACCACAAATTCTGTTGCCAGAACCTTCTCCTTTAAATTACAATATAACACATATGAAGTGGCCTCTTTGAACCATTTGGAGAAGAAAAACAGCTCCATATAAATACAAACTATATTGAAAGAAAGCCGGAATTAATGACACCTTATAAGCCTCTATAAGATCTGCTTAAGCTTGACATTTTTTTTGGGGGGAATAGAACAATTTATTCTCACCCTCAATTATTCACCTGTAGTTATATTTGGCTGTTGTGTCAGCAGAGCCAGAGGACAGACGATGACACTCGTAATATGGCGTCGGTTTAAAATATCCAACAATGTCCTCAGGTGGAGACTGTCCCATTCTGATCAGTAGGGAACCACATAGGTCCATTAAACTGTATGAGTAATATGTGTGTGTGTGTGTGTGTATCCAGCATCATGTGCCATGGGCTGTGCCATACTGCCATACCGCCATACAGCCTGTTGAATGTGAAACGGCATGAGATTTGGAAAGCCCTCGACACTGCCAATGGTCAATGCCCCAGGAGCGGATGTCTCTCAGACACACTACAATTATCGTTTCATTTAACTGTGTCAAAATCCAGTCAATCCCACGACTTTTGAACAGGGAACAATGAATGGGCGGCCTGTAGAGAGTGAGCTAATGGTGGCAAAGTCACAGAAGAACGATTGAGTCAGCGCCCCAATTTATTTCAACAGGCTTTGATGGGGAGAGCATCTCTCATGTGTGTGTGTGTGTGTGTGTGTGTCTGTGTGTGTGGCACACTGGATTCTGGGTACTTACGGGGCATTGGGTGATGCTCTGCTCCCATTGGCTCATGCTGACACTGTCCTCCAGAGTGGAGCACCTCCTTAACACCTCGGTCCCATCCACAGTATGGATCCCTCGCCCCCACACACGCTCTGACAGAGAGCACGGACAATTACCAGAGGCTCATTGGTTTTATGAAAATGGAAATGTACAAATAGCATTTAGTTATGGATATAATACAAGCACAGATTGGATGTAAGCACAGATTAGTAATGGGACCAGCCAAAAGACAAAGTTGTTACTGTACAATGCACACGAGCTACGGCAGACATCAAAACGTAAGCTTAGTACTATTTCTGGAACAATTGTATTGTAGTGTATTAAGTGGGTCTAAAAGTGATCAAGAATAAGCAAATAGAGTTTTTAGTTAGGAAAGTTGATCCCCAATATCGTTGATCAATGTTGGTATACAGGATCTACCTCTTCTGTCATACAAATAACAGACACACATGAATGTGCGGTTCATATGCGCGTGCACACACACACATGCACACGTTATGTCTGTCATTATTGAACACATAACCGTCCATAATGATCTCATACAGAATGAGCACAAGCGTTCCATCTTCATATCTCTACCCGGTGAATAACGTATCTCTCTGCGAGACAAAACCCGCTCAAGTGTTTTTCACCTAATTTAATGAAATGATTAACTTGGCTGTTTTTTCTCCAACTCTCTCCATGGAGTTGATAGTCACCCTGCTCCAGTGACTCTAAATCAGATGTTGTATCTCCATGCATTCGAGGCTCTGTGAGTTGGTTTGGATTGAGTCCTATACTGGCATCTTTAAATGGATTCTGTGTATGCATGCATGCATGCGTGTGTGTGTGCGTGTGTGCGTGTGTGTGTGTTGTACTCACTCTCTCGTCTTGTGGAAGTTGCATCTCATCAGCGCTATCTTAATGACCTGGTCCCGGACCCCGACATAAAGCTCACTGCTGCTGTGCAGGATCAGGAGGCTTCTGATTGGTTGTCTCTTCTTGGGCGGGAACAACTCAATCTCATCCAATAGACAGCTGCCCGTAGACTGGTTTAGCGGAGAAAGGACCTTCCGGATGGTCCCATAGTCTGAAGGGAGAGAACATGGGGAAATGGTTCGGCCGTCAGTGGGGGGGGGATAAGGAGGCTGACACAAAAGAGTAGAAGAGGAGTCCCATGGAGGTCTCACAAAAACCTGCAACAGCCCGTCTGGACATTAAAGTCTTCAATTACAGGAGGCCTTGATTTACAGATAAGGTTGACATTTGTCTTTTCAACACAATTATGTAGATTGTGTCATGCATTCTCTCCTTAAATTTCCATTCATGCCTGGCCCAACCAGGAACATCTCGTGTGATCGTGTAGGATACAGGAATTAAAAGCAACTCACACAACCATAATCAATTATGCATGTATTCACTGTGAGGAGGGGAACTAAATAAGATTTAAAAAATGATACGGTGGGGAAAAAAACTAATTCCTCAAGATGGTAAACTACAAAAACTACAATCCTGTCTTGAAGCAGAAATAGATGTTTTATAGATCCGGGCAGAGAAACCAATACATACTCAGAAATAAAGAAGTGGGCTTGACTAAATTCTACAGGCAAAAATTTGTGGGCTATAATTTGGCTCTACTGGCAACGATAATATAAGCGTTCATGAATAGATGAATTTAAATATGGTTTGTGTAGGAGTTGAAAAGGCACTTTACTGCACCGTAGTTGTTTTGCCTTCCATTCAGCTTATCAGTACCCAAGAATGGCCCTGAATAGTACAATGCCCTACATCCCCTAACAACCAGTGATTAGCCGTGTGTGGTAGCCGTCGCTAATGGCCCTGGCACCAATTCCGATGTTTTCATTAGCGTCTGGTTAGCATCCAGAAACTCCTCTGCTCCGTTTGAACCCACCGCTCTCACTCTAAAGCCACATTGATCAGATAGACACACACACACAGACACACACACACACACACATTCACACCCATGGTCTTGTACAAACACACAATAGAAGGCATTTTTTCTAGCAAGAGCATCAAACACGTCGAACAGCCCCAGGACTAGCGATGCAGAATAGTTTGAGGCGGATCCAGAGATAACAGGGAGATAAAATGAGACAGAGCGCGGCACAAGCCAGCAGCGTAAAAAAGGTTAATCCATTCTGTTCTACCCAGTGTCTGTGTGCTACAAACTGTTGTCAGGCCAATGGTTGCAATTTCATGGTGTTTACCAGCTTCCTGTGAGGGATTGTGGAGTCTGTGGAAAGAACTGTGTTTGTGGATGGGGGTTAGTGTGCGTGTTTCTGGGTGTACTGTGTGTATGTGTGTGTGTCCGTGTACTGTGTGCGTGTACTGTATGTATGTACAGTGTGTGTGTACTGTATGTATGTACTGTGTGCGTGTACTGTATGTATGTACTGTGTGTGTGTACTGTGTGTGTGTACTGTATGTATGTACTGTGTGTGTGTATGTACTGTGTGTGTGAATGTGTGTGTACTGTGTGCATGTACTGTGTGTAAGTACTGTGTTTATGTACTGTGTGTATGTACTGTGTGTGTGTGTACTGTGTGTGTGTGTACTGTGTGTGTGTGTACTGTGTGTGTGTGTGTACTGTGTGTGTACTGTGTGTACTGTGTGTACTGTGTGTGTGTGGTCGGTGCAAAAGCTTTCATACATGTGCAGTTTCATATGCAGAACACATGGTGGGTTATTGCGATTACATTAATGTCAGCAGAATGACAGCTTGATGTGTCATCTCTAGTCTTGCTTCAATGTGCCGTGTCAATTCCCTGAACCAGTTCTCTGCCAGTGAAATTCATTAATAGATGTATGAACTTATTCATTAATTGTCGCAAATTGGCTCTTAAGTGTTTACACATAGCAGCATATTATTCAATATTTGATGTGTTATGTCACATTTACCTCTAAAGTGAGAGCATTGACAAAGGCGTTCAAACCTGCAGTGACAATCTGTCCTACAATCTGTCTTGTATATGCTGTGCATTTTGAATTCAATAGTCATTCGTCAAATTTAATGGAGAAACACACCTGCCGTTTACAAAGCACAGCTCATTTTGTTTAACCATTATTTAAAAAGGTAAGTCACCTCTTATTTGTGATGAAAAAACTGGACAAAAGCATTCAAATAAAATTCTGAAAAACATCAATTCTGTACAATATATATATATATATATATATGTATTATGTATCACTGTTTTAATACAAATAAACAAATAGGCATAAAACTACAAGAAATAATAATCTAATGGTGTTATAACATATTTATACAGTTGCTGGTGCCTTCTGATGCCTGTGGCCAATATAGCATTTCGTTAGTTATTCGTTTTTACTAAAAAGTAGTCTGGCCGCAGTTGCACACCTGGTTTAAGAACCACTGCAGAAACAAAATGATCAGCGAAATTATAGTACTAAACCAGTATAATACCAGAGCAGGATTTTCTCCGCAATTTAGCGACAGAATGCTGCAGCAACAAGTTTAATGTTTTATACCGTTCATAATAAATGTATGAAGTATGGTTTTGGTTACATACAAACACACAGAGGTTTCTCCCACCTGTGGCCAGATAGATGATGTGGAACAGCGTGTCCTTGCCCTGCACCACGTCCACAGCGACATGGGAAAAGCGGACGCTGTCCTCCATGAAATAAGGGACGGGCTGAACCGGCTGGACAACCTCGTGCATTAGCAGGAACTTCTGGGCGTCCTGCAGGTTCCTCTCTGTTAAGTTCACGTAAGAGCCATAGTCTATGGTGCCACACTGGAAAGTAGAGATGAGGATGGAGAGATGGAGAGATAGAGATGGAGAGATGGAGAGATAGAGAGATGGATGGATGGAGAGATGGATAGATGGAGAGATAGAGAGATCTCAGGGAACGTATACTGTATATGACTCAAGCCCAAAACAACCACTACTACCGAGTGTGTGTGTGTGTGTGTGTGTGTGTGTGTGTGTGTGTGTGTGTGTGTGTGTGTGTGTGTGTGTGTGTGTGTGTGTGTGTAGTAAGTGTGAACGAAGTTTAGTAGGTGAAACATTAAGGAGTGATAAAGTGATGGGGTCTGTGGGTGATGTATGATTTCCTGTATGCAAATGAAGGTGAGCGGCATAACTGTCATCAGTCAATGGTGTTGAGTGTGTCTGCGTGTGTGTGTGTGTGTGTGTGTGTGTGTGTGTGTGTGTGTGTGTGTGTGTGTGTGTGTGTGTGTGTGTGTGTGTGTCTGTGTGTGTGTGTGTGTGTCTGCATGTGTGTGTGTGTGTGTGTGTGTCTGTGTGTGTGTCTGTGTGTGTGTGTGTGTGTGTGTGTGTGTGTGTGTGTGTGTGTGTGTGTGTGTGTGTGTGTGTGTGTGTGTGTGTGTGAGAAATGACACGTCTGTCATTTCTCAAAAGGCCCTTCAATGACACCCAGTGGAACAGGCTTCCGCCGGCCGGATGATGCTAAACACAGTACATAGCAGTGAAATACTTCTGGGCTGTAGGAAAATGGTCACCAGGTTAATAGGATAGCCAGATATTCATGAACAGTGTAATAAATAACAACCTTCGAAATCATCAAGTGTTTTCTGAGAAATACATCAATTGGCTCACACAATGAGTGAAATGTTGAGTACTTTACTGTGGAAGCTTAGCCGGTTGCCATGTGACCTGATGCCATGTGACCTGATGCCATGTGACCTGATGCCATGTGACCTGATGCCATGTGACCTGATGCCATGTCACCTGATGCCATGTCACCTGATGCCGTGTGACCTCATGCCGTGTGACCTCATGCCGTGTGACCTCATGCCATGTGACCTCATGCCATGTGACCTCATGCCATGTGACCTCATGCCATGTGACTCATGCCATGTGACCTGTATTTCTCAGAAAACACTTGATGATTTCCCTGAAGGTTGTTATTTACTTACACTGTTCATGAATATCTGGCTATCCTATTAACTCGGTGACCATTTTCCTACAGCCCAGAAGTATTTCACTGCTATGTACTGTGTTTAGCATCACTGGCCGGCGGAAGCCTGTTCCACTGCGTGTCATTGAAGGGCCTTTTGAGAAATGACAGACGTGTCATTTCTCACACACACACACACACACACACACACACACACACACACACACACACACACACACACACACACACACACACACACAGACACACACACAGACACACACACACACACACACACACATGCAGACACACACACACACACACAGACACACACACACACACACACACACACACACACACACACACACACAGACACACACACACACACACACACACACACACGCAGACACACTCAACACCATTGACTGATGACAGTTATGCCGCTCACCTTCATTTGCATACAGGAAATCATACATCACCCACAGACCCCATCACTTTATCACTCCTTAATGTTTCACCTACAAACTTCGTTCACACTTACTACACACACACACACACACACACACACACACACACACACACACACACACACACACACACACACACACACACACACACACACTCGGTAGTAGTGGTTGTTTGGGCTTGAGTCATATACAGTATACGTTCCTGAGATCTCTCTATCTCTCCATCTATCCATCTCTCCATCCATCCATCTCTCTATCTCTCCATCTCTCCATCTCTCTATCTCTCCATCTCTCCATCCTCATCTCTACTTTCCAGTGTGGCACCATAGACTATGGCTCTTACGTGAACTTAACAGAGAGGAACCTGCAGGACGCCCAGAAGTTCCTGCTAATGCACGAGGTTGTCCAGCCGGTTCAGCCCGTCCCTTATTTCATGGAGGACAGCGTCCGCTTTTCCCATGTCGCTGTGGACGTGGTGCAGGGCAAGGACACGCTGTTCCACATCATCTATCTGGCCACAGGTGGGAGAAACCTCTGTGTGTTTGTATGTAACCAAAACCATACTTCATACATTTATTATGAACGGTATAAAACATTAAACTTTGTTGCTGCAGCATTCTGTCGCTAAATTGCGGAGAAAATCCTGCCTGGTATTATACTGGTTTAGTACTATAATTTCGCTGATCATTTTGTTTCTGCAGTGGTTCTTAAACCAGGTGTGCAACTGCGGCCAGACTACTTTTTAGTAAAAACGAATAACTAACGAAATGCTATATTGGCCACAGGCATCAGAAGGCACCAGCAACTGTATAAATATGTTATAACACCATTAGATTATTATTTCTTGTAGTTTTATGCCTATTTGTTTATTTGTATTAAAACAGTGATACATAATACATATATATATATATATATATATTGTACAGAATTGATGTTTTTCAGAATTTTATTTGAATGCTTTTGTCCAGTTTTTTCATCACAAATAAGAGGTGACTTACCTTTTAAATAATGGTTAAACAAAATGAGCTGTGCTTTGTAAACGGCAGGTGTGTTTCTCCATTAAATTTGACGAATGACTATTGAATTCAAAATGCACAGCATATACAAGACAGATTGTAGGACAGATTGTCACTGCAGGTTTGAACGCCTTTGTCAATGCTCTCACTTTAGAGGTAAATGTGACATAACACATCAAATATTGAATAATATGCTGCTATGTGTAAACACTTAAGAGCCAATTTGCGATAATTAATGAATAAGTTCATACATCTATTAATGAATTTCACTGGCAGAGAACTGGTTCAGGGAATTGACACGGCACATTGAAGCAAGACTAGAGATGACATCAAGCTGTCATTCTGCTGACATTAATGTAATCGCAATAACCCACCATGTGTTCTGCATATGAAACTGCACATGTATGAAAGCTTTTGCACCACCACACACACACAGTACACACAGCACACACAGTACACACACAGTACACACACACACACAGTACACACACACACAGTACACACACACACAGTACACACACACACAGTACATACACACAGTACATAAACACAGTACTTACACACAGTACATGCACACAGTACACACACATTCACACACACAGTACATACACACACACAGTACATACATACAGTACACACACACAGTACACACACAGTACATACATACAGTACACGCACACAGTACATACATACAGTACACACACACTGTACATACATACAGTACACGCACACAGTACACGGACACACACACATACACACAGTACACCCAGAAACACGCACACTAACCCCCATCCACAAACACAGTTCTTTCCACAGACTCCACAATCCTCACAGGAAGCTGGTAAACACCATGAAATTGCAACCATTGGCCTGACAACAGTTTGTAGCACACAGACACTGGGTAGAACAGAATGGATTAACCTTTACGCTGCTGGCTTGTGCCGCGCTCTGTCTCATTTTATCTCCCTGTTATCTCTGGATCCGCCTCAAACTATTCTGCATCGCTAGTCCTGGGGCTGTTCGACGTGTTTGATGCTCTTGCTAGAAAAAATGCCTTCTATTGTGTGTTTGTACAAGACCATGGGTGTGAATGTGTGTGTGTGTGTGTGTCTGTGTGTGTGTGTCTATCTGATCAATGTGGCTTTAGAGTGAGAGCGGTGGGTTCAAACGGAGCAGAGGAGTTTCTGGATGCTAACCAGACGCTAATGAAAACATCGGAATTGGTGCCAGGGCCATTAGCGACGGCTACCACACACGGCTAATCACTGGTGTTAGGGATGTAGGGCATTGTACTATTCAGGGCCATTCTTGGGTACTGATAAGCTGAATGGAAGGCAAAACAACTACGGTGCAGTAAAGTGCCTTTTCAACTCCTACACAAACCATATTTAAATTCATCTATTCATGAACGCTTATATTATCGTTGCCAGTAGAGCCAAATTATAGCCCACAAATTTTTTGCCTGTAGAATTTAGTCAAGCCCACTTCTTTATTTCTGAGTATGTATTGGTTTCTCTGCCCGGATCTATAAAACATCTATTTCTGCTTCAAGACAGGATTGTAGTTTTGTAGTTTACCATCTTGAGGAATTAGTTTTTTTCCCCACCGTATCATTTTTTAAATCTTATTTAGTTCCCTCCTCACAGTGAATACATGCATAATTGATTATGGTTGTGTGAGTTGCTTTTAATTCCTGTATCCTACACGATCACACGAGATGTTCCTGGTTGGGCCAGGCATGAATGGAAATTTAAGGAGAGAATGCATGACACAATCTACATAATTGTGTTGAAAAGACAAATGTCAACCTTATCTGTAAATCAAGGCCTCCTGTAATTGAAGACTTTAATGTCCAGACGGGCTGTTGCAGGTTTTTGTGAGACCTCCATGGGACTCCTCTTCTACTCTTTTGTGTCAGCCTCCTTATCCCCCCCACTGACGGCCGAACCATTTCCCCATGTTCTCTCCCTTCAGACTATGGGACCATCCGGAAGGTCCTTTCTCCGCTAAACCAGTCTACGGGCAGCTGTCTATTGATGAGATTGAGTTGTTCCCGCCCAAGAAGAGACAACCAATCAGAAGCCTCCTGATCCTGCACAGCAGCAGTGAGCTTTATGTCGGGGTCCGGGACCAGGTCATTAAGATAGCGCTGATGAGATGCAACTTCCACAAGACGAGAGAGTGAGTACAACACACACACACGCACACACGCACACACACACGCATGCATGCATGCATACACAGAATCCATTTAAAGATGCCAGTATAGGACTCAATCCAAACCAACTCACAGAGCCTCGAATGCATGGAGATACAACATCTGATTTAGAGTCACTGGAGCAGGGTGACTATCAACTCCATGGAGAGAGTTGGAGAAAACAGCCAAGTTAATCATTTCATTAAATTAGGTGAAAAACACTTGAGCGGGTTTTGTCTCGCAGAGAGATACGTTATTCACCGGGTAGAGATATGAAGATGGAAACGCTTGTGCTCATTCTGTATGAGATCATTATGGACGGTTATGTGTTCACAATGACAGACATAACGTGTGCATGTGTGTGTGTGCACGCGCATATGAACCGCACATTCATGTGTGTCTGTTATTTGTATGACAGAAGAGGTAGATCCTGTATACCAACATTGATCAACGATATTGGGGATCAACTTCCTAACTAAAAACTCTATTTGCTTATTCTTGATCACTTTTAGACCCACTTAATACACTACAATACAATTGTTCCAGAAATAGTACTAAGCTTACGTTTCGATGTCTGCCGTGAGCTCGTGTGCATTGTACAGTAACAACTTTGTCTTTTGGCTGGTCCCATTACTAATCTGTGCTTACATCCAATCTGTGCTTGTATTATATCCATAACTAAATGCTATTTGTACATTTCCATTTTTCATAAAACCAATGAGCCTCTGGTAATTGTCCGTGCTCTCTGTCAGAGCGTGTGTGGGGGCGAGGGATCCATACTGTGGATGGGACCGAGTGTTAAGGAGGTGCTCCACTCTGGAGGACAGTGTCAGCATGAGCCAATGGGAGCAGAGCATCACCCAATGCCCCGTAAGTACCCAGAATCCAGTGTGCCACACACACAGACACACACACACACACACACACACATGAGAGATGCTCTCCCCATCAAAGCCTGTTGAAATAAATTGGGGCGCTGACTCAATCGTTCTTCTGTGACTTTGCCACCATTAGCTCACTCTACAGGCCGCCCATTCATTGTTCCCTCGTTCAAAAGTCGTGGGATTGACTGGATTTTGACACAGTTAAATGAAACGATAATTGTAGTGTGTCTGAGAGACATCCGCTCCTGGGGCATTGACCATTGGCAGTGTCGAGGGCTTTCCAAATCTCATGCCGTTTCACATTCAACAGGCTGTATGGCGGTATGGCAGTATGGCACAGCCCATGGCACATGATGCTGATACACACACACACACACACACATATTACTCATACAGTTTAATGGACCTATGTGGTTCCCTACTGATCAGAATGGGACAGTCTCCACCTGAGGACATTGTTGGATATTTTAAACCGACGCCTATATATTACGAGTGTCATCGTCTGTCCTCTGGCTCTGCTGACACAACAGCCAAATATAACTACAGGTGAATAATTGAGGGTGAGAATAAATTGTTCTATTCCCCCCCCCCCCCAAAAAAAATGTCAAGCTTAAGCAGATCTTATAGAGGCTTATAAGGTGTCATTAATTCCGGCTTTCTTTCAATATAGTTTGTATTTATATGGAGCTGTTTTTCTTCTCCAAATGGTTCAAAGAGGCCACTTCATATGTGTTATATTGTAATTTAAAGGAGAAGGTTCTGGCAACAGAATTTGTGGTGACTTGCCGTTCCTCCTACGTAATGTGAATTCTGTCGCATTCTAAACATTTTTCACACCCCTAAATGAATATTTATGAGCGGTTGCCCCCGCTCACAAGTTTTTTCACTTGAATGCTTCTTATATCTAATACAAAATGCAATGTATTTACAATAAGTTAGTATGAATGCTATGTCATATAAATCACAGTGGGATTCCAGGCATTTTTTCCTTCAAAAACTCTTCAATAAAAGGGCATTTCATTATTTTCAGCAATATTTTGACTCGTTGAAAACATTTATTTTTCAAAATGGAACATCATGTTTGTTCGGCGTTGGCTATTTCCCTTTACAAGATGAATTGAGACAAAATCGCCTCAAAGTCAGAAATATCTGTGAAGATGTAGATCTATATCATAAAACTATTCATTATGCTTTTAGCTTTTATGTAAAAAGAAATATATTACTAAGATCCTGAAGGTGTCCTGTGGTATCTGGCGCCAAATCCTGAAGGTGTCCTGTGGTATCTGGCAACAAGACCCTGAAGGTGTCCTGTGGTATCTGGCACAAAGATCCTGAAGGTGTCCTGTGGTATCTGGCACTAAGATCCTGAAGGTGTCCTGTGGTATCTGGCGCCAAGATCCTGAAGGTGTCCTGTGGTATCTGGCAACAAGACCCCCTGAAGGTGTCCTGTGGTATCTGGCACAAAGATCCTGAAGGTGTCCTGTGGTATCTGGCACTAAGATCCTGAAGGTGTCCTGTGGTATCTGGCAACAAGACCCTGAAGGTGCCCTGTGGTATCTGGCACCGAGATCCTGAAGGTGTCCTGTGGTATCTGGCACCAATATCCTGAAGGTGTCCTGTAGCATCTGGCACCAAGATCCTGAAGGTGTCCTGTGGTATCTGGCACCAAGATCCTGAAGGTGTCCTGTAGTATCTGGCACCAAGATCCTGAAGGTGTCCTGTGGTATCTGGCACCAAGATCCTGAAGGTGCCCTGTGGTATCTGGCACCAAGATCCTTCCAGTCCAGTAAGTGGTGAGGTGGAGCCACCATGAATAAGACGTGTTGGTCCAGTAGATTCCACGGATACTTAATTGGAATGGAATATGAAGAATTTGAAGGCCAGGGCAACACCTCATCATGTTCCAAAACCATTCCTGAAGCATGTGTGCAGTGTGGCAGGGCGATTATCCTGCTTTATGAGGCCACTGCCAAATCTCTTTCAATGTGCTGTTACAGAAATGCAGACAGCTAAATCAGATATCTAAAATAAAGAATTAAAAAGACTTAACACACTAATTACAAAAACAGGTCAGCAATGCAAATAATTGAAATATTAACCAAGCTATAAGCCCACCACCTACCTCGCCTATAAACGGAGCCAAAACATAGAGCAGTGACTACCAATTGTGGAGAGATCCTTTTGTGATTTCGACATGGTTTTCCTCTCGCTGAAATGTTACTTTCAGAGAACGTCGAGGAGTCATATTTGAAACGTTACTTTCAGAGAACGTCGAGGAGTCATATTTGAAACGTTACTTTCAGAGAACGCGAGGAGTCATATTTGACGTGTTTTGGTGTTTAAAATTTAGAAGAGGACCTTCTCCGTGTGTGTCTCAGTGAGTGGGCTGCCATGACATGCTCAACCAAACCGAACTACCGGCTGGGTGAGTTGAGCTCGCTGAACTCCATGAGGTAGATGAACAATTGGGGAAAGTATGTTTTTATTTAAGTTTGGTGAAAACGCCTCAACTTTTATGTGAAGTTATAGAAATATTAGTCACCGTGTTCACCAAAGCTCTCCTAAGGCAGTGAAAACGGAAAAACTAAAACTGTCATGGAGGCAGTTCCCTGTATGTTTTTCACACCAGAGTCCCCTTCAGGACCCCTTTGTCAGTCATTAATGAAATATATATTAAATATTTTTTTTTTTTCTTGCACATATTATATTAATTCGGTCTTGTTTACTTTACAGCCTATGGTATAAATATTGTTAAAAGGTAAGTGTTTTGAGGACTCTTTCATATGATTTCGACCCAAACATGTGACATGTGGGTGCATGGGACTCCGTTAAAGGATCTCCCCACAGCACGCCGTCCCCGCTTGTCCTGTGCATCCAGACACCAATCACCATCCTGTAGTGATGTGGGACAGCAAAGCGTCCAGAACTGCTGAGATGTCCGGATGACGCCTACAAAGACCCAGGCATATCGTGACTGCTGTTCTTATGCATTTAATGCTTTGGCTGTGCTGAAAGTGTCACAAGCTAGTAACTGGTTTGTTTCTCTTTGATTATGAAGTGATTTGGCTTGCGCCAGACTGGATGTAATCAAGGTGTTTGTTTTCCTGATCAAAAGATCAGAAATACAGCTACATTTAAAGCCTTGTCTTGATGTATTTTGATTAGCTTCAATCGAAAGATACAGTCCCTGTGTAAATGGGAAACTTCCACTGGTTGGTGTTCCCGGATCTATAGTTGAGGTAACATTGGGGAGATAATCCAATCTAATGATTCGCAACATGTTGTCAAAATGTTCCACCAAAAATGGAAACCAAATATGCCAGTGTCCTTTCAGCTCTATATTTAACAACAGCTTGGACCAGATATTGACTAATAATATAGTTTCAAATTTTCAAATAAACACCTGACAAAATTTAACCCTTAGCTAAATTTAACCAAATCTCTAGCTAAGGGTTATCATATCAGCCTCTCCTTCTATCTAAATACAGAGACATAAATCAGCTGTTATGGAATTATTTCTAATACCACGAATTAATGTTACTATACCTATGTCTCTAGAATAACATTAAGCAAATACACACTGAACTCAGACTCGAAATAAGAACAGACAAGAGTATCTCTCAAGTTAACTCTAACAGTTTAATTGATAGATGAGGAAAACCTTAACACACGCGCCACGGTAACAATGCGGTGGCAGGTTATTTCCTAACTAATATGAAGACCAGTGCGGTTTATATATGCTTGATAACGTACACACTTCCATGCAAACTTAAACAATACTTGAAGGAGAACAGATGGGGCCGTCAGATAATCTCAACAAACTATACAGTATGATATGGGTGACGATAGAGCTGTCATAAAACCCGAGGTTCACTCCCCAGTCAAGCACAGGGAAGGCCTGGTACATATCCTTTTATGGTGAAACCCATACAGTTGCTTTGACAGTCCATCACAGATAAGGTAATCAGGACATCCATTTCTAGCATTGGGCCCTCTTTAAGACATACAGATGTCATCCCTATTTCCTCCCAGGCCTCACTAACATACACATCTTCTATCACATGTTTATCTACACACCATTGTTAGCAGCTATGCAGTCCCCTGGTCGACACAGGAACAGACAAGCACACCAACATAATTCAACTCCAAATACTGTTAGCTAATCAACTAATTACATAATGGATTGATCTCACAAATTAATGTATTATATCTACATCCCCTTTTGACACATGAACATCTCCATGTGACAAAACTAAAATAAACCTTTTGATAAACAAAACATTATCATAATCTCCTCTAAATGTTTGTAACAATATCGTGTGCGACAAGGTATGTGATGGAATTCTCTCTACCCAGTAATGATGACGACTCCGGATTGGTCGTTCCCTCCTTCCGCATAACTCCACCCCACGCATCCGCATCACCACAAACGCTTCCGGGATGGTTCACGTAGGTCCACCACGGTTGTCAGTCATCACAACGTGAATTTTCCATTTGTCCATTGAAATAATGTCTCAAGTCCGGTTCGGCAAGCCTCGCACTAGTGGTCAACTGGAAGCACAACGTAAACACGCATTGCTTTTAGGGCCGGATGGAGTTATGTCGTCCCCGAGATTGATTCTGGTCGATGCCTCGTCTCACTCCACATCCCCTTCTTTCACCGTTTCCATCTTTTCTGTTCCCATGGTAATAGTCTCTAGTGTCCGGCACAGTGCAGTGACGAGCCCAGTGTCCGTGCTAACTGCAAGTTGAAACAGCTATCAGAGTTGGGACTTTGGCTGGAGTTATCATCACCCTGGTGTCTGTAGGTATCACCCCAGGCCTGCAGGGTACCACCCTGGTGTCTGTATTGTCCTCTTCTGCTTGCTCTCCGTCTCCCTCCTGAGTAGCCTCTGCTGTTGAAGTCCAGTTGGGCCATCTGAATTTGCGTTTTCACGCCTCCTGTCTTTCTTCTCGTCTGTTTGTACAGCTGGTCGTCGAGACTCTTTCAGCGTGCTGGAATGTGTGGCCAAACAGTGGTCATTCTTCCATCGTCTAGAGACACACAAAGTGTGCGGAAATGACGCTCAATGTCCAGTAGAAGTCCTGTGACGACTCTCATATTGTCCTGGTGTCCCCAGGCTGAATCACAGTCTTTCTTTCTCATTTCACCATGTAGCTCAGACTCTGAAGTCTTTCTGAAGTCTGCAACACGTCCACCTTTCCCTGTTCACATTCCGCATCTTCTTTCCGTTTTACTTGGGACAAATGGTTGTGTCGCGCGTTCCTCTCGGGCCGGACCCACGGTGTCAGCTGATGATGCGGGGCGATAGGTTGTTGACTACTGGATGGAACTCCCAAATCCCCATTATGCCTAAGCTAACACATGCTAAACACACTGGATTAGCAGATCTTTTCTCCATTCTGTCTCTCTAAGCGACATTTCCTTTCTACAAATTAAATTCGTTACTAGTTTTAGTAGTTTGCTTTCTAACACGCGTATTTGTCAAGGACTGAAACTCCCATCATCTGGGAAACCTAATACGTTTAATTGATTACAAGTCCATATTTAGGTCATATATTTAAGTCATATAAGCCACA
>CM055737.1:15011939-15034968 GCA_029465975.1 Dallia pectoralis | reverse complement strand
GGTACTTCGTTCAGGTTACAGTTCCAGACATATGACAGTGGTGGATCCATATATTCCTGATTGGGTTATGAGTAAATTATTAAGCTTGGAGTGAACTAAAATTTAGAGTTGACACTTCTTAAATTGTTTAACATGATTAAGGGTTTATAATGTTAAAAAGGCAGATTGTTATGGAATTTTATGATCACTCAAGAAGTTTATTAACATGTAAGTCCTATAGATGTTGTTTAGGCCAAAGGCACAGAGGAAAAAGGAATGTTTTAGGATAAGTTTTCATGATAGGAGACATCTGTCTATTGACCTATTGACCTCTAGAAAGGTCCTGGGAGGAAATAGATGTCACTAAGTAACTTTGCTTGATGCCCGGCCTGGCTGGTAGGAATGGTAACTGACCTCCCTTGACTTGACTGGGGAGTGACCTCTC
This sequence comes from Dallia pectoralis, assembly GCA_029465975.1. Lineage (NCBI taxonomy): Eukaryota > Metazoa > Chordata > Actinopteri > Esociformes > Umbridae > Dallia > Dallia pectoralis. Next base: position 15,034,544 of record CM055737.1, on the reverse strand, counting down.
ACACATATTATCAGTGGTAACCATTCAAACCTTGCATATCCATCCGGCCTCTCAAGATACCGTATCATTCTCAATCGTCCAACCGGAGAGGGGTCTGTCACACTGACTTAGACCGGTTGGATATTTTGCAATTGGCCAACCGGAGAGGGGTCAGTCACTCTGACTTAGACCGGTTGGATATTTTGGGTAGCCTACACACTCTAGGCTCCCCAGCCTGCCTTTATTTCACGTACTTGTTGCACAACAACATCACCAAACATCATGAATGTGAGAGTACAAAAACATCACCAAGCTTTATTTCACGTACACGTTGCACAAACACATCACCAGACCAGAGTGTGAATGCTCATTGCGGTGGTTGTCTCACACATATTATCAGTGGTAACCATTCAAACCTTGCATATCCATCCGGCCTCTCAAGATACCGTATCATTCTCAATCGTCCAACCGGAGAGGGGTCTGTCACACTGACTTAGACCGGTTGGATATTTTGCAATTGGCCAACCGGAGAGGGGTCAGTCACTCTGACTTAGACCGGTTGGATATTTTGGGTAGCCTACACACTCTAGGCTCCCCAGCCTGCCTTTATTTCACGTACTTGTTGCACAACAACATCACCAAACATCATGAATGTGAGAGTACAAAAACATCACCAGGCTTTCTTTCACGTACACGTTGCACAAACACATCACCTCTTTTTTGCAAAACTCTTGAGGGCTGTGTGAAATGGGATCGCGGGTCACTCGGACCCGCTCAATTCGGGGTGTGTACGCGACGCGAGGACAACGGCTGGGGTTAGATGCCGGGGTTGTGAGTTCGAGCCTTGCCCGGTGAGGTGGTTTTTTACACCCTCGGCGATAAATACTAAAAAAGATAGTAATAACAGATGGACAACGGTGAAACATGCCCACGTTGTTGTATTTCGGCCTCCTCTTTTTTGCAAAACTCCCAGGGCTGTGTGAAATGGGATCGCGGGTCACTCGGACCCGCTCAATTCGGGGTGTGTACGCGACGCGAGGACAACAGCTGGGGTTAGATGCCCGGGTTGTGAGTTCGAGCCTCGCCCGGTGCGGTGGTTTTTTACACCCTCGCCGATAAATACTAATAAAGGTAGTAAGAATAGATGGACAACGGTGAAACACGCGCACGTTGTTGTATTTCGGCCTCCTCTTTTTGCAAAACTCTTGAGGGCTGTGTGAAATGGGATCGCGGGTCACTCGGACCCGCTCAATCCGGGGTGTGTACGCGCGACGCGAGGACAACGGCGGGGTTAGATGCCGAGGTGGCGAGTTCGAGCCTCGCCCGGGCAAGTGTCTTTTTTTACCCCTCCCAGATAATTACTAATAACGATAAAAATAATAAATCGATTACAGGGAGACACGTGCACGTTGTTGTATTTCGGCCTCCTCCTTTTTGCAACACTCTGAGGGCTGTGAAAAGAGATCGAGGGTCATTCTGACCAGCTCGACTCGGGGTGTGTACACGATGCGAGGACAGCACAAGGGTTATACAGCAATATGCATGGGCACCGCACGGGAGGTTCATTTTAGGGGGGGCATTTTAAAATCCACACCCAAATTGGCACAGCACACAACCCTGGGAAGCAGTGTAATACAGACGAAGGAAATGTAAAGGCGACTGTGTATTGTGAGTTCTCACTATTTGTACAATGTTCCATACTCTGCATACGTACAAGCTCTCTTGCCCTGCTCGCTGCCCTCTGGTCTCAGAAACACACTGTCCTTTGCTGGTCTCACTGTCCTTTTCTGTTCTCAGAAACACACTGTCCTTCGCCATCGCCGCTGTCTTTGGGTGTCAGAAACACGTTCCCCTCCCAGCTGTACTCGGCTCCCGGGAAACACAAACTCTTTTTTGCCCTGCTCGCTGCACTCTGGTCTCAGAAACACACTGTCCTTCGCCATCGCCGCTGTCTTTGGGTGTCAGAAACACGTTCTCCTCCCAGATGTACTCGTGTCCCTGGAAACATAAGCTCTTTTTTGCCCTGCTCGCTGACCTCTGGGCTCAGAAACACACTGTCCTTTGTTGGTCTCACTGTCCTTTTCTGGTCTCAGAAACACACTGTCCCTGGCCTTTCCCACAGTCTTTGGGTGTCAGAAACACGTTCTCCTCCCAGCTGTACTCGGGTGCCAGGAAACACAAGCTCTTTTTTTTTTGCCCTACTCGCTGACCTCTGGTCTCAGAAACACACTGTCCCTGGCCTTTCCCCTGTCTTTGGGTGTCAGAAACACGTTCTCCTCCCAGCTGTCCTCGGCTCCCGGGAAACACAAACTCTTTTTTGCCCTGCTCGCTGCACTCTGGTCTCAGAAACACACTGTCCTTCGCCATCGCCGCTGTCTTTGGGTGTCAGAAACACGTTCTCCTCCCAGATGTACTCGTGTCCCTGGAACCATAAGCTCTTTTTTGCCCTGCTCGCTGACCTCTGGGCTCAGAAACACACTGTCCTTTGTTGGTCTCACTGTCCTTTTCTGGTCTCAGAAACACACTGTCCCTGGCCTTTCCCACAGTCTTTGGGTGTCAGAAACACGTTCTCCTCCCAGCTGTACTCGGCTCCCGGGAAACACAAGTTCTTTTTTGCCCTGCTCGCTGCACTCTGGTCTCAGAAACACACTGTCCTTCGCCATCGCCGCTGTCTTTGGGTGTCAGAAACACGTTCTCCTCCCAGATGTACTCGTGTCCTGAAACATAAGCTCTTTTTTGCCCTGCTCGCTGCCCACTGGGCTCAGAAACACACTGTCCCTGGCCTTTCCCCTGTCTTCGGGTGTCAGAAACACGTTCTCCCCCCAGCTGTACTCAGGTGCTAGGAAACACAAGCTCTTTTTAGCCCTGCTCGTTGCCCTCTGTTCTCAGAAACACACTGTCCTTCGCCATCGCCGCTGTCTTTGGGTGTCAGAAACATGTTCTCCTCCCAGATGTACTCGTGTCCCTGAAAACATAAGCTCTTTTTTGCCCTGCTCGCTGACCTCTGGGCTCAGAAACACACTGTCCTTTGTTGGTCTCACTGTCCTTTTCTGGTCTCAGAAACACACTCTCCCTGGCCTTTCCCCCTGTCTTTGGGCGTCAGAAACACGTTCTCCTCCCAGCTGTTCTCGGCTCCCGGGAACACAAACACTTTTTTGCCCTGCTCGCTGCCCTCTGGTTTCAGAAACAAACTGTCCTTTGCTGGTCTCACTGTCCTTTGGTCTCAGAAACACACTGTCCCTGGCCTTTCCCCCTGTCTTTGGGTGTCAGAAACACGTTCTCCTCCCAGCTGTACTCGGGTGCCGGGAAACACAAGCTCATTTTTGCCCTGCTCGCTGCCCTCAGGTCTCAGAAACACAGCTCATTTGCCCTCGCCGCTGTCCTCGGGTCTCAGAAACACACTCTCTCTGCCCTCTCTGCTTGAGTAGAGCTAGGTTGACGTCTAAGCTTGCTAGGAAACACACTCTCTCTGCCCTCTCCGCTTGAGTAGAGCTATGTTGGCCTCTAAGCTTGCTATAGATCTTGAAACAGTGTTTATCGCTATGTTCACCTCGGCCTCTTCTTTCTATCTGACCGGGGTCAGTTTATTCTCTCGTTCCATGGGGTGCATGTACAATTGAAAAGACGTCAGATTTGTCCTACTTTTCAACATTGAAAACAGGTCGATCTTGTCCTACTTTTCAATGTTGAAAACAGTTCGATCTTAGACGTAACAGGCGTAAACCTTCAACGTCTAATTACAATCCACAGCACACAACCCTGGGAAGCAGAAAGGTCCATTGTCCAAATATTTTGCATTTATTTTTCATGCACACACTACACATTTCTGTCACCAGAGGATGATATCGTTGCCGTGCCACCGTTATCCCTCACACTACCCTCGGGTCCCGGCGACCCGAGCGTAGGATTCCCCCCCGCTCCCGCCGTCCTCGGGTCAACGGCTGGGTTAGATGCCGAGGTGGCGAGTTCGAGCCTCGCCCGGGCGGTGTTTTTTTGCCCTACCAGCACACAACCCTGGGAAGCAGAAAGGTCCATTGTCCAAATATTTTGCATGTATTTTTCATGCACACACTACACATTTCTGTCACCAGAGGATGATATCGTTGCCGTGCCACCGTTATCCCTCACACTACCCTCGGGTCCCGGCGACCCGAGCGTAGGATTCCCCTCACTCCCGCCGTCCTCGGGTCAACCTGTGTAACCCTAACGCGCCCCCGCTGTCTTCGGGTCTCTAAAACACGTTCTCCTCCCAGCTGTACTCGGGTCCCGGGAAACACAAGCTCTTTTTGCCCTGCTCGCTGACCTCTGGGCTCAGAAACACACTGTCCCTGGCCTTTCCCCCTGTCTTTGGGTGTCAGAAACACGTTCTCCTACCAGCTGTACTCGGCTGCAAAACTCCCAGGGCTGTGTGAAATGGGATCGCGGGTCACTCGGACCCGCTCAATTCGGGGTGTGTACGCGACGCGAGGACAACGGCTGGGGTTAGATGCCGGGGTTGTGAGTTCGAGCCTCGCCCGGTGCGGTGGTTTTTACACCCTCGCCGATAAATACTAATAAAGGTAGTAAGAATAGATGGACAACGGTGAAACACGCGCACGTTGTTGTATTTCGGCCTCCTCTTTTTTGCAAAACTCTTGAGGGCTGTGTGAAATGGGATCGCGGGTCACTCGGACCCGCTCAATCCGGGGTGTGTACGCGACGCGAGGACAACGGCTGGGGTTAGATGCCGGGGTTGTGAGTTCGAGCCTCGCCCGGTGCGGTGGTTTTTTACACCCTCGCCGATAAATACTAATAAAGGTAGTAAGAATAGATGGACAACGGTGAAACACGCGCACGTTGTTGTATTTCGGCCTCCTCTTTTTTGCAAAACTCTTGAGGGCTGTGTGAAATGGGATCGCGGGTCACTCGGACCCGCTCAATCCGGGGTGTGTACGCGACGCGAGGACAACGGCGGGGTTAGATGCCGGGGTTGTGAGTTCGAGCCTCGCCCGGTGCGGTGGTTTTTTACACCCTCGGCGATAAATACTAAAAAAGATAGTAATAACAGATGGACAACGGTGAAACATGCCCACGTTGTTGTATTTCGGCCTCCTCTTTTTGCAAAAAACTCCCAGGGCTGTGTGAAATGGGATCGCGGGTCACTCGGACCCGCTCAATTCGGGGTGTGTACGCGACGCGAGGACAACAGCTGGGGTTAGATGCCCGGGTGTGAGTTCGAGCCTCGCCCGGTGCGGTGGTTTTTACACCCTCCGATAAATACTAATAAAGGTAGTAAGAATAGATGGACAACGGTGAAACACGCGCACGTTGTTGTATTTCGGCCTCCTCTTTTTTGCAAAACTCTTGAGGGCTGTGTGAAATGGGATCGCGGGTCACTCGGACCCGCTCAATCCGGGGTGTGTACGCGACGCGAGGACAACGGCGGGGTTAGATGCCGAGGTGGCGAGTTCGAGCCTCGCCCGGGCAAGTGTCTTTTTTTACCCCTCCCAGATAATTACTAATAACGATAAAAATAATAAATCGATTACAGGGAGACACGTGCACGTTGTTGTATTTCGGCCTCCTCCTTTTTGCAACACTCTGAGGGCTGTGAAAAGAGATCGAGGGTCATTCTGACCAGCTCGACTCGGGGTGTGTACGCGATGCGAGGACAGCACAAGGGTTATACAGCAATATGCATGGGCACCGCACGGGAGGTTCATTTTAGGGGGGGCATTTTAAAATCCACACCCAAATTGGCACAGCACACAACCCTGGGAAGCAGTGTAATACAGACGAAGGAAATGTAAAGGCGACTGTGTATTGTGAGTTCTCACTATTTGTACAATGTTCCATACTCTGCATACGTACAAGCTCTCTTGCCCTGCTCGCTGCCCTCTGGTCTCAGAAACACACTGTCCTTTGCTGGTCTCACTGTCCTTTTCTGTTCTCAGAAACACACTGTCCTTCGCCATCGCCGCTGTCTTTGGGTGTCAGAAACACGTTCCCCCCCAGCTGTACTCGGCTCCCGGGAAACACAAACTCTTTTTTGCCCTGCTCGCTGCACTCTGGTCTCAGAAACACACTGTCCTTCGCCATCGCCGCTGTCTTTGGGTGTCAGAAACACGTTCTCCTCCCAGATGTACTCGTGTCCCTGGAAACATAAGCTCTTTTTTGCCCTGCTCGCTGACCTCTGGGCTCAGAAACACACTGTCCTTTGTTGGTCTCACTGTCCTTTTCAGTCACTCTGACTTAGACCGGTTGGATATTTTGGGTAGCCTATACACTATAGGCTCCCCAACCTGCCTTTATTTCACGTACTTGTTGCACAACAACATCACCAAACATCATGAATGTGAGAGTACAAAAACATCACCAAGCTTTATTTCACGTACACGTTGCACAAACACATCACCAGACCAGAGTGTGAATGCTCATTGCGGTGGTTGTCTCACACATATTATCAGTGGTAACCATTCAAACCTTGCATATCCATCCGGCCTCTCAAGATACCGTATCATTCTCAATCGTCCAACCGGAGAGGGGTCTGTCACACTGACTTAGACCGGTTGGATATTTTGCAATTGGCCAACCGGAGAGGGGTCAGTCACTCTGACTTAGACCGGTTGGATATTTTGGGTAGCCTACACACTCTAGGCTCCCCAGCCTGCCTTTATTTCACGTACTTGTTGCACAACAACATCACCAAACATCATGAATGTGAGAGTACAAAAACATCACCAAGCTTTATTTCACGTACACGTTGCACAAACACATCACCAGACCAGAGTGTGAATGCTCATTGCGGTGGTTGTCTCACACATATTATCAGTGGTAACCATTCAAACCTTGCATATCCATCCGGCCTCTCAAGATACCGTATCATTCTCAATCGTCCAACCGGAGAGGGGTCTGTCACACTGACTTAGACCGGTTGGATATTTTGCAATTGGCCAACCGGAGAGGGGTCAGTCACTCTGACTTAGACCGGTTGGATATTTTGGGTAGCCTACACACTCTAGGCTCCCCAGCCTGCCTTTATTTCACGTACTTGTTGCACAACAACATCACCAAACATCATGAATGTGAGAGCACAAAACATCACCAAGCTTTATTTCACGTACACGTTGCACAAACACATCACCAGACCAGAGTGTGAATGCTCATTGCGGTGGCTGTCTCACACATATTATCAGTGGTAACCATTCAAACCTTGCATATCCATCCGGCCTCTCAAGATACCGTATCATTCTCAATCGTCCAACCGGAGAGGGGTCTGTCACACTGACTTAGACCGGTTGGATATTTTGCAATTGGCCAACCGGAGAGGGGTCAGTCACTCTGACTTAGACCGGTTGGATATTTTGCAATTGGCCAACCGGAGAGGGGTCAGTCACTCTGACTTAGACCGGTTGGATATTTTGGGTAGCCTACACACTCTGACTTAGGCAGCCACTGACTTAGACCGGTTGGATATTTTGGGTAGCCTACACACTCTAGGCTCCCCAGCCTGCCTTTATTTCACGTACTTGTTGCACAACAACATCACCAAACATCATGAATGTGAGAGTACAAAAACATCACCAAGCTTTATTTCACGTACACGTTGCACAAACACATCACCAGACCAGAGTGTGAATGCTCATTGCGGTGGCTGTCTCACACATATTATCAGTGGTAACCATTCAAACCTTGCATATCCATCCGGCCTCTCAAGATACCGTATCATTCTCATCGTCCAACCGGAGAGGGGTCTGTCACACTGACTTAGACCGGTTGGATATTTTGCAATTGGCCAACCGGAGAGGGGTCAGTCACTCTGACTTAGACCGGTTGGATATTTTGGGTAGCCTACACACTCTAGGCTCCCCAGCCTGCCTTTATTTCACGTACTTGTTGCACAACAACATCACCAAACATCATGAATGTGAGAGTACAAAAACATCACCAAGCTTTATTTCACGTACACGTTGCACAAACACATCACCAGACCAGAGTGTGAATGCTCATTGCGGTGGCTGTCTCACACATATTATCAGTGGTAACCATTCAAACCTTGCATATCCATCCGGCCTCTCAAGATACCGTATCATTCTCAATCGTCCAACCGGAGAGGGGTCTGTCACACTGACTTAGACCGGTTGGATATTTTGCAATTGGCCAACCGGAGAGGGGTCAGTCACTCTGACTTAGACCGGTTGGATATTTTGGGTAGCCTACACACTCTAGGCTCCCAGCCTGCCTTTATTTCACGTACTTGTTGCACAACAACATCACCAAACATCATGAATGTGAGAGTACAAAAACATCACCAAGCTTTATTTCACGTACACGTTGCACAAACACATCACCAGACCAGAGTGTGAATGCTCATTGCGGTGGCTGTCTCACACATATTATCAGTGGTAACCATTCAAACCTTGCATATCCATCCGGCCTCTCAAGATACCGTATCATTCTCAATCGTCCAACCGGAGAGGGGTCTGTCACACTGACTTAGACCGGTTGGATATTTTGCAATTGGCCAACCGGAGAGGGGTCAGTCACTCTGACTTAGACCGGTTGGATATTTTGGGTAGCCTACACACTCTAGGCTCCCCTCCCCAGCCTGCCTTTATTTCACGTACTTGTTGCACAACAACATCACCAAACATCATGAATGTGAGAGTACAAAAACATCACCAAGCTTTATTTCACGTACACGTTGCACAAACACATCACCAGACCAGAGTGTGAATGCTCATTGCGGTGGTTGTCTCACACATATTATCAGTGGTAACCATTCAAACCTTGCATATCCATCCGGCCTCTCAAGATACCGTATCATTCTCAATCGTCCAACCGGAGAGGGGTCTGTCACACTGACTTAGACCGGTTGGATATTTTGCAATTGGCCAACCGGAGAGGGGTCAGTCACTCTGACTTAGACCGGTTGGATATTTTGGGTAGCCTACACACTCTAGGCTCCCCAGCCTGCCTTTATTTCACGTACTTGTTGCACAACAACATCACCAAACATCATGAATGTGAGAGTACAAAAACATCACCAAGCTTTATTTCACGTACACGTTGCACAAACACATCACCAGACCAGAGTGTGAATGCTCATTGCGGTGGCTGTCTCACACATATTATCAGTGGTAACCATTCAAACCTTGCATATCCATCCGGCCTCTCAAGATACCGTATCATTCTCAATCGTCCAACCGGAGAGGGGTCTGTCACACTGACTTAGACCGTTGGATATTTTGCAATTGGCCAACCGGAGAGGGGTCATTTTGTCACCAACCGGAGAGGGGTCAGTCACTCTGACTTAGACCGGTTGGATATTTTGGGTAGCCTACACACTCTAGGCTCCCCAGCCTGCCTTTATTTCACGTACTTGTTGCACAACAACATCACCAAACATCATGAATGTGAGAGTACAAAAACATCACCAAGCTTTATTTCACGTACACGTTGCACAAACACATCACCAGACCAGAGTGTGAATGCTCATTGCGGTGGTTGTCTCACACATATTATCAGTGGTAACCATTCAAACCTTGCATATCCATCCGGCCTCTCAAGATACCGTATCATTCTCAATCGTCCAACCGGAGAGGGGTCTGTCACACTGACTTAGACCGGTTGGATATTTTGCAATTGGCCAACCGGAGAGGGGTCAGTCACTCTGACTTAGACCGGTTGGATATTTTGGGTAGCCTACACACTCTAGGCTCCCCAGCCTGCCTTTATTTCACGTACTTGTTGCACAACAACATCACCAAACATCATGAATGTGAGAGTACAAAAACATCACCAAGCTTTATTTCACGTACACGTTGCACAAACACATCACCAGACCAGAGTGTGAATGCTCATTGCGGTGGCTGTCTCACACATATTATCAGTGGTAACCATTCAAACCTTGCATATCCATCCGGCCTCTCAAGATACCGTATCATTCTCAATCGTCCAACCGGAGAGGGGTCTGTCACACTGACTTAGACCGGTTGGATATTTTGCAATTGGCCAACCGGAGAGGGGTCAGTCACTCTGACTTAGACCGGTTGGATATTTTGGGTAGCCTACACACTCTAGGCTCCCCAGCCTGCCTTTATTTCACGTACTTGTTGCACAACAACATCACCAAACATCATGAATGTGAGAGTACAAAAACATCACCAAGCTTTATTTCACGTACACGTTGCACAAACACATCACCAGACCAGAGTGTGAATGCTCATTGCGGTGGCTGTCTCACACATATTATCAGTGGTAACCTTCAAAACCTTGCATATCCATCCGGCCTCTCAAGATACCGTATCATTCTCAATCGTCCAACCGGAGAGGGGTCTGTCACACTGACTTAGACCGGTTGGATATTTTGCAATTGGCCAACCGGAGAGGGGTCAGTCACTCTGACTTAGACCGGTTGGATATTTTGGGTAGCCTACACACTCTAGGCTCCCCAGCCTGCCTTTATTTCACGTACTTGTTGCACAACAACATCACCAAACATCATGAATGTGAGAGTACAAAAACATCACCAAGCTTTATTTCACGTACACGTTGCACAAACACATCACCAGACCAGAGTGTGAATGCTCATTGCGGTGGCTGTCTCACACATATTATCAGTGGTAACCATTCAAACCTTGCATATCCATCCGGCCTCTCAAGATACCGTATCATTCTCAATCGTCCAACCGGAGAGGGGTCTGTCACACTGACTTAGACCGGTTGGATATTTTGCAATTGGCCAACCGGAGAGGGTCAGTCACTCTGACTTAGACCGGTTGGATATTTTGGGTAGCCTACACACTCTAGGCTCCCCAGCCTGCCTTTATTTCACGTACTTGTTGCACAACAACATCACCAAACATCATGAATGTGAGAGTACAAAAACATCACCAAGCTTTATTTCACGTACACGTTGCACAAACACATCACCAGACCAGAGTGTGAATGCTCATTGCGGTGGTTGTCTCACACATATTATCAGTGGTAACCATTCAAACCTTGCATATCCATCCGGCCTCTCAAGATACCGTATCATTCTCAATCGTCCAACCGGAGAGGGGTCTGTCACACTGACTTAGACCGGTTGGATATTTTGCAATCGTCCAACCGGAGAGGGGTCTGTCACACTGACTTAGACCGGTTGGATATTTTGCAATTGGCCAACCGGAGAGGGGTCAGTCACTCTGACTTAGACCGGTTGGATATTTTGGGTAGCCTACTTACACTCTAGGCTCCCTCCCCAGCCTGCCTTTATTTCACTACTTGTTGCACAACAACATCACCAAACATCATGAATGTGAGAGTACAAAAACATCACCAAGCTTTATTTCACGTACACGTTGCACAAACACATCACCAGACCAGAGTGTGAATGCTCATTGCGGTGGCTGTCTCACACATATTATCAGTGGTAACCATTCAAACCTTGCATATCCATCCGGCCTCTCAAGATACCGTATCATTCTCAATCGTCCAACCGGAGAGGGGTCTGTCACACTGACTTAGACCGGTTGGATATTTTGCAATTGGCCAACCGGAGAGGGGTCAGTCACTCTGACTTAGACCGGTTGGATATTTTGGGTAGCCTACACACTCTAGGCTCCCCAGCCTGCCTTTATTTCACGTACTTGTTGCACAACAACATCACCAAACATCATGAATGTGAGAGTACAAAAACATCACCAAGCTTTATTTCACGTACACGTTGCACAAACACATCACCAGACCAGAGTGTGAATGCTCATTGCGGTGGTTGTCTCACACATATTATCAGTGGTAACCATTCAAACCTTGCATATCCATCCGGCCTCTCAAGATACCGTATCATTCTCAATCGTCCAACCGGAGAGGGGTCTGTCACACTGACTTAGACCGGTTGGATATTTTGCAATTGGCCAACCGGAGAGGGGGGTCAGTCACTCTGACTTAGACCGGTTGGATATTTTGGGTAGCCTACACACTCTAGGCTCCCCAGCCTGCCTTTATTTCACGTACTTGTTGCACAACAACATCACCAAACATCATGAATGTGAGAGCACAAAACATCACCAAGCTTTATTTCACGTACACGTTGCACAAACACATCACCAGACCAGAGTGTGAATGCTCATTGCGGTGGCTGTCTCACACATATTATCAGTGGTAACCATTCAAACCTTGCATATCCATCCGGCCTCTCAAGATACCGTATCATTCTCAATCGTCCAACCGGAGAGGGGTCTGTCACACTGACTTAGACCGGTTGGATATTTTGCAATTGGCCCGGAGGAGGGGGTCAGTCACTCTGACTTAGACCGGTTGGATATTTTGGGTAGCCTACACACTCTAGGCTCCCCAGCCTGCCTTTATTTCACGTACTTGTTGCACAACAACATCACCAAACATCATGAATGTGAGAGCACAAAACATAACCAAGCTTTATTTCACGTACACGTTGCACAAACACATCACCAGACCAGAGTGTGAATGCTCATTGCGGTGGCTGTCTCACACATATTATCAGTGGTAACCATTCAAACCTTGCATATCCATCCGGCCTCTCAAGATACCGTATCATTCTCAATCGTCCAACCGGAGAGGGGTCTGTCACACTGACTTAGACCGGTTGGATATTTTGCAATTGGCCAACCGGAGAGGGGTCAGTCACTCTGACTTAGACCGGTTGGATATTTTGGGTAGCCTACACACTCTAGGCTCCCCAGCCTGCCTTTATTTCACGTACTTGTTGCACAACAACATCACCAAACATCATGAATGTGAGAGTACAAAAACATCACCAAGCTTTATTTCACGTACACGTTGCACAAACACATCACCAGACCAGAGTGTGAATGCTCATTGCGGTGGTTGTCTCACACATATTATCAGTGGTAACCATTCAAACCTTGCATATCCATCCGGCCTCTCAAGATACCGTATCATTCTCAATCGTCCAACCGGAGAGGGGTCTGTCACACTGACTTAGACCGGTTGGATATTTTGCAATTGGCCAACCGGAGAGGGGTCAGTCACTCTGACTTAGACCGGTTGGATATTTTGGGTAGCCTACACACTCTAGGCTCCCCAGCCTGCCTTTATTTCACGTACTTGTTGCACAACAACATCACCAAACATCATGAATGTGAGAGTACAAAAACATCACCAAGCTTTATTTCACGTACACGTTGCACAAACACATCACCAGACCAGAGTGTGAATGCTCATTGCGGTGGTTGTCTCACACATATTATCAGTGGTAACCATTCAAACCTTGCATATCCATCCGGCCTCTCAAGATACCGTATCATTCTCAATCGTCCAACCGGAGAGGGGTCTGTCACACTGACTTAGACCGGTTGGATATTTTGCAATTGGCCAACCGGAGAGGGGTCAGTCACTCTGACTTAGACCGGTTGGATATTTTGGGTAGCCTACACACTCTAGGCTCCCCAGCCTGCCTTTATTTCACGTACTTGTTGCACAACAACATCACCAAACATCATGAATGTGAGAGTACAAAAACATCACCAGGCTTTCTTTCACGTACACGTTGCACAAACACATCACCTCTTTTTGCAAAACTCTTGAGGGCTGTGTGAAATGGGATCGCGGGTCACTCGGACCCGCTCAATTCGGGGTGTGTACGCGACGCGAGGACAACGGCTGGGGTTAGATGCCGGGGTTGTGAGTTCGAGCCTTGCCCGGTGAGGTGGTTTTTTACACCCTCGGCGATAAATACTAAAAAAAAGATAGTAATAACAGATGGACACGGTGAAACATGCCCACGTTGTTGTATTTCGGCCTCCTCTTTTTGCAAAACTCCCAGGGCTGTGTGAAATGGGATCGCGGGTCACTCGGACCCGCTCAATTCGGGGTGTGTACGCGACGCGAGGACAACAGCTGGGGTTAGATGCCCGGGTTGTGAGTTCGAGCCTCGCCCGGTGCGGTGGTTTTTACACCCTCGCCGATAAATACTAATAAAGGTAGTAAGAATAGATGGACAACGGTGAAACACGCGCACGTTGTTGTATTTCGGCCTCCTCTTTTTGCAAAACTCTTGAGGGCTGTGTGAAATGGGATCGCGGGTCACTCGGACCCGCTCAATCCGGGGTGTGTACGCGACGCGAGGACAACGGCGGGGTTAGATGCCGAGGTGGCGAGTTCGAGCCTCGCCCGGGCAAGTGTCTTTTTTTTTACCCCTCCCAGATAATTACTAATAACGATAAAAATAATAAATCGATTACAGGGAGACACGTGCACGTTGTTGTATTTCGGCCTCCTCCTTTTTGCAACACTCTGAGGGCTGTGAAAAGAGATCGAGGGTCATTCTGACCAGCTCGACTCGGGGTGTGTACACGATGCGAGGACAGCACAAGGGTTATACAGCAATATGCATGGGCACCGCACGGGAGGTTCATTTTAGGGGGGGCATTTTAAAATCCACACCCAAATTGGCACAGCACACAACCCTGGGAAGCAGTGTAATACAGACGAAGGAAATGTAAAGGCGACTGTGTATTGTGAGTTCTCACTATTTGTACAATGTTCCATACTCTGCATACGTACAAGCTCTCTTGCCCTGCTCGCTGCCCTCTGGTCTCAGAAACACACTGTCCTTTGCTGGTCTCACTGTCCTTTTCTGTTCTCAGAAACACACTGTCCTTCGCCATCGCCGCTGTCTTTGGGTGTCAGAAACACGTTCCCCTCCCAGCTGTACTCGGCTCCCGGGAAACACAAACTCTTTTTTTTGCCCTGCTCGCTGCACTCTGGTCTCAGAAACACACTGTCCTTCGCCATCGCCGCTGTCTTTGGGTGTCAGAAACACGTTCTCCTCCCAGATGTACTCGTGTCCCTGGAAACATAAGCTCTTTTTTGCCCTGCTCGCTGACCTCTGGGCTCAGAAACACACTGTCCTTTGTTGGTCTCACTGTCCTTTTCTGGTCTCAGAAACACACTGTCCCTGGCCTTTCCCACAGTCTTTGGGTGTCAGAAACACGTTCTCCTCCCAGCTGTACTCGGGTGCCAGGAAACACAAGCTCTTTTTTTGCCCTACTCGCTGACCTCTGGTCTCAGAAACACACTGTCCCTGGCCTTTCCCCTGTCTTTGGGTGTCAGAAACACGTTCTCCTCCCAGCTGTCCTCGGCTCCCGGGAAACACAAACTCTTTTTTGCCCTGCTCGCTGCACTCTGGTCTCAGAAACACACTGTCCTTCGCCATCGCCGCTGTCTTTGGGTGTCAGAAACACGTTCTCCTCCCAGATGTACTCGTGTCCCTGGAACCATAAGCTCTTTTTTGCCCTGCTCGCTGACCTCTGGGCTCAGAAACACACTGTCCTTTGTTGGTCTCACTGTCCTTTTCTGGTCTCAGAAACACACTGTCCCTGGCCTTTCCCACAGTCTTTGGGTGTCAGAAACACGTTCTCCTCCCAGCTGTACTCGGCTCCCGGGAAACACAAGTTCTTTTTTGCCCTGCTCGCTGCACTCTGGTCTCAGAAACACACTGTCCTTCGCCATCGCCGCTGTCTTTGGGTGTCAGAAACACGTTCTCCTCCCAGATGTACTCGTGTCCCTGGAAACATAAGCTCTTTTTGCCCTGCTCGCTGCCCACTGGGCTCAGAAACACACTGTCCCTGGCCTTTCCCCCTGTCTTCGGGTGTGTCAGAAACACGTTCTCCCAGCTGTACAGCTGTACTCAGGTGCTAGGAAACACAAGCTCTTTTTAGCCCTGCTCGTTGCCCTCTGTTCTCAGAAACACACTGTCCTTCGCCATCGCCGCTGTCTTTGGGTGTCAGAAACATGTTCTCCTCCCAGATGTACTCGTGTCCCTGAAAACATAAGCTCTTTTTTGCCCTGCTCGCTGACCTCTGGGCTCAGAAACACACTGTCCTTTGTTGGTCTCACTGTCCTTTTCTGGTCTCAGAAACACACTCTCCCTGGCCTTTCCCCCTGTCTTTGGGCGTCAGAAACACGTTCTCCTCCCAGCTGTTCTCGGCTCCCGGGAACACAAACACTTTTTTGCCCTGCTCGCTGCCCTCTGGTTTCAGAAACAAACTGTCCTTTGCTGGTCTCACTGTCCTTTTCTGGTCTCAGAAACACACTGTCCCTGGCCTTTCCCCCTGTCTTTGGGTGTCAGAAACACGTTCTCCTCCCAGCTGTACTCGGGTGCCGGGAAACACAAGCTCATTTTTGCCCTGCTCGCTGCCCTCAGGTCTCAGAAACACAGCTCATTTGCCCTCGCCGCTGTCCTCGGGTCTCAGAAACACACTCTCTCTGCCCTCTCTGCTTGAGTAGAGCTAGGTTGACGTCTAAGCTTGCTAGGAAACACACTCTCTCTGCCCTCTCCGCTTGAGTAGAGCTATGTTGGCCTCTAAGCTTGCTATAGATCTTGAAACAGTGTTTATCGCTATGTTCACCTCGGCCTCTTCTTTCTATCTGACCGGGGTCAGTTTATTCTCTCGTTCCATGGGGTGCATGTACAATTGAAAAGACGTCAGATTTGTCCTACTTTTCAACATTGAAAACAGGTCGATCTTGTCCTACTTTTCAATGTTGAAAACAGTTCGATCTTAGACGTTGAACAGGCGTAAACCTTCAACGTCTAATTACAATCCACAGCACACAACCCTGGGAAGCAGAAAGGTCCATTGTCCAAATATTTTGCATTTATTTTTCATGCACACACTACACATTTCTGTCACCAGAGGATGATATCGTTGCCGTGCCACCGTTATCCCTCACACTACCCTCGGGTCCCGGCGACCCGAGCGTAGGATTCCCCCACTCCCGCCGTCCTCGGGTCAACGGCTGGGTTAGATGCCGAGGTGGCGAGTTCGAGCCTCGCCCGGGCGGTGTTTTTTTGCCCTACCAGCACACAACCCTGGGAAGCAGAAAGGTCCATTGTCCAAATATTTTGCATGTATTTTTCATGCACACACTACACATTTCTGTCACCAGAGGATGATATCGTTGCCGTGCCACCGTTATCCCTCACACTACCCTCGGGTCCCGGCGACCCGAGCGTAGGATTCCCCTCACTCCCGCCGTCCTCGGGTCAACCTGTGTAACCCTAACGCGGCCCCCGCTGTCTTCGGGTCTCTAAAACACGTTCTCCTCCCAGCTGTACTCGGGTCCCGGGAAACACAAGCTCTTTTTTGCCCTGCTCGCTGACCTCTGGGCTCAGAAACACACTGTCCCTGGCCTTTCCCCCTGTCTTTGGGTGTCAGAAACACGTTCTCCTACCAGCTGTACTCGGCTGCAAAACTCCCAGGGCTGTGTGAAATGGGATCGCGGGTCACTCGGACCCGCTCAATTCGGGGTGTGTACGCGACGCGAGGACAACGGCTGGGGTTAGATGCCGGGGTTGTGAGTTCGAGCCTCGCCCGGTGCGGTGGTTTTTTACACCCTCGCCGATAAATACTAATAAAGGTAGTAAGAATAGATGGACAACGGTGAAACACGCGCACGTTGTTGTATTTCGGCCTCCTCTTTTTTGCAAAACTCTTGAGGGCTGTGTGAAATGGGATCGCGGGTCACTCGGACCCGCTCAATCCGGGGTGTGTACGCGACGCGAGGACAACGGCTGGGGTTAGATGCCGGGGTTGTGAGTTCGAGCCTCGCCCGGTGCGGTGGTTTTTTACACCCTCGCCGATAAATACTAATAAAGGTAGTAAGAATGGAGATGGACAACGGTGAAACACGCGCACGTTGTTGTATTTCGGCCTCCTCTTTTTTGCAAAACTCTTGAGGGCTGTGTGAAATGGGATCGCGGGTCACTCGGACCCGCTCAATCCGGGGTGTGTACGCGACGCGAGGACAACGGCGGGGTTAGATGCCGGGGTTGTGAGTTCGAGCCTCGCCCGGTGCGGTGGTTTTTTACACCCTCGGCGATAAATACTAAAAAAGATAGTAATAACAGATGGACAACGGTGAAACATGCCCACGTTGTTGTATTTCGGCCTCCTCTTTTTTGCAAAACTCCCAGGGCTGTGTGAAATGGGATCGCGGGTCACTCGGACCCGCTCAATTCGGGGTGTGTACGCGACGCGAGGACAACAGCTGGGGTTAGATGCCCGGGTTGTGAGTTCGAGCCTCGCCCGGTGCGGTGGTTTTTTACACCCTCGCCGATAAATACTAATAAAGGTAGTAAGAATAGATGGACAACGGTGAAACACGCGCACGTTGTTGTATTTCGGCCTCCTCTTTTTTGCAAAACTCTTGAGGGCTGTGTGAAATGGGATCGCGGGTCACTCGGACCCGCTCAATCCGGGGTGTGTACGCGACGCGAGGACAACGGCGGGGTTAGATGCCGAGGTGGCGAGTTCGAGCCTCGCCCGGGCAAGTGTCTTTTTTTACCCCTCCCAGATAATTACTAATAACGATAAAAATAATAAATCGATTACAGGGAGACACGTGCACGTTGTTGTATTTCGGCCTCCTCCTTTTTGCAACACTCTGAGGGCTGTGAAAAGAGATCGAGGGTCATTCTGACCAGCTCGACTCGGGGTGTGTACGCGATGCGAGGACAGCACAAGGGTTATACAGCAATATGCATGGGCACCGCACGGGAGGTTCATTTTAGGGGGGGCATTTTAAAATCCACACCCAAATTGGCACAGCACACAACCCTGGGAAGCAGTGTAATACAGACGAAGGAAATGTAAAGGCGACTGTGTATTGTGAGTTCTCACTATTTGTACAATGTTCCATACTCTGCATACGTACAAGCTCTCTTGCCCTGCTCGCTGCCCTCTGGTCTCAGAAACACACTGTCCTTTGCTGGTCTCACTGTCCTTTTCTGTTCTCAGAAACACACTGTCCTTCGCCATCGCCGCTGTCTTTGGGTGTCAGAAACACGTTCCCCTCCCAGCTGTACTCGGCTCCCGGGAAACACAAACTCTTTTTTGCCCTGCTCGCTGCACTCTGGTCTCAGAAACACACTGTCCTTCGCCATCGCCGCTGTCTTTGGGTGTCAGAAACACGTTCTCCTCCCAGATGTACTCGTGTCCCTGGAAACATAAGCTCTTTTTTGCCCTGCTCGCTGACCTCTGGGCTCAGAAACACACTGTCCTTTGTTGGTCTCACTGTCCTTTTCTGGTCTCAGAAACACACTGTCCCTGGCCTTTCCCACAGTCTTTGGGTGTCAGAAACACGTTCTCCTCCCAGCTGTACTCGGGTGCCAGGAAACACAAGCTCTTTTTTTGCCCTACTCGCTGACCTCTGGTCTCAGAAACACACTGTCCCTGGCCTTTCCCCTGTCTTTGGGTGTCAGAAACACGTTCTCCTCCCAGCTGTCCTCGGCTCCCGGGAAACACAAACTCTTTTTTGCCCTGCTCGCTGCACTCTGGTCTCAGAAACACACTGTCCTTCGCCATCGCCGCTGTCTTTGGGTGTCAGAAACACGTTCTCCTCCCAGATGTACTCGTGTCCCTGGAACCATAAGCTCTTTTTTGCCCTGCTCGCTGACCTCTGGGCTCAGAAACACACTGTCCTTTGTTGGTCTCACTGTCCTTTTCTGGTCTCAGAAACACACTGTCCCTGGCCTTTCCCACAGTCTTTGGGTGTCAGAAACACGTTCTCCTCCCAGCTGTACTCGGCTCCCGGGAAACACAAGTTCTTTTTTGCCCTGCTCGCTGCACTCTGGTCTCAGAAACACACTGTCCTTCGCCATCGCCGCTGTCTTTGGGTGTCAGAAACACGTTCTCCTCCCAGATGTACTCGTGTCCCTGGAAACATAAGCTCTTTTTTGCCCTGCTCGCTGCCCACTGGGCTCAGAAACACACTGTCCCTGGCCTTTCCCCCTGTCTTCGGGTGTCAGAAACACGTTCTCCCCCCAGCTGTACTCAGGTGCTAGGAAACACAAGCTCTTTTTAGCCCTGCTCGTTGCCCTCTGTTCTCAGAAACACACTGTCCTTCGCCATCGCCGCTGTCTTTGGGTGTCAGAAACATGTTCTCCTCCCAGATGTACTCGTGTCCCTGAAAACATAAGCTCTTTTTTGCCCTGCTCGCTGACCTCTGGGCTCAGAAACACACTGTCCTTTGTTGGTCTCACTGTCCTTTTCTGGTCTCAGAAACACACTCTCCCTGGCCTTTCCCCCTGTCTTTGGGCGTCAGAAACACGTTCTCCTCCCAGCTGTTCTCGGCTCCCGGGAACACAAACACTTTTTTGCCCTGCTCGCTGCCCTCTGGTTTCAGAAACAAACTGTCCTTTGCTGGTCTCACTGTCCTTTTCTGGTCTCAGAAACACACTGTCCCTGGCCTTTCCCCCTGTCTTTGGGTGTCAGAAACACGTTCTCCTCCCAGCTGTACTCGGGTGCCGGGAAACACAAGCTCATTTTTGCCCTGCTCGCTGCCCTCAGGTCTCAGAAACACAGCTCATTTGCCCTCGCCGCTGTCCTCGGGTCTCAGAAACACACTCTCTCTGCCCTCTCTGCTTGAGTAGAGCTAGGTTGACGTCTAAGCTTGCTAGGAAACACACTCTCTCTGCCCTCTCCGCTTGAGTAGAGCTATGTTGGCCTCTAAGCTTGCTATAGATCTTGAAACAGTGTTTATCGCTATGTTCACCTCGGCCTCTTCTTTCTATCTGACCGGGGTCAGTTTATTCTCTCGTTCCATGGGGTGCATGTACAATTGAAAAGACGTCAGATTTGTCCTACTTTTCAACATTGAAAACAGGTCGATCTTGTCCTACTTTTCAATGTTGAAAACAGTTCGATCTTAGACGTTGAACAGGCGTAAACCTTCAACGTCTAATTACAATCCACAGCACACAACCCTGGGAAGCAGAAAGGTCCATTGTCCAAATATTTTGCATTTATTTTTCATGCACACACTACACATTTCTGTCACCAGAGGATGATATCGTTGCCGTGCCACCGTTATCCCTCACACTACCCTCGGGTCCCGGCGACCCGAGCGTAGGATTCCCCTCACTCCCGCCGTCCTCGGGTCAACGGCTGGGTTAGATGCCGAGGTGGCGAGTTCGAGCCTCGCCCGGGCGGTGTTTTTTTGCCCTACCAGCACACAACCCTGGGAAGCAGAAAGGTCCATTGTCCAAATATTTTGCATGTATTTTTCATGCACACACTACACATTTCTGTCACCAGAGGATGATATCGTTGCCGTGCCACCGTTATCCCTCACACTACCCTCGGGTCCCGGCGACCCGAGCGTAGGATTCCTCACTCCCGCCGTCCTCGGGTCAACCTGTGTAACCCTAACGCGGCCCCCGCTGTCTTCGGGTCTCTAAAACACGTTCTCCTCCCAGCTGTACTCGGGTCCCGGGAAACACAAGCTCTTTTTGCCCTGCTCGCTGACCTCTGGGCTCAGAAACACACTGTCCCTGGCCTTTCCCCCTGTCTTTGGGTGTCAGAAACACGTTCTCCTACCAGCTGTACTCGGCTGCAAAACTCCCAGGGCTGTGTGAAATGGGATCGCGGGTCACTCGGACCCGCTCAATTCGGGGTGTGTACGCGACGCGAGGACAACGGCTGGGGTTAGATGCCGGGGTTGTGAGTTCGAGCCTCGCCCGGTGCGGTGGTTTTTACACCCTCGCCGATAAATACTAATAAAGGTAGTAAGAATAGATGGACAACGGTGAAACACGCGCACGTTGTTGTATTTCGGCCTCCTCTTTTTGCAAAACTCTTGAGGGCTGTGTGAAATGGGATCGGGTCACTCGGACCCGCTCAATCCGGGGTGTGTACGCGACGCGAGGACAACGGCTGGGGTTAGATGCCGGGGTTGTGAGTTCGAGCCTCGCCCGGTGCGGTGGTTTTTACACCCTCGCCGATAAATACTAATAAAGGTAGTAAGAATAGATGGACAACGGTGAAACACGCGCACGTTGTTGTATTTCGGCCTCCTCTTTTTGCAAAACTCTTGAGGGCTGTGTGAAATGGGATCGCGGGTCACTCGGACCCGCTCAATCCGGGGTGTGTACGCGACGCGAGGACAACGGCGGGGTTAGATGCCGGGGTTGTGAGTTCGAGCCTCGCCCGGTGCGGTGGTTTTTACACCCTCGGCGATAAATACTAAAAAAGATAGTAATAACAGATGGACAACGGTGAAACATGCCCACGTTGTTGTATTTCGGCCTCCTCTTTTTGCAAAACTCCCAGGGCTGTGTGAAATGGGATCGCGGGTCACTCGGACCCGCTCAATTCGGGGTGTGTACGCGACGCGAGGACAACAGCTGGGGTTAGATGCCCGGGTTGTGAGTTCGAGCCTCGCCCGGTGCGGTGGTTTTTACACCCTCGCCGATAAATACTAATAAAGGTAGTAAGAATAGATGGACAACGGTGAAACACGCGCACGTTGTTGTATTTCGGCCTCCTCTTTTTGCAAAACTCTTGAGGGCTGTGTGAAATGGGATCGCGGGTCACTCGGACCCGCTCAATCCGGGGTGTGTACGCGACGCGAGGACAACGGCGGGGTTAGATGCCGAGGTGGCGAGTTCGAGCCTCGCCCGGGCAAGTGTCTTTTTTACCCCTCCCAGATAATTACTAATAACGATAAAAATAATAAATCGATTACAGGGAGACACGTGCACGTTGTTGTATTTCGGCCTCCTCCTTTTTGCAACACTCTGAGGGCTGTGAAAAGAGATCGAGGGTCATTCTGACCAGCTCGACTCGGGGTGTGTACGCGATGCGAGGACAGCACAAG
>CM055737.1:14992680-15011439 GCA_029465975.1 Dallia pectoralis | reverse complement strand
CTCTCCCTCCCTTTAGGCATCCCCCAAAGGCTCTTTTAAGAGCCAATTCACAAATGTTCTTTTGTATACACATTGTATACTATGGTGCATGCAGCAGTAGTGTGTATTCATGAGTAATGACTGATAGGTTTAACACATTGTATACTATGGTGCATGCAGCAGCAGTGTGTATTCATGAGTATTGACTGATAGGTTTAACACATTGCATACTATGGTGCATGTTGCAGCAGTGTGTATTCATGAGTAATGACTGATAGGTTTAACACATTGCATACTATCTTGCATGCAGCAGCAGTGTGTATTCATGAGTATTGACTGATAGGTTTAACACATTGTATACTATGGTGGTTTAACACATTGTATACTATGGTGCATGTAGCAGCAGTGTGTATTCATGAGTAATGACTGATAGGTTTTTATACATTGTATACTTGACAGGGAGGTATGAACCAGTCAATAAAAATAAGTACATATTAACTGAGAAGATTTAAACATGTGCTAAACTCCTGTCCATTGTACTGTCTTTCTTTTTCACAGAGGTCACGGTGATAGGATAGGATGGAAAGGCCCAGGAAAAACATTTGAAGCCGGTGTGAAGCAAACCTTGCCCCCCACCAATGAACTAGTACTGGTAATTTAATGTAAACTGTTGAGGGTTTCCCTTCTTTAAAGAAGGCTACCTGATGAGTCCATGTTTATTCTATAACAAATCAAAAGTCACTGCGTCAGGGCTGGCAGGAAAGTGATATGAGACAGGGGGCCTGTATGGTAACTTCCTGTTGAGCTTGACTGCCAGGTTAATACTAAGTACGTTTATACAATACTAAAGAATGTGAATTGTTGCTGCTTGCTCTCCCTCCCTTTAGGCATCCCCCCAAAGGCTCTTTTAAGAGCCAATTCACAAATGTTCTTTTGTATACACATTGTATACTATGGTGCATGCAGCAGTAGTGTGTATTCATGAGTAATGACTGATAGGTTTAACACATTGTATACTATGGTGCATGCAGCAGCAGTGTGTATTCATGAGTATTGACTGATAGGTTTAACACATTGCATACTATGGTGCATGTTGCAGCAGTGTGTATTCATGAGTAATGACTGATAGGTTTAACACATTGCATACTATCTTGCATGCAGCAGCAGTGTGTATTCATGAGTATTGACTGATAGGTTTAACACATTGTATACTATGGTGGTTTAACACATTGTATACTATGGTGCATGTAGCAGCAGTGTGTATTCATGAGTAATGACTGATAGGTTTTTATACATTGTATACTTGACAGGGAGGTATGAACCAGTCAATAAAAATAAGTACATATTAACTGAGAAGATTTAAACATGTGCTAAACTCCTGTCCATTGTACTGTCTTCTCTTTTTCACAGAGGTCACGGTGATAGGATAGGATGGAAAGGCCCAGGAAAAACATTTGAAGCCGGTGTGAAGCAAACCTTGCCCCCCACCAATGAACTAGTACTGGTAATTTAATGTAAACTGTTGAGGGTTTCCCTTCTTTAAAGAAGGCTACCTGATGAGTCCATGTTTATTCTATAACAAATCAAAAGTCACTGCGTCAGGGCTGGCAGGAAAGTGATATGAGACAGGGGGCCTGTATGGTAACTTCCTGTTGAGCTTGACTGCCAGGTTAATACTAAGTACGTTTATACAATACTAAAGAATGTGAATTGTTGCTGCTTGCTCTCCCTCCCTTTAGGCATCCCCCCAAAGGCTCTTTTAAGAGCCAATTCACAAATGTTCTTTTGTATACACATTGTATACTATGGTGCATGCAGCAGTAGTGTGTATTCATGAGTAATGACTGATAGGTTTAACACATTGTATACTATGGTGCATGCAGCAGCAGTGTGTATTCATGAGTATTGACTGATAGGTTTAACACATTGCATACTATGGTGCATGTTGCAGCAGTGTGTATTCATGAGTAATGACTGATAGGTTTAACACATTGCATACTATCTTGCATGCAGCAGCAGTGTGTATTCATGAGTATTGACTGATAGGTTTAACACATTGTATACTATGGTGGTTTAACACATTGTATACTATGGTGCATGTAGCAGCAGTGTGTATTCATGAGTAATGACTGATAGGTTTTTATACATTGTATACTTGACAGGGAGGTATGAACCAGTCAATAAAAATAAGTACATATTAACTGAGAAGATTTAAACATGTGCTAAACTCCTGTCCATTGTACTGTCTTCTCTTTTTCACAGAGGTCACGGTGATAGGATAGGATGGAAAGGCCCAGGAAAAACATTTGAAGCCGGTGTGAAGCAAACCTTGCCCCCCCCACCAATGAACTAGTACTGGTAATTTAATGTAAACTGTTGAGGGTTTCCCTTCTTTAAAGAAGGCTACCTGATGAGTCCATGTTTATTCTATAACAAATCAAAAGTCACTGCGTCAGGGCTGGCAGGAAAGTGATATGAGACAGGGGGCCTGTATGGTAACTTCCTGTTGAGCTTGACTGCCAGGTTAATACTAAGTACGTTTATACAATACTAAAGAATGTGAATTGTTGCTGCTTGCTCTCCCTCCCTTTAGGCATCCCCCCAAAGGCTCTTTTAAGAGCCAATTCACAAATGTTCTTTTGTATACACATTGTATACTATGGTGCATGCAGCAGTAGTGTGTATTCATGAGTAATGACTGATAGGTTTAACACATTGTATACTATGGTGCATGCAGCAGCAGTGTGTATTCATGAGTATTGACTGATAGGTTTAACACATTGCATACTATGGTGCATGTTGCAGCAGTGTGTATTCATGAGTAATGACTGATAGGTTTAACACATTGCATACTATCTTGCATGCAGCAGCAGTGTGTATTCATGAGTATTGACTGATAGGTTTAACACATTGTATACTATGGTGGTTTAACACATTGTATACTATGGTGCATGTAGCAGCAGTGTGTATTCATGAGTAATGACTGATAGGTTTTTATACATTGTATACTTGACAGGGAGGTATAACCAGTCAATAAAAATAAGTACATATTAACTGAGAAGATTTAAACATGTGCTAAACTCCTGTCCATTGTACTGTCTTCTCTTTTTCACAGAGGTCACGGTGATAGGATAGGATGGAAAGGCCCAGGAAAAACATTTGAAGCCGGTGTGAAGCAAACCTTGCCCCCACCAATGAACTAGTACTGGTAATTTAATGTAAACTGTTGAGGGTTTCCCTTCTTTAAAGAAGGCTACCTGATGAGTCCATGTTTATTCTATAACAAATCAAAAGTCACTGCGTCAGGGCTGGCAGGAAAGTGATATGAGACAGGGGGCCTGTATGGTAACTTCCTGTTGAGCTTGACTGCCAGGTTAATACTAAGTACGTTTATACAATACTAAAGAATGTGAATTGTTGCTGCTTGCTCTCCCTCCCTTTAGGCATCCCCCCAAAGGCTCTTTTAAGAGCCAATTCACAAATGTTCTTTTGTATACACATTGTATACTATGGTGCATGCAGCAGTAGTGTGTATTCATGAGTAATGACTGATAGGTTTAACACATTGTATACTATGGTGCATGCAGCAGCAGTGTGTATTCATGAGTATTGACTGATAGGTTTAACACATTGCATACTATGGTGCATGTTGCAGCAGTGTGTATTCATGAGTAATGACTGATAGGTTTAACACATTGCATACTATCTTGCATGCAGCAGCAGTGTGTATTCATGAGTATTGACTGATAGGTTTAACACATTGTATACTATGGTGGTTTAACACATTGTATACTATGGTGCATGTAGCAGCAGTGTGTATTCATGAGTAATGACTGATAGGTTTTTATACATTGTATACTTGACAGGGAGGTATGAACCAGTCAATAAAAATAAGTACATATTAACTGAGAAGATTTAAACATGTGCTAAACTCCTGTCCATTGTACTGTCTTCTCTTTTTCACAGAGGTCACGGTGATAGGATAGGATGGAAAGGCCCAGGAAAAACATTTGAAGCCGGTGTGAAGCAAACCTTGCCCCCCACCAATGAACTAGTACTGGTAATTTAATGTAAACTGTTGAGGGTTTCCCTTCTTTAAAGAAGGCTACCTGATGAGTCCATGTTTATTCTATAACAAATCAAAAGTCACTGCGTCAGGGCTGGCAGGAAAGTGATATGAGACAGGGGGCCTGTATGGTAACTTCCTGTTGAGCTTGACTGCCAGGTTAATACTAAGTACGTTTATACAATACTAAAGAATGTGAATTGTTGCTGCTTGCTCTCCCTCCCTTTAGGCATCCCCCCAAAGGCTCTTTTAAGAGCCAATTCACAAATGTTCTTTTGTATACACATTGTATACTATGGTGCATGCAGCAGTAGTGTGTATTCATGAGTAATGACTGATAGGTTTAACACATTGTATACTATGGTGCATGCAGCAGCAGTGTGTATTCATGAGTATTGACTGATAGGTTTAACACATTGCATACTATGGTGCATGTTGCAGCAGTGTGTATTCATGAGTAATGACTGATAGGTTTAACACATTGCATACTATCTTGCATGCAGCAGCAGTGTGTATTCATGAGTATTGACTGATAGGTTTAACACATTGTATACTATGGTGGTTTAACACATTGTATACTATGGTGCATGTAGCAGCAGTGTGTATTCATGAGTAATGACTGATAGGTTTTTATACATTGTATACTTGACAGGGAGGTATGAACCAGTCAATAAAAATAAGTACATATTAACTGAGAAGATTTAAACATGTGCTAAACTCCTGTCCATTGTACTGTCTTCTCTTTTTCACAGAGGTCACGGTGATAGGATAGGATGGAAAGGCCCAGGAAAAACATTTGAAGCCGGTGTGAAGCAAACCTTGCCCCCCACCAATGAACTAGTACTGGTAATTTAATGTAAACTGTTGAGGGTTTCCCTTCTTTAAAGAAGGCTACCTGATGAGTCCATGTTTATTCTATAACAAATCAAAAGTCACTGCGTCAGGGCTGGCAGGAAAGTGATATGAGACAGGGGGCCTGTATGGTAACTTCCTGTTGAGCTTGACTGCCAGGTTAATACTAAGTACGTTTATACAATACTAAAGAATGTGAATTGTTGCTGCTTGCTCTCCCTCCCTTTAGGCATCCCCCCAAAGGCTCTTTTAAGAGCCAATTCACAAATGTTCTTTTGTATACACATTGTATACTATGGTGCATGCAGCAGTAGTGTGTATTCATGAGTAATGACTGATAGGTTTAACACATTGTATACTATGGTGCATGCAGCAGCAGTGTGTATTCATGAGTATTGACTGATAGGTTTAACACATTGCATACTATGGTGCATGTTGCAGCAGTGTGTATTCATGAGTAATGACTGATAGGTTTAACACATTGCATACTATCTTGCATGCAGCAGCAGTGTGTATTCATGAGTATTGACTGATAGGTTTAACACATTGTATACTATGGTGGTTTAACACATTGTATACTATGGTGCATGTAGCAGCAGTGTGTATTCATGAGTAATGACTGATAGGTTTTTATACATTGTATACTTGACAGGGAGGTATGAACCAGTCAATAAAAATAAGTACATATTAACTGAGAAGATTTAAACATGTGCTAAACTCCTGTCCATTGTACTGTCTTCTCTTTTTCACAGAGGTCACGGTGATAGGATAGGATGGAAAGGCCCAGGAAAAACATTTGAAGCCGGTGTGAAGCAAACCTTGCCCCCCACCAATGAACTAGTACTGGTAATTTAATGTAAACTGTTGAGGGTTTCCCTTCTTTAAAGAAGGCTACCTGATGAGTCCATGTTTATTCTATAACAAATCAAAAGTCACTGCGTCAGGGCTGGCAGGAAAGTGATATGAGACAGGGGGCCTGTATGGTAACTTCCTGTTGAGCTTGACTGCCAGGTTAATACTAAGTACGTTTATACAATACTAAAGAATGTGAATTGTTGCTGCTTGCTCTCCCTCCCTTTAGGCATCCCCCCAAAGGCTCTTTTAAGAGCCAATTCACAAATGTTCTTTTGTATACACATTGTATACTATGGTGCATGCAGCAGTAGTGTGTATTCATGAGTAATGACTGATAGGTTTAACACATTGTATACTATGGTGCATGCAGCAGCAGTGTGTATTCATGAGTATTGACTGATAGGTTTAACACATTGCATACTATGGTGCATGTTGCAGCAGTGTGTATTCATGAGTAATGACTGATAGGTTTAACACATTGCATACTATCTTGCATGCAGCAGCAGTGTGTATTCATGAGTATTGACTGATAGGTTTAACACATTGTATACTATGGTGGTTTAACACATTGTATACTATGGTGCATGTAGCAGCAGTGTGTATTCATGAGTAATGACTGATAGGTTTTTATACATTGTATACTTGACAGGGAGGTATGAACCAGTCAATAAAAATAAGTACATATTAACTGAGAAGATTTAAACATGTGCTAAACTCCTGTCCATTGTACTGTCTTCTCTTTTTCACAGAGGTCACGGTGATAGGATAGGATGGAAAGGCCCAGGAAAAACATTTGAAGCCGGTGTGAAGCAAACCTTGCCCCCCCCACCAATGAACTAGTACTGGTAATTTAATGTAAACTGTTGAGGGTTTCCCTTCTTTAAAGAAGGCTACCTGATGAGTCCATGTTTATTCTATAACAAATCAAAAGTCACTGCGTCAGGGCTGGCAGGAAAGTGATATGAGACAGGGGGCCTGTATGGTAACTTCCTGTTGAGCTTGACTGCCAGGTTAATACTAAGTACGTTTATACAATACTAAAGAATGTGAATTGTTGCTGCTTGCTCTCCCTCCCTTTAGGCATCCCCCCAAAGGCTCTTTTAAGAGCCAATTCACAAATGTTCTTTTGTATACACATTGTATACTATGGTGCATGCAGCAGTAGTGTGTATTCATGAGTAATGACTGATAGGTTTAACACATTGTATACTATGGTGCATGCAGCAGCAGTGTGTATTCATGAGTATTGACTGATAGGTTTAACACATTGCATACTATGGTGCATGTTGCAGCAGTGTGTATTCATGAGTAATGACTGATAGGTTTAACAAATTGTATACTATGGTGCTTGCAGCAGTGTGTAATCATGAGTAATGACTGATAGGTTTAACACATTGCATTCTATGGTGCAGCAGTGTCACCTCAGTTTGGCAGTTGATATCAGTACACAGTCGACTACGGGTGGCCGCAAGAGCACACATCACAATTTCTGCAGAAAGTGTGCTATCTAGTTATGTGTGCTTGACTATGGTCAAGGACACATATTGTAATCTCACATATATATTATTATTATTATTATTATTATTATTATATCAATTTTGTCCCCGCCTACTCCTCCCACAGTTTTTGCACTAGATGGACAAAAAAGGTGTCAAAATGTGCGTCCCGAACTCTATTTAGTTGGCATTGTTTTGTAGAAGGTTTCGTTATGTAGTTTACGAAATATTAACGATAATGTCGCTAATTAATCCCCATTGAAATACATTGACGGAATCTTCAAAACTAGAGTGTGAGAGCCCATTCAGCAGAAAATGTAGAGAACATTTGTAAACTGCTACTGCTGCCTGAGTTTCAACCCTTTACACACAAATGGCATATCAAAACGTTCATCTATTTGTGCTGTCACTCAAAATGTTCAAATATAAGCTGTAACATATATATTTATTTCGTTATGTCCTTTTGTTTCCAACTTGCGCCTCCCCATAGACATCCATAGAAACGGTGATTTTCTCCACTCTAATTTGAAAGCGATTTTTGGTGTTTCTTTGTTCGTTTGTAAATTGTGATAGCGCCTGCATTTCCGGGGTTACAGATACATGTTATACATCAAAATGTCCGCCTGGGTCTTATGATTCTCATGGTGTAATTGTTTAAACTGTGTGATTAAAACTCTGGTTAGTAGAGCTAAAAGTATACGACCATGTCTGAATCTTTTGAAATGATAGACAGTGAAGCAGCATTTTCTGGTTGTTGATTGGCTAAATAGTAGGAACATTCTGGAAGGGGCGGGGGGAAGGAGGCAGCGCGCTCTGATATCGATGAGGACAGCTGGTCCTCCTGACAAAGGCATAGCTGCCAGGCAACAGCCACAGACACTGCAATCAACAGCCACAGACATATCCTGCAGCAAAGAAAGAATGTATTAACGAATGAATGGGTAAGTTCTTTCTCTGGGTCTCTGTTTACACGTTAGCATGTTAGCTAGCGTTAGCGCGCTAGCTATCGTTAGCATGTTAGCTAGCGTTAGCGCGCTAGCTAGCGTTAGCTACTACTGTAAGTTTATGCATACATTCAGACAGCCTGCAGCAATGAATGGATGGGTAACTTCTTTCTCTGGGTCTCTGTTTACGTTAGCGTTAGCATGCTATCGTTAGCATGTTAGCTAGCGTTAGCGTTAGCTAGCGTTAGCTACTTCTTTCTCTGGGTCTCTGCTAGCATGTTAGCAGTTTCTAATGCTGTTTCATATGCTACTATGGTGCATGCAGCAGTAGTGTGTATTCATGAGTAATGACTGATAGGTTTAACACATTGTATACTATGGTACATGTAGCAGCAGTGTGTATTCATGAGTAATGACTGATAGGTTTAACACATTGTATACTATGGTGCATGTAGCAGCAGTGTGTATTCATGAGTAATGACTGATAGGTTTAACACATTTGTATACTATGGTGGTTTAACACATTGTATACTATGGTGCTTGCAGCAGCAGTGTGTATTTATGAGTAATGACTGATAGGTTTAACACATTGTATACTATGGTGCATATAGCAGCAGTGTGTATTCATGAGTAATGACTGATAGGTTTAACACATTGTATACTATGGTCCTTGCAGCAGCAGTGTGTATTCATGAGTAATGACTGATAGGTTTAACACATTGTATACTATGGTGCATGCAGCAGCAGTGTCACCTCAGTTTGGCAGTTGATATCAGTACACAGTCGACTGCGGGTGGCCGCAAGCACACATCATCACAATTTCAGCAGAAATTGTACGCTATCTAGTTATGTGTGCTTATTATTATTATTATTATTATATCAATTTTGTCCCCGCCTACTCCTCCCACAGTTTTTGCACTAGATGGACAAAAAAGGTGTCAAAATGTGCGTCCCGAACTCTATTTAGTTGGCATTGTTTTGTAGAAGGTTTCGTTATGTAGTTTACGAAATATTAACGATAATGTCGCTAATTAATCCCCATTGAAATACATTGACGGAATCTTCAAAACTAGAGTGTGAGAGCCCATTCAGCAGAAAATGTAGAGAACATTTGTAAACTGCTACTGCTGCCTGAGTTTCAACCCTTTACACACAAATGGCATATCAAAACGTTCATCTATTTGTGCTGTCACTCAAAATGTTCAAATATAAGCTGTAACATATATATTTATTTCGTTATGTCCTTTTGTTTCCAACTTGCGCCTCCCCATAGACATCCATAGAAACGGTGATTTTCTCCACTCTAATTTGAAAGCGATTTTTGGTGTTTTTTTGTTCGTTTGTAAATTGTGATAGCGCCTACATTTCTGGGGTTACAGATACATGTTATACATCAAAATGTCCGCCTGGTTCTTAGGATTCTCATGATGTAATTGTTTAAACTGTGTGAGTAAAACTCTGGTTAGTAGAGCTAAAAGTATACGACCATGTCTGAATCTTTTGAAATGATAGACAGTGAAGCAGCATTTTCTGGTTGTTGATTGGCTAAATAGTAGGAACATTCTGGAAGGGGGGGGGGAGGAGGCAGCGCGCTCTGATATCGATGAGAACAGGTGTTCCTCCTGACAAAGGCATAGCTGCCTGGCCACAGCCAAAGACACTGCCAGGCAACAGCCACAGACATATGCCTGCAGCAATCAAAGAATGAATGGGTAAGTTGTTTCTCTTGGTCTCTGTTTACACGTTAGCATGTTAGCTAGCGTTAGCATGTTAGCTAGCGTTAGCGCGCTAGCTAACGTTAGCATGTTAGCTAACGTTAGCATGTTAGCTAGCATGTTAGCTAGCGTTAGCGCGCTAGCGTTAGCATGTTAGCTACAGCTGCAGCATGAATGAATTGGTAAGTTCTTTCTCTGGGTCTCTGTTTACACGTTAGCATGTTACCTAGCGTTAGCGCGCTAGCTAGCGTTAGCAGTTTATAATGCTGTTTCATATGCTACTATGGTGCATGCAGCAGTAGTGTGTATTCATGAGTAATGACTGATATGTTTAACACATTGTATACTATGGTGCATGTAGCAGCAGTGTGTATTCATGATTAATGACTGATAGGTTTAACACATTGTATACTATGGTGCATGTAGCAGCAGTGTGTATTCATGAGTAATGACTGATAGGTTTAACACATTGTATACTATGGTGCATGCAGCAGCAGTGTGTATTCATGAGTATTGACTGATAGGTTTAACACATTGTATACTATGGTGCATGCAGCATGGTGCATGCAGCAGCAGTGTGTATTCATGAGTAATGACTGATAGGTTTAACACATCACATACTATGGTGCTTGCAGCAGCAGTGTGTATTCATGAGTAATGACTGATAGGTTTAACACATTGCATACTATGGTGCATGCAGCAGCAGTGTCACCTCAGTTTGGCAGTTGATATCAGTACACAGTCGACTACGGGTGGCCGCAAGCACACATCATCACAATTTCTGCAGAAATTGTACGCTATCTAGTTATGTGTGCTTGACTATGGTCAAGGACACATATTGTAATCTCACATATATATTATTATTATTATTATTATTATGTGTGCTTGAATATGGTCAAGGACACATATTGTAATCTCACATATATTATTATTATTATTATTATTATTATGTGTGCTTGACTATGGTCAAGGACACATATTGTAATCTCACATATATATTATTATTATGTGTGCTTGACTATGGTCAAGGACACATATTGTAATCTCACATATATATTATTATTATTATTATTATTATTATTATTATTATTATTATTATATCAATTTTGTCCCCGCCTACTCCTCCCACAGTTTTTGCACTAGATGGACAAAAAAGGTGTCAAAATGTGCGTCCCGAACTCTATTTAGTTGGCATTGTTTTGTAGAAGGTTTCGTTATGTAGTTTACGAAATATTAACGATAATGTCGCTAATTAATCCCCATTGAAATACATTGACGGAATCTTCAAAACTAGAGTGTGAGAGCCCATTCAGCAGAAAATGTAGAGAACATTTGTAAACTGCTACTGCTGCCTGAGTTTCAACCCTTTACACACAAATGGCATATCAAAACGTTCATCTATTTGTGCTGTCACTCAAAATGTTCAAATATAAGCTGTAACATATATATTTATTTCGTTATGTCCTTTTGTTTCCAACTTGCGCCTCCCCATAGACATCCATAGAAACGGTGATTTTCTCCACTCTAATTTGAAAGCGATTTTTGGTGTTTTTTTGTTCGTTTGTAAATTGTGATAGCGCCTACATTTCTGGGGTTACAGATACATGTTATACATCAAAATGTCCGCCTGGTTCTTAGGATTCTCATGATGTAATTGTTTAAACTGTGTGATTAAAACTCTGGTTAGTAGAGCTAAAAGTATACGACCATGTCTGAATCTTTTGAAATGATAGACAGTGAAGCAGCATTTTCTGGTTGTTGATTGGCTAAATAGTAGGAACATTCTGGAAGGGGCGGGGGGAAGGAGGCAGCGCGCTCTGATATCGATGAGAACAGCTGGTCCTCCTGACAAAGGCATAGCTGCCAGGCAACAGCCACAGACACTGCAATCAACAGCCACAGACATATCCTGCAGCAAAGAAAGAATGTATTAATGAATGAATGGGTAAGTTCTTTCTCTGGGTCTCTGTTTACACGTTAGCATGTTAGCTAGCGTTAGCGCGCTAGCTATCGTTAGCATGTTAGCTAGCGTTAGCGCGCTAGCTAGCGTTAGCTACTACTGTAAGTTTATGCATACATTCAGACAGCCTGCAGCAATGAATGGATGGGTAACTTCTTTCTCTGGGTCTCTGTTTACACGTTAGCATGTTAGCTAGCGTTAGCGCGCTAGCTATCGTTAGCATGTTAGCTAGCGTTAGCGCGCTAGCTAGCGTTAGCTACTACTGTAAGTTTATGCATACATTCAGACAGCCTGCAGCAATGAATGGATGGGTAACTTCTTTCTCTGGGTTTCTCTGGGTCTCTGTTTACACGTTAGCATGTTAGCTAGCGTTAGCGCGCTAGCTATCGTTAGCATGTTAGCTAGCGTTAGCTATCGTTAGCATGTTAGCTAGCGTTAGCTACTACTGTAAGTTTATGCATACATTCAGACAGCCTGCAGCAATGAATGGATGGGTAACTTCTTTCTCTGGGTCTCTGTTTACACGTTAGCATGTTAGCTAGCGTTAGCGCTAGCTATAGCGTTAGCATGTTAGCATGTTAGCTAGCGTTAGCTACTACTGTAAGTTTATGCATACATTCAGACAGCCTGCAGCAATGAATGGATGGGTAACTTCTTTCTCTGGGTCTCTGTTTACACGTTAGCATGTTAGCTAGCGTTAGCGCCTAGCTAGCGTTAGCATGTTAGCTAGCGTTAGCCTGCTAGCTAGCGTTAGCTACTACTGTAGTAATGAGTAATGACTGATAGGTTTAACACATTGTATACTATGGTGCTTGCAGCAGTAGTGTGTAGTCATGAGCAATGACTGATAGGTTTAACACATTGGATACTATCTTGCATGCAGCAGCAGTGTGTATTCATGAGTATTGACTGATAGGTTTAACACATTGTATACTATGGTGGTTTAACACATTGTATACTATGGTGCATGTAGCAGCAGTGTGTATTCATGAGTAATGACTGATAGGTTTTTATACATTGTATACTTGACAGGGAGGTATGAACCAGTCAATAAAAATAAGTACATATTAACTGAGAAGATTTAAACATGTGCTAAACTCCTGTCCATTGTACTGTCTTCTCTTTTTCACAGAGGTCACGGTGATAGGATAGGATGGAAAGGCCCAGGAAAAACATTTGAAGCCGGTGTGAAGCAAACCTTGCCCCCCCCACCAATGAACTAGTACTGGTAATTTAATGTAAACTGTTGAGGGTTTCCCTTCTTTAAAGAAGGCTACCTGATGAGTCCATGTTTATTCTATAACAAATCAAAAGTCACTGCGTCAGGGCTGGCAGGAAAGTGATATGAGACAGGGGGCCTGTATGGTAACTTCCTGTTGAGCTTGACTGCCAGGTTAATACTAAGTACGTTTATACAATACTAAAGAATGTGAATTGTTGCTGCTTGCTCTCCCTCCCTTTAGGCATCCCCCCAAAGGCTCTTTTAAGAGCCAATTCACAAATGTTCTTTTGTATACACATTGTATACTATGGTGCATGCAGCAGTAGTGTGTATTCATGAGTAATGACTGATAGGTTTAACACATTGTATACTATGGTGCATGCAGCAGCAGTGTGTATTCATGAGTATTGACTGATAGGTTTAACACATTGCATACTATGGTGCATGTTGCAGCAGTGTGTATTCATGAGTAATGACTGATATGTTTAACCCATTGTATACTATGGTGCTTGCAGCAGTGTGTATTCATGAGTAATGACTGATATGTTTAACCCATTGTATACTATGGTGCTTGCAGCAGTGTGTATTCATGAGTAATGACTGATAGGTTTAACACATTGCATACTATGGTGCATGTTGCAGCAGTGTGTATTCATGAGTAATGACTGATAGTTTAATGACTGCAGCAGGTTTAATCATGAGTAATGACTGATAGGTTTAACACATTGCTATGGTGTGTGCAATCCTCAGTTTGGCAGTAATGACTGATAGGTTTAACACATTGCATTCTATGGTGCAGCAGTGTCATTCTCAGTTTGGCAGTTGATATCAGTACACAGTCGACTACGGGTGGCCGTCAAGCACACATCATCACAATTTCTGCAGAAATTATTACGCTATTATTATTATTATTATTATTATTATTATTATATCAATTTTGTCCCCGCCTACTCCTCCCACAGTTTTTGCACTAGATGGACAAAAAAGGTGTCAAAATGTGCGTCCCGAACTCTATTTAGTTGGCATTGTTTTGTAGAAGGTTTCGTTATGTAGTTTACGAAATATTAACGATAATGTCGCTAATTAATCCCCATTGAAATACATTGACGGAATCTTCAAAACTAGAGTGTGAGAGCCCATTCAGCAGAAAATGTAGAGAACATTTGTAAACTGCTACTGCTGCCTGAGTTTCAACCCTTTACACACAAATGGCATATCAAAACGTTCATCTATTTGTGCTGTCACTCAAAATGTTCAAATATAAGCTGTAACATATATATTTATTTCGTTATGTCCTTTTGTTTCCAACTTGCGCCTCCCCATAGACATCCATAGAAACGGTGATTTTCTCCACTCTAATTTGAAAGCGATTTTTGGTGTTTTTTTGTTCGTTTGTAAATTGTGATAGCGCCTACATTTCTGGGGTTACAGATACATGTTATACATCAAAATGTCCGCCTGGTTCTTAGGATTCTCATGATGTAATTGTTTAAACTGTGTGAGTAAAACTCTGGTTAGTAGAGCTAAAAGTATACGACCATGTCTGAATCTTTTGAAATGATAGACAGTGAAGCAGCATTTTCTGGTTGTTGATTGGCTAAATAGTAGGAACATTCTGGAAGGGGGGGGGGGAGGAGGCAGCGCGCTCTGATATCGATGAGAACAGCTGGTCCTCCTGACAAAGGCATGGCTGCCAGGCAACAGCCACAGACACTGCAATCAACAGCCACAGACATATCCTGCAGCAAAGAAAGAATGAATTAATGAATGAATGGGTAAGTTCTTTCTCTGGGTCTCTGTTTACACGTTAGCATGTTAGCTAGCGTTAGCGCGCTAGCTATCGTTAGCATGTTAGCTAGCGTTAGCTCGCTAGCTAGCGTTAGCTACTACTGTAAGTTTATGCATACATTCAGACAGCCTGCAGCAATGAATGGATGGGTAACTTCTTTCTCTGGGTCTCTGTTTACACGTTAGCATGTTAGCTAGCGTTAGCGCGCTAGCTATCGTTAGCATGTTAGCATGTTAGCATGTTAGCTAGCTAGCGTTAGCTACTACTGTAAGTTTATGCATACATTCAGACAGCCTGCAGCAATGAATGGATGGGTAACTTCTTTCTCTGGGTCTCTGTTTTTAGCATCGTTAGCATGTTTAGCGTTAGCGTTAGCGTTAGCTACTACTGTAAGTTTATGCATACTAGACAGTTAGCAATGAATGGATGGGTAACTTCTTTCTCTGGGTCTCTGTTTAGCGTTAGCATGTTAGCTAGCGTAGCTAGCGTTAGCATGCTAGCTAGCGTTAGCTGCTAGCTAGCGTTAGTAGTAATGAGTAATGACTGATAGGTTTAACACATTGCATACTATCTTGCATGCAGCAGCAGTGTGTATTCATGAGTATTCATGAGTTGACTGATAGGTTTAACACATTGTATACTATGGTGGTTTAACACATTGTATACTATGGTGCATGTAGCAGCAGTGTGTATTCATGAGTAATGACTGATAGGTTTTTATACATTGTATACTTGACAGGGAGGTATGAACCAGTCAATAAAAATAAGTACATATTAACTGAGAAGATTTAAACATGTGCTAAACTCCTGTCCATTGTACTGTCTTCTCTTTTTCACAGAGGTCACGGTGATAGGATAGGATGGAAAGGCCCAGGAAAAACATTTGAAGCCGGTGTGAAGCAAACCTTGCCCCCCCCACCAATGAACTATTACTGGTAATTTAATGTAAACTGTTGAGGGTTTCCCTTCTTTAAAGAAGGCTACCTGATGAGTCCATGTTTATTCTATAACAAATCAAAAGTCACTGCGTCAGGGCTGGCAGGAAAGTGATATGAGACAGGGGGCCTGTATGGTAACTTCCTGTTGAGCTTGACTGCCAGGTTAATACTAACTGTACGTTTATACAATACTAAAGCATGTGAATTGTTGCTGCTTGCTCTCCCTCCCTTTAGGCATCCCCCCAAAGGCTCTTTTAAGAGCCAATTCACAAATGTTCTTTTACAGAACGTTGTGTGTGTGTGATGTATGTATGTATGTATGTATATAATGTTTGTTGCAATTATATTATTTCAATGCTGATGGTATCATGTGCTCTGCAGGAGTGTTGCTGTATCTTGCCTAACACCAGTAGGGTTGTTTACCTAACATTAGTAGGGTCGTTTACTTAACACTAGTGGGGTTTGTTTTGTCTTGTCCCTCACAGGCTATGCCAAGCTCTCTTCTGGTCCTCCCTGGCTCTGTTGTCCTGCTAAGTAACACGTGACACATATGACAGGGAGGTATGAACCAGTCAATAAAAATAAGTACATATTAACTGAGAAGATTTAAACATGTGCTAAACTCCTGTCCATTGTACTGTCTTCTCTTTTTCACAGAGGTCACGGTGATAGGATAGGATGGAAAGGCCCAGGAAAAACATTTGAAGCCGGTGTGAAGCAAACCTTGCCCCCCCACCAATGAACTATTACTGGTAATTTAATGTAAACTGTTGAGGGTTTCCCTTCTTTAAAGAAGGCTACCTGATGAGTCCATGTTTATTCTATAACAAATCAAAAGTCACTGCGCCAGGGCTGGCAGGAAAGTGATATGAGACAGGGGGCCTGTATGGTAACTTCCTTTGAGCTTGACTGCCAGGTTAATACTAACTGTACGTTTATACAATACTAAAGCATGTGAATTGTTGCTGCTTGCTCTCCCTCCCTTTAGGCATCCCCCCATTGCATACTATGGTGCTTGCAGCAGTAGTGTGTATTCATGAGTAATGACTGATAGGTTTAACACATTGCATACTATGGCGCAGCAGCAGCAGTGTCACCTCAGTTTGGCAGTTGATATCAGTACACAGTCGACTACGGGTGGCCGCAAGCACACATCATCACAATTTCTGCAGAAATTGTGCTATCTATTATTAGTTATGTGTGCTATTATTATTATTATTATTATTATTATTATATCAATTTTGTCCCCCCTACTCCTCCCACAGTTTTTGCACTAGATGGACAAAAAGGTGTCAAAATGTGCGTCCCGAACTCTATTTAGTTGGCATTGTTTTGTAGAAGGTTTCGTTATGTAGTTTACGAAATATTAACGATAATGTCGCTAATTAATCCCCATTGAAATACATTGACGGAATCTTCAAAACTAGAGTGTGAGAGCCCATTCAGCAGAAAATGTAGAGAACATTTGTAAACTGCTACTGCTGCCTGAGTTTCAACTCTTTACACACAAATGGCATATCAAAACGTTCATCTATTTGTGCTGTCACTCAAAATGTTCAAATATAAGCTGTAACATATATATTTATTTCGTTATGTCCTTTTGTTTCCAACTTGCGCCTCCCCATAGACATCCATAGAAACGGTGATTTTCTCCACTCTAATTTGAAAGCGATTTTTGGTGTTTTTTTGTTCGTTTGTAAATTGTGATAGCGCCTACATTTCTGGGGTTACAGATACATGTTATACATCAAAATGTCCGCCTGGTTCTTAGGATTCTCATGATGTAATTGTTTAAACTGTGTGAGTAAAACTCTGGTTAGTAGAGCTAAAAGTATACGACCATGTCTGAATCTTTTGAAATGATAGACAGTGAAGCAGCATTTTCTGGTTGTTGATTGGCTAAATAGTAGGAACATTCTGGAAGGGGTGGGGGGGAGGAGGCAGCGCGCTCTGATATCGATGAGAACAGCTGGTCCTCCTGACAAAGGCATGGCTGGCAGGCAACAGCCACAGACACTGCAATCAACAGCCACAGACATATCCTGCAGCAAAGAAAGAATGAATGAATGGGTAAGTTCTTTCTCTGGGTCTCTGTTTACACGTTAGCATGTTAGCTAGCGTTAGCGCGCTAGCTATCGTTAGCATGTTAGCTAGCGTTAGCTCGCTAGCTAGCGTTAGCTACTACTGTAAGTTTATGCATACATTCAGACAGCCTGCAGCAATGAATGGATGGGTAACTTCTTTCTCTGGGTCTCTGTTTACACGTTAGCATGTTAGCTAGCGTTAGCGCGCTAGCTATCGTTAGCATGTTAGCTAGCGTTAGCGCGCTAGCTAGCGTTAGCTACTACTGTAAGTTTATGCATACATTCAGACAGCCTGCAGCAATGAATGGATGGGTAACTTCTTTCTCTGGGTCTCTGTTTACACGTTAGCATGTTAGCTAGCGTTAGCGCGCTAGCTATCGTTAGCTCGCTAGCTAGCCTTAGCTACAACTGTAAGTTTATGCATACATTCAGACAGCCTGCAGCAATGAATGGATGGGTAACTTCTTTCTCTGGGTCTCTGTTTACACGTTAGCATGTTAGCTAGCGTTAGCGCGCTAGCTATCGTTAGCATGTTAGCTAGCGTTAGCTCGCTAGCTAGCGTTAGCTACTACTGTAAGTTTATGCATACATTCAGACAGCCTGCAGCAATGAATGAATGGGTAAGTTCTTTCTCTGGGTCTCTGTTTACACGTTAGCATGTTAGCTAGCGTTAGCGCGCTAGCTATCGTTAGCATGTTAGCTAGCGTTAGCTCGCTAGCTAGCGTTAGCTACTACTGTAAGTTTATGCATACATTCAGACAGCCTGCAGCAATGAATGGATGGGTAACTTCTTTCTCTGGGTCT
The DNA here is from genome assembly GCA_029465975.1 of Dallia pectoralis. Taxonomy (NCBI): domain Eukaryota; kingdom Metazoa; phylum Chordata; class Actinopteri; order Esociformes; family Umbridae; genus Dallia; species Dallia pectoralis. The sequence continues at coordinate 14,992,735 of CM055737.1, read as the reverse complement.
CTGTTTACACGTTAGCATGTTAGCTAGCGTTAGCGCGCTAGCTATCGTTAGCATG
>CM055737.1:14949328-14992180 GCA_029465975.1 Dallia pectoralis | reverse complement strand
ACTGTGAGTTACCATAGTGTGTGTGTGTTCTCAATGATACTGGACTCCACTGTGAGTTACCATAGTGTGTGTTCTCAATGATACTGTACTCCTCTGTGAGTTACCATAGTGTGTGTGTGTTCTCACTGGTACTGTACTCCACTGTGAGTTGCCATAGTGTGTGTGTGTGTGTGTTCTCACTGGTACTGTACTCCACTGTGAGTTACGATAATGTGTGTGTTCTCACTGATACTGTACTCACTGTGAGTTACGATAATGTGTGTTCTCAATGATACCGTACTCCACCGTGAGTTGCCATAGTGTGTGTGTGTGTTCTGACCGCTCCACCAGTACTGTTGCCAGTGATGTTCGCTCTTTGTTTCCAGCTCTGGGAGGTGGCCTATTGTGGCTGATTTATAGCGATCAGCGTGCCATTACTGCCACCTTGTGGTGATTGAGGAGAACATAATAATTCTGCCCTCTACTCAATTGCTGGGCCAGCATAGAGGAGTTAATGCGGCTCTCTCTGCTCATTGGCTGTTTATACTGCATCTCGTTGGTCCTGGCTGTAAAGCACCATATATGTAAAAACATTTAAAAAAAAATCTATGTAAAAACATAAACCGGCCCTGTAGCCAACTGGCCTCTAGAGTCAGCCTGTGGTAGTGTTGAAACACTCCAAGGCACTTCTCTGTTATTACTTTCTGATTTGTGCTAAATTAGCATGGCATTTAGTTAGGCAGCACCACTATAGAGTGTGTAATGAGGTGTGTATGAAGTTCAGGGTGGTAAATACCAACGTGTACCTGGGCTTCATCCCTTAAGACGATTTGTAGATCAAATAGTTACAAATAGTTGTGTAATACTGGAGCCTTCAGGTTTCTGTGCAGTGGATGAGTTAACTGTGAAATAAACACAGCAGAATCACCTGTCAATGCAGGAGGCTAAATCACAACGCACATTATTGGGCAGATTATTTTAAACACAAACACACTCTGTAACAACGGAACTATGACACAGATCACAGTCAAGCTTCACAGTCGGGCCCAGTCGGGCTTCACAGTCGAGCTTCACAGTCGGGCTTCACAGTCGGGCCTTCACAGTGGGCTTCACAGTCGGGCTTCTACAGTCGAGCTAGCCAGCTTCAAAGCCTTCTGATGTTTCTCCATTTCCATTATAGAAATATCCAAGACTTGCTAATCTCACACACGCCGGTACTTTTACTCCCATGGTTTTTTCAACTGATTGCAATCCACATTTCCTGTCACTACACTACTATATTTCATCTGCTACACCAAATAGCCTCAAATCACGTCCACATCTGTCCAGTACTGGCTGGTTTAGCGTCTGCTGTGAGACATTTCATTCATTGTGCCTCCTCTCTAGAACATCATTCATGGGTAAATCTGCTCTTTAGCTTAGTCTCCCGTCATCTGCTGTGATGACGGATCAGTAAGTAATTGTGGTTACATTGCTTTCAGTAACCGCCCAACCCGTTGGTTTCACTCATCCTTGCCATGTACGTTGGACCTCATCCGTGCTTGGATATGCTCAGAATCAAAAGGGCTAATTAAATGTCCTAATTGGTTTCCGTGGGAACGAGTAAAACAGATTTCAATTGATTGCTGTAACAGTGTTTTGAGAGTACATCACATTTCACTGTTAAGAGAATTAAACTAATCAATTTGATTGCCCCCCTCCATCCAATCGTCCATCTTTCCAGTTCTGTATTTCTCTGCTTATTTTTTTTTTAGGATTGACATGAGAATCAATATCTGTAGGTCTATCTGGTCCATACTGAGGTCTCAGGAGACAACTAGTTTGACCCAAAGCACAACTCTGTTAGCTCACTCCTTATGTCAGGTGTACCTCTGACTAAATATTACCTATTATCAGAAGAAGAGGTAATGTGACATTCAGGAAGGGGAAATTAAAACCGCTTAAAAGCAATTCCATTAATTTAATTGTGTGAACCGTTTGACGCAATTAAAACAGATGTCATGCATTTTGCAAAGAAAGAAAGCAATGGTTGGTATCTCTTTTTCCTGACACAATGATGCATTTAAAATCCAAATAGAGAAGGTAAATGTCATTCTAGGTTAGGCTGCATTTAAAATATACAAAAGAAACCAACAAGCAAATTAAACTACCTGCCATGGGCAATGCCATTTCAATTCTGGTCTCAATTGGCTAGAAAATAATTGCCCGGTTTGAGTCCAAATTATCTCGTTTGTATATACGGTTATGTTAATTGTAGAACCTCCTCTTGTTCTAAAACAAGGTAATTTGTCTAACTTTCGGACTTCTCTTCGTGACACTTTCTACGGCCACCACAGCAGATCTCATTGCATTTCCTAAGAAAGTAAACACAGAATTACAAGTAAGCAGTATCAAAAAATAAGTAGACACCGCAATAAGGCAAGCATTCATCAAACGCAATATCTTAAAAGTATGTTTTAATTCTTTCATCGTTACAAGAAAGTGGCAAATGCTAGATGAGGGGAATAGCATTAGGTCACACACGTTTGATTATACAGGATATGGCAATTGTGAAAACAGAGTAAAACATCAGTCAAAACAAAGTGAAACATGTGCGATCACTAACCAAGTCAGACATGTGATTCCAAGCCTGTGTGTAGCTCGACTGCGATCAAACAACTTATTGTGTTCATTCACCATAGTCCTACATTCCTATCCAGATCTGCTTGCGTTTGGCCTCCTCTTCCGCAGTTTGTACTCCTTCCTATGAATAGGGTTAGGGTTAAGTTACAAACGTACCACATCTGGATCACAACAGCTTTGTCAGAAGATCCTGCTTACAGAAAACTAAAACACCACTGGATGGCTTTTAGACAGGTATTTAAATACTGTTCAATTATGGTTACCAAAGCTGTGGGAGGAGGATAATTGCATTTCTTTATGAAACTTTATTCTTTATTCCATGATGATACAATAGGCTACAATTATAGTATGATTTATTTATTTTGAATACCAGCAGGTATGCCATAATTCAGCATTATAAAAAGTAATCTGACACACGTGTGTTTTGTTGCGCGCACAGAAGGAAGAACAAATCATATAAAGTACAGCACGCTGGAAATCTTCAAACTTCGAAAGTCTTAGTTTAGATATAGTATCAGTCTTAGTTTAGATATAGTATCAGTCTTAGATTTAAGTATCATATGATCTTAGATTAGATATAAATATGAATCTTTTACATGTTTTACATTTTCCACTCTCAAACCTGATCTGTTGCTAGACATCTTTTGTTTTATTACAAATAGAAAAAATCTGCAAAATAAAGGTGCGGAGTCACCTGTTCTATATCGCAATGTTTCCTTCAAAACAGTCTACGACTTTTAATCCTCAAGCAGCTCTATTATATCATGAATGAATTTCAGATCAACATTAAATGAAAGTGAGCCCAGCGATCACAAGTGCAAACCGTGTCACCAAAAGTAGCTTTTTTTTTTTTACACACACACGAGACTTTAGATCATTTATGACTAGCCTAGGGAACAGCGGAATACAGAATATTATCCAGATATAGACATTCTGTTTCCAAATTACAAACAAGAGTTTCATTAGACTGTATAATTGTGACAGTCGTTTAAGAATAACAACTTTATATTCATGAATATCTGGCGATTTCATAACTAATGTTTGCTCATTCAGAATGCATAATATCCACCTGTTGCTACAGGTTAATGGGACATGTTATGCCAATCATCTAGCCTACTTACCATATGATAACCTCCAGATAACGTTTCCCAAACCATATAAATCAAATAGCTAGCCAAACGTCGTGCTTACGCTTGTAATTTCTGTGAACAATAACGCCAGACTCGTGTATTTAGAGTTACCTACGATTCTTTTGTGTATGTTGTGTGATCATATGACACCCATGCCTCTATAATTAACCGTAATACCAGGGTGCATAACAGAGAACAGCCACACCGTGGCATCCACTATAATTGAACATATATGACACCACAGTAGATGTCTGGAGACACTGATATTTATAGCCTTATGGACACACAGATTATAATTAATAATAAATTCAGATGGAACAAAATGAATGCACAGGATTTTAGATGTGTCATTCCCTTACCTTCCCGAAAAATAGACGAACCGCAAAAACGAAACAGCATGAGGTTGGACTGGTCTATTTTTATTATAAAGGAGCGGGAACACGGTCACGGTGACGTACAAAGGCGTTTACCTGAGTTAGTTGTTGCCATGGCGTCAGATGATGGACATCCAAAAGTAACAAATGAAAATAGGATCGAAAAGAACACGTTTCCATATTTTCTCCACAAAAATGTATCATAAAATAACTTAAAACTGTCCTGTTCTTTTTTATGACGAGGAGGAAGTACGGAGAAGCATTTTGTGGTATATATGGCTGACCGTAGATTTAATAACTCATATTGGATTTATTGTTTCCCCACAAAAACAATCAAAGCTTTTTAATGTATTTTACATTAATTGTATATGTATTTTGCAGTCTTTAATCATTTTACATTTTACATTTTTGTGACCTACATGTATGCTGGTGTGATGAGACAGTAAAACTTTGCAGAGGTTCTTGTCGTAAAGTTAATGTCAAATCAGCTATACTATGAGGCATGTATACATTTTATCATCCAAATGTTTAATAATGTAAATCCAAATAACAGAGACTCCAAGATCCCAGATGGTGTAACACTCCAGCCACCAATTGAGCTAAGATTCACCTAAAGTTCTGGATTTATTCCTGGAAACATTGAGTCTGTGATACCCTGCGGTGCTGGACTCTCTTGAGATGCAATTAACATAATGTACTAATTACCAATTAATGGTGTTCACCACCAATATCATTACTTTATCAGAACCACTCATTCCTTTAAAAAAAATACTGTACCCTAATTCCCTCTGAAACATCATATAGAATTGGTGACTCTAGGCTTTGCTATGTCAAAACAAAGACTGGTTCTAATTTAATTCATAATTCATAAGGAACTCAAAAAAAATATTCAGGATGTGTTCATATTTTCCAAGCACTAATACAATATTTTGCACTTTTTACCCAAGCATTAAGTGTTGGCCTGCTTACATTAGAAAGGCCATGATGTGTATCACGTTTGCATAATGAAGCTGAAAGGAAAAACAATGATGCAGTTGTTTATTGCTGGGCTTCTGCCTATTTTATTTAAATATTGTAATTCCAAGTATTTAAATTACATCAGTCTACGCCAACAATTAACATTGGCGTGCTTCTGGTGCAAGTTCACTGGCCACAGCGAACCACGGTACAGGCCCAAGCTGGTTCTGGTTCCTCTGGTACTTTCTGCGTCATTGATCCGGAGTCGGGTCGGTTCGGTTGTGGGAGTTGCAGTCATGCGAATATGTCAGCATATGAATCATAATGAATCCATTCTGATGGATCTTCGTCGGGGACAGGTGGCTAAAACATCAAGCAAAGAGAGAGACAAATTTGGTAGACAAACTTGACAAACCCTGACAGTAGAATCACTGCTGCTCTGGCCTCAGAATTTGACTGAAAAAGACTGTACCGGTGAAGTGTAATCCAAGTCTCTGGACTAGTGGTCGTGGGCCACTAAGGCATTAAACAGGAAGAAAAAGAGGGCAGTTCACAGCCAAACATTTGCTGTATTTTCCTGACCACCTGTAAATTTGATTGAAAGTAGATATTACCATGGAAGTCATTATCCGTAGTATCTGGATTAGTTGTTGTGGGTTAGGTACCTAAAATATTAAACAGGGTGAAGAGAGACACAGTTGGCGACCAGGCGTGACAAACCATGACAGTAGGAGTCATTTGCTGCATTTTTACTCATGAATCCTGACAGAATATTTACCACACTGGTCGGTAGACTCTTCTTCCTCTGGACTAACTGGCCCGAGACTCACGAGTGCCGCGATAACAGCCTGGCGCAACCACCAAGAAACTTCATTCTAGATAGGTGGAGGTATTAAAACAGATACAAATCGATTTAGAGAAATTGTGTATTGAATCGGTCAATTAATTAGCTTATATCCCATTGTACCACTACCAAAGCACCCCCAGACCATCACATTTGCCTCCACCATGCCAGACAGATGTTGTTACAGCACTCTTACAGCATATATTAGTTTGTCTGTATCTTGTTAATGTTCTTCTTAAGGATTACAGGTACTATTCAATGAAGCGGAGTGGACTTGTGAGGTGTCTGTTGATGAGGCAGACACTCCAATGTTGTACTTTTGGGGCCTACCCTCCTTTTATTCTGGTTAGAGACACTGTTCTGTGGAGGAATTGGTACTGGGAATTGTTTGAGAGTTTCAGTTTCATGGCAATTTGTGCATGGGCATCTTATTTTCACAGAACAAGAATACACTGCCTAGTTTTACAAGAAAATTGTTTGTGTCAGCTATTTTGAGCCTGTAGTCCTCCATTGTGGTTGCTTAATATTTAGACTAGTCTAAAGAAGGCTAGTTTAATTCCTTCTTTAATCAGCACCACCAGCTGTGTTTTCAGCTGTGCTAACATTTACCCTGAAACTTTTTGGCTAGTGTATTTTTTAACCTTTTGGTCGATACACCAGTACTTTGGATTTGATACATAAGAGTTCATGATGGTCACCGTGACAAAACAAAGATAATTATCTCATATGTATGACTGCATCTATAAAAACTGGTGGAGGATGTGTTGGTTGAGGCCGGAATGGCAGTTACTGGATGACACTTTATCACATGCAGGACAATAACCCCAAAGACCAAGGAGTTCATCAAAAGCCAAATAGTGGAACGCTGTTGATTAGTCAGTCAATCACCTGATCTGCAATACTTCAAATTAATGTGCACTTTAACCCCATAATCATAGTCATTTCAAATCTAGTATGAGATACAGGAAAATACAAAATGTGTCATGAATACTTAAGACTCATCAGTTAGCATTAAAACACATGACTTACCTTCCGTAGATTTTCTGGATCTGATGTCTGACTTGCTGTGATCACAGTTTTGGTTATCCATTGACAAGGATGCGTATATATTGCCCCTGGATGGACAGCACCCAAATATAAGACAAACACATACGTATTGTCAGTGATTTTAAAACCAACCACGCATAACTGGTACACATTTTATTCTCTACACGGATGTTATTTTAAACAACCTCCGGTATATTCGTTTTTATTTATTTAGATTCTACATTTTTTACGAGTAAAGTTTCTAGTAGTTAGACTTCAAACTTCACTTGTTGACGTAGAGGTGATGTCTATTTTTAGTTTTAAGTCAAATATTTATCAAATTCTGAAATCAACTGTGATCCTCCTGTCTGTGCAATATTGACTGTTTGGTCTAATTCCTGGCTGGTTTGACAAGAGCTTTTGTTAATTTAATCAGTTTCTCCTAAAATTCCAGATTGGTATTTTCTGGCTCTAGGTAATTATTATAGATATTGGGAAATGTATTAAGGGGCACATGTCATGGTTTGAAGATCGATTCGATTTTAGTGAACAACAGTTTTGACAAGGGCCAAATTGGGTGGCCAGACTGACTAGGTGAGCATCTAGAAAACAGCAAGACTTCTGGGGTAATCCCGGTCGAATTCTTCTCTACCAGCCAAATATAGAGAGGAATGTGTCACAACACACAGTCCATCGCTTCAGTGTTATAATATTACAGTGGCACAGGGTCCTCACTCCGTGTCTGGTTTTAGTTGTCCAACTGTTTCGTTGTTTTGATGCACACCAGTTTTGAGTTAGTTTACTATTAATGCTTGAAATTAGTTTACAGTTAGGGTACAGGATTTGACAGTTATTTGAGACCAGGTAGTTTTGGAAAAGACCTGACCTTTTCTAAAATAAATATTAAAACATTTTTTTTAGAAGTGTCGTTTGGTAGCTTCAATAATGTTTAAGCAGTCTATGGCAAAGTAACTTCAGATTAAGTGAACAGCCTTTTGTAAATGGCAGACTATTGACTTTGGCTGGGAACCAAATCATATGATATTGACATTATATGTTAAAGATCGATCAGCGATTTGAGATCAATATTCAGATAAAGCCTTTAGATTTGTAGTTGGCAGACCTATTGATTGTTACATTGACTCTCATGGTAAAGGCACTGATTCTCTGGCTTCAATGATAGGCCTGAATTAGCCGTAAAACTCACCGCAACTTAGCTAGCATTTGCGGACAGACTCTACAGAAACTCGATTACCTCAAACATCACGTGGACAAAACATCATTAAGCGGCTGTGCCGATCATCAAATCGTATTAACCCAGACGGCAATCGATCAACATTATGATAATGCATTTTATTAATATAGAACTTTTTAAGGACCGAACAAGGCTTTGATGAAGATGTCTTAATGTCATCTATATATACGGGTTGATGCAGCGGATGAAGATGTCTTAATGTCATCCATATATACGGGTTGATGCAGTGGATGAGGTGTCTTAATGTCATCCATATACGGGTTGATGCAGTAAATGAAGATGTCTTAATGTATCATCCATATACGGGTTGATGCAGTGGATGAAGGTGTCTAAATGTCATCCATATACAGGTTGATGCAGTAGTAGAAGATGTCTAAATGTCATCCATATACGGGTTGATGCGAGGGAGTAGAAGATGTCTTAATGTCTTGTCACTATACGGGTTGATGCAGTAAATGAAGATGTCTAAATGCTCATCCATATACGGGTTGATGCAGTAAATGAAGATGTCTAAATGTCATCCATATACGGGTTGATGCAGCGGATGAAGATGTCTTAATATCATCCATATACGGAGTTGATGCAGTAAATGAAGATGTCTAAATGTCATCCATATACGGGTTGATGCAGTAAATGAAGATGTCTTAATGTCATCCATATAAGGGTTGATGCAGTAAATGAAGATGTCTAAATGTCATCCATATACGGAGTTGATGCAGTAAATGAAGATGTCTTAATGTCATCCATATAAGGGTTGATGCAGTAAATGAAGATGTCTTAATATCATCCATATACAGAGTTTGATGCAGTAAATGAAGATGTCTTAATGTCATCCATATATACGGGTTGATGCAGCGGATGAAGATGTCTAAATGTCATCCATATGCGGGTTGATGCAGTAAATGAAGATGTCTAAATGTCATCCATATACGGGTTGATGCAGCGGATGAAGATGTCTTAATGTCATCCATATACGGGTTGATGCAGTAAATGAAGATGTCTTAATGTATACATCCATATATGAGTTGATGCAGTAAATGAAGATGTCTAATGTCATCCATATATGGGTTGATGCAGTAAATGAAGATGTCTTAATGTCATCCATATACGGGTTGATGCAGTAAATGAAGATGTCTTAATGTCATCCATATACGGAGTTGATGCAGTAAATGAAGATGTCTAAATGTCATCCATATACGGGTTGATGCAGTAAATGAAGATGTCTAAATGTCATCCATATACGGAGTTGATGCAGCGGATAGAAGATGTCTAAATGTCATCCATATACGGGTTGATGCAGTAAATGAAGATGTCTAAATGTCATCCATATACGGGTTGATGCAGCGGATGAAGATGTCCTGATGTCATCATTTTCAGCTCATCCGAGGAGTAGGGAGAGGGTGTGAAGCTTCCTATTCTGAAAGAATAGGCTTGTGTGCCCCTCCTCCTTAAGACAACATGGAAGTAACCAGACAAACAATTACTCCCAATCCCACACCAGCCAAAATACACAGCAGATACTCAAACAGCCAGGTGTTTGTGCCCAATGGTGTGTTTGGGTTTACCACTGGAGGTCAGTAAATGAAATGTTCAGGATGACTTTTCCAATTCAGCCTCAGCTATTTACGTAAGCAATCATTTTGCATCATATTTTGTCCCCCGACCTTAATTGTTGCTTCATGGTAGCTTTGTGAAGTTCTAACCTTCCTGTTATTTTCCAGTATTATAAAACCAGTTTCCGGATGTATTTAGTTACAACTGAACTGGCCTCCCTTTACCTTTTTCTTCTTTAAATCAGTGACAGAGGGAAAGTAATATTCTTTTTATTGGTATGACCGATACTCTGCCATCTTTTTTTGACATGATTCTTTAGTTAAACATAGATGTCTTGTTTAGCATTGCGGTTTGTAACACAAATATGAATGGCTGTTTGATCTTTATTCGCGAGACTCTTTGTTTGGTTTATCAGCCATTTAACCAGCAATGTGACCTCTCACAAGGAAAGGCCAACAACCACCGCCACCGGTAGCGAAACCATCAGTTGGTTTACAGCGGTCTTCCTAATATCGTCAGAGTGTGATACTGGCTGGCGAAAAGTTCATCAAATTATCATGGTTGAAAAAACATTTTGTGCTCAACATGAAGCCCTTCTTATTTTTAACTGTAATCTCTATGGACTCTTATAATCTGGTTTAGGTTGTTCCTCGATGTCAACACAGTAGTGGAACATGATGTTTTCAAGAACAGAAGTGGACCAAGAAAACTGAGTTAGAGGTATACTCAGACTTCGCTACTGTGAATACGTCCTCTGGAGTGTGGTGTGGGGGTGTGGGGTTTGAGGTGTGGGAGTGTGATGTGTAGGGTGTGGAGTGTTTATGTGCGTCAAAGATGACATTCATCCCGTTATGAATCTGTATTCCTTTATTTATTTTTCTCAATACATTAATAGCAGTGACTTTGCCAGTAATATTTTAACAAAGCTTGGCCATGTGGTAGGGCCACTGACAAAATAATTATTATATGTATTATTATATTTATTCTTCTGTACATGGGATTCTAGTCACAGACCTGAAAAGCTATTCTGAAAATACATACATTCAACAAGGCAACGGCCATCTTTGATTTAACTTCACACCTCAATTCTCCACTTCCTTCATCCAACCTTAAAAGTGCATTTTAGTACCTTTTTCAAAACATGTATTTACATTCAAAAGTGGAATCACACTTCTGCCAAGTTCCAAGAAGTGAAATAAAACAAATGTATTATTACTACATAAACTAAATTATCTATAATTATCTGTCAGATGTGTCTGTGTGCGGACATATTTTAAGAGGCATCTGATCCGGGATCTGTGAAGAAAAAGATAAAGCCATTTACCATCGAGAAAATGGTGGTGGTAAACGTCTTTAGTTATTATAATGGTGGTGGTAATGTCTTTGGTTATTATAATGGTGGTGGTAATGTCTTTGGTTATTATAATGGTGGTGGTAATGTCTTTGGTTATTATATTGGTGGTGGTAACGTCTTTCTGGTTATTATAATGGTGGTGGTAATGTCTTTGGTTATTATAGTAATTGGTGGTAATGTCTTTGGTTATTATAATGGTGGTGGTAATGTCTTTGGTTATTATAATGGTGGTGCTAATGTCTTTGGTTATTATAATGGTGGTGGTAATGTCTTTGGTTATTATAATGGTGGTGGTAATGTCTTTTTGGTTATTATAATGGTGGTGGTAATGTCTTTGGTTATTATAATGGTGGTGGTAACGTCTTTGGTTATTATAATGGTGGTGGTAATGTCTTTGGTTATTAATTGGTGGTAATGTCTTTGGTTATTATAATGGTGGTGGTAATGTCTTTGGTTATTATAATGGTGGTGCTAATGTCTTTGGTTGCTATAATGGTGGTGGTAATGTCTTTGGTTATTATAATGGTGGTGGTAATGTCTTTGGTTATTATAATGGTGGTGTTAATGTCTTGGTTATTATAATGGTGGTGGTAATGTCTTTGGTTATTATAATGGTGGTGGTAATGTCTTTGGTTATTATAATGGTGGTGGTAACGTCTTTGAGTTATTATAATGGTGGTGGTAATGTCTTTGGTTATTATAATGGTGGTGGTAATGTCTTTGGTTCCTTATAATGGTGGTGGTAATGTCTTTGGTTGTATAATGGTGGTGGTAATGTCTTTGGTTATTATAATGGTGGTGGTAATGTCTTTGGTTATTATAATGGTGGTGGTAATGTCTTTGGTTATTATAATGGTGGTGCTAATGTCTTTGGTTATTATAATGGTGGTGGTAATGTCTTTGGTTATTATAATGGTGGTGGTAATGTCTTTGGTTATTATAATGGTGGTGGTAATGTCTTTGGTTATTATAATGGTGGTGGTAATGTCTTTGGTTATTATAATGGTGGTGGTAATGTCTTTGGTTATTATAATGGTGGTGGTAATGTCTTTGGTTATTATAATGGTGGTGCTAATGTCTTTGGTTATTATAATGGTGGTGGTAATGTCTTTGGTTATTATAATGGTGGTGCTAATGTCTTTGGTTATTATAATGGTGGTGGTAATGTCTTTGGTTATTATAATGGTGGTGCTAATGTCTTTGGTTATTATAATGGTAGATAAGTAATGTCTTTGGTTATTATAATGGTGGTGGTAATGTCTTTGGTTATTATAATGGTGGTGGTAATGTCTTTGGTTATTATAATGGTGGTGGTAATGTCTTTGGTTATTATAATGGTGGTGGTAATGTCTTTGGTTATTATAATGGTGGTGGTAATGTCTTTGGTTATTATAAAGGTGGTGGTAATGTCTTTGGTTATTATAATGGTGGTGGTAATGTCTTTGGTTATTATAAAGGTGGTGGTAATGTCTTTGGTTATTATAATGGTGGTGGTAATGTCTTTGGTTATTATAATGGTGGTGGTAATGTCTTTGGTTATTATACTGGTGGTGTGTTAATGTCTTTGGTTATTATAATGGTGGTGGTAATGTCTTTGGTTATTATAATGGTGGTGGTAATGTCTTGATGCCATGTGTTGAAGTTACTGGAAAACATTATAGATATGGATGTGATAGACACTGCCATAGTAACTGTGATGGTGGCAGTATGATATCGTTCTAATAGACACTAACCAGACCAGGGGGTAGCTAGAGGCAGTGGCGATGCCACACTGGTTGTGCTTGTTTGGGTCATCATGATGTAGCCCTGATTTCCCCAGTCCAGACCCCAGCTGAAACACACACACACACACACAGCAGGCACAAACTCCAGGGTGGTTCTCAACAGCAGAGGGATGCTTAGCGTGCATCCGTGCGTATGTGTGCCAGTTCTATGTGTGTGTGTGTCTGTTTATCCGTGTGCGCAGTGTCGTCTATGTGTGTGTGTGTGTGTCTGTTTGATCTCGTGTGTGCGTGTGGTGCCAGCTCATGTGCGTGTGTGTCAGTTCACGTGCAGTGGAGGCAGATGAGCCACAGCTGGAGCTGTTGAGAGTTGCTGTCTGTCGAAGCCGCATGTTCCCATTAAAGTGACAAACACTTGACATCCCATCTCCCAGCACACACAGATGCATTGTGGGAAGAAGCTGATCCCCAGCGCCTGCCGATCGACAAAATGCTCGATCTCGCCCCGTCCGATGGAGTGGCGACTGTTGATAAATATGGCTGATACACCGTATACCTGAGCACCGTGCCGAGGGATGAGCCAGGAAGAATTATGGAAAACTGGGCAGAGCCACACACAGGCTGTTGATTTAGGAACACATTTTGTGTGTGTGTTCTCACTGGTACTGCTCTCCACTGTGAGTTGCCATAGTGTGTGTGTTCTCACGATACTGGACTCCACTGTGAGTTACCATAGTGTGTGTGTTCAATGATACTGGACTCCACTGTGAGTTACCAGTGTGTGTGTTCTCAATGATAATTGCATCTCTGTGAGTTACCATAGTGTGTGTGTGTCCTCACTGGTACTGGTACCCACTGTGAAAGCTGCTGCCATAGTTGTGTGTGTGTGTTCTCACTGGTACTGTAATTCACTGTGAGTTGGCGATAATGTGTGTGTTCACTGATACTGCACTCCACTGTGAGTTACGATAATGTGTGTGTGTTCTCAATGATACCGTACTCCACCGTGAGTTGCCATAGTGTGTGTGTGTGTTCTGACCGCTCCACTCAGTACTGTTGCCAGACACCGCCTTTGTTTCAGCCTGAGGTATCATTGCGGCCGATTTGATAGCGATCAGCGTGCCAATATTTGCCACCTTGTGTGATTGAGAGAATATAATAATTCTGCCTCTATCTCAATTAAGTTGGGCCAGCACAGAGTTAATACGGCTCTCTCTGCTCATTGGCTGTTTATACTGCATCTGTTGGTCCTGGCTGTAAAGCACCATATATGTAAAACATTTAAAAATCTATAAAAACATAAACTGCCCTGTAGCCAATCTGGCCTCTAGAGTCAGCCTGTGGTAGTGTTGAAACACTCACAGTACTTCTCTGTTATTACTTTCTGATTTGTGCTAAATTAGCATGCAGCATTTAGCTGGGCAGCACCACTCATATGTGTAATGAGGTGTGTGCGGCTAGGTGGTAATGAACGGTGCTACAGGTTTCATCCCTAAGACGATTTGTAGATCAAACAGTTACAATAGCTGACGAATACTGGTTTTCCTTCAGGTTTCTGTAGCAGTGGATGGTTAACTGTGAAATAAACACAGCAGAATCACCTGGGTCTCAATGCAGGAGGCTAAATCACAACGCACATTATTGGGCAGATTATTCTTAAACACAAACACACTTGCAATGTTCTTTAGAACTATGACACAGATCACAGTCAAGCTTCACAGTCGTGGGCTTCACAGCCGGGCTTCTTACAGCCCAGCTTCAGTCGTGGCTTCTCACAGTCGGGCTTCACAGTCGGGGCTTCACAGTCGGGGCTTCATGGCAGTCGAGCTAGCCAGCTCTGTGCCTTCTGATGTTTCCATTTCCATTATAGAAATATCAGACTTGCTAACTCACACACAGTACTTTTACTCCCATGGTTTTTTTTTTCAACTGATTGCAATCCAGCATTTCTACTTACACTACTATATTTCATCTGCTACACCTGCAGCCTCAAATCACTTCATCCTACATCTGTCCAGTACTGGCTGGTTTAAACGCCTGCTGTGAGACATTTCCATTCATTGTGCCTCCTCCTAGAACACTGCATTCATGAATAAATCTGCTCTTTAGCTTAGTCTCCGTCATCTGCTGTATTGACGGATCAGTAAGCAATTGTGGTTACATTGCTTTCAGTAACCGCCCTAACCCGTTGGTTTCACCATCCCCTTTTGCATGTACGTTGACCTCATCCGTGCTTGGATATGCCTGTGAATCAAAAGGGCTGTGCACTTAAATGTCCTAATTGGTTTCCGGGAACGGGTAAAACAGATTTCAATTGATTGCCGGTACAGTGTTTTGTGAGAGCCAAACATACTACTGTTAAAAGAGGAATTAAGAACTAATCAATTTGATTGCCTCCTCCAGCACTCAATCGCCCATCTTTCCAGTTCTGTATTTCTCTCTGCTGTTTTTTTTTTCAGGATTGACATGAAGATCAATATCTGTAGGTCTATCTGGTCCATACCGATGTCCTGCGGAGACAACTAGCTCGACCCTTAAAAGCACAACTCTGTTAGCTCACCCATATGTCCAGGTGTACCTCTGACCTAAATATTACCTATTATCAGAAGAAGAGGCATGTGGACATTCAGGAAGGAATAAAACCACAGCAATCCATTAATTTAATTGTGTAAACCGCTGACTTATAATTAAAACAGTATGTCACATTTTGCAAAGAAAGAAAGCAATCAAGTGATGTCTCTCTTTTTTCCCTGACACAACAGATGCATTTAAATCAAATAGAGAAGGTAAATGTCATTTTGTAAGCTAGGCTTACATTTAAATGACATAAAGAAACCAACAAGCAAATTAAACTACTAGCTTCCACATGGGCAATGCCATTTCAATTCTGGTCTCAATTAGCTAGAAAATAATTGCCCGGTTTGGTCAAATTATCTCGCTTTGTATATACGGTTATGTTACCAGAAACCTCCCTCTTGTTCTGGAAAAACAAGGGTAGTTGTCTAACTTTCGGACTTCTTCGTGACACTTTCTACGGCCACCACAGCAGATCTCGTGCATTTCTAAGAAAGTAAAACAGAATTACAGTAAGCAGTATCAAAAATAAAGCAGAACACCGCAATAAAACCAAAGAAGCATCTGTCAAAACGCAATATCTTAAAAAGTATGTTTTCATTCTTTCATCAAGCATAAGAAAGTGGCAATGCAGATGAGGGGGGAATAGCAGTTAGGCTGCCACACGCTTGATTACAGGATAGCAGCAGTGTGAAACAGAGTAAAACATCAGTCAAACAAAGTGAAACATGTGCGATTACTAACCAAGCCAGACATGTGATTCAAGCCCTGTGTGTAGCCTCGACTCGCCCGATCAAACAACTTATTGTGTCTATTCACCCTCGTCCTGACATTCTATCCAGATCTGCTTGCGTTTGGCCTCCTCTTCCGCAGATTTGTACTCCTTCCCTATGAATAGGGCTAGGGTTAGGGTTACAAACGTACTGCACATCTGGATCACAACAGCTTTGTATCGAAAGATCTCGTTACAGAAAACTAAAATACTACTGATGGCTTTTAGACAGGTATTTAAATACTGTTCAATTATGGTTACAAAGCCAGGAGGAGTGAGGTAAATGTATTCTTTATGAAACTTTACTTTTATTCCACATGATACAATGAGCCACAATTATAAATTATGGTTATTTATTTTGAATACTGACAGGTATACTAACTAGCATTATAAAGTAATCTGACACACGTGTGTTTTGTTAAAGGTGACAGAAGGAAGAACAAATCATATAAAATTACAGCACGCTGAAATCTTCAAGCTTCCAAAGTCTTAGTTTAGATATAGTATCAGTCTTAGTTTAGATATAGTATCAGTCTTGTGTCTAGATATACTATCAGTCTTAGTTTAGATATAGTAACAGTCTTACCATGTTTAATTCTTCTGCGCCCCGGCAGTGAATATGGTTTGATAAGAACAGGCGACCTTATGAACTGCGTCATGCATGCGTGATCAGGTATGCCGATCAACAAACACGCGGCTGTGATCTTTTAACAGGATCCAAATATGGTCTTGGCTGTAGACAGGACAGGGACAACCGCAGTGTTGATCTCTGAGGGCATCTCATGCACGTCACATGCACGTCACATGCACGTCACATGCACATCATCCCTCTGTTGTTGAGAACCACCCTGGTGTGTGTGTGTGTTTCTAAAGTGCAGACAGGAGTATCGGGAGCCTGTCATGGTGACCGAGCAAGCACAAGCCAGTGGTATCGCCACTGCCTCCTTTGGTCTGGTTAGTGTCTGTGGGGCTCCTATCACTGGGCCAGCCATCATTATAGCAGAAATCTATCACATCCATATCTGGCATTTGCCAGCCAGCTTCAACACATGTGCACACCAGACATTATAATAACCAGCCACCACCACCGTGCATAATGACAAGACAATATAACCAGACGTACCACCACCATTATAGCAACGAGACATTACCACCACCATAATGGCCAGGGCATTACCACCACGCTGTGGCCAGGCGACACCACCACGCCAAGACATTACCACCGCCTTGTGGCAAATTTACCACCGCAATTATGGTGGCGAGACATTACCACCATTATAGAACCAAGACATTACCACCACCATTATAACCAAAAGACATTACCACCGATATAATGGCAAAGGCATTACCACCACCATTATAATGGCCAAAGGAACATTACCACCACCGATATAATGGCAAGGTGATAGCGCACCGCAAGACATTACCACCACCATTATAATAACCAAGGGCATTAGCACCGCCGTATAATAACCAGACGTACCACCACCATTAAACAACCAAGACACCACCATTATGGCAAGGTATACCACCACCGATATAATAACCAAAGACATTACCACCACCATTACCAATAACCAAAGCACCATTATAATAACCAAAGACATGCCATGATATAATAACGAGATACATAACTGGCAAGACATTACCCACCACCGATATGTCAAGACATTAGCACCACCATTATGGCAAGCAAGACATTGCCACCGCCGGCCAATGGCCAAGACATTGCACCATAACAAGCGAACATTACCACCACCATGCACAACGGCAAGACGTACCGCCGCCATTATAATGGCCAAGGAACATTACCACCGCCGTGCAATAACCAAGACATTACCACCACCGTATAACAACCCGAAGGCGTTGCCACCACCATTATAATGACAAGACATTACCACCGCCATTATAACAACCAAGACATTACCACCGATATAATAACCAAGGGGCATTACCCGCCGCCATTATAACAACCCAGAGACACATTACCGCCACCGTGCAATGACGAAGACATTATACCTCACCATTAATGACAAGGCGATTAGCACCGCAAGACATTACCACCACCATTATAACGGCAAGAGATCATGCCATTATAACAACCAAAGACATTACCACCACCATTATAATAAACAAAGACGATACCACCACCATTATAATAACCAAAGACATACCACCACCATTATAACAACCAGACGTACCACCACCCATTATAACAACCAAGACATTACCACCACCATTATAATAACCAGGAACGTAGCACCACCATTGTAACCAAAGACATACCACCACCGTACGACATTACCAACCATGCAGCAACCAAAGACATTACCACCACCATTAAAGACGTTACCACCACAATAACCAAGACACCACCACCACCGTGCCAATAACCAAGACACACCACCATTACTCGTAACCAAAGACATGCACCATTATAATGGCCAAAGGCGATTACCACCACCATTTAATACCGATGGTAAATAGCTTTATCTTTTTCTTCACAGATCGGATCAGAGTACTCTTAAGATATGTCCTTACCACAGTACATCTGACAGATAATTATAGATAATTTAGTTTATGTAGTAATAATACATTTGTTTTATTTCACTTCTTGGAAGCAACTTTGAAGATGTATGATTCCACTTTTGAATGTAAAATACATGTTTTAAAGATGCTAAAATGCACTTTTGCGGTTTGGTTGAAGAGTGTGAGGATTAAATCAAGATGGCCGTTACCCAGATGTATGTATTTCAGAATGTGACTAGAACACAGAAGAATAAATATAATAATACATATAATAATTATTTTGTCAGTGGCCCCACTGGCAAGCTTTGTTAAAATGTACTGGCAAAACTCACGTTATTATGTATTGAAAACAAATGAGTGCAGATTCATAGCGGATAGTGTGTCTTTGGCGCCACCTTCACTCCACCCTACACATCACCCCACACCTGGAAACCCACACCACACCACACTCAGAGAACTTGTGGTCTGATGGCGAGTGCAGTATACCTCTAACTCAAATTTTCTTGGTCACTTCTGGCGGAAAAGCATCATGTTCCACTGCATGACATCGAGGGCAAACTCCAATTTAGTCCATAAGACCTGATTACACACATGGCACATTGACGGCAGCGTGGTGAGTCTATAGGTATTCGATGAACTTTTCTGTCAGGCAGGCAACTGACAGATGGCTGTAGGTATGACTGTGAGCCAACCGAATTCTTAGTCACCTATAGGTGGTTGCTGGTTCTTTCTCCCCAAATAGAAAAGGTCGCGACTGGTGGCATCAGCATCTATTAAACCAAGCAAAAAGAGCTCTGCGAATTAAATAATCAATAACCAGAAGTCAATCTGTACAAAACACAGTAAACGAACATCTGGAAGTGAACCACCCTGTCGGCTAATTTAAGGTTCGTCGTGTGTTCACCACAATGTGTGCACAATGATTACTCCTCTGTCTGAAAATGAAGAGGCCGGAGTTCAGTTGTAACCAATACATCACGCAATATTACAAACTTCAGTGTGATGGACAATTTAAGGAGTTTGTGTGTACAGAGATGCAAAATGGGTATTTGTCAAATAAGGAGGTTTAATTCTGGTGTAAACATCCTGAATGGCATTGCAATGGCCTCCAAACACACTCATTTGGAGACACAAACGCCTGGTTGTTTGGTATCTGCTGTGTATTTTGGCTGGTGTGAGATTGGGAAGTAATTTGTCTGGTTACCTGCATGTTCTTGGAGGAGGGGCACCTGAGCTATACCTTCAGAAGCAGGAAACTTCACACCTCTACACTCGGATGAGCTGAAATGATCAGGATAACTCATCGCTGCATCTTCCCGTATCTCAGATCTGGCGACTAGACATCTTCATTTACTGCATCAGCCATATGAATGACATTAGTATCTTCATCCGCTACTCAGCTACCTATGAATATGACGACTAGATCTTCATTGCTACATCCTTCCTGAATGACATTAGACATCTTCATTACTGCATCAGCAAGTATATATGGATGACGTAAGACATCTTCATTGCATCAACCGTATATGGACATTAAGACATCTTCATTACTATATATGGTGACATTTGGAGTATCTTCATTACATCAACCATATATGAATGACATTAAGACAGTAATCCTTTCCATGCTATGTCTTCTCCGCTGCATCAACCGTATATGGATTGACTAGACATCTTCATTTCAATAATGTATAGATGACATTAATTTACATCTTCATTGCCATCAACTTCGTATATATGGATGACATTAAGGTATCTTCATTACTGCATCAGCCCATATAGATGACGTAAGGTATCTTCATTTACTGCATCAACCTATATGAATGACGTGGGTATCTTCATTACTGCATTGCCAGGTATCTTCATTACTGCATCAGCTACTGCTATAGTGCCATCAGCTACGTATATGGATGACATTTGGACATCTTCATTTACTGCATCAACCGTATGGATGACATTAAGGTATCTTCATCGTCAACCGGCCAACAACTAGACACATCTTCGACCTGCATCCTTCCGTATATGAATGACATTTAAGACATCTTCATACACTGCATCAGCCATATGAATGACATTAAGGCATCTTCATCCGCTGCATCCAACCATATATGAATTGACATTTGGGCTGTCTTCATTACTGCATCAGCTGTATAGATCAGCATTTAGACGCAGCAAATCACTACTCAACCCATGTATGAGTGACATTAAGGTACATCTTCTACTGCATCAACCATGCTATGTGACATTAAGACACGCTTCATCCACTGCATCAACCGATATATGGATGACATTAAGGCATCTTCATCAGCTGCATCAACCGTATATATAGATGACGATATCTTCATCAAGCCTTATTCGTCACAAGATTCTATATTGTAAAATGCATTATCATCCGATCGACCGTCTAATGATGACATGCCGTTACGATATGATGTTGCGTGATGTTGAGTGTCAGTTTCTGTAAAGGAGTCTGTCCCGGGCAAATGTTGCTTAAGTTGCGGTGAGTTTGCGGCTAATTCAGGCCTATCTATCAGCTGGAAGGAGTCAGTGCCTTTACCCATGGAGTCAATGTGAAATAATCAATAGGCTCGGTAACCCATGCAAGGCTTTATCTGAATATTGATCTCAGAATGCTGATGCGTCTTTAACATATAATGTCAATATCATATGATTTGGTCTCAGCCAAGTCAATAGTCTGCCATTTACAAAAGGCTGTTCGCAATCTGAAGTTACTGCATGACACTTTATCACATGCAGGACAATAACCCCAAAAAGACCAAGGAGTTCATCAAAGCCAAATAGTGGAACGCTGTTGATTGGTCAAGTCAATCACCTGATCTGCAATACTTCAAATTAATGCACTTTAACCCCATAATCATAGTCATTTCAAATCTAGTGTATGATACAGGAAATACAAAATGTGTCATTTAATACTAAGACTCATCAGATTAGCATTAAAACACATGACTACCTTCCAGAGATTTTCTGGATCTGAATATGCTGTCTGACTTGCTGTGATCACAGTTTTGCTATCCATTGACAAGGATGCGCATATATTGCCCCTGGATGGACAATACCTAAAATATAAGACAAACACATACGTATTGTCAGTGATTTTAAAACCAACCACGCACATAACTGAGTACACATTTTATTCTCTACATTTATGTTATTTTAAACAACCTCCGCATATTCGCTTTTTATTTATTTAGGATTCATTTCTTACGAGAGTAGGATTTAGTAGTTAGACTTCAAACTTCTTGCTGACGAGAGGTGATGTCTATTTTTAGTTTTGGAGTCAACATTCAATCAAATCTCTGAAATCCAACTGTGATCCTCCTGTTCTGCAATTGAATCATTAATCTAATTCCCAGCTAGTTTGACAGAGCTTTTGTTAATTTTAATCAGTTTCTCCTAAAAAAATTCCAGGATTGGTATTTTCTTGCTCTGGGGTAATTATTATAGATATTGGAAATGTATTAAGGGCACATGTCATGGTTTGGAATCGATTCATTTTAGTGAACAAATAGTTTTGACGTGTCAAATCTGGTGTGGCCAGACGACTGGGTCAGAGCATCTAGAAAACAGCAAGACTTCTGGGTAACTCTGGCCGGAATTCTTCTTACCAATAGCGATAGAGGAGGAATGTGCCACAACACAGCAGTCCATCGGCCTAGTGTTATAATATTATAGCAGGGTCCTCACCCGTCTGGTTTTAGTTGTCCAACTGTTTTACGTTGTTTTGATGATGCACATTTAGTTTTGAGTTAATTTACTATTAATGTGAGGTCGCCAGCAGTTAGGTAATGGATTTGAGTTATTTCAGAACCAGGTAGTTTGGAAAGATTCGACCTTTTCTAAAATAAATATTAAAACATTTTTTTAGAAGTGTCGTTTGGTAGCTTCCAATAATGTTTAAACAGTCTATGGTGGAAAAAGTAACTTCAGATTGCGAACAGCCTTTTGTGAATGGCAGATCATTGACTTTGGCTGGAGACTCAAACTATATGATATTGACATTATGTGCGTGATCGATCAGCGATTTGAGATCAATATTCAGATAGTTTTCCTTTAGATTTGGTTAAGCCGGAGTCATTGATTATTTCCACATTGACTCTCCATGGTAAAGGCACTGATTCCTCTAGCTGATAGATAGGCCTGAATTAGCCGCAGAACTCACCAAAGCAAGTAACTTGGCTAACATTTGCCCGACAGACTTTACAGAAACTCGACACACTCAAAAACATCACGTGACAAACATCCGCACAAACGGCACAACGCCCGATCATCAAATCGTTAATAACTAGACGGCACCGATCACAATATGATAATGCATTTTATTAATACAGAACTTTTAATGACCGAATAAGGCTTTGATGAAGATGTTTGAATGTCATCTATATATACGGTTGATGCAGCGGATGAAGATGTTCAATGTCATCCATATATACGGTTGATGCAGTGGATGAAGGTGTCTTAATGTCATCCATATACGGTTGATGCAGTAAATGAAGATGTCTGAATGTCATCCATACGTTGATGAAGTGGATGAATGTGTGCCTAAATGTCATCCATATACAGGTTGGATGCAAATGAAGATGTCTAAAATGTCATCCATATACGGGTTGGATGCAGCGGATGAAGATGTCTTAATGTCATCCATACGGGGTTGATGCAGAACAGATGCCCAAATGTCATCTCATACGGGTTGATGCAAATGGAAGATGTCTAAAATGTCATCCATATACGGTTGATGGAAGCGGATGAAGATGTCTTAATGTCATCCATATACGGGTTGATGGTAAATGAAGATGTCTTAAAATGTCATCCATATACGGTTGATGGTAAATGAAGATGTCTTAATGTCATCCATATATGCTGATGCAGTAAACGAAGATGTTCAAATGTCATCCATATACGGTTGATGCAGTAAATGAAGATGTCTCTTTAATGCTTTATCCATATAAGGGTTGATGCAGTAAATGAAGATGTTCCCAATGTCATCCATATACGGGTTGATGCAGTAAATGAAGATGTTCAATGTCAACCATATATACGGGTTGATGCATGGATGAAGATGTCTAAATGTCATCCATATACGAAGGTTGATGCAGTAAAATGAAGCATGTCTAAACAAGAATCCATATACGGGTTGATGCAGCGGATGAAGATGTCTTAATGTCATCCATACGAAGGATGCAGTAAATGAAGATGTCTTAATGTCATCCATATATGGGTTGATGGTAAATGAAGATGTCTAAATGTCATCCATATATGGGTTGATGGTAAATGAAGATGTCTTAATGTCATCCATACGGTTGATGTGCAGTAAATGAAGATGTTCAATGTCATCCATATATACGGGTTGATGCAGTAAATGAAGATGTCTAAATGTCATCCATATACTGGTTGATGCAGTAAATGAAGATGTCTAAATGTCATCCATATACGCTGATGCAGCGGATGAAGATGTCTAAATGTCATCCATATACGGTTGATGCAGCAAATGGAAGAGAGGTCTAAATGTCATCCATATACTGGGAGCAGATGCAGCGATGAAGATGTCCTGATGTCATCATTTCAGCCCATCCAGGTAGAGAGGGGGGTGTGAAGCTTCCCCTATCTAAGAATAGGCTCTGTGTGCCCCTCCTCCTTAAGACAACATGTGCAGTAATCAGACAACACCATCCCAATCCTACACCAGCCAAAATACACAGCAGATAATTAACAACCAGGTGTTTGTGCTCCAAATGAGTGTGTTTGGGATTCCACACTGAGGTCACGGTGAATGTGAATGCTATTCAGGATGTTTATACCATAATTAAACTCTCCTTATTTAAAAATAAACAACCATTTTGCATCCTGTACACAATACATAAAACTCCTTAAATTCATTAAGCCCCATCAAGACACATTGAAGTTTATAATATTGCTAATGGGCTTCTTCAGTGTAAATAGTTTTGGATGCATTGGTTAGCAACTGAACCTGGCCTCCCCTTTACCTTTCTTCATAAATCATGCTATAGAGGAAAGTAATCATTGTGCCATTGTGGTGAACACATTACCTTATTGCCCGCATCAAATTTAAATTAGCCGATTGTAAAACACTCAGATGTCTGTTTAGCATTGTAGTTTTGTAACACAGAATATAGATTGACTTACATTGATTATTTTAATTCGCAGAGACTCTTAAGTTTAGTTTATCTACAGACGCTTAGCGCCAACCAGCGTGACACCTCTATTAAAGAGAAAAAGAACTGGCAACCACCAGGTGACGCAAACATCCGGTTGGTTTCGACAGTCATACCTACAGCCATCTAATCAGTTGCAAAATGCCTGAAAGCCTTACACAGAAAAGTTCATCAATATCTATAGGACTTGAAACACGCTTATTAACAACAAAGCCATGTGTAACTGTAATCTCTATGGACTACAATCTTGGTTGGAGTTTGTCTCCTCGATGTCAACACAGCAGTGAAATACAAGATGTGTTTTCCAAGAACAGAAGTGACCAAGAAAACTGAGTTGAGGATACTCAGACTTCGCTATTGTGCAGTCACGTCCTCTGGAGTGTGTGTGGTGTGGGGTGTGGGGTTTGAGGTGTGGGTGATGTGTAGGTGTGGAGGGCTATGCCAAAGATGACATTCATCCTGCTATGAATCTGTATTCCTTTATTTATTTTCTCAATACATTAATAACGTGAAAGCTTTGCCAGTAATATTTTAACAAAGCTTGGCCATGTAGTGGGCACACTGACAAAATAAATATTATATGTATTATTATATTTATTCTTCTGTACATGGAAGTTCTAGTCACAGACCTGAGAAAAGCTATTCTGAAAATACATACATTCAATAAGGCAAATGGCCATCTTTTGATTTAACTTCACACCAATTTCACTTCCTTCATCCAACCGCAAAGTGCACGGAAAATTTTTTCAAAACATGTATTTACATTCAAAAAGAACTCACACTTCTGCCAAGTTCCAAGAAGCAGAAATAAAACAAAATGTAATATTACTACATAAACTAAATTATCTATAATTATCTGTCAGATGTCTGTAAAAGTACATATTTTAAGAGGCATCTGATCCGGATCTGTGAAGAAAAGATAAAGCCATTTACCATCGAGAAGAAAATGGTGTGGTGGTAACGTCTTTGGTTATTATAATGGTGGTGGTAATGTCTTTGGTTATAATGGTGGTGGTGTCTTTGGCTATTATAATGGTGGTGGTAATGCTCGTTATTATGTAATGGTGGTGGTAACGCCTTTCTTTGGTTGGCTATAATGGTGGGTGGTAATGTCTTGGTTATTATGTATCGGTGGTGGTAATGTCTTTTGGTTATTATAATGGTGGTGGTAATGTCTTCGGTTATTATAATGGTGGTGCTAATGTCTTTGTTTATTATAATGGTGGGTGGTAATGTCTTTGGTTATAATGGTGGGTGGTAATGTCTTTGGTTATAATGGTGCGGTAATGTCTTTGGTTATTATATGGTGCGGTAACGTCTTTTGGTTATTATAATGGTGGTGGTGTCGTCTTTGGTTATTATAATGGTGGTGGTAATAACTTTGCTATTATAATGGTGGTGGTAATGTCCTCTTTGGTTATTATAATGGTGTGCCACGTTCGGTTATAAATGGTGGTAGGTCTTTGGTTATTATAATGGTGTGGTAATGTCTTGGTTATTATAATGGTGGTGGTAATGTTCTTGGTTATTATAATGGTGGTGGTAATGTCTCGGCTATTATAATGGTGGTGGTATTTTCGGGGTTCTTTGGCTATTATAAATGGTGTGGTAACGCCTTGGTTATAATGGTGGTGTACCGTCTTGGTTATTATAATGGTGGTGGTAATGTCTTGGTTTATTATAATGGTGGTGGTAATGTCTTGGTTGTATTATAATGGTGGTGGTAATGTCTCTTTGGTCATTATAATGGTGGTAATGTCTCTTGGCTATTATAATGGTGTAATGTCTCTTTGGCTATTATAATGGTGTTAATGTCTTTGGTTATTATAATGGTGGTGGTAATGTCTTGGTTATTATAATGGTGGTGGTAATGTCTCTGGGTTATTATAATGGTGGTGGTAATGTCTCTGGTTATTATAATGGTGGTGGTAATGTCTCTTTGGTTATTATAATGGTGGTAATGTCTTTTGGTTATTATAATGGTGGTAATGTCTTTGGTTATTATAATGGTGGTGCTAATGTCTTTGGTTATTATATAATGGTGGTGGTAATGTCTTGGTTATTATAATGGTGGTGCTACTGTCTTTGCTATTATAATGGTGGTGCTAATGTCTTTGGTTATTATAATGGTGGTGCTAATGTCTTTGGTTAAACTGAACTGATGATATCTAAACCAAGACTGATACTATATCTAAACTAGACTGATATATATCTAAACTAAGACTTTGAAGCTTAATTTCAGCGTCTCTATGATTTGTTAACTCGCTCTGCTCTTGTACAATGGCACGTGTCAGGTAAATGCTGAACTATGGCATACTGTCATCAGCTAAAAATAGTAACATAATTCTGGTAGCCAGCTCATTAAGCCAAATGCATGGAATAAGAATAGGGATTTCATGAAATGCAGTATCTCCTCCCACAGCTTTGTAAATGTAATTGAACAGTATTTAAATACTTGTCTCGCCAATCAGTGGTGTTTTAGTTTTCTGTAAGCAGGATCTTTGATGCAAACTGTTGTGTGCAGTGCGTTGTAACCTGGCCTGGCCTCGTAGGGAGTAGAGATACAAGCGCTGCGGAAGAAGAGGCAAACGCAAGCTGGATCTGAGTAGAATGGCTGGGGCAGTGAATGAGAACACAATAAATTGTTGTCCGAAGGCGTCAGCACACAGGCACATGTCTGGGCTTTGAGATTAGTGATAGCATGTTCACTTTGTTTTTGACTGATGTTTACTGTTTTCACACTGTATCTGTATGTCAAACGTGTGTATTTAGCTGCTGTCCCCACTCATCTGGCATTTACCTAACAACGATGAAGAATGAAACATACTGGAGTATTGGATTTGATGAATGCTTCTTTATTTGTACGGTGTTCTGCTTTATTTTTGTGCTGCTACTGTAAATTCTGTGTTTTACTTCTTAGAGAGTGATGACGTAGAAGTGATCACGAAGAAGAAGAGTCGAGATGAACAACTACCCTTGTTTTAGAACAGAGGAGGGTTTCTACAATTAACATAACACATATGTACAAGCCGAGATGTGACAGGCCCAGGCAATTATTTCCAGCTAGTGAACCAGGGTGAAATGGCATTATATGGCGGGACAATAGTTTAATTTGCTTGTTGGTTTTCTTTGTATATTATTTAAATGCAGCTTACAACCTAGGATGACATTTACCTTCTCTATTGGATTTTAAATGCATCATTGTGTCGGGAAGAGACATCCTTCTCTTTTGCAAAATGCATGACATCTGTTTTAATTGCGGTCAAGCACAATTCACACAATTAAATTAATGGAAGCTGGCAGTTTAATTTCCTTCTGAGTGTCACGTACCTCTTCTTCTGATAATAGGTAATATTTAGGTCAGGTACACCTGGACATATGAGTGGTAACAGAGTTGTGCTTTAGTCAAACTAATTGTCTCCTGAACCTGAATAGACCTACGAATGTTGATCTTCATGTCAATCTGAAAAAAAAACAGCTGAAAATACAGAACTGGAAAAGATGGACATTGGGTGGAGGCGGGCGCAATCAGTTTTCTTAATTCCTCTTTAACAGTGAATGTGATGAACTCTCTGCCACCGGCAATCAGTGAAATCTGTTTACTGGTCCCACGAAGCATTAGCCCTTTTGGTCTGAGCATATCGGATGAACCAACGTATGCAAAAAAGGGATAGTGAAACCCAGCGAGACAGGCGTGCAAGCAATGTGGCTGCAATTGCCTTACTGATCATCAGCTACAGCAGATGACGGAGAGACTAAGCTAAAGCAGATTTGTTCATGAATGTGATGATGGAGGCTGTGAGTGTCTCTGGCAGGCGTTTAAACCAGCCAGTAGTGAGATCGTGATTTGGGCAGTAGTAGCAGGCTGAAATATGGTAGTGTAGTGACTTGAAAATGGTGCAATCAGTGAAAAGGCCATGGGGAAAATAAAGCCTACCGGCGTGTGAGTACTGAGTCTGAACTATTTCTATAATGAAATGGGCGCATCGGAGGCTTTGGCTGGCTGCGTGGCTCCGACTGTGGCTCCCGGCTGCCCGACTGGCCCGACAGTGAGCTCGGCTGTAACCGACTGTGGCTCCCGGCTATGGCACTGGCAATGATCTATGTCATAGTTTCGTTGACCCACAGAGTGTGTGTTTGTGTTTAAAATGTCTGCTTAATATGTGCGTTGTGGTAGCCTCCTGCATTGGACAGGTATTCTGCTGTGTTTATTTCTCCGCTCTGCAGAAACCTGAAGGCTTCCAGTGCTAGTCAGCTATTTGTAACTATTTGATCAAATCGTCTTAAGGATGGTGTGGCACAAGTTGTGTGCCCTGAGCATACGTACACTCTATGATGGTGCTGCTAAATGCTACATGCCCAGCACACAAATCAGAAGTAACAAATTTGAGTGCTTACTACCACAGGCTATTCTGATTTATATTTTGCATAGATTTTAGATGTTTTATAGTCTTTACAGCCAGGACCAACGAATACGTATAACCAATGGCAGAGGAAACCATGTCTCTCTGTGCTGGCCTTTAATTAGTAGAGGCAGAGAGATGTTGCTCCTCAATCACCACAAGGTAACGTGGCTGGCACGCTGATAAATCAGCCGCAATGGGCCACACTCCAGAGCTGGGGCAAGGCAGGCATCACTGGCAACGGTGGTGGGCAGTCATTTACACACATATGGCAGTGAATACGTATCAGAGAACACACACATTATCGTAACTTTCACAGTAGATGTATCAGTGAACACACACCACACAGTAGTACAATGATAAAGTACACACACACACAACTATGCCACAGTGGGTACAGCTGCCAGTGAACACACACACACTATGGTAACTTTCCTGAAGAATACGAGAACACACACTATATTGGCAATATCATTGAGAACACACACACACTATGGTAACTGCGGTAAAGTCAGTATCGTGAACACACACACACACTATGGCAACTCACAGTGAAGAACAATACCAGTGGGGAACACACACACAAATGTGTTCCTCGCAGCTGTGTGTGACTCTGCCCAGTTTCCATGAATTCTTCACAGCTCATCCTCGGCGCGATGCAATCATGCTCGTGTGTCAGCCATGTTATCAGCGTGCCGGGCGAGGGCAGATCGAGCGTGATCGGCGGCACGGAAATCAACTCCCGTGAAAATCTGTCGCGCATAAGGATGTCAATGTGTTGTCACTGTGAGTATGTGCGGCTGAGCAGCAACTCTCAACAGCTCAGCTGGCTGGCTCGTACACTGCTACATGAATTTGGCCCACACACGCATGAACTGACACTGCTACATGATAGACAGACACACACACACACTGCATGAACGACACACACGCACACATGACAAACAGACACACACACACATGAACGACACACCTTACGCACGGTGAACAACACGTGTGTCAGTGCGAGATGCTGTTATCTACAGTGACTGACTGTAGTGGTGTGCATATCCCATGGGATCAAACCTGTCAATGGTATTGGAGACATTAGCTCTTACGTTCGAACACACACACACACACGTGGTGTATTCAGAGACAGGAGAAAGGCCACTTGAGCTACTGAGGTGAGTGGTCAATGCTGGAGGTGAGGCCATAAAGCCCTCTCATGTAGCTCTGGACTGAGGTGAGTAGCACTCACCACTCACATCTCACACACCATCATCATCCTCACACGCCATCATCTCACACGCCATCATCCTCACACACCATCATCATCCTCACACCATCATCATCCTAACGCACCTTCATCATCTCACACCATCCACGCACCTTCATCATCTCACCATCCTCCTCTCTGAAGCTTTGTTTGGCTGCGCTGATCGGCTCGCCAAGTGTGTCTGTTTTTATGAGCGTTTTAAGGTGGTGTAGCTTTACACTATTATTTGCCTGTCATGTTCAATATCAATTATGTACACACACACACATATACACACACACAACGTACACACACACACACACACGCAGTTCATAATTGCATATATCCCGATTCAAGAAAAGGCCAAGGCAGAGTATATTATCTGCCTTTATGTATGGCTGATCGCTGTGTGTAACTCTCCAATGTGTTATTGTCTAAGAACGCTCTCAGATCAGTGTCAGGCGAGTGAGTAACAGTCAGGTTTTTCGATCATTTCCCATATAGCAATCGGGCTGAAATATTTTTTCACCGTGTTTCTTAGCTGGTCCTATTTTTCCGTGGTGTTATTTTTCAAATCGAGAGAAAAAAATGTCGTGCACCACTTTCTAACAAGTTAGTAGAAAAAAGTAAAAACGCCAAAATGATTTAAATGCTTTTCCCGCGTTTGGGCAAACGTGCTGGAATAGGCCGAAAAAGAATTTCTCAAATCGGCCGTGTACTTTAGGTTTAATGACCTTGTAAACTTTCAGCAGAATGTCGTTGTTTAGATACCCTCGAGCGGGGAGCACAGAAGCCCCGGAACCCAAACGGTCTTCTTCTTCGAGCTCTAGCGGGCGAACCACACATCGGATTGGGACATGCTTGGTGTCGTTGGAAAGAGAGAATCGGACAAAGCATGCCCGAGTTGTGGCCCAAAGAACGAGGTCACTTTTTTCGTGCCCGCGGCCCATTAAAAGCAACGGGGAGATTTAGTAAATTTCTTTCGATTAATAGCGGGGCGAGCGAAAGTCGCACACCCTCGACCTTGGTCTCGTTGGATAGGTAAAATTCCACTGAAGACGTGGAATTGGGACCGGTGAAAATCGGACATTCCTAGCCGGAGCAACGCCCGGTTACCCGAATAACCGGTTGTATTTTTTTTCGACCCTTTCCCATGGAGCAATTCGGCTGATATTAATGTTCACCAAGTTTCTGCCGGGGCCCGATTTATGTGCGGTGTTTTTTTTGGAATCGGCGAAAAGAAAATTCCTGCAACGACCTTCTAACAAGTAAGTAGAAAAAAGTAAAAATGTCAAAACGCTAAAAATGCTTTTCCCACGTCTGGGCCGACGTGCTGAAATAGGCCAAAAAAGAATTTTTAAAATCGGACTTGTATTTTTAATTTTATTCCGTTTTGGCATTTTGGACATTTTTCGTTGTTAAGATAGGGCCCAGCGGGGAGCGCCGAAGCCCCGGGAGGTCCCGGGGTTCGCCCCGTTGCGGTGGAAAAAAGGTGACACCCGGCCAGACAGGTACCGGCGCGAAATCAGAAACCTGGTTTTTGAAAACAGAGGGCTCCATGTGAGTGCACCGGGACCTCACATAACTCATTCCCAGCGGGGGGGGATGATGTTTGGGCATGATATTATGACAGATACGGGTCCCTGGAGCGCGTTACGGACCGGAGAAGACACCGACTTCTCAGTGGCTGTTTTGCCCCAGCCCAAGCACCGATTTGCACGAAACTTGACGCGCACCTGCCCCATGATGGTACGGGCCTGGTGACGCCGCGCCCGGGCCGGGAGCACCCCGCACGTGTGTGGGGACGTCCGGTCAGGCGTTTTAGCTTCCCATTGGAGTCAAGCTCAACTCCAAAGTCAGTGCTGGTGCTTCGGTGTCCCCCAGGTGCACTCTGTCGCCTCCGGATGTCTAAGTCCCACTTCTAGTCGATTGGAAAACGTGACCTGCATGGGAGGGCCCGCGCGCTCGTCGCGTTTGGGTTCCTCCCGCCTCGCGGGTCTGCCACTATCAGGGGAGGTGTTTTGTGGGGGGTTAAATATTACCTTCCACGGTACTCCATCTGAGAACTTTCGGAGCGAACCAAAGCAGGCCGGTCCGTCCTAGGGGCACTACAACGTTGCCGGTGCACGTGGCACAGGGCAGTTCAGAAGTGGCTTAGGGTAAGTTTACCCGGCCAGTACAGTTCGGCCCATGAGCCCGCTCCAGCAGCGAGGGCACGTTACTCAAAATCTTCCCAGTGTAAAAGTGACAGTTTAGCCGTTGGCTAAGGTCTAATCCGACCTAGGGCCCAGTTCTAAGTAGTCCACAATGTCCCGGGCGGGACATTTACCCCGGTGAGTTTCCGTCCGGGGCCCCTCCTTCGGTGTTCCTGGAGCGGCGGGTGCGTACCTGTCCGTGGGGCGTGCCGTTTGGTTGCAGTTAAGGGCCTCGTCTACCTGGTTGATCCTGCCAGTAGCATGTGCTTGTCTCAAAGATTAAGCCATGCAAGTGTGAGTGCACACGGTCGGTACAGTGAAACTGCGAATGGCTCATTAAATCAGTTATAGTTCCTTTGATCGCTCCAACGTTACTTGGATAACTGTGGTAATTCTAGAGCTAATACATGCAAACGAGCGCTGACCTCCGGGGATGCGTGCATTTATTAGACCCAAAACCCATGTAGTGTCACTGGGGGCTAATTGTCTGTCTGTCTCCCTCCCAGCCTGGTCCCCTTCACAGGCCTGGTGGTGACCTTGTGTGACCTGTGGCAGCCATGTATGAGAACCAGGGCCCTGTCATGTCACCATGTACCCAGGATGGAGTGATGATTGTGGGGTTAGTTTATGTGTGTCTCTCCCTGTCACAGGGTACCACAGGCCCGGGTGACCTGTTGACCTGTCACAGGCCCATGCAAGAAAACCAGGGCCCTGTCCTGTCACCATGTGCCCAGGGTGGAGTGATGTAAGTGGGGGTAATTTCTCTGTGTGTCTCCCTATCACAGAGTACCACATGCCCGGGTGACCTGTTGACCTGTGATATAGTTAATGTGATGTTGCCATGTTAACTCCTCTAGTAATGCAATGTTTTTTTGTTGTTGAAATAATTCAGCCAAGACTGTTGAGTAAATGTGAAAAAAATGTTTATTTAAATCAAGTGCAAGTGACGTGCTATTAAAATGTCACTTTGTAAATGGCAGAGAAATTGGATACACTTATACATAAAATATGTCTCTATGTGTTTACATTCTTTGAACATCACAGTGCGCTATTCATCCAGCCATTCCGCATCTGCTGCTTCTCCCTGGAATGACTTGCGTGTCACTCCATAATCAAAGGCAAGCTCTTCATCACACCCAATACGCCTGGTGGCTTTCAGGTAGATGATGTCCTGATCCTTCCCATCTATCTGGATTGTTGCGGCAATTGGTTTGAGGTTGTAGTTCTTTCTGGAATGGTTGATGAGCCTTCCAAAAGTCGCCTGATCCGGGTGGCATGGGCACGGCACAGTCTGGGCATCTATGCAACGAGCTTGTCCCCTTGAATTCCTGTAAAAGAATATGTAGCCCATTGCATCTTGGTCTGTGGCCATCAAACGCTTTGTGCCTTCTGCCTTTGAGATCTGCGTCCCATGGTAGTCACACACAACTTCATCTTTTTGGAATACCCTGGTTGTCATGACGGTCTTTCCTTTTCTTACGTCGTCAGTGACCAGTAGTCCTTTCCAATTCTGTGTCCTCACCAGTTTCAAAATGGCAGGGCTGTCGAGTGCTTCCATTGTCTGCTCAGCGGGTTTCCAGGAAGAAACAACATCTTTAGGGGGTATTTTGTTGGTCAACCAATCTTGTGAGTCTATGTATCTCTTCACCTGCATCTCAGATGGCCGTCTGCATGGGAAGTGATCTGTAGATTTAAGTAAGAACAAAATGTCCATAAGAAAACATGTATTTTCAACACTTAATTGAGAAAAATAGCCATGTTATCGTAAATGAATGTAAACCATGTTCATTTCACATTAAGTAATGTAAATCGACTTACCAATAGCATCCTTGATCCTTAAGTCCCGCTGGAGACCTCTCCATTTGTCGTAACATGCTTTATCATGTGATCCGACCAGCTCTTTTCTCGCTTTCTTCAATGGTGGCTTTCCAGAAACTGTCACAGGAAAGCTATTTCGGAACATTTGGTGAGCTTCTGACTCCGGGATGTCATCATGTGTAGTGGAAGTTTCAGCCCTAAATGAAAAAAGTTCAAACATTTAGTTAAGAGCAGAGCACCATATTTAATCGCACAGGACCAAATTTACAACACAACTTGTGTATGGTTCATTATTTATGTACATATACACTCACCCAGTTGTGTTGATGATGTCAGAAATGACTTCATTTCCCAATGTATCAGTTTCAGTCGTCTTCAACAGTTGGTGTTTCTCTGCGGCTGCTGAATGTGTCAGATATTCTTCCACAAGTACTTTATGAGCAGATGAGAAAGAACTCATCTCCAGGTCTTTTCGAGCTTGCCGACCACTGACGCTTTGCACTTTGTTTCTGGTGAAACAAAACATTATATTGAAATGTTGATTGTTTTTAGACACAAATTCTATGATATTATTAAATGCTAAATATTTACTTGAATATTGAATATTTTTTAACCAATATAAAACGTACCTTTTTTGAAAAAGTCTTATGTCATTCGATGGATTAATGATGGGTAATCCACTGCTGTTGATGAAGAATCTTTCCGATTCCTCATCAATTTCACGGTCGGAGTTCTTCAAAAACACAGACCTGATGTGTCTATAGTATGTATTCATCCACTGTAACCAAGAGAAAGCTGGTTATATCAGTTGCTTAAGATCTACAATCTTAGATATACAATATGCATTTGGTGACATGTGTACTTACAGCCTCTTCCTCCTCATCCAAACAAATGGTTGCCACAGCTCCAGTTTTGTTTTCCTTAATTCCAATCACAGACATTCTGCCATGACTGCCATGTTCCACTTTCCTTCGGCACCACTCTTCAACCTGCAAAATAAGCAGCAAAACATTGTTAAATCATAATGCAGAAATGAGTACATGTGAAAGATTCCTGAGAAAATCACAAACATGTTCACTTACCGTCATGTTTCTAACAACAGCTGGACGCTGCATGTGTTTGAGGATGAACAGAGCCTCCAGGTAGTACAGGTACCAGCGTTGTTCCTCTGAAGAAATTGGGAGACTCTCGTTGGCCTTCCTAAAGACCTCTAGAAATTTGACCCTTGCAGCGTTCAAGACTGTCGTACACTCTGCAGGGGTCTTTTTCTTAGTGATGAAAGTTGCATGCCTGTAAAATAAATAGAAATGTTATTCACCTGTAATGTTGTCCATAGCAAAACAAATACATAATTGTTTTAGTTTGAATGTAAATGCTTACCTTTTCCCAGTTTCTCCTTGGGTATGAGAATTATCTGATTCAATTGCTTCTTGTTGTGGTTGTTGTTGTGGTTGTTCAGTTGGTCCTGGGGGTCCTGCCACTTCCCTGGAAGAGAAAACAGATGGTTTTTAACAGGTTATTCTTACTCAAATACAAAGTTTCCCAGATGAGACAAGTTTGAAATAAAACACTTACTGGGTGGCAATTTCTTGGACAGACTTCTTGTTTGTGACCACATGGTCAGTTTCCTCAAGCCAGTGAACTATCGTCAAGCGATCTAGAGGGTTAGCCAACATGACCTCCAGAAGGTTGTAGTCTACAACCATTCCCTTCCTAATGTGTGAATACACTGCTTGTCTGGCTTCACCTCTCACTGCCATGATGTCCGCTGTGGATGCACCCTTCATGCACTTCTGTTTCAGATGCAGGATCAGTGTATCTGAAACCTTGCTGCAATACTTGCAGCAGACTGGCAGCCTTGACCTGTAATACAAATATTTTGAATGTAACTTCATCTGAGTCACAGGGAATTATATTACATCAAAAGACACATGCAATTGTAATCCAAATGAACAACTTACTCTTTCTTTGCAGGAGGCATTTTAGAATGCTTGAATTATCACTGGTAGAAATAAACTTTACGAATAATCTATGGAAAGTAAGAAAAAAAGCAGTATTAGACAAAATATATTGGCATTTGTTTGTCTACACTGATGAACTAACAGTGAACTATAACAAGAAAGTATCAATGTATACTTTTTAAGAATAATTGCCTTACCCAAATAAAGTCTTGAAGTCCTTCCTGTGTTCCTTGGTCAGAGTATCCAAAAAAAGATCTGCTTTGCTGGTATGCTCTCTTCTCTCTTAGTCAACAAGAAATGAACTCTGTCCTGTCTTGGTATCTCATTTCATAGGAAAACCTCCTTTTCTGATTTAATGAGTACTTAATGGCCTATTCGGAAGAATAATAAGAGTTATAATGCATTAGCAACAGTGTGACCAGTGGGCCATTTAGTGCACATTCCTGTTGATGACTCGTTTTCAGGTGTGATCAATGCACATTTCATTTACATAGAAGGTAGTAAACAACTTTAGAAAAAATTCTAACCCTAACTCTTTTTAAATGCATGCATATGTGTTTGGGTAAATAATCATTTGACATATACCTTAATGTTGTTTCATTCCACTTTAATTTTACTCAATGCATTGTAATCTATAAAATGAGCCCAAACACATTGGTGTGTATTCTTCATGTAGGCATATATATTATATATATATATATTATATATAACAGGAGATAAGAAGGCCCACATCTATGTAAGGCTCATCAACAGTACCATAGTGCCATCAGTAGACATTAGTCATCCATTTTTTTACCCAAATCCAGTTAGAGGAGTTTACTGCTTAAACAGTGAAATGTAGATATATATTGTATGCCTGTGTGAGTTCTTCTACAGATTTCACTATGTCTGCAGATTTCTTTAGCCTGTCTAATTAACTATAAACACCAACATGTTTGGGCTCATTTTAAAGATTACAATGCAGTGAGTAAGAATAAAGTTAAATAGAACAACATTAAAGTCTATTTCAAATGAATAATTCTACCATAAGAATTATATGACTTATAATGCATTAGCAACAGTGTGACTCCTCCCACTTTCTGTACTCAATGGGCCATTTAGTGCACATTCCTGTTGATGACTCATTTTCTCAGGTGTGATCAATGCACATTTCATTTACATAGAAGGTAGTAAACAACTTTAGAAAAAATTCTAACCCTAACTCTTTTTAAATGCATGCATATGTGTTTGGGTAAATAATCATTTGACATATACCTTAATGTTGTTTCATTCCACTTTAATTTTACTCAATGCATTGTAATCTATAAAATGAGCCCAAACACATTGGTGTGTATTCTTCATGTAGGCATATATATATATATTATATATAACAGGAGATAAGAAGGCCCACATCTATGTAAGGCTCATCAACAGTACCATAGTGCCATCAGTAGACATTAGTCATCCATTTTTTTACCCAAATCCAGTTAGATGAGTTTACTGCTTAAACAGTGAAATGTAGATATATATTGTATGCATTATGATTTAACAATGTTTTGCTACTTATTTTGCAGGTTGAAGAGTGGTCCCAACGGAAAGAAGAAAATGGCAGACATGGCAGAATGTCTGTGATTGGAATTAAGGAACACAAAACTGGAGCACAAGCTGTGGCAACCGTTTGTTTGAACGAGGAGGAAGAGGCTGTAAGTAAACATGTCACCAATTGCATATTGTATATCTAACTGATCTTAAGCAAATGATTTAACCAGCTTTCTCTGGGTTACAGTGGATGGATGCATACTATACACACATCAGGCCTGTGTTTTTGAAGCACGCCGACCCTGGAAGATTTTACAATTCAGAAATCAGATTCTTCATCAGCAGTACTGGATCACCCATCTATAATCCATCGAATGACCTAAGAAGATTTCACAAAAGGTAAGTTTTAGATTGGTTAAAAATATGGGATTAAAGTAAATATTTAGCATTAAAAAATAACATAGAAATTTTGTCTAAAATGAATCAAAATTTTAATATAATGTTTTGTTTCCCCAGACACAATTTGCCGATGGTCAATAGCCAGCAAGCTCGACGAGTCCTGGAGATGTCGTTGAAAAACGCTTTCTCAGATTCTCAGAAGGGACTTGTGGCTGATTATCTGTCACATTCAACAGCCACTGCAGAAAAACACTACCGGTTGAAGACAACTGCAAGTGCTGCATTGGGAATTGACATAATTTCTGACATCATCAACAATACTGGGTGAGTGTTTTACATAAAAAATGAACCATACACAAGGTGTGTCGTAAATTTGGTGCTGTGTACTTAATACTTAATTCGAACTTTTTTCATTTAGGGCTAGTGCCAAACCAGTGAAAGATGAATGCTTGGCTACAACTTCCACTAAACAAGACAAGATCCCGGAGTCAGAAGCTCATCAAATGTTCCAAAATAGCTTTCCTGTGACAGTTTCTGGAAAGCCACCATTGAAAAAAGCAAGAAAAGAGCTGGTCGGATCACATGATAAAGCATGTTACGACAAATGGAGAGGTCTCCAGCGGGACTTAAGGATAAAGGATGCTATTGGTAAGTGAATAAAAATTACAAATTATTCTCAGCTTTGTACTGGCTTCATTAGAATCAAGAAGCTAGTGGAATTTACATGGTTTACACTCATTTAAGTTTACATTACTATTTTTTTCCATTAAAGTGTTTAAAGTAGATGTTTTCTTATGGACATTTTCTTCCTACAATCTACAGATCACTTCCCATGCAGACTGCCATCTGAGAGGCAGGTGAAGAGATACATTGACTCACAGGAGTGGTTGACCAACAAAATATGGGTGTATTTGGGCTCATTGTAAAGGTTAGATTGCCCTGTGTATAGATGAAGTGAAAATAATGTAATATCTCAATCAGAACCCCCAGGATAAGCTATGATGTGGTCAAAAGAGAATGTGCTTTCAAATATTCACTGACCAGGAATTATGAAGTTAGTTTGGCCTCCAGTAAACCAACCAAATGTCCTAGAGAGCTGTGGGTACACTTATTTAATTCCTTGTAGTGTAAGGTCTGTTCTAAAAGTGGAATGGTTATCCTAGGCCATTGTGAACAGATTCTGTGACCCTTTCAGTGAGGCTGTGACCTGAGGCCTTCTACTGCCAGTCGCCTCCCCAATATCAAACTAGTTATGCCTGTCATAAATCAAGCATACACCCCACAGTGATGTAATTGGGCTCATTGTAAAGATTAGATTACCCTGTGTATAGATGAAGTGAAAATAATGTAATATCTCAATCAGAACCCCCAGAATAAGCTATGATGTGGTCAAAAGAGAATGTGCTTTCAAATATTCACTGACCAGGAATTATGAAGTTAGTTTGGCCTCCAGTAAACCAACCAAATGTCCTAGAGAGCTGTGGGTACACTTATTTAATTCCTTGTAGCGTAAGGTCTGTTCTAAAAGTGGAATGGTTATCCTAGGCCATTGTGAACAGATTCTGTGACCCTTTCAGTGAGGCTGTGACCTGAGGCCTTCTACTGCCAGTCGCCTCCCCAATATCAAACTAGTTATGCCTGTCATAAATCAACCATACACCCCACAGTGATGTATTTGGGCTCATTGTAAAGGTTAGATTGCCCTGTGTATAGATGAAGTGAAAATAATGTAATATCTCAATCAGAACCCCCAGGATAAGCTATGATGTGGTCAAAAGAGAATGTGCTTTCAAATATTCACTGACCAGGAATTATGAAGTTAGTTTGGCCTCCAGTAAACCAACCAAATGTCCTAGAGAGCTGTGGGTACACTTATTTAATTCCTTGTAGTGTAAGGTCTGTTTTAAAAGTGGAATGGTTATCCTAGGCCATTGTGAACAGATTCTGTGACCCTTTCAGTGAGGCTGTGACCTGAGGCTTTCTACTGCCAGCCGCCTCCCCAATATCAAACTAGTTATGCCTGTCATAAATCAACCATACACCCCACAGTGATGTAATGGGGCTCATTGTAAAGATTAGATTGCCCTGTGTATAGATGAAGTAAAAATAATGTAATATCTCAATCAGAACCCCCAGAATAAGCTATGATGTGGTCAAAAGAGAATGTGCTTTCAAATATTCACTGACCAGGAGTTATGAAGTTAGTTTGGCCTCCAGTAAACCAACCAAATGTCCTAGAGAGCTGTGGGTACACTTATTTAATTCCTTGTAGTGTAAGGTCTGTTTTAAAAGTGGAATGGTTATCCTAGGCCATTGTGAACAGATTCTGTGACCCTTTCAGTGAGGCTGTGACCTGAGGCCTTCTACTGCCAGCCGCCTCCCCAATATCAAACTAGTTATGCCTGTCATAAATCAACCATACACCCCACAGTGATGTAATGGGGCTCATTGTAAAGATTAGATTGCCCTGTGTATAGATGAAGTGAAAAT
This sequence comes from Dallia pectoralis, assembly GCA_029465975.1. Lineage (NCBI taxonomy): Eukaryota > Metazoa > Chordata > Actinopteri > Esociformes > Umbridae > Dallia > Dallia pectoralis. The sequence continues at coordinate 14,951,280 of CM055737.1, read as the reverse complement.
AATGTAATATCTCAATCAGAACCCCCAGAATAAGCTATGATGTGGTCAAAAGAGAATGTGCTTTCAAATATTCACTGACCAGGAATTATGAAGTTAGTTTGGCCTCCAGTAAACCAACCAAATGTCCTAGAGAGCTGTGGGTACACTTATTTAATCCCTTGTAGTGTAAGGTCTGTTCTAAAAGTGGAATGGTTATCCTAGGCCATTGTGAACAGATTCTGTGACCCTTTCAGTGAGGCTGTGACCTGAGGCTTTCTACTGCCAGCCGCCTCCCCAATATCAAACTAGTTATGCCTGTCATAAATCAACCATACACCCCACAGTGATGTATTTGGGCTCATTGTAAAGATTAGATTGCCCTGTGTATAGATGAAGTGAAAATAATGTAATATCTCAATCAGAACCCCCAGAATAAGCTATGATGTGGTCAAAAGAGAATGTGCTTTCAAATATTCACTGACCAGGAATTATGAAGTTAGTTTGGCCTCCAGTAAACCAACCAAATGTCCTAGAGAGCTGTGGGTACACTTATTTAATCCCTTGTAGTGTAAGGTCTGTTCTAAAAGTGGAATGGTTATCCTAGGCCATTGTGAACAGATTCTGTGACCCTTTCAGTGAGGCTGTGACCTGAGGCCTTCTACTGCCAGTCGCCTCCCCAATATCAAACTAGTTATGCCTGTCATAAATCAACCATACACCCCACAGTGATGTAATTGGGCTCATTGTAAAGATTAGATTGCCCTGTGTATAGATGAAGTGAAAATAATGTAATATCTCAATCAGAACCCCCAGAATAAGCTATGATGTGGTCAAAAGAGAATGTGCTTTCAAATATTCACTGACCAGGAGTTATGAAGTTAGTTTGGCCTCCAGTAAACCAACCAAATGTCCTAGAGAGCTGTGGGTACACTTATTTAATCCCTTGTAGTGTAAGGTCTGTTCTAAAAGTGGAATGGTTATCCTAGGCCATTGTGAACAGATTCTGTGACCCTTTCAGTGAGGCTGTGACCTGAGGCCTTCTACTGCCAGTCGCCTCCCCAATATCAAACTAGTTATGCCTGTCATAAATCAACCATACACCCCACAGTGATGTAATTGGGCTCATTGTAAAGATTAGATTGCCCTGTGTATAGATGAAGTGAAAATAATGTAATATCTCAATCAGAACCCCCAGAATAAGCTATGATGTGGTCAAAAGAGAATGTGCTTTCAAATATTCACTGACCAGGAATTATGAAGTTAGTTTGGCCTCCAGTAAACCAACCAAATGTCCTAGAGAGCTGTGGGTACACTTATTTAATTCCTTGTAGTGTAAGGTCTGTTCTAAAAGTGGAATGGTTATCCTAGGCCATTGTGAACAGATTCTGTGACCCTTTCAGTGAGGCTGTGACCTGAGGCCTTCTACTGCCAGTCGCCTCCCCAATATCAAACTAGTTATGCCTGTCATAAATCAACCATACACCCCACAGTGATGTATTTGGGCTCATTGTAAAGGTTAGATTGCCCTGTGTATAGATGAAGTGAAAATAATGTAATATCTCAATCAGAACCCCCAGAATAAGCTATGATGTGGTCAAAAGAGAATGTGCTTTCAAATATTCACTGACCAGGAATTATGAAGTTAGTTTGGCCTCCAGTAAACCAACCAAATGTCCTAGAGAGCTGTGGGTACACTTATTTAATTCCTTGTAGTGTAAGGTCTGTTCTAAAAGTGGAATGGTTATCCTAGGCCATTGTGAACAGATTCTGTGACCCTTTCAGTGAGGCTGTGACCTGAGGCCTTCTACTGCCAGTCGCCTCCCCAATATCAAACTAGTTATGCCTGTCATAAATCAACCATACACCCCACAGTGATGTATTTGGGCTCATTGTAAAGATTAGATTGCCCTGTGTATAGATGAAGTGAAAATAATGTAATATCTCAATCAGAACCCCCAGAATAAGCTATGATG
>CM055737.1:14933131-14948828 GCA_029465975.1 Dallia pectoralis | reverse complement strand
CCACAGATTTACCCAGACTTTGAATGGAGAAAATCGGATAAAGTATGCCCGAGTAGTGGCCCATGGAACGAGGTCACTACACCCGAGCAGCAGGCCCATTATAATCAATGGAGACATTTATTAAAAACCGTTTAATTAATAGCGGGGCGACCACACATCGTACCCCCGCGAGCTTGGTCTCGTTGTAAAGGGCAAAGTCCACAGAATTACCCAGACTTTGAATGGAGAAAATCGGACAAAGTATGCCCGAGTAGTGGCCCATGGAACGAGGTCACTACATCCGAGCAGCCGCCCATTATAATCAATGGAGACATTTATTAAAATCCTTTTAATTCATAGCGGGGCGACCACACGTCGTACCCCCGCGAGCTTGGTCTCGTTGGATAGGTAATTTCCCCGAAAAACGTAGAAAGTGGCCCGGTGAAAATCGGACATTCCTAGCCGGAGCTACGTCCGGGTCTCCCGGCAGCCTTCACGGATTTTTTCGATCATTTCCCATATAGCAATCGGGCTGAAATATTTTTTCACCGTGTTTCTTAGCTGGTCCTATTTTTCCGTGGTGTTATTTTTCAAATCGGGAGAAAAAATGTCGTGCACCACTTTCTAACAAGTTAGTAGAAAAAAAGTAAAAACGCCAAAATGATTTAAATGCTTTTCCCGCGTTTGGGCAAACGTGCTGGAATAGGCCGAAAAGAATTTCTCAAATCGGCCGTGTACTTTAGGTTTAATGACCTTGTAAACTTTCAGCAGAATGTCGTTGTTTAGATACCCTCGAGCGGGAGCACCGAAGCCCCGGGACCCAAACGGTCTTCTTCTTCGAGGGTATGAGAACCAGGGCCCTGTCATGTCAACATGTACCCAGGATGGAGTGATGCTAGTGGGGGTAATTTATTTGTATTTATCCCTCTAATTTCTACTAACTTACCCAGGGATGGAGTGCTGTTAGTGGGGGTAATTTATTTCTATTTATCCCCCTTATTTCTACTAACTTACCCAGGGATGGAGTGCTGTTAGTGGGGGTAATTTGTCTGTCTCCCTCCCTCCCAGCCTGGTCCCCTTCACAGGCCTGGTGACCTTGTGTGACCTGTGGCAGCCATGTATGAGAACCAGGGCCCTGTCATGTCACCCTGTACCCAGGATGGAGTGATGCTAGTGGGGGTAATGTATGTGTGTTTCCCCCCCCCCTACTCTGTCATGTCACAGGCCCATGCATGGTGATCCAGGGCCCTGTCCTGTCACCCTGACCCAGGATGGGGTGTGTCTCACTCCCATCCCTGGTACCCGTAGATGAGTACCACAGGCCCGGGTGACCTGTTGACCTGTCACAGGCCCATGCATGGTCATCCAGGGCCCTGTCCGGTCAAGATGTACCCAGGGAAAGAGTGATGTAAGTGGGGGTATTTTAATTCTGTGCCTCCCTATCACAGAGTACCACATGCCTGGGAGACCTGTTGACATCTCACAGGCCCATGTATGAGACCCAGGGCCCTGTCCTGTCCCCATGTACCCAGGGATAGAGTGATGACAGTGTGGGTAATATCTGTGTGTCTCTCCCTGCCACAGAGTACCACATGCCTGGCTGACCTGTTGACCTGTCACAGGCCCATGCATGAGACCCAGGGCCCTGTCCTGTCCACCATGTGCCCAGGATGAAGTGATGTGACTGGGGGTAATCTATTTGTCTCCCTCCCTTTACTCTCTAGTCCCATACCCAGGGATGGAGTCATGTCAGTGGGGGCAATTTCTCTGTGTGTCTCCCTGTCACTGGGTACCACAGGCCCGGGTGACCTTGTGACCTGTCACAGGCCCATGCATGAGACCCAGGGCCCTGCCCTGTCACCCTGTGCCCAGGATGAAGTGATGTCACTGGGGGTGATTCCTGTGTGTGTGTCCCCCTGCCCTGTTATGGGGGTGACATTTCTGTGGCCATTCAAAGTTGCTGCTCTGAGAACGGCTACCTTTGTCCGGGTACCAGCGGGGGAACCGAACGTCACACACCAACAAGCTTGGCATCATTGTAAAGGGCAAAGCCCACAGATTTACCCAGACTTTGAATGGAGAAAATCGGATAAAGTATGCCCGAGTAGTGGCCCATGGAACGAGGTCACTACACCCGAGCAGCAGGCCCATTATAATCAATGGAGACATTTATTAAAAACCGTTTAATTAATAGCGGGGCGACCACACATCGTACCCCCGCGAGCTTGGTCTCGTTGTAAAGGGCAAAGTCCACAGAATTACCCAGACTTTGAATGGAGAAAATCGGACAAAGTATGCCCGAGTAGTGGCCCATGGAACGAGGTCACTACATCCGAGCAGCCGGCCCATTATAATCAATGGAGACATTTATTAAAATCCTTTTAATTCATAGCGGGGCGACCACACGTCGCACCCCCTCGAGCCCGGTCTCGTTGGAAAGGTAAAATTGCCCCGAACACGTAGAAAGTGGCCCGGTGAAAATCGGACATTCCTAGCCGGAGCTACGTCCGGGTCTCCCGGCAGCCTTCACGGATTTTTTTCGATCATTTCCCATTTAGCAATCGGGCTGAAATATTTTTTCACCGTGTTTCTTAGCTGGTCCTATTTTTCCGTGGTGTTATTTTTCAAATCGGGAGAAAAAAATGTCGTGCACCACTTTCTAACAAGTTAGTAGAAAAAGTAAAAACGCCAAAATGATTTAAATGCTTTTCCCGCGTTTGGGCAAACGTGCTGGAATAGGCCGAAAAAGAATTTCTCAAATCGGCCGTGTACTTTAGGTTTAATGACCTTGTAAACTTTCAGCAGAATGTCGTTGTTTAGATACCCTCGAGCGGGGAGCACCGAAGCCCCGGGACCCAAACGGTCTTCTTCTTCGAGGGTATGAGAACCAGGGCCCTGTCATGTCAACATGTACCCAGGATGGAGTGATGCTAGTGGGGGTAATTTATTTGTATTTATCCCTCTAATTTCTACTAACTTACCCAGGGATGGAGTGCTGTTAGTGGGGGTAATTTATTTCTATTTATCCCCCTTATTTCTACTAACTTACCCAGGGATGGAGTGCTGTTAGTGGGGGTAATTTGTCTGTCTCCCTCCCTCCCAGCCTGGTCCCCTTCACAGGCCTGGTGACCTTGTGTGACCTGTGGCAGCCATGTATGAGAACCAGGGCCCTGTCATGTCACCCTGTACCCAGGATGGAGTGATGCTAGTGGGGGGTAATGTATGTGTGTTTCCCCCTACTCTGTCATGGGGGTGTGTCTCACTCCCATCCCTGGTACCCGTAGATGAGTACCACAGGCCCGGGTGACCTGTTGACCTGTCACAGGCCCATGCATGGTCATCCAGGGCCCTGTCCGGTCAAGATGTACCCAGGGAAAGAGTGATGTAAGTGGGGGTATTTTAATTCTGTGCCTCCCTATCACAGAGTACCACATGCCTGGGAGACCTGTTGACATCTCACAGGCCCATGTATGAGACCCAGGGCCCTGTCCTGTCCCCATGTACCCAGGGATAGAGTGATGACAGTGTGGGTAATATCTGTGTGTCTCTCCCTGCCACAGAGTACCACATGCCTGGCTGACCTGTTGACCTGTCACAGGCCCATGCATGAGACCCCCATCCATGGTCATCCAGGGCCCTGCCTCCTGTCCACCATGTGCCCAGGATGAAGTGATGTGACTGGGGGTAATCTATTTGTCTCCCTCCCTTTACTCTCTAGTCCCATACCCAGGGATGGAGTCATGTCAGTGGGGGCAATTTCTCTGTGTGTCTCCCTGTCACTGGGTACCACAGGCCCGGGTGACCTTGTGACCTGTCACAGGCCCATGCATGAGACCCAGGGCCCTGCCCTGTCACCCTGTGCCCAGGATGAAGTGATGTCACTGGGGGTGATTCCTGTGTGTGTGTCCCCCTGCCCTGTTATGGGGGTGACATTTCTGTGGCCATTCAAAGTTGCTGCTCTGAGAACGGCTACCTTTGTCCGGGTACCAGCGGGGAACCGAACGTCACACACCAACAAGCTTGGCATCATTGTAAAGGGCAAAGCCCACAGATTTACCCAGACTTTGAATGGAGAAAATCGGATAAAGTATGCCCGAGTAGTGGCCCATGGAACGAGGTCACTACACCCGAGCAGCAGGCCCATTATAATCAATGGAGACATTTATTAAAAACCGTTTAATTAATAGCGGGGCGACCACACATCGTACCCCCGCGAGCTTGGTCTCGTTGTAAAGGGCAAAGTCCACAGAATTACCCAGACTTTGAATGGAGAAAATCGGACAAAGTATGCCCGAGTAGTGGCCCATGGAACGAGGTCACTACATCCGAGCAGCCGCCCCCATTATAATCAATGGAGACATTTATTAAAATCCTTTTAATTCATAGCGGGGCGACCACACGTCGTACCCCCGCGAGCTTGGTCTCGTTGGATAGGTAATTTCCCCCGAAAAACGTAGAAAGTGGCCCGGTGAAAATCGGACATTCCTAGCCGGAGCTACGTCCGGGTCTCCCGGCAGCCTTCACGGATTTTTTTCGATCATTTCCCATATAGCAATCGGGCTGAAATATTTTTTCACCGTGTTTCTTAGCTGGTCCTATTTTTCCGTGGTGTTATTTTTCAAATCGGGAGAAAAAAATGTCGTGCACCACTTTCTAACAAGTTAGTAGAAAAAAGTAAAAACGCCAAAATGATTTAAATGCTTTTCCCGCGTTTGGGCAAACGTGCTGGAATAGGCCGAAAAATAATTTCTCAAATCGGCCGTGTACTTTAGGTTTAATGACCTTGTAAACTTTCAGCAGAATGTCGTTGTTTAGATACCCTCGAGCGGGGAGCACCGAAGCCCCGGGACCCAAACGGTCTTCTTCTTCGAGCTCTAGCGGGCGAACCACACATCGGATTGGGACATGCTTGGTGTCGTTGGAAAGAGAGAATCGGACAAAGCATGCCCGAGTTGTGGCCCAAAGAACGAGGTCACTTTTTTCGTGCCCGCGGCCCATTAAAAGCAACAGGGAGATTTAGTAAATATCTTTCGATTAATAGCGGGGCGAGCGAAAGTCGCACACCCTCGACCTTGGTCTCGTTGGATAGGTAAAATTCCACTGAAGACGTGGAATTGGGACCGGTGAAAATCGGACATTCCTAGCCGGAGCAACGCCCGGTTACCCGAATAACCGGTTGTATTTTTTTTCGACCCTTTCCCATGTAGCAATTCGGCTGATATTAATTTTCACCAAGTTTCTGCCGGGGCCCGATTTATGTGCGGTGTTTTTTTTGGAATCGGCGAAAAGAAAATTCCTGCAACGACCTTCTAACAAGTAAGTAGAAAAAAGTAAAAATGTCAAAACGCTAAAAATGCTTTTCCCACGTCTGGGCCGACGTGCTGAAATAGGCCAAAAAAGAATTTTTAAAATCGGACTTGTATTTTTAATTTTATTCCGTTTTGGCATTTTGGACATTTTTCGTTGTTAAGATAGGGCCCAGCGGGGCGCCGAAGCCCCGGAGGTCCCGGGGTTCGCCCCGTTGCGGTGGAAAAAAGGTGACACCCGGCCAGACAGGTACCGGCGCGAAATCAGAAACCTGGTTTTTGAAAACAGAGGGCTCCATGTGAGTGCACCGGGACCTCACATAACTCATTCCCAGCGGGGGGGGATGATGTTTGGGCATGATATTATGACAGATACGGGTCCCTGGAGCGCGTTACGGACCGGAGAAGACACCGACTTCTCAGTGGCTGTTTTGCCCCAGCCCAAGCACCGATTTGCACGAAACTTGACGCGCACCTGCCCCATGATGGTACGGGCCTGGTGACGCCGCGCCCGGGCCGGGCACCCCGCACGTGTGTGGGGACGTCCGGTCAGGCGTTTTAGCTTCCCATTGGAGTCAAGCTCAACTCCAAAGTCAGTGCTGGTGCTCCGGTGTCCCCCAGGTGCACTCTGTCGCCTCCGGATGTCTAAGTCCCACTTCTAGTCGATTGGAAAACGTGACCTGCATGGGAGGGCCCGCGCGCTCGTCGCGTTTGGGTTCCTCCCGCCTCGCGGGTCTGCCACTATCAGGGGAGGTGTTTTGTGGGGGGTTAAATATTACCTTCCACGGTACTCCATCTGAGAACTTTCGGAGCGAACCAAAGCAGGCCGGTCCGTCCTAGGGGCACTACAACGTTGCCGGTGCACGTGGCACAGGGCAGTTCAGAAGTGGCTTAGGGTAAGTTTACCCGGCCAGTACAGTTCGGCCCATGAGCCCGCTCCAGCAGCGAGGGCACGTTACTCAAAATCTTCCCAGTGTAAAAGTGACAGTTTAGCCGTTGGCTAAGGTCTAATCCGACCTAGGGCCCAGTTCTAAGTAGTCCACAATGTCCCGGGCGGGACATTTACCCCGGTGAGTTTCCGTCCGGGGCCCCTCCTTCGGTGTTCCTGGAGCGGCGGGTGCGTACCTGTCCGTGGGGCGTGCCGTTTGGTTGCAGTTAAGGGCCTCGTCTACCTGGTTGATCCTGCCAGTAGCATGTGCTTGTCTCAAAGATTAAGCCATGCAAGTGTGAGTGCACACGGTCGGTACAGTGAAACTGCGAATGGCTCATTAAATCAGTTATAGTTCCTTTGATCGCTCCAACGTTACTTGGATAACTGTGGTAATTCTAGAGCTAATACATGCAAACGAGCGCTGACCTCCGGGGATGCGTGCATTTATTAGACCCAAAACCCATGTAGTGTCACTGGGGGCTAATTGTCTGTCTGTCTCCCTCCCAGCCTGGTCCCCTTCACAGGCCTGGTGGTGACCTTGTGTGACCTGTGGCAGCCATGTATGAGAACCAGGGCCCTGTCATGTCACCATGTACCCAGGATGGAGTGATGATTGTGGGGTTAGTTTATGTGTGTCTCTCCCTGTCACAGGGTACCACAGGCCCGGGTGACCTGTTGACCTGTCACAGGCCCATGCAAGAAAACCAGGGCCCTGTCCTGTCACCATGTGCCCAGGGTGGAGTGATGTAAGTGGGGGTAATTTCTCTGTGTGTCTCCCTATCACAGAGTACCACATGCCCGGGTGACCTGTTGACCTGTGATATAGTTAATGTGATGTTGCCATGTTAACTCCTCTAGTAATGCAATGTTTTTTTGTTGTTGAAATAATTCAGCCAAGACTGTTGAGTAAATGTGAAAAAAATGTTTATTTAAATCAAGTGCAAGTGACGTGCTATTAAAATGTCACTTTGTAAATGGCAGAGAAATTGGATACACTTATACATAAAATATGTCTCTATGTGTTTACATTCTTTGAACATCACAGTGCGCTATTCATCCAGCCATTCCGCATCTGCTGCTTCTCCCTGGAATGACTTGCGTGTCACTCCATAATCAAAGGCAAGCTCTTCATCACACCCAATACGCCTGGTGGCTTTCAGGTAGATGATGTCCTGATCCTTCCCATCTATCTGGATTGTTGCGGCAATTGGTTTGAGGTTGTAGTTCTTTCTGGAATGGTTGATGAGCCTTCCAAAAGTCGCCTGATCCGGGTGGCATGGGCACGGCACAGTCTGGGCATCTATGCAACGAGCTTGTCCCCTTGAATTCCTGTAAAAGAATATGTAGCCCATTGCATCTTGGTCTGTGGCCATCAAACGCTTTGTGCCTTCTGCCTTTGAGATCTGCGTCCCATGGTAGTCACACACAACTTCATCTTTTTGGAATACCCTGGTTGTCATGACGGTCTTTCCTTTTCTTACGTCGTCAGTGACCGTAGTAGTCCTTTCCAATTCTGTGTCCTCACCAGTTTCAAAATGGCAGGGCTGTCGAGTGCTTCCATTGTCTGCTCAGCGGGTTTCCAGGAAGAAACAACATCTTTAGGGGGTATTTTGTTGGTCAACCAATCTTGTGAGTCTATGTATCTCTTCACCTGCATCTCAGATGGCCGTCTGCATGGGAAGTGATCTGTAGATTTAAGTAAGAACAAAATGTCCATAAGAAAACATGTATTTTCAACACTTAATTGAGAAAAATAGCCATGTTATCGTAAATGAATGTAAACCATGTTCATTTCACATTAAGTAATGTAAATCGACTTACCAATAGCATCCTTGATCCTTAAGTCCCGCTGGAGACCTCTCCATTTGTCGTAACATGCTTTATCATGTGATCCGACCAGCTCTTTTCTCGCTTTCTTCAATGGTGGCTTTCCAGAAACTGTCACAGGAAAGCTATTTCGAACATTTGGTGAGCTTCTGACTCCGGGATGTCATCATGTGTAGTGGAAGTTTCAGCCCTAAATGAAAAAAGTTCAAACATTTAGTTAAGAGCAGAGCACCATATTTAATCGCACAGGACCAAATTTACAACACAACTTGTGTATGGTTCATTATTTATGTACATATACACTCACCCAGTTGTGTTGATGATGTCAGAAATGACTTCATTTCCCAATGTATCAGTTTCAGTCGTCTTCAACAGTTGGTGTTTCTCTGCGGCTGCTGAATGTGTCAGATATTCTTCCACAAGTACTTTATGAGCAGATGAGAAAGAACTCATCTCCAGGTCTTTTCGAGCTTGCCGACCACTGACGCTTTGCACTTTGTTTCTGGTGAAACAAAACATTATATTGAAATGTTGATTGTTTTTAGACACAAATTCTATGATATTATTAAATGCTAAATATTTACTTGAATATTGAATATTTTTTAACCAATATAAAACGTACCTTTTTTGAAAAAGTCTTATGTCATTCGATGGATTAATGATGGGTAATCCACTGCTGTTGATGAAGAATCTTTCCGATTCCTCATCAATTTCACGGTCGGAGTTCTTCAAAAACACAGACCTGATGTGTCTATAGTATGTATTCATCCACTGTAACCAAGAGAAAGCTGGTTATATCAGTTGCTTAAGATCTACAATCTTAGATATACAATATGCATTTGGTGACATGTGTACTTACAGCCTCTTCCTCCTCATCCAAACAAATGGTTGCCACAGCTCCAGTTTTGTTTTCCTTAATTCCAATCACAGACATTCTGCCATGACTGCCATGTTCCACTTTCCTTCGGCACCACTCTTCAACCTGCAAAATAAGCAGCAAAACATTGTTAAATCATAATGCAGAAATGAGTACATGTGAAAGATTCCTGAGAAAATCACAAACATGTTCACTTACCGTCATGTTTCTAACAACAGCTGGACGCTGCATGTGTTTGAGGATGAACAGAGCCTCCAGGTAGTACAGGTACCAGCGTTGTTCCTCTGAAGAAATTGGGAGACTCTCGTTGGCCTTCCTAAAGACCTCTAGAAATTTGACCCTTGCAGCGTTCAAGACTGTCGTACACTCTGCAGGGGTCTTTTTCTTAGTGATGAAAGTTGCATGCCTGTAAAATAAATAGAAATGTTATTCACCTGTAATGTTGTCCATAGCAAAACAAATACATAATTGTTTTAGTTTGAATGTAAATGCTTACCTTTTCCCAGTTTCTCCTTGGGTATGAGAATTATCTGATTCAATTGCTTCTTGTTGTGGTTGTTGTTGTGGTTGTTCAGTTGGTCCTGGGGGTCCTGCCACTTCCCTGGAAGAGAAAACAGATGGTTTTTAACAGGTTATTCTTACTCAAATACAAAGTTTCCCAGATGAGACAAGTTTGAAATAAAACACTTACTGGGTGGCAATTTCTTGGACAGACTTCTTGTTTGTGACCACATGGTCAGTTTCCTCAAGCCAGTGAACTATCGTCAAGCGATCTAGAGGGTTAGCCAACATGACCTCCAGAAGGTTGTAGTCTACAACCATTCCCTTCCTAATGTGTGAATACACTGCTTGTCTGGCTTCACCTCTCACTGCCATGATGTCCGCTGTGGATGCACCCTTCATGCACTTCTGTTTCAGATGCAGGATCAGTGTATCTGAAACCTTGCTGCAATACTTGCAGCAGACTGGCAGCCTTGACCTGTAATACAAATATTTTGAATGTAACTTCATCTGAGTCACAGGGAATTATATTACATCAAAAGACACATGCAATTGTAATCAAAATGAACAACTTACTCTTTCTTTGCAGGAGGCATTTTAGAATGCTTGAATTATCACTGGTAGAAATAAACTTTACGAATAATCTATGGAAAGTAAGAAAAAAAGCAGTATTAGACAAAATATATTGGCATTTGTTTGTCTACACTGATGAACTAACAGTGAACTATAACAAGAAAGTATCAATGTATACTTTTTAAGAATAATTGCCTTACCCAAATAAAGTCTTGAAGTCCTTCCTGTGTTCCTTGGTCAGAGTATCCAAAAAAAGATCTGCTTTGCTGGTATGTTCTCTTCTCTCTTAGTCAACAAGAAATGAACTCTGTCCTGTCTTGGTATCTCATTTCATAGGAAAACCTCCTTTTCTGATTTAATGAGTACTTAATGGCCTATTCGGAAGAATAATAAGAGTTATAATGCATTAGCAACAGTGTGACCAGTGGGCCATTTAGTGCACATTCCTGTTGATGACTCATTTTCAGGTGTGATCAATGCACATTTCATTTACATAGAAGGTAGTAAACAACTTTAGAAAAAATTCTAACCCTAACTCTTTTTAAATGCATGCATATGTGTTTGGGTAAATAATCATTTGACATATACCTTAATGTTGTTTCATTCCACTTTAATTTTACTCAATGCATTGTAATCTATAAAATGAGCCCAAACACATTGGTGTGTATTCTTCATGTAGGCATATATATATATATATATATATATATATATATATATATATAACAGGAGATAAGAAGGCCCACATCTATGTAAGGCTCATCAACAGTACCATAGTGCCATCAGTAGACATTAGTCATCCATTTTTTTACCCAAATCCAGTAAGAGGAGTTTACTGCTTAAACAGTGAAATGTAGATATATATTGTATGCCTGCGTGAGTTCTTCTACAGATTTCACTATGTCTGCAGATTTCTTTAGCCTGTCTAATTAACTATAAACACCAACATGTTTGGGCTCATTTTAAAGATTACAATGCAGTGAGTAAGAATAAAGTTAAATAGAACAACATTAAAGTCTATTTCAAATGAATAATTATACCATAAGAATTATATGACTTATAATGCATTAGCAACAGTGTGACTCCTCCCACTTTCTGTACTCAATGGGCCATTTAGTGCACATTCCTGTTGATGACTCATTTTCAGGTGTGATCAATGCACATTTCATTTACATAGAAGGTAGTAAACAACTTTAGAAAAAATTCTAACCCTAACTCTTTTTAAATGCATGCATATGTGTTTGGGTAAATAATCATTTGACATATACCTTAATGTTGTTTCATTCCACTTTAATTTTACTCAATGCATTGTAATCTATAAAATGAGCCCAAACACATTGGTGTGTATTCTTCATGTAGGCATATATATATATATATATATATATATATATTATATATAACAGGAGATAAGAAGGCCCACATCTATGTAAGGCTCATCAACAGTACCATAGTGCCATCAGTAGACATTAGTCATCCATTTTTTTACCCAAATCCAGTAAGAGGAGTTTACTGCTTAAACAGTGAAATGTAGATATATATTGTATGCCTGCGTGAGTTCTTCTACAGATTTCACTATGTCTGCAGATTTCTTTAGCCTGTCTAATTAACTATAAACACCAACATGTTTGGGCTCATTTTAAAGATTACAATGCAGTGAGTAAGAATAAAGTTAAATAGAACAACATTAAAGTCTATTTCAAATGAATAATTATACCATAAGAATTATATGACTTATAATGCATTAGCAACAGTGTGACTCCTCCCACTTTCTGTACTCAATGGGCCATTTAGTGCACATTCCTGTTGATGACTCATTTTCAGGTGTGATCAATGCACATTTCATTTACATAGAAGGTAGTAAACAACTTTAGAAAAATTCTAACCCTAACTCTTTTTAAATGCATGCATATGTGTTTGGGTAAATAATCATTTGACATATACCTTAATGTTGTTTCATTCCACTTTAATTTTACTCAATGCATTGTAATCTATAAAATGAGCCCAAACACATTGGTGTGTATTCTTCATGTAGGCATATATATATATATATATATATATATATATATATAACAGGAGATAAGAAGGCCCACATCTATGTAAGGCTCATCAACAGTACCATAGTGCCATCAGTAGACATTAGTCATCCATTTTTTTACCCAAATCCAGTAAGAGGAGTTTACTGCTTAAACAGTGAAATGTAGATATATATTGTATGCCTGCGTGAGTTCTTCTACAGATTTCACTATGTCTGCAGATTTCTTTAGCCTGTCTAATTAACTATAAACACCAACATGTTTGGGCTCATTTTAAAGATTACAATGCAGTGAGTAAGAATAAAGTTAAATAGAACAACATTAAAGTCTATTTCAAATGAATAATTATACCATAAGAATTATATGACTTATAATGCATTAGCAACAGTGTGACTCCTCCCACTTTCTGTACTCAATGGGCCATTTAGTGCACATTCCTGTTGATGACTCATTTTCAGGTGTGATCAATGCACATTTCATTTACATAGAAGGTAGTAAACAACTTTAGAAAAATTCTAACCCTAACTCTTTTTAAATGCATGCATATGTGTTTGGGTAAATAATCATTTGACATATACCTTAATGTTGTTTCATTCCACTTTAATTTTACTCAATGCATTGTAATCTATAAAATGAGCCCAAACACATTGGTGTGTATTCTTCATGTAGGCATATATATATATATATATATATATATATATATATATAACAGGAGATAAGAAGGCCCACATCTATGTAAGGCTCATCAACAGTACCATAGTGCCATCAGTAGACATTAGTCATCCATTTTTTTACCCAAATCCAGTAAGAGGAGTTTACTGCTTAAACAGTGAAATGTAGATATATATTGTATGCCTGCGTGAGTTCTTCTACAGATTTCACTATGTCTGCAGATTTCTTTAGCCTGTCTAATTAACTATAAACACCAACATGTTTGGGCTCATTTTAAAGATTACAATGCAGTGAGTAAGAATAAAGTTAAATAGAACAACATTAAAGTCTATTTCAAATGAATAATTATACCATAAGAATTATATGACTTATAATGCATTAGCAACAGTGTGACTCCTCCCACTTTCTGTACTCAATGGGCCATTTAGTGCACATTCCTGTTGATGACTCATTTTCAGGTGTGATCAATGCACATTTCATTTACATAGAAGGTAGTAAACAACTTTAGAAAAATTCTAACCCTAACTCTTTTTAAATGCATGCATATGTGTTTGGGTAAATAATCATTTGACATATACCTTAATGTTGTTTCATTCCACTTTAATTTTACTCAATGCATTGTAATCTATAAAATGAGCCCAAACACATTGGTGTGTATTCTTCATGTAGGCATATATATATATATATATATATATATATATATATATAACAGGAGATAAGAAGGCCCACATCTATGTAAGGCTCATCAACAGTACCATAGTGCCATCAGTAGACATTAGTCATCCATTTTTTTACCCAAATCCAGTTAGATGAGTTTACTGCTTAAACAGTGAAATGTAGATATATATTGTATGCATTATGATTTAACAATGTTTTGCTACTTATTTTGCAGGTTGAAGAGTGGTCCCAACGGAAAGAAGAAAATGGCAGACATGGCAGAATGTCTGTGATTGGAATTAAGGAACACAAAACTGGAGCACAAGCTGTGGCAACCGTTTGTTTGAACGAGGAGGAAGAGGCTGTAAGTAAACATGTCACCAATTGCATATTGTATATCTAACTGATCTTAAGCAAATGATTTAACCAGCTTTCTCTGGGTTACAGTGGATGGATGCATACTATACACACATCAGGCCTGTGTTTTTGAAGCACGCCGACCCTGGAAGATTTTACAATTCAGAAATCAGATTCTTCATCAGCAGTACTGGATCACCCATCTATAATCCATCGAATGACCTAAGAAGATTTCACAAAAGGTAAGTTTTAGATTGGTTAAAAATATGGGATTAAAGTAAATATTTAGCATTAAAAAATAACATAGAAATTTTGTCTAAAATGAATCAAAATTTTAATATAATGTTTTGTTTCCCCAGACACAATTTGCCGATGGTCAATAGCCAGCAAGCTCGACGAGTCCTGGAGATGTCGTTGAAAAACGCTTTCTCAGATTCTCAGAAGGGACTTGTGGCTGATTATCTGTCACATTCAACAGCCACTGCAGAAAAACACTACCGGTTGAAGACAACTGCAAGTGCTGCATTGGGAATTGACATAATTTCTGACATCATCAACAATACTGGGTGAGTGTTTTACATAAAAAATGAACCATACACAAGGTGTGTCGTAAATTTGGTGCTGTGTACTTAATACTTAATTCGAACTTTTTTCATTTAGGGCTAGTGCCAAACCAGTGAAAGATGAATGCTTGGCTACAACTTCCACTAAACAAGACAAGATCCCGGAGTCAGAAGCTCATCAAATGTTCCAAAATAGCTTTCCTGTGACAGTTTCTGGAAAGCCACCATTGAAAAAAGCAAGAAAAGAGCTGGTCGGATCACATGATAAAGCATGTTACGACAAATGGAGAGGTCTCCAGCGGGACTTAAGGATAAAGGATGCTATTGGTAAGTGAATAAAAATTACAAATTATTCTCAGCTTTGTACTGGCTTCATTAGAATCAAGAAGCTAGTGGAATTTACATGGTTTACACTCATTTAACCAACAAAATATGGGTGTATTTGGGCTCATTGTAAAGGTTAGATTGCCCTGTGTATAGATGAAGTGAAAATAATGTAATATCTCAATCAGAACCCCCAGGATAAGCTATGATGTGGTCAAAAGAGAATGTGCTTTCAAATATTCACTGACCAGGAATTATGAAGTTAGTTTGGCCTCCAGTAAACCAACCAAATGTCATAGAGAGCTGTGAACCAACCATTGTGAACCAACCATACACCCCACAGTGATGTATTTGGGCTCATTTGTCGGGGACGGAAGGCGTTTTTCCTTCACCTTCCTCCCTTCATTTATTACAGGACACCAGGGGTCCAAAGGGAACATTAAAAAATGCACTAAGTCCCACTGGGTCTCAGCAGAGAAGGGAGACAGCCCAGATAAGAGCCCAGAGAAAGTGCACCCCAGCCGGGGATGGAAGGCGGCTTCCATCCATCCATTCACACGGGTTAAATTTAGGTAATCCCACGGGTAACCAGGGGTCCGAATCTCAAAAGGGTTACCAGGGGTCCGGTTGTCTGGGACCCGCGGATATTTTGAGTGGTGGTGGTCCCTATGGGGGTCCGAGCTGGGTCCCTCCGTATGGAGGTGAGCCTGGCTCTGGCCCCCTTTTTTAGGTCCACAGGCCTGGTGACTTGAGAACCAGGGCCCTGTCCAGTCACAATGTACCCAGGGATGGAGTGCTGTTGGTGGGGGTGATTTATTTGTATTTATGGGGGTCAGAGCTGGGTCCCTCTGTATGGAGGTGAGCCTGGCTCTGGCCCCCTTTTTTAGGTCCACAGGCCTGGTGAGCTGAGAACCAGGGCCCTGTCCCTTCACCATGTACCCATGGATGGAGTGCTGTTGGTGGGGGTAATTTATTTCTATTTATCCCTATTATTTCTACTAACTTACCCAGGGATGGAGTGCTGTTAGTGGGGGTAATTAATTTGTATTTATCCCCCTAATTTCTACTAACTTACCCAGGGATGGAGTGCTGTTAGTGGG
>CM055737.1:14889644-14932631 GCA_029465975.1 Dallia pectoralis | reverse complement strand
TAAGATCCTCTGACTCTAGCCTTCTTGTAGTCCCTAAGCACCGGCTAGCTTCCATGGGGGCTAGATCGTTCCAGTGTTGTTGCACCAACACTGTGGAACTCTCTCCCTCAATCACTCCGCCATGTCTGTACTCTATCTGGTTTCAAATCCCACTCAAACCCACTTATTCTCTAAGTGTTATTTGTAAGTTTGTATTTCACTGTTGTTGTCCTTCTGTGTTTTTTGGTGGTAATGTTTGTTATTACTGCTTACTGTTTTATGTCCTGAATTGTAAAGCGTCCTGGAGCTCCTGAAAGGCGCTATATAAATAAAACATATTATTATTATTATTATTATTATTCTGTCTAGAACCACTAGCCAGACCTGGGCGACCACCAGCTGTATGTTTGTTTAGGGCACCTGGGTCGTGTGCCAGATAGGGCTCCTTATGTGTTTGTGTTGCTTGGAGGTTAGTGGTTGTGTTTTGTTTATTTCTTTGCTTTGGTCTGTCCAGCCCTCCCCAATTTCCCAAGAACGTTAGTATTGTTTAGTATTTACGTAATACCGTAAGCAAATAAAAGCATTGTTTTACGGTATTTTTAGTTGTTGTCTCTTTTCGCACCACAACACCATACTCCCTTTGCTGGCATCGGTGGGCCTGAGCAATGGGTTATCTGGTTCCCTCCTTTAGGGAGCTGGAACGTAACAAATGGGGGCTCGTCCGGGATTTGGATGCCCGTTGCTCAGACCGGCCCTGATGCTCAGTGGTTGGGGTGTGGTGTTGGGGTGTGAGTGAGGCCTCGTGGTCCCTCTGTTTGTCTGCTCTTAAGTGGAGCTCTGTTTGTCTGCTCTTGCGGGAGCTCTGTTTGTCTGCTCTGCGGGAGCTCTGTTTCTGTCTGCTCTTGCGGAGCTCTGTTTGTCTGCTCTTGCGGAGCTCTGCTTCTTGTCTGCTCTGCGGGAGCTCTGTTTGTGCCTGCCTGCGGGAGCTCTGTTTCTGGTCTGCTTCTGCGGAGCTACTTCTGTGTCTGCTTCAGGGAGCTACTTCTGTGTCTGCTCTGCGGGAGCTACTTCTGTGTCTGCTCTTGCTGGAGCTCGGTTTTGTGTCTGCTCTGCGGGAGCTCGTTTTGTCTACTGCTTCATGGAGCTCGGTTTGTCTACTGCTCTTGCGGAGCTCGGTTTGTCTACTGCTCTTGCGGGAGCTCGGTTTGTCTACTGCCTTGCGGGAGCTCGGTTTGTCTACTGCTCTGCGGAGCTCGGTTTGTCTACTGCTCTTAAGTGGAGCTCGGTTCGTGTCTGCTCTTGCGGGAGCTCGGTTCTGTGTCGCTGGTGCTCTGATAAAGTGCATGTCTGTGGTGACGCAGACCTCGTTATGTTCGTTGTTTGTATCCTTCTGTCTTTAGGTGTTGTCTGTATTCCTCCACCGCTGGCTCGTGTCTGTATTCCCTCCACCGCTGGCTCGTTGTTTGTGTCCCTGGACCAGAGTGTTAATTAAAACAGTGGTTTGCACAATTTTTTTTTGGGGGGCGTGTTACGCCCCAGAGTTCTGGGGTCTGGTTTTGGGATTGTTTTGTTGCTGGTGGTTGTTGTGTTTGTGTTTCCCATGGCAAGAAGGCTTTTGAGACTGATCCAGCAGCTGATTGGTTGTTCAACTGGTGATTGGGACTCTGGGACTCCGCCCCTTCATCAGTGTTCAGCTGCCTGGGCTCTTTAAAGCCCAGGTTTGGATCAGTTCGGCTGCCGGTTCCTGCTGACTGGTTGGTTTGTAATACGTGGGGATCTTTATGGTTTTGGGATGGATTCTGACATTTTTGTTTAGCACCTTTGGCCTTGTTTTGTGTGTATTAGCTTATCCCCTGTTTTGTGTTCCAGTTGGCAGGACGGAGCATTTTGTTTGGTGATTGTTTGTGATTATAATTTGTAATAATTGTCTTTCTCTCCTTTGTTGTTCTTTAGGAGTTGGGGAATAGATTTAGGAGCTACCCCGGGTATACATCACCCGTAGGTATACTTCTGTCTAGAACCACTAGCTAGACCTGGGCGGACCACCAGCTGTATGTTTGTTTAGGGCACCTGGGTCGTGTGCCAGATAGGGGTTCTATGTGTTTGTGTTGCTTGGAGGTTAGTGGTTGTGTTTTGTTTATTTCTTTGTTTAGCCCGTCCAGCCCTCCCCAATTTCCCAAGAACGTTAGTATTGTTTAGTATTTACGTAATAAATGCGGCTAAATAAAAAAGCATTGTTTTACGGTATTTTTAGTTGTTGTCCTTTTCTCGCACCACAACACCATACCCTTTGCTGGCATCGGTGGCCTGAGCAATGGGTTATCTGGTTCCCTCCTTTAGGGAGCTGGAACGTACACCAATGCACTTCTCTAGACTTGCCTTATGCAGGTTGGAGTGAATAACAGGAGTTATGTTTTCATTGTGCAGAGTGAAACATTTTAATTTACACACTAAAAACCCTCACACGTCATCACACCAATTTACATACAGCTGTCATTATATGGATTTCCGTATTTCTTTTCAAAAGTCACCCCTTTAAATATCATACACGTATACTTTCCAAAATCATATCTATACTTTTAGAATTTTGTTTACAGACTAAGCAAAATATTAAAATAAAGAGTTAATGAATGTAGATCAATAAAAGGAAGCAGATTCTTCTTTTTGGCACTCTTAATGTTTTTAGTCTGCAACCTCATTAGTGGTTCCTGATAGAAGAATTAAGTTCAGATGATTATTTCCAGGTTAAATGAGTAGTTCTATATGTCTTAATGTTTGACCTATCAAACCCACTGAAAGTATAACAGCAAGATGCATATAGGAGAGTGCATTATATTAAAGAGAGATAACCAATCCCCTAACTGGCATGAATTCTGGTTTTACATCAAGTGCACACGTCTAATGTGAGTCTACATCTAGTGTCTAATTTACAGACCAGGAGTCTTTACACTGTTATAGGTTTGGATTGCATCTTGGGTTTTCACTAGAGATATAGGCAATTAGTTTTGCATGCTTTTGGTATGCCTTAGCCCTGTCAGGTATTGGCAAAACGACAGAATATGTCAGTAATGACTTAGAAAATGAAATAGTTACACAGTCAAATAGGTAACGCATCTATATATATGTTTATAATGTTATTTATACAGTATAAATATATATAAATATATAACAATAATATGAACAATACTACATTTTGAGTTTTGGATTGAACCCTTGGATAAGATTTACAACTCTTACGAGTGTGGTGAGTTTTGTTCTACACAGTTTTTCTGGGGTGCACTTCCTGTGTCTAGTGATTGCTTTGTTGTTAGCACGGCTGGGGGCTTGCTGGTAATCACCGCTATTTAACACTCTAGTTTGGGGTTTGTACATTGCTTCAATATTTCAATGTCACGGTTAAGTAGGTGAGTGCAGATGATTGGTTGTCATTTTCATGTTGCTGTTCTTGAATATTATAAGTCGCCAGTTATGCACATATTTTATTTATCTGTGGGGCAGACAAATCTTATAAACTGAACATGAGTCATGCCTCAAGGAATATGTAATGAGAGGAGTTACAGGAATATGTAATGAGGAGTTACAGGAATATGTGATGAGGAGTTACAGGAATATGTGATGAGGAGTTACAGGAATATGTGATGAGGAGTTACAGGAATATGTGATGAGGAGTTACAGGGATATGTGATGAGGAGTTACAGGGAT
The DNA here is from genome assembly GCA_029465975.1 of Dallia pectoralis. Lineage (NCBI taxonomy): Eukaryota > Metazoa > Chordata > Actinopteri > Esociformes > Umbridae > Dallia > Dallia pectoralis. The sequence goes on along the minus strand of CM055737.1, from coordinate 14,928,950 downwards.
ATGTGATGAGGAGTTACAGGATATGTGATGAGGAGTTACAGGGATATGTGATGAGGAGTTACAGGAATATGTGATGAGGAGTTACGTGGATATGTGATGAGGAGTTACAGGGATATGTGATGAGGAGTTACAGGGATATGTGATGAGGAGTTACAGGGATATGTGATGAGGAGTTACAGGGATTTGTGATGAGGAGTTACAGGGATATGTGATGAGGAGTTACAGGGATATGTGATGAGGAGTTACAGGGATATGTGATGAGGAGTTACAGGAATATGTGATGAGGAGTTACAGGGATATGTGATGAGGAGTTGTTAGTGGATATGTGATGAGGAGTTACAGGATATGTGATGAGGAGTTACAGGAATATGTGATGAGGAGTTACAGGGATTTGTGATGAGGAGTTACAGGGATATGTGATGAGGAGTTACAGGGATATGTGTGATGAGGAGTTACAGGAATATGTGATGAGGAGTTACAGGGATTTGTGATGAGGAGTTACAGGGATATGTGATGAGGAGTTACAGGGATATGTGATGAGGAGTTACAGGGATATGTGATGAGGAGTTACAGGGATATGTGATGAGGAGTTACAGGGATATGTGATGAGGAGTTACAGGGATATGTGATGAGGAGTTACAGGAATATGTGATGAGGAGTTACAGGGATTTGTGATGAGGAGTTACAGGGATATGTGATGAGGAGTTACAGGAATATGTGATGAGGAGATAACAGCACTGAGTTTGCCCTGCGGTATAAACAGAGACAACAGGAGCTGAGTGTACGGGGCAGTTAGTTCACCGTGGGGGCCACATCAGTCATCTCCAGAGAGGAAGTGCAGGGCTTCACATGTATGCTGACATTAAAGGGAAGGTAAAGTCACGTGCCATCAGTCAGGAGCATGGAGAGCTATGGTAGAGAAAATGAGGAAATACACGAGTCGAACGGATTACCTTTTCAGATGGATAATTTGCATTAATATTAAGTCACAACCCCACAGCAATATGCCCTCTCGCATTTGACCAGCGCTAGTCGGGCCAGGAAGAGACAGTTCCATGGCCTCATCCGCTTACCCCAACTTTAGACCAGTCAGAAACATCGACACATCCCCCAGTTCACCCTCAATGACCAATCGACATATTCCTAGTCATTCTTATCAGTTAACTCCACTCCAGGCAGGATCCAATGTCACACCCTGCTGATGAACCTTTTGTTCCCAAGGCACATTGGAATGTTTGGGGGAGGGGTGTCACAGGAGATGTCTGTTCTTTCTCCTTCACCAAATATCATGTGTGTTTATAACTAATTATAATAAAATGATATGAAGTTTAACAGATATATACCCAAATGTAAACAAATACTGTAACAACCGAATTATGTAAGCAAACTACTTTTCTAAACATGTATATGAACTGAAAATCCACCACAGAGCATCAGCCAGTGGACCACTTCATTAAAGGTAAGGTCATGTGCCATCAGTCAGGAGCATGGAGAGCATCGGGCCAGGTGAACCACATCATCCCTAGGAGCGGCCGTACAAGAAGTCTGGACATGGTGAAGATGTTTCTAGTGATAGTGGATGAGCACTCTAATTGGATAGAGCTCTAGTGAAGATGTTTCTAGTGATAGTGGATGAGCACTCTAATTGGATAGAGCTCAGTGAAGATGTTTCTTAGTGATAGTGGATGAGCACCTAAGTGGATAGAGCTCTCTAGTGAAGAAGTTTTCTAGTGATAGTGGATGAGCACTCTTAACTGGATAGAGCTCAGTGAAGATGTTTCTAGTGATAGTGATGAGCACTCTTAACTGATAGAGCTCTAGTGAAAAAGATGTTTCTAGTGATAGTGGATGAGCACTTAAGTGGGATAGAGCTCTAGTGAAGATGTTTCTAGTGATAGTGGATGAGCACTCTTAACTGGATAGAGCTCTAGTGAAAGATGTTTCTAGTGATAGTGATGAGCACTCTTAACTGGATAGAGCTCTAGTGAAGATGTTTCTAGTGATAGTGGATGAGCACTTCCAACTGGTTAGAGCTCTGGTGAAGATGTTTCTAGTGATAGTGGATGAGCACCTAAGTGGATAGAGCTCTCTAGTGAAGATGTTTGTAGTGATAGTGGATGAGCACCTATGGATAGAGGTCTATTCAAAGATGTTTCTAGTGATAGTGATGAGCACTCTAACTGGATAGAGCTCAGCAGATGTTTCTATGATAGGGAAAAGCACTATTGGGTGCTCTAAATACATCGTCTGGCAAAGCATTGAAGGTCTTAGGTCAAGTTATAGTACACATTATATCTTGAGATGATTGTTTCAAAGCTCAAAGCTCAGCATTTTTTCAGGTAAAGAACTAGGAGTTCTGAAAAAGCGGAATGTAATCACACATATCACCTTAGAAGAAAGAGCTACAGACATTCAAAGAACTCTAAGAAAAAGCCCAGGGACACTTATAAAACTGAGCTGGGCGTCAATATCGACCACCTGGCAACTATCTTCAGGACAGTTGCCTGCAGGAATGCTGATTAAGAGGTTGCTGTGTATTAGGACTTGAGAGGGACTTGACATCACCTTAACGTGGTGGAGAGGTTTGTGTGCCCCTATGAACCTGAGGGCTGGGTTGTCTGGAGCTTCATGCTCCTGGTAGGGTTTCCCAAGGCAAAGTGGTCTCAGGCGAGGGGCCAGACTAAGAATGGTTCACCAAGACCCCATGAAAGATAGAGGGAAAAGGAGCGAGACCCTGCCTGAGGAAGCCCAGGGCCCTCGTCTGGAGCCAGGCCCAGACGGCGGGCTCGAAAGCGAGCGTCTGGTGGCCGGGTTTGCCACGGAGCCCGGCCGGGCACAGCCCGAACGAGATACGTGGCATCTCTCTCCTCTCCATCCTGTGGGCCCACCACTCACAGGAACAACCGCAGGGGTCGGGTGCGCTGTCATATGGGTGGCAGTGAAGGTGGGGGTCTCGACGGATCAGACCCGGGCGGCAGAAGCTTGCTTTGGGGACGTGGAACGTCACCTCACTGGGGGAAGGAGCCAGAACTTGTGCGTGAGGTGGAGCGATACCAGTTGGATCTGGTGGGACTTACCTCTACGCACAACCGTGGCTCTGGAACCTTACCCTGGATAGGGGTTGGACTCTGTTCTTCTCTGGAGTTGCCCAGGTGAGAGGCGGCGGGCTGGTGTGGGGATACTCACGAGCCCACGTCTGAGCACGGCGGTGTTGGAGTTTACCCCGGTGGATGAGAGGTTTGCCTCCCTACGCCTAAGGGTGGTGGGGGGAAAACTCTGACTGTTGTTTGTGCTTATGCACCAAACAGCAGTTCGGAGTATTCAGCCTTCTTGGAGACCCTGAAGGGAGTCCTATATAGGGCTCCAGTAGGGGACTCCATCATTCTGCTGGGAGACTTCAACGCACATGTGGGCAACGATGGAGACACCTGGAGAGGCGTGATTGGGAGGAACGGCCTCCTGATCTAAACCCGAGCGGTCGTTTGTTATTGGACTTCTGTGCTAGTCATGGATTGTCTATAACAAACACCATGTTCGAACATAAGGAGGCGCATAAGTGTACATGGTACCAGAGCACCCTAGGCCGAAGGTCAATGATCGATTTTGTGATCGTATCGGCTGATCTAAGGCCGCATGTTTTGGACACTGGGTGAAGAGAGGGGCAGAGCTGTCAACTGATCACCATCTGGTAGTGAGTTGGATCAGAGGGTGGGGAAAGACTTTGGACAGACCAGGTAAGCCCAAACGGGTGGTGCGGGTGAACTGGGAACGCTGGAGGAGGCCCCTGTCCGAAAGATCTTCAACTCACACCTCCGGCGGAGCTTTTCAGGCATCCCTGTGGAGGTTGGGGGCATTGAACCTGAGTGGGCAATGTTCAAAGCTTCTATTGCTGAAGCTGCGGCGGTGAGCTGTGGTCTCAAGGTCCTAGGTGCCTCAAGGGGTGGTAACTCCTAGAACACCGTGGTGGACCACGGTGGTCAGGGAAGCTGTCCGACTGAAGAAGGAGGCCTTCAGGGATATGCTAGCCCTGGGGACTCCGGAGGCAGTTGCAGGGTACCGACAGGCCCGAGGCTGCAGCCGCTGCCGTGTCAGAGGCAAAGCAGCGGGTGTGGGAGAAGTTTGGAGAAGCTATGGAGAAGGACTTTCGGTCGGCACCAAAATGCTTCTGGAAAACCGTTCGGCACCTCAGAAGGGGAAAACGGGAACCATCCAAGCTGTGTACAGTAAGGATGGGACACTGTTGACCTCAACTGATGATGTGATCGGGCGCTGGAAAGAGCATTTTGAGGAGCTCCTGAATCCGACCTACACGCCCTCTAGTACAGAGGCAGAGCTGGAGGCTGATGGAGGGTCATCGTCAGTTTCCTGGGGGAAGTCGCTGAGGTAGTCAAACAACTCCACAGTGGCAAAGCCCCAGGGACTGATGAGATTCGTCCAGAAATGCTAAAAGCTTTGGGTGGGGAAGGGCTGTCTTGGTTGACACGCCTCTTCAACATTGCATGGAAGTCTGGGACAGTGCCAGAGGAGTGGCAGACCGGGGTGGTGGTTCCCTCTTTTAAAAGGGGACCAGAGAGTGTGTGCCAATTACAGAGGTATCACACTCCTCAGCCTCCCTGGTAAAGTGTACTCCAAAGTGCTGGAAAGGAGGGTTCGGCCAATAGTCGAACCTCAGATTGAAGAGGAACAATGCGGTTTTCGTCCTGGCCGGGGAACCACGGACCAGCTCTTTACTCTCGCAAGGATCCTGGAGGGGGCCTGGGAGTATGCCCATCCAGTCTACATGTGTTTTGTGGATCTGGAGAAGGCGTATGACCGGGTACCCCGGGATCTTTTGTGGGAGGTGCTGCGGGAGTATGGGGTGAGGGGGTCTCTTCTCAGGGCCATCCACCCTGTACGCTCAAAGCATGAGCTGTGTCCGTGTCCTCGGCAGTAAGTCGGATTCGCCCAGGTGGGGGTTGGCCTCCGCCAGGGCTGCGCTTTGTCACCAATCCTGTTTGTAATATTCATGGACAGGATATCAAGGCGTAGTCATGGGGGAGGGGTTCCCGCTCGGTGGGCTGATGGTCACATCACTGCTTTTTGCGGATGATGTGGTCCTGATGGCCTCATCGGTCGGTGACCTTCAGCACTCACTGGATCGGTTCGCAGCCGAGTGTGAAGCGGCTGGGATGAGGGTTAGCACCTCTAAATCTGAGGCCATGACTCTCAGCAGGAAACCGGTGGAGTGCCTACTCCGGGTAGGGAATGAGTCCTTACTCCAAGTGAAGGAGTTCAAGTACCTCGGGGTCCTGTTCGAGTGAGGGAACAATGGAGCGGGAGATTGGTCGGAGGATCGGAGCAGCGGGGGCGGTGTTGCATTCGCTTCACCGCACCGCTAGACGAAAAGAGAGCTGAGCCGAAAGGCAAAGCTCGATCTACCGGTCAATCTTTGTTCCTACTCTCACCTATGGTCATGAAAGCTGGGTCATGACCGAAAGAACGAGATCGCGGGTACAAGCGGCCGAAATGGGTTTTCTCAGAAAGGTGGCTGGCCTCTCCCTTAGGGATAGGGTGAGAAGCTCAGTCATCCGAGAGGAACTCGAGTAGAGCCGCTGCTCCTTTGCATAGAAAGGAGCCAGTTGAGGTGGTTCGGGCATCTTGTAAGAATGCCACCTGGGCGCCTCCCTAGAGAGGTGTTCCAGGCACGTCCAGCTGGGAGGAGACTCGGGGAAGACCCAGGACTAGGTGGAGAGATTATATCTCCACACTGGCCTGGGAACGCCTCGGGATTCCCCAGTCAGAGCTGGCTAATGTTGCCCGGGAAAGGGAAGTTTGGGGTCCCCTGCTAGAGCTGCTACCCCGCGACCCGACCCCGGATAAGCGGTTGAAGATGAGATGAGATGAGGGTCACATCAGCTGTTCAGAAGACAGGAGAAAGGTTTTCTGGACTGAGGCTAATAAGGAAGATTACATCGACACCAGCACTAGACTAGCATCAGAACAGTATATAAGAACAGTACACACAGAAGGACAGTCACAGTTTGTGTGTGGGGCTAGCACAAGCGATTCAGGAAGAGGATGGGATCCCCTGCTGGAAAGCAGCAATTACAAAGAGAAGAGTCACAGAGACCCTGGTAGTGGATTAGCGATTTAATGTTTTATTTTCAAGTATTTCAGGAATAAGATGAAGATGTCAGGTAGAACGTTTTTACTTGGGTCAAGAGGTGGCGCTAACTAGGACGATTGTTGGGGTTCAAGTAGACCAAGCCAGGTGACTAGAGGTGTTTAGCCAGAGCTCCCTGCATAGATTATGTTACAATGCTAAACGAGTAGCATAGAGTATGTTACAACGCCTAAATGTATAAGCATAGAGTGTGTTACAACGCCTAAATGTAGCATAGAGTATGTTACAATGCTAAATGTGTAGCATAGAGTATGTTACAATGCTAAACGTAGCATAGAGTATGTTACAATGCTAAACGTGTAGCATAGAGTATGTTACAATGCTAAACGTAGCATAGAGTATGTTACAATGCTAAACGTAGCATAGAGTATGTTATGATGCTAAACGTGTAGCATAGAGTATGTTACGATGCTTAACGTGTAGTATAGAGTATGTTACGATAAACGTGTAGCATAGAGATGGGACGATGCTAAACGTGTAGCATAGAGTATGTTACGATGCTTAACGTGAAGCATAGAGTATGTTACGATGCTTAACGTAAAAAGCATAGAGTATGTTACGATGCTAAACGTGTAGCATAGAGTATGTTACGATGCTTAACGTAAAGCATATAGTATGTTACAATGCTAAACGTAGCATAGAGTATGTTACAATGCTAAACATGTAGCATAGAGTATGTTACAATGCTAAACGTGTAGCATAGAGTATGTTACAATGCTAAACATGTAGCAAAGAGTATGTTATGATGCTAAACGTGTAGCATAGAGTATGTTACAATGCTTAACGTGAAGCATAGAGTATGTTACGATGCTTAACTCGAAGCGTAGTGTATGTTACGATGCTAAACGTGTAGCATAGAGTATGTTACAGTGCTTAACGCAAAGTAAAGAACTAATAATGCTAATTCACTGTGTCCATCTTTTATTGTTGTCTGGGTGTGAGGTAGTCTACAGAGGTAGTCAGCAACATTAGTAACTACAGAGGTAGTCGGGCATCATTAGTTACTACAGAGGTAGTCGGCATCATTAGTTCCTACAGATGTAGTCGGCATCATTAGTTACTACAGAGGTAGTCAGCATCATTAGTTACTACAGAGGTAGTCGGCATCATTAGTTACTACAGAAGTAGTCAGCATCATTAGTTACTACAGAGGTAGTCAGCATCATTAGTTCCTTAAGTATTTCAGAGTTAAAACTGTAATGAACAGCCTCTGTCCCTCTCTATGAGTGATTGGCTGAAGGGTTGCACGGCTGCGCTGTGACTGAGGTTGGCATGGCGGGTAGTTCGGATGGTAGCGAGATGGATATGCCGGAGTGCAGTGAGGGGTTTGATAAGGATGAGGGGGAGAAGTACCTGGGGTTAAGGTAACTTGGAAGGGGAAGAATGAGAGGAAGCGGATTAGGAAAGACGGTGAGTCGATATCGGATGGGGATGACAAGAGGAGTGCGGAGCGAAAGGGTCGGGATAATGGGCGAGAGCAGGTGGAGGAGTGGAAAGTTATGGTTGTGTTCTCCGAGCCGACAAGGAAGGTAATGCATCCGATAGCGTTGTCCAAGGCTATTAAAGCAGAGGTGGGGCCGGTTAGAGATGCGATGTGTGTTGGGTATGGGAGAGTACTGATTTTTGGTGTAAATATGTATCAGCAAGAGAAATTAATGGCGTTGACGTCACTGAATGGTGCGAATGTGAAGTGTCATGTGTCGGTGGAAGGGCTAAGATTAGGGGGTGATTACGGGGGTGCCGCTGGATGGAGGAATAAGAAAGAGGTAAAGGGAGGACGATGGAGGAATTTAAGAAAGAGGTAAAGGGAGGACGGGTAGTGGAGGCAAAACGCATGACATTTAATAAGAATAAAGGGAAGTAGAGTGTGTTTGGGGTTTGTGAGTTACGGGAGGAGAGCCCAACTGTGCTGGTGAGAGTTTGAGGGGCATTTACCCAGTAGAGTGTGTTTGGGGTTTGTGAGCTACTATGTGAGGGAGTTTGTGCCGGCACCGCTGAGGTGCTTTAAGTTTACCAACGTGTGGGACATGTGGCGAGTGTGTGCAAGGGGCAGTGTCGGTGTGCCAAATGTGGGGCCCACATGAGTATGGGAAGTGTGAACCACAGGCAAAATTAAGGTGCTGTAACTGCGGCGGGGAGCATAGTGCGGCATATGGGGGTGTAGTGTGCAGAGAAAGGAGGCAGAGGTACAGAGGTATAAGATGGTGAATAAGGTGACATATGCAGAGGCAGCGAGGAAAAGCCAAGGCAGCGGGAGGGAAGAGGTAACAAGGGTCCAGGAACAGCCAGGTTTGATCACACGTAGAGTGGAGGGGGATGTGGTGGAGGGTGGAGATAAGAAGTGTAGGCATGAGGGTTGCTCAGTTACAGAAGAGACACTAGTGGTGAAACGGGTGGATTTTAGCCTTTATCTGTCATATTCTTAATATGAGTGAGCAGGTAAAGAAGAAGTCGGCACGTATTGATATGGTGGTTAGGGCTGCTAAGGAGTTTATGGGGATTATGGAAGTAACAGGGGAGATGTTACATGGGATGTTAGCACAGCCTAAGAGTGGGGATGTGGAGAGTAGTATTAGGTGATGTCACTGGTGCTGTTACAATGTTGTTACAATGGAATGGGTTAGATGTAGTGCCAAATGTTTAGTAGCTAATGGAATGCAAATGGAGTTTAGTATGTATATGGGTTAGATGTAGTGCCAAATGTTATCTGTGTGCAGGAAACTTGGCTAAAACCTATGCTGGACTTTGTAATTCCAGGGTTCCATGAGGAAGGATAGGATAGAGGGTGGAGGTGGGGGTTGTGCTACGTTCGTTAAAGACGGGCTGGCGTACAGAGTTGTGGAGGTAAAGGATGCGGAGTGTGTAGGGATAGAGGTGTGCAGGAATGAAGGCAGCATTGTGGTGGTGAATTTCTATAACCCCTGTAAGCCTCTAAGTGCAGAGAAGATGGAGGGAATTGGTAGGGGTGGTGGGGGTGGTAAGGTGATTTGGTGTGGTGATTTTAATGCTCATAATGAAATATGGGGAAGTGGACACACTGATGGTAATGGGGCTGTGGTAGAGGAATATATGGAGGGTTGTGGAATGGTATGTGTTAATGATGGGGGTGGTACAAGGGTAAATGTAGTTACAGGGACTGAATCGTGTTTAGATTTAATGTGGTGTCTGCGTCTATGGCAGGGAGGTGTGAGTGGCGTGTGATGAGAGACTCCACTGTAGGGAGTGATCACTACCCCATTGTTGGTAGGTTTGAGGTTGGTGTGTGTATGGAGAGCAGAGGGCATGTCAAGAGGTGGTGTTTTGAGAAGGCTGATTGGGATAAGTTCCAGTATTTGTGTGAAAGGGAGGGGCGGGAGTTGACATTGGAGGGATCAGTTAATGAATGTGCTCAGGAACTGACAAGTATGCTAGTGGCAGCAGCAGAGGTGGCTATTCCAGTCAGTAAGGGAGGTGGTAGGAGGAGGGTGGTACCTGAGAGGGATATGGGAGGTGGTAGGAGGAGGGTGGAGGGATATGGGAGGTGGTAGGAGGAGGGTGGTACCTGAGAGGGATATGGGAGGTGGTAGGAGGAGGGTGGTACCTGAGAGGGATATGGGAGGTGGTAGGAGGAGGGTGGTACCTGAGAGGGATATGGGAGGTGGTAGGAGGAGGGTGGTACCTGAGAGGGATATGGGAGGTGGTAGGAGGAGGGTGGTACCTGAGAGGGATATGGGAGGTGGTAGGAGGAGGGTGGTACCTGAGAGGGATATGGGAGGTGGTAGGAGGAGGGTGGTACCTGAGAGGGATATGGGAGGTGGTAGGAGGAGGGTGGTACCTGAGAGGGATATGGGAGGTGGTAGGAGGAGGGTGGTACCTGAGAGGGATAAGGGAGGTGGTAGGAGGAGGGTGGTACCTGAGAGGGATATGGGAGGTGGTAGGAGGAGGGTGGTACCTGAGAGGGATATGGGAGGTGGTAGGAGGAGGGTGGTACCTGAGAGGGATAAGGGAGGTGGTAGGAGGAGGGTGGTACCTGAGAGGGATATGGGAGGTGGTAGGAGGAGGGTGGTACCTGAGAGGGATATGGGAGGTGGTAGGAGGTGGGTGGTAGGAGGGAGGGTGGTGGTACCTGAGAGGGGATGGTAAGGGGATATGGGAGGTGGTAGGAGGAGGGTGGTACCTGAGAGGGATATGGGAGGTGGTAGGAGGAGGGTGGTACCTGAGAGGGATATGGGAGGTGGTAGGAGGAGGGTGGTACCTGAGAGGGATAAGGGAGGTGGTAGGAGGAGGGTGGTACCTGAGGGGATATGGGAGGTGGTAGGAGGAGGGTGGTACCTGAGAGGGATATGGGAGGTGGTAGGAGGAGGGTGGTACCTGAGAGGGATAAGGGAGGTGGTAGGAGGAGGGTGGTACCTGAGAGGGATATGGGAGGTGGTAGGAGGAGGGTGGTACCTGAGAGATATGGGAGGTGGATATGGGAGGTGGTAGGAGGAGGGTGGTACCTGAGAGGGATATGGGAGGTGGTAGGAGGAGGGTGGTACCTGAGAGGGATAAGGGAGGTGGTAGGAGGAGGGTGGTACCTGAGAGGGATATGGGAGGTGGTAGGAGGAGGGTGGTACCTGAGAGGGATAAGGGAGGTGGTAGGAGGAGGGTGGTACCTGAGAGGGATATGGGAGGTGGTAGGAGGAGGGTGGTACCTGAGAGGGATATGGGAGGTGGTAGGAGGAGGGTGGTACCTGAGAGGGATAAGGGAGGTGGTAGGAGGAGGGTGGTACCTGAGAGGGATATGGGAGGTGGTAGGAGGAGGGTGGTACCTGAGAGGGATATGGGAGGTGGTAGGAGGAGGGTGGTAGGAGGGGGAGGTGGTACCTGAGAGGGATATGGGAGGTGGTAGGAGGAGGGTGGTACCTGAGAGGGATATGGGAGGTGGTAGGAGGAGGGTGGTACCTGAGAGGGATAAGGGAGGTGGTAGGAGGAGGGTGGTACCTGAGAGGGATATGGGAGGTGGTAGGAGGAGGGTGGTACCTGAGAGGGATAAGGGAGGTGGTAGGAGGAGGGTGGTACCTGAGAGGGATATGGGAGGTGGTAGGAGGAGGGTGGTACCTGAGAGGGATATGGGAGGTGGTAGGAGGAGGGTGGTACCTGAGAGGGATAAGGGGTAGGTGGTAGGAGGAGGGTGGTACCTGAGAGGGATATGGGAGGTGGTAGGAGGAGGGTGGTACCTGGAGGGATATGGGAGGTAGGAGGAGGGTGGTACCTGAGAGGGATATGGGAGGTGGTAGGAGGAGGGTGGTACCTGAGAGGGATATGGGAGGTGGTAGGAGGAGGGTGGTACCTGAGGAGGGATAGGAGGAGGGTGGTACCTGAGAGGGAGGTGGTAGGAGGAGGGTGGTACCTGAGAGGGATATGGGAGGTGGTAGGAGGAGGGTGGTACCTGAGAGGGATATGGGAGGTGGTAGGAGGTGGTAGAGGGATATGGAGGGGTAGGAGGAGGGTGGTACCTGAGAGGGATATGGGAGGTGGTAGGAGGAGGGTGGTACCTGAGAGGGATATGGGAGGTGGTAGGAGGAGGGTGGTACCTGAGAGGGATATGGGAGGTGGTAGGAGGAGGGTGGTACCTGAGAGGGATAAGGGAGGTGGTAGGAGGAGGGTGGTACCTGAGAGGGATATGGGAGGTGGTAGGAGGAGGGTGGTACCTGAGAGGGATAAGGGAGGTGGTAGGAGGAGGGTGGTACCTGAGAGGGATATGGGAGGTGGTAGGAGGAGGGTGGTACCTGGAGGAGGAGGGTGGTACCTGAGAGGATAAGGGAGGTGGTAGGAGGAGGGTGGTACCTGAGAGGGATATGGGAGGTGGTAGGAGGAGGGTGGTACCTGGAGGGATATGGGAGGTGGTAGGAGGAGGGTGGTACCTGAGAGGGATAAGGGAGGTGGTAGGAGGAGGGTGGTACCTGAGAGGGATATGGGAGGTGGTAGGAGGAGGGTGGTACCGTGGTGGACTGATGAGGGTTCCAAAAGAGTACGTGAGAGGGATAAGGCGTTTAGGGCACTGAGGAGAAGCATGTCAGATACGAAAGTATTGGAATATCAATGTAGAAGGGCCGAGGCTAGGAGAACGGTAAAGAGGGCTAAAAGGGACGCATGGCGTGAGTTCTGCTCTACCATTGGGAGGGGGACGGACATTGGCAGGGTGTGGAAAATGTTTAGGAAGATGTTGGGTAAAGGAGGAAATGTGGAAATACCAGTGTTGGTGGTGGGGGATACTATTGCTATGACGGGTAAGGAAAAGGCGGATGCGCTTGGGGTAGCGTTTGCAAAGGTTCACAGTGGTGATCACCTATGTGAGGAGAGTAAGAGGAGGAGATGTGAGATGTTAAAACAGAAGGGAGATGTGTTGTTGAAGAAGGTGGTGACAGGTGAGGTGATGGATGCTGAATTCACTAGGTTTGAGCTGACGAGGGCATTGGTGGGATGTAGGCGTTCAGGCACCGGGAGAGGATAGGGTATGATACTATGTGGAGGAAGGGGTGTTAATTAAGTTGAGTGCATTGGGTGTTAAGGGCAGAATGTATAATTGGATTCTGTATTTCTTGTTTGACAGGTACATACAGGTGAGGGTTGGGACGATATTGTCAGGGAGGTATGAGGTTGTAAATGGTACCCCACAGGGCAGTGTGATTAGCCCTGTGTTGTTTATATTAATGATTGATGATGTGTTTAGGGATGTAGGGAGAGGTATGGGTGTGGCACTGTATGCAGACGATGGGGCATTGTGGAAGAGAGGCAGGAATGAGAAGTTTGTGATGAGGAAGATGCAAGAGGCAGTGGGTGTGGTGGAGGACTGGTCCAAGACATGGGGTTTTAGGATGTCGGTGGCTAAATCTTGTTTCATGGTGTACTCTAGGCGGATGGTGGGTGAGGTTCGGCTATATATGTATGGACAGGAATTAGGAAGGGTGTTAGAGTTTAAGTATTTGGGGTTGTGGTTTGATGAGAGGCTTACGTGGAGGAGACATGTAGAGTTTATAGAGCAGAAGTGTAGGAAGGTGCTGAATCTGATGAGGGCAGTGGCAGGTGTAGATTGGGGGCAGATAGGAAGACACTGATGTGTATGTATCAGGCACTGGTTAGATCCACGATGGACTATGGGTGTTTTATTTATGGTGCTGCGGCCAAGACGGTGCTACAGAGATTGGACAGGGTGCAATCACGAGCACTAAGGCTATGTGTGGGGGCTATCAGGACCACTCCGGTGGTGGTGTTGCAGGTGGACACAGGGGAATTGCCATTGAGCTTGAGGAGGGACAAGTTGGCACTGGCGTATTGGGCCAGGTTGAAGGGGTGTGCTAAAAGCCACACTGCGGTTGTGGCAACTAGGGAGTGTTGGGAGAGGGATAAGGCTAGTCTGAGGATGTATGGGTGGACAATTGGGCAGAAAGTGATAGAGTACGGCTTGGAGGGCATAGAGGTAGGGCCGGCGATAGCATTAGGGCCTATCCCTCCGTGGATGTTTCCAACACCAAGTGTGGATGTGGGCATGATGCTGGAGAGGAGGGAGTGGGGAGAGGGGGAGGTGAGCGTGTGTGTGGAGAGGTATGTCTGCAGACATTTTTATGGGTTTGTAAGGGTGTATACTGATGGGTCTAAGGTAGTGAATGGTGGTAGAGTGGGTGCTGGAGTGCATGTCCCTGAGTTCAGTGTGAGTGTCAGCCAAAGAGTCACTGATAATGTGTCGGTGTATACAGCAGAGATGGTGGCTGTGATCATTGGGTTGAGATGGGTGGAGGATGTGGCACCATGTAGGGTGGTGATATGTTCAGACTCAGCAGCAGTGTTGAGTAGTGTAATGGATGGTAGGTCTGATAGGGAGGACATACTGGGAGAAATGATGGGGATATTGCTGAGGTTGGAGAGACAGGGGTAGTGGTGAGGTTTTGTTGGGTGCCCGCTCATGCTGGAGTGGAGGGTAATGAGGTGGCTGACCTGGTGGCAAAGAGTGCTGTAAGGAGGACTGAGGTGGATGTCAGGGTGGCGTTGGGGCGCAGGGAGGTTAAGGCGTTGATTCGTGAAGCAGGGATTGCAGTGTGGGAGAGACAGTGGGGAGAAGGTGGTAAAGGCAGGCACTTCCGGGGTATACATAGGTCAGTGAGGGAGGTTGTGGGCATGATAGGTTGTAGAAGGGAAGAGGTGGTGTGGAGTAGGTTAAGGTATGGGCACACAGGGTTGAATGGCACATTGAGAGTTGTGGCAAAACATGACACAGGTTTGTGTGATAGGTGTGAGGTGGAGGAAACGGTTGAGCATGTGCTGTTTTCTGTGGGAGGTATGATATGGATAGGGAGGTTATGTATGGTAGTGTTAGGGAGACTAAGAGGGGTTGGGACTTAGGTGGGGTGCTTGGGGGTGGAAAAGGGAAGGAGGCAGTAATGAAGGCATTATTTCTTTTTCTCAGGAACACGGGGCTGTACAGGAGAATATAGCAGGGAGGCTGTGACCGGCCTCACACTCCAGTGCGGTAGGTGGCGGTATATGCACCTTAAGTTGGTTGCGATCTGCCATTAAATGAAAAGAAGAAGAAGAAGTGTTGGGACATCGGTTGTATGTACGTTTGTTTGTTGCGTGTATTTGAGATGCAACGGCTGATTAGTTCAAGGTACGGTACGATCTGTTAGATCTTTTTTTTTTTTTTTTAGTTTTCAAGTTGTCCGTTATAGATCCTGTTTTTGCCTGTCGTTAAAATAAAGACTTTGCTTATTGGAAAACTCTGCCCCTGTGTCCGCGACCTGCTACCTATGTATGAGCCCAAACGTGACAAAAACATAATGTTAACTTTCTTAAATGTAACTGTGCAAAGTTGTAGTCATGAGACCTTCTCAGACATGTTCTGGAGAGAGATCTACCCATAAAACAGGAATTAATTTGATCGTTTGAGAGGGCAGAGATTAACTTCCAACTGTGAAATCTCGAAATGTACGGTTACTTCCTAAACAGTTAGAGTCGGGTTAAATAGGGGTTGAGATTATATGTAAGATTTAAAGTTTAGTTTACTTTGTTCAAGCATGAACCGTAGTCTACTAAAAGCCTTCAGCCAAATTCAATTGCAAGTTCTGCCATCTCCATTGAGACAAGCAATCACATTCATTTCAGAGCAGATCTGCTTCCAGGCTCTGTTTGAGTAAGGTTTACATCATACATATCTACCCATTCATACATATCTGTGATCTTATGTGTGGACATTTCTCTCCTAGTCTGATTTAATGCCTAGTCCTGTCTGCATAGTTTATTCAGGTATGAGAAGACATGTTCCAACTCTAGAATGCTGTCATATATCGGTCAGAAATGTTGGCAATATGACGTATTTTATTTAAAAATATAATCAATGTATATGAAGTTAAAGACACATTTGTTTAAAGGAACAGAAAAGGTTTTATACAACCACATTTAGTGCCATTATTGGCTTATAACAATTATTCCTGGGTGGGCAAATGGTGTGTAGGGCAGTGATAGGGGAGGAGAACAGAGAGTTGTTGGAAGGGGGAAGACATTTTAGCAATAAAACCATATGACTCACATTAGCAGAAAAAGAAGATGTGCCAGGACAGAAGGAAATAGGATTAAGAAACTACCCCTCAGGCAAATGAATGTCTTTGCTCAAGGATGAACCAGCTCTAGTGGGAGTTGCTACTCTATCTCCTCTCTCTCCCTCTGTCTTTATCTGTGCTGGGAGTTGGGGAGTGTGTGTGTGAGGTTGAACGGACCGTATTTTTGTGCAAATCATTTTCATGCACAATTTAGGTTTCAGTGAAAGAATTAGGCATAGTCGTTTTTTGTTGGAGTTACTTTGGGTTTATTGGGTGTGACAACCTGTTTGAGGAAACTGTCCCTGTGTCACGCTGAGGGGAGAACCGCTGTGAAACATCACAGTTATAATAAGAACAAACAAAAGAACCGGCAGCAAACAACGACACAAAGCGCAAAACATATGAACCAAACAGTGGATAGCAAAATAATTAAATAGGTTCTTGTAGCGGTAGGTGAGAAGGTGATGTGTTGACATACCGACCAAAGAGAGGAGGCAGCTTCAGAGGGGACGTGACAGTTGGTTTGAGATGTTGCAGAATGGAGTCAAAGGATCGTTGGCCAATGTGGGTGAGGATCAGGAGGATCTACACATCACATCTACACATCACATCTACACATCACATCTACACATCACATCTACACACATCACATCTACACATCACATCTACACATCACATCTACACACATCACATCTACACACATCACATCTACACATCACATCTACACATCACATCTACACATCACATCTACACACATCACATCTACACATCACATCTACACATCACATCTACACATCACATCTACACACATCACATCTACACACATCACATCTACACACATCACATCTACACATCACATCTACATCACATCTACACACATCATCTACATCTCACATCTACACATCACATCTACACATCACATCTACACATCACATCTACACATCACATCTACACATCACATCTACACATCACATCTACACACATCACATCTACACATCACATCTACATCACATCTACACACATCACATCTACACATCACATCTACACATCACATCTACACATCACATCTACACATCACATCTACACATCACATCACATCTACACATCACATCTACACATCACATCTCACATCTACCATCACATCTACACACATCTACACATCACATCTACACATCACATCTACACATCACATCTACATCACATCTACACACATCATCATCTACACACATCACATCTACACATCACATCTACACATCACATCTACACATCACATCTACACATCACATCTACACATCACATCTACACATCACATCTACACATCACATCTACACATCACATCTACACATCACATCTACACACATCACATCTACACATCACATCTACACATCACATCTACACATCACATCTACATCACATCTACACATCACATCTACACATCACATCTACACACATCACATCTACACATCACATCTACACACATCACATCTACACACATCTACATCTACACACATCACATCTACACACATCACATCTACACACATCACATCTACACACATCACATCTACACATCACATCTACACATCACATCTACACATCACATCTACACATCACATCTACACACATCACATCTACACACATCACATCTACACATCACATCTACACATCACATCTACACATCACATCTACACATCACATCTACACACATCACATCTACACATCACATCTACACATCACATCTACACATCACATCTACACATCACATCTACACATCACATCTACACATCACATCTACACACATCACATCTACACATCACATCTACACATCACATCTACACATCACATCTACACACATCACATCTACACACATCACATCTACACATCACATCTACACATCACATCTACACACATCACATCTACACATCACATCTACACATCACATCTACACATCACATCTACACACATCACATCTACACACATCACATCTACACATCACATCTACACACATCACATCTACACGCATCACATCTAGAATACACACAAGCACATCAGACAATGATATACACTATATCTATATATGTGATATACACATATATATAAGCAGGGGAGCTTAATATTCACACATTAAGACGAGACCTGCCATAGAGTGTATGTGGAATGGGACGGTGGTGTCAGTAGGTGAAGTGAAGGCAGTTTTATTAGGCAGCATGTGTACTGTTTGGTTGTATGTCATCATTGGCACATCCAAGCTCTGCAATGTGAAATGCCGTCCAGGTGACCAGCTTCAGGCAAAGTTCAATAACAAAAGGTTATTGCTGTCATACCATTGGTCTATCTATCTGCTATTCAGGTGAGACCTTAAACCAAATGGTACACATATTAGCATTCAACCCGTCCAGACAGAGACTTTGAAATGCTCTCAACCCAATAGATGCTGATGATGTTGAAGTCATAATAACATGGAGGCTGTCCTAATATTGATGCTCTGTTAGTTCATTAATGCAGTGCAGGCATTCAAAAGCTGGGTTGTGTTCATTTGGTAAAAGTGTAGCAAACATTGAGAAATTGCCAAATACATCTACCCAAAAGTGGACACTTTGGATAAATGATTATTTGTCAAGTATATAACCTGATAGAAAACATTAGACAATGCAAGATTTATTGCAATATAAGGTTTACACAGTCCCAACACCGTCATGTTTGATTGATCATTGGCTTCCCATAAAGGGTTAGACAGTATTGCAGATCCAATGCTCCACATCACACAGCTAGATACAATAAGAGCTAAGTAAGTAGCCAACACTGATCTAACATAAATACAAACACCACAACCAACACAAAGTTGAGTAAAAACTTTTCACCATATGGTGACATCTCAATGGATGATGAGTGGACAAAGACACTTGTGTCAGAAACAGAATCATAATCAGGTTTATTTGCCAAGTCTGTTTACACACAAAATGACCACTAGCTGCAGCATTTAGAACACACATTTAAAAACATTAAGACGTACACACAAGTGCAAAAAGAGCAAACACACACAACACGAACAGTCAAGAGACCCTGCCTAGTAGACATATGTACTGGGTAAATATAGAATGTGTAGTTTGTATCTGAATAGTGCCTGTCTAGTAGACATATGTACTGGGTAAATATAGAATATGTAATATGTATCTGAATAGTGCCTGTCTAGTAGACATATGTACTGGTAAATATAGAATATGTAATATGTATCTGAATAGTGCCTGTCTAGTAGACATATGTACTGGGTTAATATAGAATATGTAATATGTATCTGAATAGTGCCTGTCTAGTAGACATATGTACTGGGTAAATATAGAATATGTAATATGTATCTGAATAGTGCCTGTCTAGTAGACATATGTACTGGGTAAATATAGAATATGTAATATGTATCTGAATAGTGCCTGTCTAGTAGACATATGTACTGGGTAAATATAGAATGTGTAGTTTGTATCTGAATAGTGCCTGTCTAGTAGACATATGTACTGGGTAAATATAGAATATGTATCTGAATAGTGCCTGTCTAGTAGACATATGTACTGGGTAAATATAGAATATGTAATATGTATCTGAATAGTGCCTGTCTAGTAGACATATGTACTGGGTAAATATAGAATGTGTAGTTTGTATCTGAATAGTGCCTGTCTAGTAGACATATGTACTGGGTAAATATAGAATATGTAATATGTATCTGAATAGTGCCTGTCTAGTAGACATATGTACTGGGTAAATATAGAATATGTAATATGTATCTGAATAGTGCCTGCCTAGTAGACATATGTACTGGGTAAATATAGAATATGTAATATGTATCTGAATAGTGCCTGTCTAGTAGACATATGTACTGGGTAAATATAGAATGTGTAGTTTGTATCTGAATAGTGCCTGTCTAGTAGACATATGTACTGGGTCAATATAGAATATGTAATATGTATCTGAATAGTGCCTGTCTAGTAGACATATGTACTGGGTAAATATAGAATATGTAGTATGTATCTGAATAGTGCCTGTCTAGTAGACATATGTACTGGGTAAATATAGAATATGTATCTGAATAGTGCCTGTCTAGTAGACATATGTACTGGGTAAATATAGAATATGTAATATGTATCTGAATAGTGCCTGTCTAGTAGACATATGTACTGGGTAAATATAGAATATGTAATATGTATCTGAATAGTGCCTGTCTAGTAGACATATGTACTGGGTCAATATAGAATATGTAATATGTATCTGAATAGTGCCTGTCTAGTAGACATATGTACTGGGTAAATATAGAATGTGTAATATGTATCTGAATAGTGCCTGTCTAGTAGACATATGTACTGGGTAAATATAGAATATGTAATATGTATCTGAATAGTGCCTGTCTAGTAGACATATGTACTGGGTCAATATAGAATATGTAGTATGTATCTGAATAGTGCCTGTCTAGTAGACATATGTACTGGGTCAATATAGAATATGTAATATGTATCTGAATAGTGCCTGTCTAGTAGACATATGTACTGGGTAAATATGAGTAATATGTATCTGAATAGTGCCTGTCTAGTAGACATATGTACTGGGTAAATATAGAATATGTAATATGTATCTGAATAGTGCCTGTCTAGTAGACATATGTACTGGGTAAATATAGAATATGTAATATGTATCTGAATAGTGCCTGTCTAGTAGACATATGTACTGGGTCAATATAGAATATGTAATATGTATCTGAATAGTGCCTGTCTAGTAGACATATGTACTGGGTAAATATGAGTAATATGTATCTGAATTGTGCAAAGGAGCTGTGTCTAGTAGGGGTGGGAAGCGCCAGAGGCACCACGATACGATATTATCACGATACGATATTATCACGATACTTAGGTCACGATACAATATTATTGCAATTTTAAACATATTGCCATATTCTGCGATATATTACAATATATTACTAGGTAAAACTGAACTGCTCTTCTTCAAAGGAAGAGCCTGCCCGCTCCAGGATCTGTCCATTACGATGGACAACGTCACAGTCCCTGCTACCCAATGTGGGAAAAACCTTGGCGTGACCCTTGACAACTCCCTCTCATTTTCTGCACACATCAAGGCAGTGTCCCGGTCTTGCAGGTACATGCTCTATAACATTCGGAAAGTAAGGCCGTGTCTTACGCAGGAAGCCGCACAAGTGCTGATCCAGGCACTTATCATCTCCCGTCTCGACTACTGCAACTCCCTTCTGGCTGGTCTCCCAGTGTGCGCCATCAAACCCCTGCAACTCATTCAAAATGCAGCAGCCCGCCTGATCTTCAATCTACCAAAGTTCTCCCACGTCACTCAGCTGTTCCGCACACTACACTGGCTCCGGTCGAAGCACGCATCCACTACAAAACCATGGTGCTAGCCTATGGGGCAGCAAGAGGAACCGCCCCCTCCTACATCCAGTCACTAATCAAGCCGTACACACCCACGCGAGCACTTCGTTCTGCCACCTCAGGCCTCTTGGTAGTCCCATCTCTACGGGAGGGCAACTCCCGATCTGCTCAGTCTAAATTGTTCTCAGTGCTTGCCCCGCAATGGTGGAACAACTCCACTCTGGAGATCAGATCATCGGACTCTACCAATTTTCAAAAAACATCTAAAAACATTCCTCTTCAAACTGTACCTCCAGTAGCTCCATGAATGGAGCTCCACAATTCTTGCCTGTTTGAAACTTCACTACCGAATCATTCCTCTACGATTATCACCCATTCCTCCTCTCCTAGCACCCCTTCTATCTCTAGCACTTCCCCTGCACCCACCCAGGAACAATGTACTTATTGCCCTTTTGATGTGTGTTTTAGCTATATGTGAAATGCCTGCACTTATTGTAAGTCGCTCTGGATAAGAGCGTCTGCTAAATGCGCTAAATGTAAATTACCTTTTACAACTTCATTATTATGTCCCCGAAGGAACACTGGGCTGCATTTTGCCGAAGGTGAACAATGTTGTGACTTTCGTATACTGCTCTAGTTTGAAGAACGTGAGACAGCAGTTGCCAGTCTTCTGTGAGATAATGAGCTGTAATAGTCACATAGGAATCCACTGCCCGTGACATCCATGCATCACAAGTCAATGCAACACGTTCTGCTGTTTTCAAACTTGCCTGAACGTTAAAAGCTTAACTTCTCTGCTTTGGTACGGCTGTATCCGTGAAAAACGGCACGACGAAGTCACGTCACTTGGTTCCACTGTTGGTTGGTTTTTCGGCGGAGCTGGTTTAGCATTAGCTTTACCATCCTCCGTGGAAGCTAACTCTGGGTGGTGGCGTGTGAGATGAGCCCTTATGAGGTACGTGACTTCGTCGCGCTGTTTTTCACGGATACAGCCGTATCGGCAGTGGATTCCTGTATCTGCATCCTCATGCACGCTGACCGTCAAGTCACCCGGTGGACTGAATAAGCAATTTATTTTATTATTCTACTACCAAAAAGTTAAATTCTCATGTTCAATTTAAATAGTAAAAGATCGATACTTGGCATCTGTGTGCCTCTAGTGTCTAGATGTGTGAGCAGATTGATGAAAAAAGAGCAATGACCAGGTTCATGTGACAAATAGTGCAAGAGACCAATATCTAGTTATATATATATATATACAGTTGTGCTAAAGACCAATATCTAGTGATATATGCAGTTGTGCTAAAGACCAATATCAAGTTATATACACAGTTGTGCTAAAGACCAATATCTAGTTATATACATACAGTTGGCCTAAAGACCAATATCTAGTTATATACACAGTTGTGCTAAAGACCAATAACTAGTTATATATGCAGTTGTGCTAAAGACCAATATCAAGTTATATACACAGTTGTGCTAAAGACCAATATCTAGTTATATACATACAGTTGTGCTAAAGACCAATATCTAGTTATATATACACAGTTGTGCTAAAGACCAATATCTAGTTATATACATACAGTTGTGCTAAAGACCAATATCTAGTTATATACACAGATGTGCTAAAGACCAATATCTAGTTATATATGCAGTTGTGCTAAAGACCAATATCAAGTTATGTACATACAGTTGTGCTAAAGACCAATAACTAGTTATATACATACAGTTGTGCTAAAGACCAATATCTAGTTATATATGCAGTTGTGCTAAAGACCAATATCAAGTTATATACACAGTTGTGCTAAAGACCAATATCTAGTTATATACATACAGTTGTGCTAAAAGACCAATATCTAGTTATATACACAGATGTGCTAAAGACCAATATCTAGTTATATATGCAGTTGTGCTAAAGACCAATATCAAGTTATATACACAGTTGTGCTAAAGACCAATATCTAGTTATATACATACAGTTTTGCAAAAGACCAATATCTAGTTATATACATACAGTTGTGCTAAAGACCAATATCTAGTTATATACATACAGTTGTGCTAAAGACCAATATCTAGTTATATATATACAGTTGTGCTAAAGACCAATATCTAGTTATATACACAGATGTGCTAAAGACCAATATCTAGTTATATATGCAGTTGTGCTAAAGACCAATATCAAGTTATATACACAGTTGTGCTAAAGACCAATATCTAGTTATATACATACAGTTTTGCAAAAGACCAATATCTAGTTATATACATACAGTTGTGCTAAAGACCAATATCTAGTTATATATACACAGTTGTGCTAAAGACCAATATCTAGTTATATACATACAGTTGTGCTAAAGACCAATATCTAGTTATATACATACAGTTGTGCTAAAGACCAATATCTAGTTATATACATACAGTTGTGCTAAAGACCAATATCTAGTTATATATACACAGTTGTGCTAAAGACCAATATCTAGTTATATATATACAGTTGTGCTAAAGACCAATATCTAGTTATATATATACAGTTGTGCTAAAGACCAATATCTAGTTATATATATACAGTTGTGCTAAAGACCAATATCTAGTTATATATACACAGTTGTGCTAAAGACCAATATCTAGTTATATACATACAGTTGTGCTAAAGACCAATATCTAGTTATATATACACAGTTGTGCTAAAGACCAATATCTAGTTATATAAATACAGTTGTGCTAAAGACCAATATCTAGTTATATATACACAGTTGTGCTAAAGACCAATATCTAGTTATATACATACAGTTGTGCTAAAGACCAGTATCTGGTTATATACGTTGTACAAAGACCAATATCTAGTTATATATACAGTTGTGCTAAAGGAGCTGTCCAGTTATAGTACAGGTTGTCCACTGTAGGAAGGCTGAAGGCAATCTAAGAGGGGCATATTCTTTAGACAATATGGCAGCTTACAACCAATGATTCGCTCCACAGACCGGTGGATGCGTTACAGTCTGTTTATCTTTGACTGTGGCTGCAGTACCAGCTAGTGATGGAGAGATGGATGGACTCACTGATGGCTGTGTAGGCGTTCATCATCGTGTACATTGGTAGTTTGTACTTTTGAGCTGCCTCAGGCAATTACAGTCTTTGTTGAGCTTGAGAGGTGATGTTCAGCTCCTTGAGGTCCTGGGCGATGGTGTTGTAGGATGCTGAGACCCCACTATGATGACCGAGAGGAGCCCCCAGGACGATGGGACAAGGTCAGCCGGGCTTCTCTAAAGTCACTCATCTCCACAGGGACAGGACGCAAACCCAGACTTTATTCAAGGTAAAGTTTATAGAACTAGGTTTGGAGTCAGAGGTAACTTTAATCATTACAGTTATAAGATTAACTTTTACACCACAAGGTGTGTGCTAAAAGGAAAACACTTGTAAAGTTATGATGGGAAGTGTTTTGTGAAAGCATTGACAGCTGTTCTACATTCATGTCTAACTACATGTCACCACTGTATATTAAGTTATATATATATTTGTAACAATGTGGATGATTGTATGAAAATGAAATGCTTTTAAATTGAGTTGAGAACCACTTGCAATTATCCATCAGCATGAAAGCAGAAGCACCAATAACACCTCTCTATGGTAAATAGGTAGATATCAATTCTTTAGTGGCTGAGAAATGTACATTATTGCCAATCAGTATCGCAACACCTCACCCCACAACCAGAATTAAGACGTCTGAGCGTACCTGTGCTTGTAGATCTCAAGTGCTCCCTGATGTGCAGGTGCATCTCCTGTAAGAAAAACACATCGTTGGCGCCTTTAAATGTGAGAAGACCATTTAGTCCTTTGCTCTTGACTGGGGTGGACATAGATTTGGTGTTGTTCCAGGACACAAACGGTGGCAGGAGCTGCCGTCGGGCCCATAAGAATAGCTCCTCCACCATAGCCAAGGTGAGAGGAAAGAGAGAGAGAGAGAGCTGGGTGAGACCGCCCAGAATACAAAAACAGAGAAATAGCATAAGCTGCTCCAAGACACACAGGCACACGGAGACATAACAAGAGAAGGACAGACAAAAACAAATACAGAGACCCGCTGCAGACAAACTCCCTGAAATAAACCCAGTGGACAGCAGTGAAGGCAGACAAATGTTCTTCTATTAGGACCAAGCCATCAGCAAACATTACCTTACTGTCTGGACCAATAGTAGCAAGCAACACAATACCTTGGGATGTCTGGATGACTAATAGTAGCAAGCTTAACACATTACCTTACTGTCTGGACCAATAGAGCAAGCTTAACACATTACCTTACTGTCTGGACCAATAGAAGCAAACTTAACACATTACCTTACTGTCTGGACCAATAGTAGCAAGCAACACATTACTTTACTGTCTGGACCAATAGTAGCAAATACTTTACATTACCTTACTGTCTGGACAATAGTAGCAAGCAACATTTACCTTACTGCCGGACCAATAGTAGCAAGCAACACAATACCTTAGTGTCTGGACTAATAGTAGCAAGCTTAACACATTACCTTACTGTCTGGACCAATAGTAGCAAGCAACACATTACCTTACTGTCTGGACCAATAGTAACCAAGCAACACATTACCTTACTGCGGACCAATAGTAGCAAGCAACACATTACCTCCGAGCCACTAGCTACTGAGCATGTTGAAGGTAGAGTCATACCACTTCTGGGCTTCACCTGCGAGTCAAACACCAGCCAATCACGGAGTATTCCACATGGAGAAAGCTGGATCACAGAGATGAGGAAACAGAACAGAGACGTGTAGTAAAATTAAAGAAGAGTTTGAATGCCACAAGTAAACTACTTAAATTGGCTGTGTTTTTCAGAGATCAACCAGATTCTGAACCATTACCGTTCACACAAAAATCTGTCTGGGTCCCTCCCAGGGATAAATTACCGAATAGTGTTATAAGACTTATCAATAAGGATATGGAATATTTCAAAAATGACTTTACTATTGGCAGAACCAAATTAAACCTGGACCAATTAGAAATTCAAGCACACAAAACCCTGATCAATAATAAAAATATTATTATTAAACCGGCAGACAAGGGGAGTGTAGTAGTAATTATGGATAGGGAACAATATCTCTGGGAGGGATACAGACAATTGAATGATGCCACATATTATACCAAGTTGGATAGACCAATCTTCAGGGACACAATTCCCATGGTTGATGAGATTCTTAAATCCTTGCGGAATAAGAAGTTTATCAACCATAAACAACTACAATATTTACAAGGAGATTCTGAACCCAGAGCCAGATTGTTTTACATGCTGCCAAAGATTCATAAGGCCAGAGCATCCTGGAATAGAGCGGGAGAAATCCCTCCGGGTAGGCCCATTGTTTCGGATTGCAGCAGTGAAACATACTTTACGGCTGAATATCTGGATTTCTTTCTAAATCCCCTCTCAATCAAGCACCCCAGTTATGTTAAGGATACCTATCATTTCATTGACACTGTCAGAGACCTTATTATCCCAACAGATGCCTTCCTATTTACAATGGATGTGGATAGTCTATATACTAATATTGATATCCAGGAAGGCATACAGTCTATTAGAAAGATTCTATTTAAATATCCGGATGCCAAAAGGCCTGATAAAGAACTACTTAAGTTACTAGAAATAAATTTATCCAGGAATGACTTTGAATTTGATGGGAAGTTTTTCCTACAGATTAAAGGGAACAGCTATGGGCAAGAAGTTTGCCCCGGCCTATGCAAACATCTTCATGGCTGAATGGGAGACTGCTGCCCTGGCCACCTGCCCAAAAAGACCCTTACAATATTATAGGTTTCTAGATGACATCTGGGGTGTTTGGCCTTATTCAAGGGAGGATTTCACAGAATTTGTAACTAATCTCAACAACCACAATCCATCCATCCAGGTGAAGTCCACATTTAGTGACACTTCTGTGGACTTCCTGGACACCACCACATTTAAGGGACCAAACTTTTCAGACACCGGTAAATTGGAGGTTAAAGTATACTTTAAAGATACAGATACACATGCCCTTTTATTCAGGTCCAGTTTCCATCCCCAACATACCTATGCAGGCCTACTGAAATCTCAGCTGCTGAGATTTCATAGGATCTGTACGAGGGAGGAGGATTTTAAACTGGCTACCAGGATGCTGTTTTCGGCCCTTACCACTAGGGGGTACACTAAAACCATGTTCAGGAGAGCCCTTGGGACTTTCCAACAGGTAAGACCACAAATTGTGGATACACTCTTACCAGTCATCACCACCTACTCTCCATACACGGTACAGCTAATGAGGGTAATCAGAAATAACTTCAATTCATTTACGGAGCAATCCAATTTATTATTAGACTACAGACTGATTGCAGCATATAGAAGAAATAAAAATCTACAAGATACTTTGGTCAAGGCTAAAATCACACCCCTCTCTAAACCCCAAGTGGTGGGAAAGGGGGAGTTTTACAAACACTACCTGTGGGTTACAAACCCAAATAATAGAGAAGTTTTCAAAACCCAGGGGGGCACCAGTGTGCACACTAAGAACTGTGTTTACCTGATTAAATGCAAACATTGCCATATGCAATATGTAGGGGAAACAGGAAATACCCTGTTGACCAGATTCACACAACACAGGTATAACATCATTAGGAGAAAGGACACTGGTGTCCCTCTGGTCCAACATTTTATAATACAGGGTTGGCCCCAATTAGAGGCCACTATTTTGGAGGCCAACTGTAGGTGGTCCACGACCCAGAGACGGAGGGCTGAAAGGTTGTGGATCCACAGATTGGGGACAATACAGCCTCTTGGTTTGAATGAGAGGTGAGGGTCCGGGGGGAGACCGCGGGTACATAGTTCATGCATTGGTGTACATCATCTATGATGATGTCACCCAACTGTTTCAGTTTCCTAACCCGCTCGCACTTGTCCGTGGTTTTTTCTCTGGACTCTTTCCTTTCTTCATTCACCTACAATAAAAGAACAAGTGTTGGATTATAACAATAAATTCAGGACTGATGTTGCATTCTGGTAATTTTCCAGTCTTAGTATTTGAATTAATATCTGAGTTGATACACTGTTATTACTGTTCTATGTGTATTAGATATGACAATTATACTTCGTGATGTTGTAAGAATAATTATTATTCTCCAGGCGAGTGCTTGATCTGCGTATGGAAGGAAGGCCTTCAAAATTTTGCCCTGTTTAAATTTATTCTTAAGATAACGCAGGCCCATTACCTAATCCCAATTTTATGGATCTGGACCTAATTTCAACTCCTTGGAACATATAATTTAATTAGAGGACATTTGGGGGAAATACCCTCCTGGTCCCTTATCCTAAGATTTTAATACCTTACCCTAATTTTAGGAGAACATATAATTTAATTAGAGGACATTTGGGGGAAATACCCTCCTGGTCCTTAAACCATAACCATTAGATTTTAATACCTTACCCTAATTTTAGGAGAACACAATTTAATTAGAGGACATTTGGGGGAAATACCCTCCTGGTCCCTTATCCTAACCATAACCATTAGATTTCAATACCTTACCCTAATTTTAGGAGAACATATAATTTAATTAGAGGGCATTTTGGGAAAAACCCTCCTGGTCCCTTGTCCTAACCATAACCATTAGATTTTAATACCTTACCCTAAGTTTAGGAGGATTACCTAAACTTAATTTTTGATCTCATGCCTAACCCTAACTTTGGGAATGTTAGGGATAATTGGAATACATTTTAAGGAATCACTTTCCTTGACTTTTGTTCTAACCCTAACCATTCGGTTTCCATATGACCTTTGAACTTAATCCCTCTGGGGCTGGTTCACTGTAAAGGGTTACTGTTCCAAGGTAGTTAACACAATTTGGGCCAATGATAGCGCAGCAGGGCACGAGCCCTGTTATCTTCCTATCCATTGCGCATACACCAAGCACGCACGCTTTGAGAAAGAGCACGACTAATTTATAAGCCTGAGGAAGACCTATTTGGTTGAAACGTTGCTTTTTGTAAATAGTGCTTTTTGTAAATAGTTTTTACTGTAAATAAAAGTTTTATATTCATCACGGAGTTTTTCTATACTTTATCTTTTTTAGACTAGGTTTAAGTTTCTTTTCATGGTGACTATTACCGAAAGAGACCGGAGATGCCACGTGAACGGTGGCAAGGAGAAGATTATTACTGGGACAATTATGAGTTTAGACGACCCAGACAACGTCGTTTATCGCCTTCACCAACTGGTAGGAGATACAATAGGTCCCAGTTCAATAATTATGAATATGATGGGCGCAGTTATGCGGAGGTAGCTAGAGCAGCCCGTTCACGCATGCCCAATCCTACGGAACAACAGTGGGCACCACGTGGAAATACAAGGGCCCAGTTTAATGACAACCGTCGAGGACCCCGACGAAGAGAGGACCGTTCCTATCCTCGGAGGAGGAGATATGATGACCACCAACAAAAGGAACGTCGACGACCGAGCCGGGACCAGGGGGTACGTACCAGAGGACAAGGGCGACGGGAGTGGTCCAATAGGGACCCACCGTCAAATAAGCCCACCAGTACTGACCCGGAATTCACGGCTAAAACCCGTGGCATATTTAGACTTATTAAAGCCACGCATCACTTGGGGAACGTCACGGCGGAGCACCCTCCAGCCTCAATAGCTAAAATGGCTGACCAATTGATGGCAGCTATTAAACCGGCTTCCCCTACAACATCCACAATGACACTAATTGAGGGTAATGCTAGATATTGGGCTCAAAATACCCTGATAATTCTAAGAGACCATTACCAGGATGATATTCAGAATAACATCCAAATCCTTATCCAATTGGAGACATGGGACTGGGCCCGGAACTTTGACATTGCTACGACATGGGCTAAAACCAATTCGGACGCAGATTAAGGGGAGAGACTTTGGATAAAGTACGATCTCAGTTGCAGGAGAAGATGGTCAACACGGTCAGAACACGAGATACCCCACAGCCCAGACTGGAGGAACGGAGGCAGATGGTATCAACCCAGACCATGACGGAGGATGAACCCCCGCCTCCGGTACCGGAGGTGAGGAACTACAAACAGACAATCATGGTAGAGGTACATCCTCCTCCCAGAAGAGCGATGGACTCTGTGTTGCTGTTGACCCCTGAACCACGATCCAGATCCGGCAATGTGGACTGGACGACGAGGACCACTCCGGCACACGAGGAACAATCAGAGGGACAACTAGAACGAGAGGGGGATGGAAACAGTTCTCCCCTGTTCCTTTCTCCCTCCCCCACTCTCCCGTTCTCCCCTTTGTTTCTCTCCCTCTTTTGGGCCCTTCTGCTCTAACCTCATTCCAGGTACCCAGGGAGCAGAGGAGAGGTCAAAGGTCAAGGGAGTCGACTTCAGGGATTCGGGAGCCACAACAGGGAGAACCGACATTGCAGACCATCGATGAGGATCCCGGGGAAGCTACAACAAATCAGGAAGGGCCGTTTGTCCCTCCGGTGGTGATGACCCCCCGATACCAGGGGACCCCCTCTCAGTCGGATCTGTCATCTGAGGAGGAGCTCTCAGGTGAGGAGGGGGATTTAGATTCCCCTATTCCCCCAACCCCACCACCAGTGGGATCACCAGTACAGACCAAACTGACTTTCAGTAGGCCACGGGTGTCCTCACCCCTGAATGTGCAGAAACCATTCAGACACATGTCGACTCTAAACAAAATGAAAGACTGGAAGATCCACTACAAGCAGAACATAGTTCTGATGGGGGACTCTAACCTGGCCAGAATGCCCCCGTTTACACGAAAGGATCTGCAAATTGACAGTTACCCGGGGCCAACTTTAGACATGCTGAGGCCATCCTGGCTAACTCCAGGGTCTCTCCGCTGTGCAGACACTGATTCTTGCTTTTGGCATAAACAATAGAGCACAGAGCCCGGACAAAACGTCAATAAAACAACTACAAGGAGCCATCAGAATGGCCAGACATGTGTGTCCCACAGCCCAAGTGGTGATCCCATTAATTAACTTTTCCACAAGATTGCCTCGGCAGGAACAAGACAACCTGTCTAAACTGAACTCGCATATTGCAAAACATCAGTGCTTCCTACCCAAACTAACTGAGGGAGCATTCGAGACAGAGAGAGACAGGATCCACTGGACAGACAATACAGCAAAACGTATGCTGGACCACTGGCTGATCTGTTTAAACAAATAGTCCCCGTGAACCCTGCGACAGATACGGGGGGTAAGAATGTGATTAATCTATCCAAACATTTTATTCCAACTGGCGCACAGTTGGCACTATTGAATAGGGGCCTAACTTTTATTCCGGCTATAGAGAACCATAAGAATTCAAAAGCCAGAGATCAAATTAGATTTGATTTACAGCAATATCATAGAAGACTTAAATTGGCTGTGTTTTTCAGAGATCAACCAGATTCTGAACCATTACCGTTCACACAAAAATCTGTCTGGGTCCCTCCCAGGGATAAATTACCGAATAGTGTTATAAGACTTATCAATAAGGATATGGAATATTTCAAAAATGACTTTACTATTGGCAGAACCAAATTAAACCTGGACCAATTAGAAATTCAAGCACACAAAACCCTGATCAATAATAAAAATATTATTATTAAACCGGCAGACAAGGGGAGTGTAGTAGTAATTATGGATAGGGAACAATATCTCTGGGAGGGATACAGACAATTGAATGATGCCACATATTATACCAAGTTGGATAGACCAATCTTCAGGGACACAATTCCCATGGTTGATGAGATTCTTAAATCCTTGCGGAATAAGAAGTTTATCAACCATAAACAACTACAATATTTACAAGGAGATTCTGAACCCAGAGCCAGATTGTTTTACATGCTGCCAAAGATTCATAAGGCCAGAGCATCCTGGAATAGAGCGGGAGAAATCCCTCCGGGTAGGCCCATTGTTTCGGATTGCAGCAGTGAAACATACTTTACGGCTGAATATCTGGATTTCTTTCTAAATCCCCTCTCAATCAAGCACCCCAGTTATGTTAAGGATACCTATCATTTCATTGACACTGTCAGAGACCTTATTATCCCAACAGATGCCTTCCTATTTACAATGGATGTGGATAGTCTATATACTAATATTGATATCCAGGAAGGCATACAGTCTATTAGAAAGATTCTATTTAAATATCCGGATGCCAAAAGGCCTGATAAAGAACTACTTAAGTTACTAGAAATAAATTTATCCAGGAATGACTTTGAATTTGATGGGAAGTTTTTCCTACAGATTAAGGGAACAGCTATGGGCAAGAAGTTTGCCCCGGCCTATGCAAACATCTTCATGGCTGAATGGGAGACTGCTGCCCTGGCCACCTGCCCAAAAAGACCCTTACAATATTATAGGTTTCTAGATGACATCTGGGGTGTTTGGCCTTATTCAAGGGAGGATTTCACAGAATTTGTAACTAATCTCAACAACCACAATCCATCCATCCAGGTGAAGTCCACATTTAGTGACACTTCTGTGGACTTCCTGGACACCACCACATTTAAGGGACCAAACTTTTCAGACACCGGTAAATTGGAGGTTAAAGTATACTTTAAAGATACAGATACACATGCCCTTTTATTCAGGTCCAGTTTCCATCCCCAACATACCTATGCAGGCCTACTGAAATCTCAGCTGCTGAGATTTCATAGGATCTGTACGAGGGAGGAGGATTTTAAACTGGCTACCAGGATGCTGTTTTCGGCCCTTACCACTAGGGGGTACACTAAAACCATGTTCAGGAGAGCCCTTGGGACTTTCCAACAGGTAAGACCACAAATTGTGGATACACTCTTACCAGTCATCACCACCTACTCTCCATACACGGTACAGCTAATGAGGGTAATCAGAAATAACTTCAATTCATTTACGGAGCAATCCAATTTATTATTAGACTACAGACTGATTGCAGCATATAGAAGAAATAAAAATCTACAAGATACTTTGGTCAAGGCTAAAATCACACCCCTCTCTAAACCCCAAGTGGTGGGAAAGGGGGAGTTTTACAAACACTACCTGTGGGTTACAAACCCAAATAATAGAGAAGTTTTCAAAACCCAGGGGGGCACCAGTGTGCACACTAAGAACTGTGTTTACCTGATTAAATGCAAACATTGCCATATGCAATATGTAGGGGAAACAGGAAATACCCTGTTGACCAGATTCACACAACACAGGTATAACATCATTAGGAGAAAGGACACTGGTGTCCCTCTGGTCCAACATTTTATAATACAGGGTTGGCCCCAATTAGAGGCCACTATTTTGGAGGCCAACTGTAGGTGGTCCACGACCCAGAGACGGAGGGCTGAAAGGTTGTGGATCCACAGATTGGGGACAATACAGCCTCTTGGTTTGAATGAGAGGTGAGGGTCCGGGGGGAGACCGCGGGTACATAGTTCATGCATTGGTGTACATCATCTATGATGATGTCACCCAACTGTTTCAGTTTCCTAACCCGCTCGCACTTGTCCGTGGTTTTTTCTCTGGACTCTTTCCTTTCTTCATTCACCTACAATAAAAGAACAAGTGTTGGATTATAACAATAAATTCAGGACTGATGTTGCATTCTGGTAATTTTCCAGTCTTAGTATTTGAATTAATATCTGAGTTGATACACTGTTATTACTGTTCTATGTGTATTAGATATGACAATTATACTTCGTGATGTTGTAAGAATAATTATTATTCTCCAGGCGAGTGCTTGATCTGCGTATGGAAGGAAGGCCTTCAAAATTTTGCCCTGTTTAAATTTATTCTTAAGATAACGCAGGCCCATTACCTAATCCCAATTTTATGGATCTGGACCTAATTTCAACTCCTTGGAACATATAATTTAATTAGAGGACATTTGGGGAAATACCCTCCTGGTCCCTTATCCTAACCATAACCATTAGATTTTAATACCTTACCCTAATTTTAGGAGAACACAATTTAATTAGAGGACATTTGGGGAAATACCCTCCTGGTCCCTGGTCCCTTATCCTAACCATAACCATTAGATTTCAATACCTTACCCTAATTTTAGGAGAACATATAATTTAATTAGAGGGCATTTTGGGAAAAACCCTCCTGGTCCCTTGTCCTAACCATAACCATTAGATTTTAATACCTTACCCTAAGTTTAGGAGGATTACCTAAACTTAATTTTTGATCTCATGCCTAACCCTAACTTTGGGAATGTTAGGGATAATTGGAATACATTTTAAGGAATCACTTTCCTTGACTTTTGTTCTAACCCTAACCATTCGGTTTCCATATGACCTTTGAACTTAATCCCTCTGGGGCTGGTTCACTGTAAAGGGTTACTGTTCCAAGGTAGTTAACACAATTTGGGCCAATGATAGCGCAGCAGGGCACGAGCCCTGTTATCTTCCTATCCATTGCGCATACACCAAGCACGCACGCTTTGAGAAAGAGCACGACTAATTTATAAGCCTGAGGAAGACCTATTTGGTTGAAACGTTGCTTTTTGTAAATAGTGCTTTTTGTAAATAGTTTTTACTGTAAATAAAAGTTTTATATTCATCACGGAGTTTTTCTATACTTTATCTTTTTTAGACTAGGTTTAAGTTTCTTTTCATGGTGACTATTACCGAAAGAGACCGGAGATGCCACGTGAACGGTGGCAAGGAGAAGATTATTACTGGGACAATTATGAGTTTAGACGACCCAGACAACGTCGTTTATCGCCTTCACCAACTGGTAGGAGATATAATAGGTCCCAGTTCAATAATTATGAATATGATGGGCGCAGTTATGCGGAGGTAGCTAGAGCAGCCCGTTCACGCATGCCCAATCCTACGGAACAACAGTGGGCACCACGTGGAAATACAAGGGCCCAGTTTAATGACAACCGTCGAGGACCCCGACGAAGAGAGGACCGTTCCTATCCTCGGAGGAGGAGATATGATGACCACCAACAAAAGGAAACGTCGACGACCGAGCCGGGACCAGGGGGTACGTACCAGAGGACAAGGGCGACGGGAGTGGTCCAATAGGGACCCACCGTCAAATAAGCCCACCAGTACTGACCCGAATTCACGGCTAAAACCCGTGGCATATTTAGACTTATTAAAGCCACGCATCACTTGGGGAACGTCACGGCGGAGCACCCTCCAGCCTCAATAGCTAAAATGGCTGACCAATTGATGGCAGCTATTAAACCGGCTTCCCTACAACATCCACAATGACACTAATTGAGGGTAATGCTAGATATTGGGCTCAAAATACCCTGATAATTCTAAGAGACCATTACCAGGATGATATTCAGAATAACATCCAAATCCTTATCCAATTGGAGACATGGGACTGGGCCCGGAACTTTGACATTGCTACGACATGGGCTAAAACCAATTCGGACGCAGATTAAGGGGAGAGACTTTGGATAAAGTACGATCTCAGTTGCAGGAGAAGATGGTCAACACGGTCAGAACACGAGATACCCCACAGCCCAGACTGGAGGAACGGAGGCAGATGGTATCAACCCAGACCATGACGGAGGATGAACCCCGCCTCCGGTACCGGAGGTGAGGAACTACAAACAGACAATCATGGTAGAGGTACATCCTCCTCCCAGAAGAGCGATGGACTCTGTGTTGCTGTTGACCCCTGAACCACGATCCAGATCCGGCAATGTGGACTGGACGACGAGGACCACTCCGGCACACGAGGAACAATCAGAGGGACAACTAGAACGAGAGGGGGATGGAAACAGTTCTCCCCTGTTCCTTTCTCCCTCCCCCACTCTCCCGTTCTCCCCTTTGTTTCTCTCCCTCTTTTGGGCCCTTCTGCTCTAACCTCATTCCAGGTACCCAGGGAGCAGAGGAGAGGTCAAAGGTCAAGGGAGTCGACTTCAGGGATTCGGGAGCCACAACAGGGAGAACCGACATTGCAGACCATCGATGAGGATCCCGGGAAGCTACAACAAATCAGGAAGGGCCGTTTGTCCCTCCGGTGGTGATGACCCCCGATACCAGGGGACCCCCTCTCAGTCGGATCTGTCATCTGAGGAGGAGCTCTCAGGTGAGGAGGGGGATTTAGATTCCCTATTCCCCCAACCCCACCACCAGTGGGATCACCAGTACAGACCAAACTGACTTTCAGTAGGCCACGGGTGTCCTCACCCCTGAATGTGCAGAAACCATTCAGACACATGTCGACTCTAAACAAAATGAAAGACTGGAAGATCCACTACAAGCAGAACATAGTTCTGATGGGGGACTCTAACCTGGCCAGAATGCCCCCGTTTACACGAAAGGATCTGCAAATTGACAGTTACCCGGGGCCAACTTTAGACATGCTGAGGCCATCCTGGCTAACTCCAGGGTCTCTCCGCTGTGCAGACACTGATTCTTGCTTTTGGCATAAACAATAGAGCACAGAGCCCGGACAAAACGTCAATAAAACAACTACAAGGAGCCATCAGAATGGCCAGACATGTGTGTCCCACAGCCCAAGTGGTGATCCCATTAATTAACTTTTCCACAAGATTGCCTCGGCAGGAACAAGACAACCTGTCTAAACTGAACTCGCATATTGCAAAACATCAGTGCTTCCTACCCAAACTAACTGAGGGAGCATTCGAGACAGAGAGAGACAGGATCCACTGGACAGACAATACAGCAAAACGTATGCTGGACCACTGGCTGATCTGTTTAAACAAATAGTCCCCGTGAACCCTGCGACAGATACGGGGGGTAAGAATGTGATTAATCTATCCAAACATTTTATTCCAACTGGCGCACAGTTGGCACTATTGAATAGGGGCCTAACTTTTATTCCGGCTATAGAGAACCATAAGAATTCAAAAGCCAGAGATCAAATTAGATTTGATTTACAGCAATATCATAGAAGACTTAAATTGGCTGTGTTTTTCAGAGATCAACCAGATTCTGAACCATTACCGTTCACACAAAAATCTGTCTGGGTCCCTCCCAGGGATAAATTACCGAATAGTGTTATAAGACTTATCAATAAGGATATGGAATATTTCAAAAATGACTTTACTATTGGCAGAACCAAATTAAACCTGGACCAATTAGAAATTCAAGCACACAAAACCCTGATCAATAATAAAAATATTATTATTAAACCGGCAGACAAGGGGAGTGTAGTAGTAATTATGGATAGGGAACAATATCTCTGGGAGGGATACAGACAATTGAATGATGCCACATATTATACCAAGTTGGATAGACCAATCTTCAGGGACACAATTCCCATGGTTGATGAGATTCTTAAATCCTTGCGGAATAAGAAGTTTATCAACCATAAACAACTACAATATTTACAAGGAGATTCTGAACCCAGAGCCAGATTGTTTTACATGCTGCCAAAGATTCATAAGGCCAGAGCATCCTGGAATAGAGCGGGAGAAATCCCTCCGGGTAGGCCCATTGTTTCGGATTGCAGCAGTGAAACATACTTTACGGCTGAATATCTGGATTTCTTTCTAAATCCCCTCTCAATCAAGCACCCCAGTTATGTTAAGGATACCTATCATTTCATTGACACTGTCAGAGACCTTATTATCCCAACAGATGCCTTCCTATTTACAATGGATGTGGATAGTCTATATACTAATATTGATATCCAGGAAGGCATACAGTCTATTAGAAAGATTCTATTTAAATATCCGGATGCCAAAAGGCCTGATAAAGAACTACTTAAGTTACTAGAAATAAATTTATCCAGGAATGACTTTGAATTTGATGGGAAGTTTTTCCTACAGATTAAGGGAACAGCTATGGGCAAGAAGTTTGCCCCGGCCTATGCAAACATCTTCATGGCTGAATGGGAGACTGCTGCCCTGGCCACCTGCCCAAAAAGACCCTTACAATATTATAGGTTTCTAGATGACATCTGGGGTGTTTGGCCTTATTCAAGGGAGGATTTCACAGAATTTGTAACTAATCTCAACAACCACAATCCATCCATCCAGGTGAAGTCCACATTTAGTGACACTTCTGTGGACTTCCTGGACACCACCACATTTAAGGGACCAAACTTTTCAGACACCGGTAAATTGGAGGTTAAAGTATACTTTAAAGATACAGATACACATGCCCTTTTATTCAGGTCCAGTTTCCATCCCCAACATACCTATGCAGGCCTACTGAAATCTCAGCTGCTGAGATTTCATAGGATCTGTACGAGGGAGGAGGATTTTAAACTGGCTACCAGGATGCTGTTTTCGGCCCTTACCACTAGGGGGTACACTAAAACCATGTTCAGGAGAGCCCTTGGGACTTTCCAACAGGTAAGACCACAAATTGTGGATACACTCTTACCAGTCATCACCACCTACTCTCCATACACGGTACAGCTAATGAGGGTAATCAGAAATAACTTCAATTCATTTACGGAGCAATCCAATTTATTATTAGACTACAGACTGATTGCAGCATATAGAAGAAATAAAAATCTACAAGATACTTTGGTCAAGGCTAAAATCACACCCCTCTCTAAACCCCAAGTGGTGGGAAAGGGGGAGTTTTACAAACACTACCTGTGGGTTACAAACCCAAATAATAGAGAAGTTTTCAAAACCCAGGGGGGCACCAGTGTGCACACTAAGAACTGTGTTTACCTGATTAAATGCAAACATTGCCATATGCAATATGTAGGGGAAACAGGAAATACCCTGTTGACCAGATTCACACAACACAGGTATAACATCATTAGGAGAAAGGACACTGGTGTCCCTCTGGTCCAACATTTTATAATACAGGGTTGGCCCCAATTAGAGGCCACTATTTTGGAGGCCAACTGTAGGTGGTCCACGACCCAGAGACGGAGGGCTGAAAGGTTGTGGATCCACAGATTGGGGACAATACAGCCTCTTGGTTTGAATGAGAGGTGAGGGTCCGGGGGGAGACCGCGGGTACATAGTTCATGCATTGGTGTACATCATCTATGATGATGTCACCCAACTGTTTCAGTTTCCTAACCCTAACCCTAACCCTAACCCTAACCCTAACCCTAACCCTAACCCTAACCCTAACCCTAACCCTAACCCTAACCCTAACCCTAACCCTAACCCTTAGCAGCACAGGTGCCAAAACACTTCACCCGATTTCCCTCCCCTAACTACCCCCTGTTTACGCCCCTAACCTTAACCTCAGTGGCCCTGTGCCTAACCTAACAGTGGCACAGGTGCCTAAACTTA
>CM055737.1:14877144-14884644 GCA_029465975.1 Dallia pectoralis | reverse complement strand
ACATCATTACATTATATGCAACTGAGGACATGATGATTATACCTTATACAGAACATTAAAGCAACACATTATATTATATACAACTGAAGACATAATGAACATACCTTATAAAGAACAGTAAAGCAATACATTATATTATATACAACTGAGGAAATAATGAACATACATAGGACAGAACAGTACAGCATTACATTACATTATATACAAATGAGGACATAATGAACATATATCTTATACAGAACAGTACAGCATTACATTATATACAACTAGAGACATAATGAACATAGTTTATACAGAACAGTACAGCATTACATTACATTCTATACAACTGAGAACATTATGAACATACTTAATGCAGAACAGTACAGCATTACAGTATATACAACTGAGGACGTAATGAACATACTTTATACAGAACATTACATCATTACATTATATACAACTGAGGACATAATGAACATACCTTATACAGAACAGTAAAGCAATACATTATATTATATACAACTGAGGAAATAATGAACATACCTTATGCAGAACAGTACATTATTACATCATATACAACTGAGGACATAATGAACATACCTTATACCGAGCAGTACAGCATTACATTACATTATATACAACTGAGAACATTATGAACATAATGCAGAACAGTACAGCATTACAGTATATACAACTGAGGACATAATGAAGATACTTTATACAGAACAGTACAGCATAACATAACATTATGTACAACTGAGGACATAATGAACATACCTTAAACAGAACAGTACATTATTACATCATATACAACTGAGGACATAATGAACATACCTTATACAGAGCAGTACAGCATTACATTACATTATATACAACTGAGAACATTATGAACATACTTAATGCAGAACAGTACAGCATTACATTACATTATATACAACTGAGAACATTAGGAACATATTTTATACAGAGCAGTACAGCATTGCATTTTATACAACTGAGGACATAATGAACATACTTTATACAGAACAGTACAGCATTACATTACATTCTATACAACTGAGAACATTATGAACATACTTAATGCAGAACAGTACAGCATTACAGTATTTACAACTGAGGACATAATGAAGATACTTTATACAGAACAGTACAGCATAACATTACATTATATACAACTGAGGACGTAATGAACATACTTTATACAGAACAGTACATCATTACATTATATACAACTGAGGACATGATGAACATACCTTATACAGAACAGTAAAGCTATACATTACATTATATACAACTGAGGAAATAATGAACATACATAGGACAGAACAGTACAGCATTACATTATATACTACTGAGGACATAATGAACATACTTTATACAGAGCAGTACAGCATTACATTACATTATATACACCTCAGGACATAATGAACATACTTTATACAGAACAGTACAGCATTACATTATATACAACTGAGGACATAATGAACATAATTTATACAGAACAGTACAGCATTACATTACATTATATACAACTGAGAACATAATGAACATAGTTTATACAGAACAGTACAGCATTACATTACATTATATACACTGAGGACATAATGAACATACTTTATACAGAACAGTACAGCATTACATTACATTATATACAACTGAGGACATAATGAACATACTTTATACAGAACAGTACAGCATTACATAACATTATATACAACTGAGGACATAATGAACATACTTTATACAGAACAGTATAGCATTACATTACATTATATACAACTGAGAACATAATGAACATATTTTATACAGAACAGTACAGCATTACATTTTATACAACTGAGGACATAATGAACATACTTTATACAGAACAGTACAGCATTACATTACATTCTATACAACTGAGAACATTATGAACATACTTAATGCAGAACAGTACAGCATTACAGTATATACAACTGAGGACATAATGAACATACTTTATACAGAACAGTACAGCATAACATTACATTATATACAACTGAGGAC
This sequence comes from Dallia pectoralis, assembly GCA_029465975.1. NCBI lineage: Eukaryota > Metazoa > Chordata > Actinopteri > Esociformes > Umbridae > Dallia > Dallia pectoralis. The sequence goes on along the minus strand of CM055737.1, from coordinate 14,882,637 downwards.
ATAATGAACATACTTTATACAGAACAGTACATCATTACATTATATACAACTGAGGACATAATGAACATACCTTATACAGAACAGTAAGCATACATTATATTATATACAACTGAGGAAATAATGAACATACTTTATACAGAACAGTACAGCATTACATTACATTATATACAAATGAGGACATAATGAACATACCTTATACAGAACAGTACAGCATTACATTATATACAACTGAGGACATAATGAACATACCTTATACAGAACAGAACAGCATAACATTATAGGACAGAACAGTACAGCATTACATTATATACAACTGAGGACATAATGAACATACTTTATACAGAACAGTACAGCATTACATTACATTATATACAACTGAGGACATAATGAACATACCTTATACAGAACAGTACAGCATTACATTATATACAACTGAGGACATAATGAACATACTTTATACAGAACAGTACAGCATTACATTACATTATATACAACTGAGAACATTATGAACATACTTAATGCAGAACAGTACAGCATTACAGTATATACAACTGAGGACATAATGAACATACTTATACAGAACAGTACAGCATTACATTATATACAACTGAGGACATAATGAACATACTTATACAGAACAGTACAGCATTACATTATATTATATACAACTGAGGACATAATGAACATAATTTACAGAACAGTACAGCATTACATAACATTATACAACTGAGGACATAATGAACATACCTTATACAGAACAGTACAGCATTACATTATATACAACTGAGGACATAATGAACATACTTTATACAGAACAGTACAGCATTACATTTCATTATATACAACTGAGGACATAATGAACATACTTAATGCACAACAGTACAGCATTACATTATATACAACTGAGGACATAATGAACATACTTTATACAGAACAGTACAGCATTATTACATTATATACAACTGAGGACATAATGAACATACTTTATACAGAACAGTACATCATTACATTATATTATATACAACTGAGGACATAATGAACATACCTTATACAGAACAGTACAGCATTACATTATATACAACTGAGGACATAATGAACATACTTTATACAGAACAGTACAGCATTACATTACATTATATACAACTGAGGACATAATGATCATACCTTATACAGAACATTAAAGCAACACATTATATTATATACAACTGAAGACATAATGAACATACTTTATACAGAACAGTACAGCATTACATAACATTATATACAACTGAGAACATAATGAACATAGTTTATACAGAACAGTATAGAATTACATTACATTATATACAACTGAGAACATTATGAACATATTTTATACAGAGCAGTACAGCATTGCATTTTATACAACTGAGGACATAATGAACATACTTTATACAGAACAGTACAGCATTACATTACATTCTATACAACTGAGAAAATTATGAACATACTTAATGCAGAACAGTACAGCATTACAGTATATACAACTGAGGACATAATGAAGATACTTTATACAGAACAGTACAGCATAACATTACATTATATACAACTGAGGACATAATGAACATACTTTATACAGAACAGTATATCATTACATTATATACAACTGAGGACATAATGAACATACCTTATACAGAACAGTAAAGCAATACATTATATTATATACAACTGAGGAAATAATGAACATACATAGGACAGAACAGTACAGTATTACATTATATACAACTGAGGACATAATGAACATACTTTATACAGAACAGTACAGCATTACATTACATTATATACAAATGAGGACATAATGAACATACTTTATACAGAACAGTACAGCATTACATTATTCTATACAACTGAGGACATAATGAACATACTTTATACAGAACAGTACAGCATTACATTACATTCTATACAACTGAGGACATAATGAACATACTTAATGCAGAACAGTACAGCATTACAGTATATACAACTGAGGACATAATGAACATACCTTATACAGAACAGTAAAGCATTACATTATATATATACAACTGAGGACATAATGAACATACTTTATACAGAACAGTACAGCATTACATTACATTATATACAACTGAGGACATAATGAACATACTTTATACAGAACAGTACAGCATTACATTATATACAACTGAGGACATAATGAACATACTTTATACAGAACAGTACAGCATTACATTACATTATATACAACTGAGAACATTATGAACATACTTAATGCAGAACAGTACAGCATTACAGTATATACAACTGAGGACATAATGAACATACTTAATACAGAACAGTACAGCATACATTATATACAACTGAGGACATAATGAACATACTTTATACAGAACAGTACAGCATTACATTACATTATATACAACTGAGGACATAATGAACATACTTTATACAGAACAGTACAGCATTACATTATATACAACTGAGGACATAATGAACATACTTTATACAGAACAGTACAGCATTACATTATATTATATACAACTGAGGACATAATGAACATACTTAATGACAGAACAGTACAGCATTACATTATATACAACTGAGGACATAATGAACATACCTTATACAGAACAGTACAGCATTACATTATATACAACTGAGGACATAATGAACATACTTTATACAGAACAGTACAGCATTACATTTCATTATATACAACTGAGGACATAATGAACATACTTAATATACAGAACAGTACAGCATTACAGTTATATACAACTGAGGACATAATGAAGATACTTTATACAGAACAGTACAGCATAACATTACATTATATACAACTGAGGACATAATGAACATACTTTATACAGAACAGTACATCATTACATTATATACAACTGAGGACATAATGAACATACCTTATACAGAACAGTAAAGCATTACATTACATTATATACAACTGAGGACATAATGAACATACTTTATACAGAACAGTACAGCATTTCACATATATATACAACTGAGGACATAATGAACATACCTTATACAGAACAGTACATCATTACATTATATACAACTGAGGACATAATGAACATACTTTATACAGAACAGTACAGCATTACATTTTATATTCAACTGAGGACATAATGAACATACTTTATAACAGAACAGTAACAGCATTACATTATATACAACTGAAGACATAATGAACATACCTTATAAAGAACAGTAAAGCATACATTATATTATATACAACTGAGGAAATAATGAACATACATATACAGAACAGTACAGCATTACATTATATACAACTGAGGACATAATGAACATACTTTATACAGAACAGTACAGCATTACATTATATACAACTGAGGACATAATGAACATACTTTATACAGAACAGTACAGCATTACATTATATTATATACAACTGAGAACATTATGAACATACTTAATGCAGAACAGTACAGCATTACAGTATATACAACTGAGGACATAATGAACATACCTTATGCAGAACAGTACATTATTACATCATATACAACTGAGGACATAATGAACATACCTTATACAGAGCAGTACAGCATTACATTTCATTATATACAACTGAGGACATAATGAACATACTTAATACAGAACAGTACAGCATTACATTATATACAACTGAGGACATAATGAACATACTTTATACAGAACAGTACAGCATTACATTACATTATATACAACTGAGGACATAATGAACATACTTTATACAGAACAGTACAGCATTACATTATATACAACTGAGGACATAATGAACATACTTTATACAGAACAGTAAAGCATTACATTACATTATATACAACTGAGGACATAATGAACATACTTTATACAGAACAGTACAGCATTACAATATATATACAACTGAGGACATAATGAACATACCTTATACAGAACAGTACATCATTACATTATATACAACTGAGGACATAATGAACATACTTTATACAGAACAGTACAGCATTACATAACATTATATTCAACTGAGGACATAATGAACATACTTTATACAGAACAGTAAAGCATTACATTATATTATATACAACTGAAGGACATAATGAACATACCTTATAAAGAACAGTAAAGCAATACATTATATTATATACAACTGAGGACATAATGAACATACATTATACAGAACAGTACAGCATAGGACAGAACAGTTTACATTATATACAACTGAGGACATAATGAACATACTTTATACAGAACAGTACAGCATTACATTACATTATATACAAATGAGGACATAATGAACATACCTTATACAGAACAGTACAGCATTACATTATATACAACTAGAGACATAATGAACATACTTTATACAGAACAGTACAGCATTACATTACATTCTATACAACTGAGAACATAATGAACATAGTTTATACAGAACAGTATAGAATTACATTATATTATATACAACTGAGAACATTATGAACATATTTTATACAGAGCAGTACAGCATTGCATTTTATACAACTGAGGACATAATGAACATACTTTATACAGAACAGTACAGCATTACATTACATTCTATACAACTGAGAAAATTATGAACATACTTAATGCAGAACAGTACAGCATTACAGTATATACAACTGAGGACATAATGAAGATACTTTATACAGAACAGTACAGCATAACATTACATTATATACAACTGAGGACATAATGAACATACTTTATACAGAACAGTATATCATTACATTATATACAACTGAGGACATAATGAACATACCTTATACAGAACAGTAAAGCAATACATTATATTATATACAACTGAGGAAATAATGAACATACATAGGACAGAACAGTACAGTATTACATTATATACAACTGAGGACATAATGAACATACTTTATACAGAACAGTACAGCATTACATTACATTATATACAACTGAGGACATAATGAACATACTTTATACAGAACAGTACAGCATTACATTACATTCTATACAACTGAGAACATTATGAACATACTTAATGCAGAACAGTACAGCATTACAGTATATACAACTGAGGACATAATGAAGATACTTAATGCAGAACAGTACAGCATTACAGTATATACAACTGAGGACATAATGAACATACCTTATACAGAACAGTAAAGCAATACATTATATTATATACAACTGAGGAAATAATGAACATACATAGGACAGAACAGTACAGTATTACATTATATACAACTGAGGACATAATGAACATACCTTATACAGAACAGTACAGCATTACATTATATACAACTGAGGACATAATGAACATACTTTATACAGAACAGTACAGCATTACATTACATTCTATACAACTGAGAACATTATGAACATACTTAATGCAGAACAGTACAGCATTACAGTATATACAACTGAGGACATAATGAAGATACTTTATGCAGCATTACAGTATATACAACTGAGGACATAATGAACATACTTTATACAGAACAGTACAGCATTACATTACATTATATA
>CM055737.1:14855906-14876644 GCA_029465975.1 Dallia pectoralis | reverse complement strand
CATACTACTCCTTTTGGTGATTTAGTTCAGGGTGGCCACCCTTAGTATGAGACATGAAGGGTAGGATCCTTCCTGGGATTGTAGTCCATGTGCTCCTGCACCTGTTTGGTTGTAGTGGGGATCCTAAAATTGATCCAAATCCACTTGTGACAAAGTCCAATAAAACCAGTTAAAAAAGTTTGTTAAAACATGTCAAAATACAGTGTGAAACATTTAATAAAAAGAGCGCTGCCTGACGTTTCGCCGCATAGGCTTCATCAGAGGTAGAGGGTGTGTGCTGGAACAGGGCCTTAAAAAGCATTTAAAATGGGCTGTCCCTCCAGATTGGCTAATGCTGGTTGGTCCATGGGATTTTCCTCCAAGACATAATGCATCCTGGGAGGGTGTACCACACCCCACAGAAAGGGGGATGCAGACCTTTTGTCCTAGCCCCTACAGGTGTGGAGGACCTATTGCCCTGTAAATGGTGGCCTGTTCCAGACTGTCCTCTAATTGGGTAAAATTTCCCTTATTCCCATTCCAATTTATGGTTTAAAACATGGGTGGAGATAAAACATGTTGATAATTAAATCATCCTGGCACAGGCTAGGTTAGGTTGGGTAGTGAAAGTGTCTGACACCTAGTGGTGTCAGACGTGCACAGGCGCAGGGACTAAAATATATTCTTCAACATGAGTTAGTTAAAAACCATAATATTAATAAAAAACAGACGGAATAGACAAGGACTAAAATACAATGACTTTAACACCAGTACGTTAAAAGACAAAACATTTAAAAACCGGGGTGAAACACTTATGGGAGGTGGGCACCGGGCTTGAGGTGCCATATGACCCAGTAAAAAATTAAAAGCACATATTGGTGTGCAATACAAAACAGAGCAGGTTACTGGTGGGTCCGGGGCAGAGAAAGGGCTGACCCTTTTTGTGGTTTAAAAACAGTAGTGGCATAATGTTTAAAATGCTTAAATGTAACTGTGGTGGGGCAAGACAGCAAGTGCTGTGCATAATAAATAGACAAACAACGAAATAAATCATTAATGTTGAGGGGTGGTTAAAAAAATTAAGGTAAAAGCACACACACACATGCCCCTTTTTTTTCAACTTAAAATACAAGCAAATATGTACATTTGCACCAGCAACTGTACTGCCTGCCCACTTCAGATTAAAGTACCACAATTTACATAATAAAAACATATCAAAACCAGCGTGTTAATTGACCCCAGGTGTTAATTAATCATTGCCCAGTGGGCTTTTATTGTGAAGCACTGGGGTCCTTCTGTAACCACACTGTCAGCTGACACTCATATTCCATCAGCCTCGTTGCCGGTCGAAATGTTTGGAGTGGGAGACCTATTTTTCTCAGGTAGGACAATACTAATAAGCACAGGAAAAGGTTTAAAAGACAAAATACATAGTCATGCAGAAAATAGAAAAATAAATACTGTGGGGCACTGGATTTAAAAATGGAAGTTTGCTTATCACCAGGTAATTAGTTGGTTTAGCTAGCTTGGCATATTCTCCCAATTCCTGCCCCACCACATCACTCCGTGCATGCAAGAAAAATTATAAATAAGTACGTAATGTTTAAGAGGTAAGTGCATAGATTGGTAAGTGCATAGATGTATAAATAAATAAAAACAAAACACACAGCATACGTTTTATATAATAAATAAATATACATAAATAAGTGCATTTGTTGTAATATTCCTGTGCTCAAGTAATTTATGTCCTATTATATTTCTAAAAGTAAGATGGGGAATCCCACCCAAAATTAAACTGTGGTTTCGGACTGAGGTATGTTGTCTTAAAATACTGAAATAAAATGCTTTGTACAATTAAAACCTTTCATTTAGGCCCAGTGGATCGACTGTGTTTAAAACCCCAATCCAACGTCTCTCTGCCCTTTGTCTCCGTGTCTTGACCAGGAGACGTTGGAATCCAAGCCACAGATGGTCAAGTTCTCCCTCCGTGCCCCTTGAAGTGTGCATATAAAACCGTATTTCTGTCTTGTTTAATGCTGTGGTGTAAGTGTTGCTTCAGTCTGTGTTTGAGGGCATTTTGTGTTTCCCCCACATACAACTTGCCACACTTTCTACACTTAATTGCATACACCACATTGGCTGTTTCTAGGTCTATTCTATGCCAAACGGGCACCCCAAGCCTGAAAATGTGTTGTGGACAAACTTTAGGTTCAGGAGACGACTCCGGTTAACCTCCCGTACCTTTGTTTTAATTGTTTTTTAAGTGTGGAGTGAACCAGTATGTCCTTGAGGTTTTTGTTCCTCCTATATGCCGCTATCACCCTGAAATCCCCAAGGTCCCTATTCTCCTGTTGGGCCTGTTGGAAGTGGGATTTGAGACCGGAGCTGAGTTTAACCATGGATGGAGAATACACCGATACAAAAAGGTATCATGGTACCGCCGTTTGCTTTCTCCACACGTAGCCCCTCACCCTGAAACAACAATCTGACCTCTGCCTTTATTTCCCTAAGGAATCGTTTGGAGTAACCCCTCGGCCCCAAAGCTCTGAAGAGTGTCTGAGTGGCCGTCTCCAGATCCTCAGGGAAGGAGCATATTCTGTGGAACCGGATCAATTGGGATTTGATCAGTCCCCTGTATGTGTGTTTTGGGTGGAAGCTAGACTTGTGTAGCAGTGCATGTCTGTCTGTCCCTTTGAAAAACACTCTGGTGCCCAGTGATTTAGTTTCCCCCACCCCAGGGATAAAAACACCTGTGTGTCTAAAACTCAAGTTCCTCCCTCTGTATGTTATGTGTGATAGTGATTGTTGTATGATGGGAGTTTAAAACCCCCAAGAACTCCTCAAACTCTCCCATTGAATGCCCCCATATGCCAAAGATGTCATCTAGGTACCTGTAGTACAATAATGGTACAGACTTGCATTTAATAAAAGCAGTTTCCTCCCAGAAGCACATATACAGGTTGGCAAAGGCTGGAGCAAATTTCTTCCCCATGGCAGTGCCATGGATCTGGAGGTAGTGCTTGTTATTGAACTCAAAATCATTTCTGATTAAGCTCAACTCTAGTAGTTGTAAAATGGCTGTATCGGGCCGACTGGGGTCTGGGAACTTGGCAAAGGCATTTGTGACCGCTGTTAGGCCCAGAGTGGTGTCAATATTGGTATACAGAGAGTTGATGTCTATAGAAAATAAAAAGGCCTCATTCTGTATTGTCAAACCTTTGAGTTTATTGACAAAATCATAAGTGTCCTTTATGTAACTGGCATGTTTTTGTGACAAGGATTGATGTAAAATCAATGTACTCTGCAATCCGGTAGGACTCTGAGCCACAGTCACTCACAATGGGCCGTCCGCATGGGACCTGGAAGGGAACAGTCCAACTCTCTGGGGCCTTGTGGATTTTGGGGAGTAAATAAAATTGTCTGGCCCTGGGCACATCTGGACCCAATAGGTAGGTTCTTTGTTTGCTGGTGATGAACCCATCCTCAAGCATTTTGCCCACTATGTCCCGAATTCTACCCTGTCTCCATCTGGATAGAATGTGGTAGGGGGCATAGTGTTGGGTGTTATTTAACTGCCTGTTGGCTTCTAAAAGATACTGGGCCCTGTCCATGATCACAATTTGGGATCCCTTGTCTGCTGGTTTAATGACTATAGTGGGGTTATTTCCTAGGTCCCTGATGGCCCTCAACTGGACCCCGTAAGGTTCATCTTCCCTGTTGGTTTTGGTCTCAGGCTGTTAAAAAAGTCCAGGTCCCTGTGTATGAGGGCCTGTATGGAGGGGGAGACTGACTCCAATTTTGGCTCCCATGTAGACGGGTTAGTAAATGGCACGTGAGGGAAGTCTATTTCATAGTTATAATGATCCAAGAGCTTCAATCTCCTATGGTAGGTGTGTAAGTCCCTGCGGAGTTCCATGCGGTCTGCTAGACTGGGTGTGGGAATAAAACTGAGGCCTCTCTCCAAAACCTCCTCTCTACCTGGGTAAGTGTGTATGATTGGGAAAGGTTGGTTATGTTGGAATGGGGAGCTGTACTATGACACTGTGCTCCCATTACATGTTTAACTGATCCAGCCAGAACTTGAAGATTTCTTTGGCTGTCTGGGTTGTCCAATGAATGGGATCATTGGGCATTGTGTGGAACCGCAGTCTGCTCAGCTCGGGTAAGTAATTACAGTTACCAAGCAATTTCTCATTTAATTTTGTCAGGTTTTCCTGTTTAATCCTCTCCAACCTATCCGAAAAGTTCAGGAGGGGGACATAAATGATGGCACTGGGGAATCTGGTCTCACACACCTTTAAAAGCTGCTGGAGCTGTTTCCACGTGGTGGTCGGGGTCTGTTTACCTGTGCAATTGTTTATCCCGCCGCTAAAACGACCTTTTCCGTGAGTGGGTTTGGTGGGAGCTTTTCCAAGACCCCTTCAGATGCCAAAAGGTTGCCCCGGGTAAGCTATCCACTTGCACCCTATCGTCCCGGAAATGTGGAATGCGTGACAGATTTGAATCTCCAATGAAGACAATAGGCTTCAGAATGTCCAACCACCAATCAGCAATTTTATTCTGTGTGTTAGGGTGTCTATAGGGCTCACGGCGTGTGGTCACCTGAACGGGCAAACGGTTTTCGGGAGGGGACTCCGCCAAGGATTCCCTTGGACTAGGTAAGTTACTTGTAGTGTCACCCATCCTCATTTGTTCCACTGTTGCCGTTGCTGTTAAAACAGACTGTGTTGTCCCCACTCTAGGGCTATGTGGTACCAAGTCTGGCTGGGATGCAGAAGAGATGGAGTTGCTGCAAGGAGCACAATGTTGGAGTACGTATGGATGTAGGTTCTAGGGGACTGAATTATGTTATTGCTTGACTGTGACTCTAAGCCCACACTCTCCTCTTCTAGGCCGTCATTGCCACCCTGAGAAGCCCAGGGATAGTCCCACGGGGTTGGGCTCCATTATTGCCTGAACTGTTATTGTACGGGGATGTCGCCGAGGAGTGGAGGCAAGCAAATCTGGGAGGAAGGCCCTGGCAGGACCAGCGGAGGGGAACGGGGTCGGTGGGGGTGGGAGTGAATCTGAGTACTGGGGAAAGGGGTGGATTTGGGGGGCTGTTAAGGCCAGATGTAACAGTAGGCGAGGGATTAAGGTTAGGTTTAGGGACCTGGGGAGTTCAGTGAATGTCATGGGGAGAAGTTAGGTTTAGGCATGTCCAGGGAGAGGTTAGGGTTAGGCATGTCCAGGGAGAGGTTAGGTTAGGCATGTCCAGGAGAGGTTAGGTTTAGGCATGTCCAGGGAGAGGTTAGGTTTAGGCATGTTCAGGAGAGGTTAGGTTTAGGCATGTTCAGGGAGAGGTTAGGTTTAGGCATGTTCAGGGAGGGGTTAGGTTTAGGCATGTTCAGGGAAGGTTGGGTTTAGGCATGTCCAGGGAGAGGTTAGGTTTAGGCATGTCCAGGGAGAGGTTAGGTTTAGGCATGTCCAGGAGAGGTTAGGTTTAGGCATGTTCAGGGAAAGGTTAGGTTTAGGCATGTCCAGGGAGAGGTTAAGGTTAGGATCAGGGTTAGGGGAGGTCTATAGATGTGTGGAGGGACCGGTTGAGGTTAGGCATGGAGTCATGGTTAGGGTTAGCATTAGCAGATATGGTTGAATGTTGTGCTGAGCTGTGGCCAGGGCTGGGTCTGGGTGTTGCCACTGCTTGGGTAGGTGATGGGCCTCACTGGTAGAGAATCAATGGGTACCACTGGCACCCCCACTGGGGAATTCACTGGGGAGGCCTGTGTGGGATGGTCTAAACTGGGAGCCTGTAGCATGGTTTTAAGAGCGTCTGCTGAGGTAGTGGTAAACTTACGCCTATACCTAGCTCTGCTCCAAAGAACAGCTTTATTAAAAGCCTCCAAGTGAAAACCCTGCAGCTCCTCCAACCCCAAGGCGAGTATGGAATCATAGTGTTCCCTCAAAATCGACATATTCACCTCCATCCAATGCGCTGTGTTCTGTTTTACCTTCTCAAAGGTCTCTACAGAGGGCGAGGAGGGTTTGATAAAGGCTGACAGCTTCGCTACCTGCCTAATCATGCCAGTGGGAGGAGAACCAGGCGATGCTGCTTGAGTTAAAATTTCTGAGTGGTGCACAGCCTGTAGCAGTTTAAAATACTTTTTGGTCAGTATTAGTTCTGCGGGGCTGTGGGTTTAACTATAACTGGTCTGGTCATAGAATTTGAATTTTGGGCTCGTGTGCGAGACCTCTGGTTATTGGCCCGGCCAAGGCTCTGGGAGCGACTATGAAGGGGAGGGTAAATGCCATGCTGGAAATGGCTATTTGGCCTGGTGAATAAAATCAATATAAAAAAAGCACCCTAATCCCCACCAGGTTAACCTAAACCTGTAAGACCAGCCCAGGCCAGTCCTGGAACAAGTATGAGAGCAGGTGCAAGGTAAGTGACTAATAAACAGACTGGCTAAATCAAAAGGTCCCGTTTAAGACGCAAATAAAGCCCAGATAAAAGCACTAAAAGTGGTTCCCTAAGAGCTAAAACATGAGGCCTATTGTTATGGGTAACACAGATACAACCTTAAAACATGTAAATGAGTTTCTAAACATATACAATCAGAACATGAAACAGAACATTAAACAACACAAATGTAAATGACAGTTTTTAAGGTTTATTTAGGACTATTAATCACATTCTGTTCATTTATTTGCAGATTAAACCCTAGGCCTGGACCCCAGCTGTGGTCCTGGTATGTTGGCCATTGTGGTGAATAAAATGAAATACAACACAGATGCAGGGCTGAAATGTTTGTCGTTTTTGTTGTTGGGGGAGGGGGTTTTAAGCCCCACTTTATTGTCCTAAGAATCCTTACCCAAGTTATTTCAGTTGTTCATACTACTCCTTTTGGTGATTTAGTTCAGGGTGGCCACCCTTAGTATGAGACATGAAGGGTGGTAGGATCCTTCCTGGGATTGTAGTCCATGTGCTCCTGCACCTGTTTGGTTGTAGTGGGGATCCTAAAATTGATCCAAATCCACTTGTGACAAAGTCCAATAAAACCAGTTAAAAAGTTTGTTAAAACATGTCAAAATACAGTGTGAAACATTTAATAAAAAGAGCGCTGCCTGACGTTTCGCCGCATAGGCTTCATCAGAGGTAGAGGTGTGTGCTGGAACAGGGCCTTAAAAAGCATTTAAAATGGGCTGTCCCTCCAGATTGGCTAATGCTGGTTGGTCCAGGGATTTTCCTCCAAGACATAATGCATCCTGGGAGGGTGTACCACACCCCCACAGAAAGGGGATGCAGACCTTTTGTCCTAGCCCCTACAGGTGTGGAGGACCTATTGCCCTGTAAATGGTGGCCTGTTCCAGACTGTCCTCTAATTGGGTAAAATTTCCCTTATTCCCATTCCAATTTATGGTTTAAAAACATGGGTGGAGATAAAACATGTTGATAATTAAATCATCCTGGCACAGGCTAGGTTAGGTTGGGTAGTGAAAGTGTCTGACACCTAGTGGTGTCAGACGTGCACAGGCGCAGGGACTAAAATATATTCTTCAACATGAGTTAGTTAAAAACCATAATATTAATAAAAAACAGACGGAATAGACAAGGACTAAAAATACAATGACTTTAACACCAGTACGTTAAAAGACAAAACATTTAAAACCGGGTGAAACACTTATGGGAGGTGGGCACCGGGCTTGAGGTGCCATATGACCCAGTAAAAATTAAAAGCACATATTGGTGTGCAATACAAAACAGAGCAGGTTACTGGTGGGTCGGGGCAGAGAAAGGGCTGACCCTTTTTGTGGTTAAAAACAGTAGTGGCATAATGTTTAAAATGCTTAAATGTAACTGTGGTGGGGCAAGACAGCAAGTGCTGTGCATAATAAATAGACAAACAACGAAATAAATCATTAATGTTGAGGGGTGGTTAAAAAAATTAAGGTAAAAGCACACACACACATGCCCCTTTTTTCAACTTAAAATACAAGCAAATATGTACATTTGCACCAGCAACTGTACTGCCTGCCCACTTCAGATTAAAGTACCACAATTTACATAATAAAAACATATCAAAACCAGCGTGTTAATTGACCCCAGGTGTTAATTAATCATTGCCCAGTGGGCTTTTATTGTGAAGCACTGGGGTCCTTCTGTAACCACACTGTCAGCTGACACTCATATTCCATCAGCCTCGTTGCCGGTCGAAATGTTTGGAGTGGGAGACCTATTTTTCTCAGGTAGGACAATACTAATAAGCACAGGAAAAGGTTTAAAAGACAAAATACATAGTCATGCAGAAAATAGAAAAATAAATACTGTGAGGCACTGGATTTAAAAATGGAAGTTTGCTTATCACCAGGTAATTAGTTGGTTTAGCTAGCTTGGCATATTCTCCCAATTCCTGCCCCACCACATCCTCCCGTGCATGCAAGAAAAATTATAAATAAGTACGTAATGTTTAAGAGGTAAGTGCATAGATTGGTAAGTGCATAGATGTATAAATAAATAAAAACAAAACACACAGCATACGTTTTATATAATAAATAAATATACATAAATAAGTGCATTTGTTGTAATATTCCTGTGCTCAAGTAATTTATGTCCTATTATATTTCTAAAAGTAAGATGGGGAATCCCACCCAAAATTAAACTGTGGTTTCGGACTGAGGTATGTTGTCTTAAAATACTGAAATAAAATGCTTTGTACAATTAAAACCTTTCATTTAGGCCCAGTGGATCGACTGTGTTTAAAACCCCAATCCAACGTCTCTCTGCCCTTTGTCTCCGTGTCTTGGACCAGGAGACGTTGGAATCAAGCCACAGATGGTCAAGTTCTCCCTCCGTGCCCCTTGAAGTGTGCATATAAAACCGTATTTCTGTCTTGTTTAATGCTGTGGTGTAAGTGTTGCTTCAGTCTGTGTTTGAGGGCATTTTGTGTTTCCCCCACATACAACTTGCCACACTTTCTACACTTAATTGCATACACCACATTGGCTGTTTCTAGGTCTATTCTATGCCAAACAGGCACCCCAAGCCTGAAAATGTGTTGTGGACAAACTTTAGGTTCAGGAGACGACTCCGGTTAACCTCCCGTACCTTTGTTTTAATTGTTTTTTTAAGTGTGGAGTGAACCAGTATGTCCTTGAGGTTTTTGTTCAGGTTTGACAATACAGAATGAGGCCTTTTTATTTTCTATAGACATCAACTCTCTGTATACCAATATTGACACCACTCTGGGCCTAACAGCGGTCACAAATGCCTTTGCCAAGTTCCCAGACCCCAGTCGGCCCGATACAGCCATTTTACAACTACTAGAGTTGAGCTTAATCAGAAATGATTTTGAGTTCAATAACAAGCACTACCTCCAGATCCATGGCACTGCCATGGGGAAGAAATTTGCTCCAGCCTTTGCCAACCTGTATATGTGCTTCTGGGAGGAAACTGCTTTTATTAAATGCAAGTCTGTACCATTATTGTACTACAGGTACCTAGATGACATCTTTGGCATATGGGGGCATTCAATGGGAGAGTTTGAGGAGTTCTTGGGGGTTTTAAACTCCCATCATACAACAATCACTATCACACATAACATACAGAGGGAGGAACTTGAGTTTTTAGACACACAGGTGTTTTTTATCCCTGGGGTGGGGGAAACTAAATCACTGGGCACCAGAGTGTTTTTCAAAGGGACAGACAGACATGCACTGCTACACAAGTCTAGCTTCCACCCAAAACACACATACAGGGGACTGATCAAATCCCAATTGATCCGGTTCCACAGAATATGCTCCTTCCCTGAGGATCTGGAGACGGCCACTCAGACACTCTTCAGAGCTTTGGGGCCGAGGGGTTACTCCAAACGATTCCTTAGGGAAATAAAGGCAGAGGTCAGATTGTTGTTTCAGGGTGAGGGGCTACGTGTGGAGAAAGCAAACGGCGGTACCATGATACCTTTTGTATCGGTGTATTCTCCATCCATGGTTAAACTCAGCTCCGGTCTCAAATCCCACTTCCAACAGGCCCAACAGGAGAATAGGGACCTTGGGGATTTCAGGGTGATAGCGGCATATAGGAGGAACAAAAACCTCAAGGACATACTGGTTCACTCCACACTTAAAAAAACAATTAAAACAAAGGTACGGGAGGTTAACCGGAGTCGTCTCCTGAACCTAAAGTTTGTCCACAACACATTTTCAGGCTTGGGGGTGCCCGTTTGGCATAGAATAGACCTAGAAACAGCCAATGTGGTGTATGCAATTAAGTGTAGAAAGTGTGGCAAGTTGTATGTGGGGAAACACAAAATGCCCTCAAACACAGACTGAAGCAACACTTACACCACAGCATTAAACAAGACAGAAATACGGTTTTATATGCACACTTCAAGGGGCACGGAGTGGAGAACTTGACCATCTGTGGCTTGGATTCCAACGTCTCCTGGTCCAAGACACGGAGACAAAGGGCAGAGAGACGTTGGATTGGGGTTTTAAACACAGTCGATCCACTGGGCCTAAATGAAAGGTTTTAATTGTACAAAGCATTTTATTTCAGTATTTTAAGACAACATACCTCAGTCCGAAACCACAGTTTAATTTTGGGTGGGATTCCCCATCTTACTTTTAGAAATATAATAGGACATAAATTACTTGAGCACAGGAATATTACAACAAATGCACTTATTTATGTATATTTATTTATTATATAAAACGTATGCTGTGTGTTTTGTTTTTATTTATACATCTATGCACTTACCAATCTATGCACTTACCTCTTAAACATTACGTACTTATTTATAATTTTTCTTGCATGCACGGAGTGATGTGGTGGGGCAGGAATTGGGAGAATATGCCAAGCTAGCTAAACCAACTAATTACCTGGTGATAAGCAAACTTCCATTTTTAAATCCAGTGCCCCACAGTATTTATTTTTCTATTTTCTGCATGACTATGTATTTTGTCTTTTAAACCTTTTCCTGTGCTTATTAGTATTGTCCTACCTGAGAAAAATAGGTCTCCCACTCCAAACATTTCGACCGGCAACGAGGCTGATGGAATATGAGTGTCAGCTGACAGTGTGGTTACAGAAGGACCCCAGTGCTTCACAATAAAAGCCCACTGGGCAATGATTAATTAACACCTGGGGTCAATTAACACGCTGGTTTTGATATGTTTTTATTATGTAAATTGTGGTACTTTAATCTGAAGTGGGCAGGCAGTACAGTTGCTGGTGCAAATGTACATATTTGCTTGTATTTTAAGTTGAAAAAAGGGGCATGTGTGTGTGTGCTTTTACCTTAATTTTTTTAACCACCCCTCAACATTAATGATTTATTTCGTTGTTTGTCTATTTATTATGCACAGCACTTGCTGTCTTGCCCCACCACAGTTACATTTAAGCATTTTAAACATTATGCCACTACTGTTTTTAAACCACAAAAAGGGTCAGCCCTTTCTCTGCCCCGGACCCACCAGTAACCTGCTCTGTTTTGTATTGCACACCAATATGTGCTTTTAATTTTTTACTGGGTCATATGGCACCTCAAGCCCGGAGCCCACCTCCCATAAGTGTTTCACCCCGGTTTTTAAATGTTTTGTCTTTTATTGTACTGGTGTTAAAGTCATTGTATTTTAGTCCTTGTCTATTCCGTCTGTTTTTTATTAATATTATGGTTTTTAACTAACTCATGTTGAAGAATATATTTTAGTCCCTGCGCCTGTGCACGTCTGACACCACTAGGTGTCAGACACTTTCACTACCCAACCTAACCTAGCCTGTGCCAGGATGATTTAATTATCAACATGTTTTATCTCCACCCATGTTTTTAAACCATAAATTGGAATGGGAATAAGGGAAATTTTACCCAATTAGAGGACAGTCTGGAACAGGCCACCATTTACAGGGCAATAGGTCCTCCACACCTGTAGGGGGCTAGGACAAAAGGTCTGCATCCCCCTTTCTGTGGGGTGTGGTACACCCTCCCAGGATGCATTATGTCTTGGAGGGAAAATCCCCTGGACCAACCAGCATTAGCCAATCTGGAGGGACAGCCCATTTTAAATGCTTTTTAAGGCCCTGTTCCAGCACACACCCCTCTACCTCTGATGAAGCCTATGCGGCGAAACGTCAGGCAGCGCTCTTTTTATTAAATGTTTCACACTGTATTTTGACATGTTTTAACAAACTTTTTTTAACTGGTTTTATTGGACTTTGTCACAAGTGGATTTGGATCAATTTTAGGATCCCCACTACAACCAAACAGGTGCAGGAGCACATGGACTACAATCCCAGGAAGGATCCTACCCTTCATGTCTCATACTAAGGGTGGCCACCCTGAACTAAATCACCAAAAGGAGTAGTATGAACAACTGAAATAACTTGGGTAAGGATTCTTAGGACAATAAAGTGGGGCTTAAAACCCCCCCCTCCCCCAACAACAAAAAACGACAAACATTTCAGCCCTGCATCTGTGTTGTATTTCATTTTATTCACCACAATGGCCAACATACTCAGGACCACAGCTGGGGTCCAGGCCTAGGGTTTAATCTGCAAATAAATGAACAGAATGTGATTAATAGTCCTAAATAAACCTTAAAAAACTGTCATTTACATTTGTGTTGTTTAATGTTCTGTTTCATGTTCTGATTGTATATGTTTAGAAACTCATTTACATGTTTTAAGGTTGTATCTGTGTTACCCATAACAATAGGCCTCATGTTTTAGCTCTTAGGGAACCACTTTTAGTGCTTTTATCTGGGCTTTATTTGCGTCTTAAACGGGACCTTTTGATTTAGCCAGTCTGTTTATTAGTCACTTACCTTGCACCTGCTCTCATACTTGTTCCAGGACTGGCCTGGGCTGGTCTTACAGGTTTAGGTTAACCTGGTGGGGATTAGGGTGCTTTTTTATATTGATTTTATTCACCAGGCCAAATAGCCGCCATTTCCAGCATGGCATTTACCCTCCCCCTTCATAGTCGCTCCCAGAGCCTTGGCCGGGCCAATAACCAGAGGTCTCGCACACGAGCCCAAAATTCAAATTCTATGACCAGACCAGTTATAGTTAAACCCACAGCCCCCGCAGAACTAATACTGACCAAAAAGTATTTTAAACTGCTACAGGCTGTGCACCACTCAGAAATTTTAACTCAAGCAGCATCGTCTGGTTCTCCTCCCACTGGCATGATTAGGCAGGTAGCGAAGCTGTCAGCCTTTATCAAACCCTCCTCGCCCTCTGTAGAGACCTTTGAGAAGGTAAAACAGAACACAGCGCATTGGATGGAGGTGAATATGTCGATTTTGAGGGAACACTATGATTCCATACTCGCCTTGGGGTTGGAGGAGCTGCAGGGTTTTAACTTGGAGGCTTTTAATAAAGCTGTTCTTTGGAGCAGAGCTAGGTATAGGCGTAAGTTTACCACTACCTCAGCAGACGCTCTTAAAACCATGCTACAGGCTCCCAGTTTAGACCATCCCACACAGGCCTCCCCAGTGAATTCCCCAGTGGGGGTGCCAGTGGTACCCATTGATTCTCTACCAGTGAGGCCCATCACCTACGCCCAAGCAGTGGCAACACCCAGACCCAGCCCTGGCCACAGCTCAGCACAACATTCAACCATATCTGCTAATGCTAACCCTAACCATGACTCCATGCCTAACCTCAACCGGTCCCTCCACACATCTATAGACCTCCCCCCAAACCCTGATCCTAACCTTAACCTCTCCCTGGACATGCCTAAACCTAACCTTTCCCTGAACATGCCTAAACCTAACCTCTCCCTGGACATGCCTAAACCTAACCTCTCCCTGGACATGCCTAAACCCAACCTTTCCCTGAACATGCCTAAACCTAACCTCTCCCTGAACATGCCTAAACCTAACCTCTCCCTGAACATGCCTAAACCTAACCTCTCCCTGGACATGCCTAAACCTAACCTCTCCCTGGACATGCCTAACCCTAACCTCTCCCTGGACATGCCTAAACCCTAACTCTCCCTGGACATGCCTAAACCTAACCCCTCCCCCATGACATTCACTGAACTCCCCCAGGTCCCTAAACCTAACCTTAATCCCTCGCCTACTGTTACATCTGGCCTTAACAGCCCCCCCCCAAATCCACCCCTTTCCCCAGTACTCAGATTCACTCCCACCCCCCACCGACCCCGTTCCCCTCCGCTGGTCCTGCCAGGGCCTTCCTCCCAGATTTGCTTGCCTCCACTCCCTCGGCGACATCCCCGTACAATAACAGTTCAGGCAATAATGGAGCCCAACCCCCGTGGGACTATCCCTGGGCTTCTCCAGGGTGGCAATGACGGCCTAGAAGAGGAGAGTGTGGGCTTAGAGTCACAGTCAAGCAATAACATAATTCAGTCCCCTAGAACCTACATCCATACGTACTCCAACATTGTGCTCCCTTGCAGCAACTCCATCTCTTCTGCATCCCAGCCAGACTTGGTACCACATAGCCCTAGAGTGGGGACAACACAGTCTGTTTTAACAGCAACGGCAACAGTGGAACAAATGAGGATGGGTGACACTACAAGTAACTTACCTAGTCCAAGGGAATCCTTGGCGGAGTCCCCTCCCGAAAACCGTTTGCCCGTTCAGGTGACCACACGCCGTGAGCCCTATAGACACCCTAACACACAGAATAAAATTGCTGATTGGTGGTTGGACATTCTGAAGCCTATTGTCTTCATTGGAGATTCAAATCTGTCACGCATTCCACATTTCCGGGACGATAGGGTGCAAGTGGATAGCTTACCCGGGGCAACCTTTTGGCATCTGAAGGGGGTCTTGGAAAAGCTCCCACCAAACCCACTCACGGAAAAGGTCGTTTTAGCGGCGGGGATAAACAATTGCACAGGTAAACAGACCCCGACCACCACGTGGAAACAGCTCCAGCAGCTTTTAAAGGTGTGTGAGACCAGATTCCCCAGTGCCATCATTTATGTCCCCCTCCTGAACTTTTCGGATAGGTTGGAGAGGATTAAACAGGAAAACCTGACAAAATTAAATGAGAAATTGCTTGGTAACTGTAATTACTTACCCGAGCTGAGCAGACTGCGGTTCCACACAATGCCCAATGATCCCATTCATTGGACAACCCAGACAGCCAAAGAAATCTTCAAGTTCTGGCTGGATCAGTTAAACATGTAATGGGAGCACAGTGTCATAGTACAGCTCCCCATTCCAACATAACCAACCTTTCCCAATCATACACACTTACCCAGGTAGAGAGGGAGGTTTTGGAGAGAGGCCTCAGTTTTATTCCCACACCC
Source organism: Dallia pectoralis (assembly GCA_029465975.1). Classification (NCBI taxonomy): domain Eukaryota; kingdom Metazoa; phylum Chordata; class Actinopteri; order Esociformes; family Umbridae; genus Dallia; species Dallia pectoralis. The sequence continues at coordinate 14,861,402 of CM055737.1, read as the reverse complement.
AGTCTAGCAGACCGCATGGAACTCCGTAGGGACTTACACACCTACCATAGGAGATTGAAGCTCTTGGATCATTATAACTATGAAATAGACTTCCCTCACGTGCCATTTACTAACCCGTCTACATGGGAGCCAAAATTGGAGTCAGTCTCCCCCTCCATACAGGCCCTCATACACAGGGACCTGGACTTTTTTAACAGCCTGAGACCAAAACCAACAGGGAAGATGAACCTTACGGGGTCCAGTTGAGGGCCATCAGGGACCTAGGAAATAACCCCACTATAGTCATTAAACCAGCAGACAAGGGATCCCAAATTGTGATCATGGACAGGGCCCAGTATCTTTTAGAAGCCAACAGGCAGTTAAATAACACCCAACACTATGCCCCCCTACCACATTCTATCCAGATGGAGACACAGGGTAGAATTCGGGACATAGTGGGCAAAATGCTTGAGGATGGGTTCATCACCAGCAAACAAAGAACCTACCTATTGGGTCCAGATGTGCCCAGGGCCAGACAATTTTATTTACTCCCCAAAATCCACAAGGCCCCAGAGAGTTGGACTGTTCCCTTCCAGGTCCCATGCGGACGGCCCATTGTGAGTGACTGTGGCTCAGAGTCCTACCGGATTGCAGAGTACATTGATTTTTACATCAATCCCTTGTCACAAAAACATGCCAGTTACATAAAGGACACTTATGATTTTGTCAATAAACTCAAAGGTTTGACAATACAGAATGAGGCCTTTTTATTTTCTATAGACATCAACTCTCTGTATACCAATATTGACACCACTCTGGGCCTAACAGCGGTCACAAATGCCTTTGCCAAGTTCCCAGACCCCAGTCGGCCCGATACAGCCATTTTACAACTACTAGAGTTGAGCTTAATCAGAAATGATTTTGAGTTCAATAACAAGCACTACCTCCAGATCCATGGCACTGCCATGGGGAAGAAATTTGCTCCAGCCTTTGCCAACCTGTATATGTGCTTCTGGGAGGAAACTGCTTTTATTAAATGCAAGTCTGTACCATTATTGTACTACAGGTACCTAGATGACATCTTTGGCATATGGGGGCATTCAATGGGAGAGTTTGAGGAGTTCTTGGGGGTTTTAAACTCCCATCATACAACAATCACTATCACACATAACACACAGGGAGGAACTTGAGTTTTTAGACACACAGGTGTTTTTTATCCCTGGGGTGGGGGAAACTAAATCACTGGGCACCAGAGTGTTTTTCAAAGGGACAGACAGACATGCACTGCTACACAAGTCTAGCTTCCACCCAAAACACACATACAGGGGACTGATCAAATCCCAATTGATCCGGTTCCACAGAATATGCTCCTTCCCTGAGGATCTGGAGACGGCCACTCAGACACTCTTCAGAGCTTTGGGGCCGAGGGGTTACTCCAAACGATTCCTTAGGGAAATAAAGGCAGAGGTCAGATTGTTGTTTCAGGGTGAGGGGCTACGTGTGGAGAAAGCAAACGGCGGTACCATGATACCTTTTGTATCGGTGTATTCTCCATCCATGGTTAAACTCAGCTCCGGTCTCAAATCCCACTTCCAACAGGCCCAACAGGAGAATAGGGACCTTGGGGATTTCAGGGTGATAGCGGCATATAGGAGGAACAAAAACCTCAAGGACATACTGGTTCACTCCACACTTAAAAAAACAATTAAAACAAAGGTACGGGAGGTTAACCGGAGTCGTCTCCTGAACCTAAAGTTTGTCCACAACACATTTTCAGGCTTGGGGGTGCCCGTTTGGCATAGAATAGACCTAGAAACAGCCAATGTGGTGTATGCAATTAAGTGTAGAAAGTGTGGCAAGTTGTATGTGGGGGAAACACAAAATGCCCTCAAACACAGACTGAAGCAACACTTACACCACAGCATTAAACAAGACAGAAATACGGTTTTATATGCACACTTCAAGGGGCACGGAGTGGAGAACTTGACCATCTGTGGCTTGGATTCCAACGTCTCCTGGTCCAAGACACGGAGACAAAGGGCAGAGAGACGTTGGATTGGGGTTTTAAACACAGTCGATCCACTGGGCCTAAATGAAAGGTTTTAATTGTACAAAGCATTTTATTTCAGTATTTTAAGACAACATACCTCAGTCCGAAACCACAGTTTAATTTTGGGTGGGATTCCCCATCTTACTTTTAGAAATATAATAGGACATAAATTACTTGAGCACAGGAATATTACAACAAATGCACTTATTTATGTATATTTATTTATTATATAAAACGTATGCTGTGTGTTTTGTTTTTATTTATTTATACATCTATGCACTTACCAATCTATGCACTTACCTCTTAAACATTACGTACTTATTTATAATTTTTCTTGCATGCACGGAGTGATGTGGTGGGGCAGGAATTGGGAGAATATGCCAAGCTAGCTAAACCAACTAATTACCTGGTGATAAGCAAACTTCCATTTTTAAATCCAGTGCCCCACAGTATTTATTTTTCTATTTTCTGCATGACTATGTATTTTGTCTTTTAAACCTTTTCCTGTGCTTATTAGTATTGTCCTACCTGAGAAAAATAGGTCTCCCACTCCAAACATTTCGACCGGCAACGAGGCTGATGGAATATGAGTGTCAGCTGACAGTGTGGTTACAGAAGGACCCCAGTGCTTCACAATAAAAGCCCACTGGGCAATGATTAATTAACACCTGGGGTCAATTAACACGCTGGTTTTGATATGTTTTTATTATGTAAATTGTGGTACTTTAATCTGAAGTGGGCAGGCAGTACAGTTGCTGGTGCAAATGTACATATTTGCTTGTATTTTAAGTTGAAAAAAGGGGCATGTGTGTGTGTGCTTTTACCTTAATTTTTTTAACCACCCCTCAACATTAATGATTTATTTCGTTGTTTGTCTATTTATTATGCACAGCACTTGCTGTCTTGCCCCACCACAGTTACATTTAAGCATTTTAAACATTATGCCACTACTGTTTTTAAACCACAAAAAGGGTCAGCCCTTTCTCTGCCCCGGACCCACCAGTAACCTGCTCTGTTTTGTATTGCACACCAATATGTGCTTTTAATTTTTTACTGGGTCATATGGCACCTCAAGCCCGGTGCCCACCTCCCATAAGTGTTTCACCCCGGTTTTTAAATGTTTTGTCTTTTAACGTACTGGTGTTAAAGTCATTGTATTTTAGTCCTTGTCTATTCCGTCTGTTTTTTATTAATATTATGGTTTTTAACTAACTCATGTTGAAGAATATATTTTAGTCCCTGCGCCTGTGCACGTCTGACACCACTAGGTGTCAGACACTTTCACTACCCAACCTAACCTAGCCTGTGCCAGGATGATTTAATTATCAACATGTTTTATCTCCACCCATGTTTTTAAACCATAAATTGGAATGGGAATAAGGGAAATTTTACCCAATTAGAGGACAGTCTGGAACAGGCCACCATTTACAGGGCAATAGGTCCTCCACACCTGTAGGGGGCTAGGACAAAAGGTCTGCATCCCCCTTTCTGTGGGGTGTGGTACACCCTCCCAGGATGCATTATGTCTTGGAGGGAAAATCCCCTGGACCAACCAGCATTAGCCAATCTGGAGGGACAGCCCATTTTAAATGCTTTTTAAGGCCCTGTTCCAGCACACACCCCTCTACCTCTGATGAAGCCTATGCGGCGAAACGTCAGGCAGCGCTCTTTTTATTAAATGTTTCACACTGTATTTTGACATGTTTTAACAAACTTTTTTTAACTGGTTTTATTGGACTTTGTCACAAGTGGATTTGGATCAATTTTAGGATCCCCACTACAACCAAACAGGTGCAGGAGCACATGGACTACAATCCCAGGAAGGATCCTACCCTTCATGTCTCATACTAAGGGTGGCCACCCTGAACTAAATCACCAAAAGGAGTAGTATGAACAACTGAAATAACTTGGGTAAGGATTCTTAGGACAATAAAGTGGGGCTTAAAACCCCCTCCCCCAACAACAAAAAACGACAAACATTTCAGCCCTGCATCTGTGTTGTATTTCATTTTATTCACCACAATGGCCAACATACTCAGGACCACAGCTGGGGTCCAGGCCTAGGGTTTAATCTGCAAATAAATGAACAGAATGTGATTAATAGTCCTAAATAAACCTTAAAAAACTGTCATTTACATTTGTGTTGTTTAATGTTCTGTTTCATGTTCTGATTGTATATGTTTAGAAACTCATTTACATGTTTTAAGGTTGTATCTGTGTTACCCATAACAATAGGCCTCATGTTTTAGCTCTTAGGGAACCACTTTTAGTGCTTTTATCTGGGCTTTATTTGCGTCTTAAACGGGACCTTTTGATTTAGCCAGTCTGTTTATTAGTCACTTACCTTGCACCTGCTCTCATACTTGTTCCAGGACTGGCCTGGGCTGGTCTTACAGGTTTAGGTTAACCTGGTGGGGATTAGGGTGCTTTTTTATATTGATTTTATTCACCAGGCCAAATAGCCGCCATTTCCAGCATGGCATTTACCCTCCCCCTTCATAGTCGCTCCCAGAGCCTTGGCCGGGCCAATAACCAGAGGTCTCGCACACGAGCCCAAAATTCAAATTCTATGACCAGACCAGTTATAGTTAAACCCACAGCCCCCGCAGAACTAATACTGACCAAAAAGTATTTTAAACTGCTACAGGCTGTGCACCACTCAGAAATTTTAACTCAAGCAGCATCGTCTGGTTCTCCTCCCACTGGCATGATTAGGCAGGTAGCGAAGCTGTCAGCCTTTATCAAACCCTCCTCGCCCTCTGTAGAGACCTTTGAGAAGGTAAAACAGAACACAGCGCATTGGATGGAGGTGAATATGTCGATTTTGAGGGAACACTATGATTCCATACTCGCCTTGGGGTTGGAGGAGCTGCAGGGTTTTAACTTGGAGGCTTTTAATAAAGCTGTTCTTTGGAGCAGAGCTAGGTATAGGCGTAAGTTTACCACTACCTCAGCAGACGCTCTTAAAACCATGCTACAGGCTCCCAGTTTAGACCATCCCACACAGGCCTCCCCAGTGAATTCCCCAGTGGGGGTGCCAGTGGTACCCATTGATTCTCTACCAGTGAGGCCCATCACCTACGCCCAAGCAGTGGCAACACCCAGACCCAGCCCTGGCCACAGCTCAGCACAACATTCAACCATATCTGCTAATGCTAACCCTAACCATGACTCCATGCCTAACCTCAACCGGTCCCTCCACACATCTATAGACCTCCCCCCAAACCCTGATCCTAACCTTAACCTCTCCCTGGACATGCCTAAACCTAACCTTTCCCTGAACATGCCTAAACCTAACCTCTCCCTGGACATGCCTAAACCTAACCTCTCCCTGGACATGCCTAAACCTAACCTCTCCCTGGACATGCCTAAACCCAACCTTTCCCTGAACATGCCTAAACCTAACCCCTCCCTGAACATGCCTAAACCTAACCTCTCCCTGAACATGCCTAAACCTAACCTCTCCC
>CM055737.1:14828706-14855406 GCA_029465975.1 Dallia pectoralis | reverse complement strand
AGAAGATTTTGATATTTTTTGATTACTTTGAATAACCACAACCGGTCCATCAAGCTAAAATCCACTTTTAGCTTAAATACTGTTGATTTTCTAGACACTACGACATTTAAAGGCCCTAATTTTGAACAGCATTTTAAATTGGACATCAAGGTTTTTTTTTAAAGATACTGACACACATGCCTTGTTATTTAGGTCTAGTTTCCATCCGGCACACACCTATGCAGGTTTGCTCAAGTCACAACTGCTTAGGTTCCATAGAATCTGCACTAGACATGAGGATTTTAAAAGTGCAACCAGAGCACTGTTTACAGCTTTGTCCACTAGGGGTACACCAGGACAATGTTCAGGAAGGCTCTCAGAACTTTTCAGCACACAAAGCCTCAGGTCGTTGGCTCTTTATTACCGGTTATAACAACTTATTCCCCCTCAACAGTACGGTTGGTCAAAGTAATTAAAAATAATTTCAATAAATTTGTGGAAAACTCTCAGCTCTTAGGAGATTACAGGATTGTTCCTGCTTTTAGAAAAAATAAAAATGTACAGGATATTCTGGTCAAAGCAAAAATGGAACCACTAAGGGTGTCCAAATCCACAGGATATAAGGAATTTTTTCAACATCAGGTATGGGTACACAACCGACATAGTAAAGAGGTATTCGCCACACAGAGTAACACTACTGTTTATTCAAAACTGTGTTTATTTGATCCAGTGTAAACAGTGTCCACGCCCCAGAGGAGAAGGGCAGAGAATTCAATATGTTGGTGAAACAGGTAACACTCTACTCACCAGATTCACCACAACACAGGTACAACATTGTCAAAATGAAGGATGTGCACATTCCGCTAGTACAACATTTTATAAAACACAATTGGTCCCATCTTACAGCCACTGTGTTAGAGTGCAATTTCAGGTGGTCCACGCCCCAGAGGAGAAGGGCAGAGAGGTTGTGGATACACCGACTTGGCACTCTTCCTAACCCTAACCCTAACCCTAACCCTAACCCTAACCCCCTAACCTAACCCTAACCCTAACCCTAACCCTAACCGGTCCCTAACCCTAACCCTAACCCTAACCTCCCCCAAACCCTGACATGCCTAACCTAAACATGCCTAAACCTTTCCCTGAACATGCCTAAACCTAACCTCTCCCTGGACATGCCTAAACCTAACCTCTCCCTGGACATGCCTAAACCTAACCCTTTCCCTGAACATGCCTAAACCTAACCTCTCCCTGGACATGCCTAAACCTAACCTCTCCCTGGACATGCCTAAACCTAACCTCTCCCTGGACATGCCTAAACCTAACCTCTCCCTGGACATGCCTAAACCTAACCTCTCCCTGGACATGCCTAACCCTAACCTCTCCCTGGACATGCCTAAACCTAACCCCTCCCCCATGACATTCATTGAACTCCCCCAGGTCCCTAAACCTAACCTTAATCCCTCGCCTACTGTTACATCTGGCCTTAACAGCCCCCCCCCAAATCCACCCCTTTCCCCAGTACTCAGATTCACTCCCACCCCCCACCGACCCCGTTCCCCTCCGCTGGTCCTGCCAGGGCCTTCCTCCCAGATTTGCTTGCCTCCACTCCCTCGGCGACATCCCCGTACAATAACAGTTCAGGCAATAATGGAGCCCAACCCCCGTGGGACTATCCCTGGGCTTCTCCAGGGTGGCAATGACGGCCTAGAAGAGGAGAGTGTGGGCTTAGAGTCACAGTCAAGCAATAACATAATTCAGTCCCCTAGAACCTACATCCATACGTACTCCAACATTGTGCTCCCTTGCAGCAACTCCATCTCTTCTGCATCCCAGCCAGACTTGGTACCACATAGCCCTAGAGTGGGGACAACACAGTCTGTTTTAACAGCAACGGCAACAGTGGAACAAATGAGGATGGGTGACACTACAAGTAACTTACCTAGTCCAAGGGAATCCTTGGCGGAGTCCCCTCCCGAAACCGTTTGCCCGTTCAGGTGACCACACGCCGTGAGCCCTATAGACACCCTAACACACAGAATAAAATTGCTGATTGGTGGTTGGACATTCTGAAGCCTATTGTCTTCATTGGAGATTCAAATCTGTCACGCATTCCACATTTCCGGGACGATAGGGTGCAAGTGGATAGCTTACCCGGGGCAACCTTTTGGCATCTGAAGGGGGTCTTGGAAAAGCTCCCACCAAACCCACTCACGGAAAAGGTCGTTTTAGCGGCGGGGATAAACAATTGCACAGGTAAACAGACCCCGACCACCACGTGGAAACAGCTCCAGCAGCTTTTAAAGGTGTGTGAGACCAGATTCCCCAGTGCCATCATTTATGTCCCCCTCCTGAACTTTTCGGATAGGTTGGAGAGGATTAAACAGGAAAACCTGACAAAATTAAATGAGAAATTGCTTGGTAACTGTAATTACTTACCCGAGCTGAGCAGACTGCGGTTCCACACAATGCCCAATGATCCCATTCATTGGACAACCCAGACAGCCAAAGAAATCTTCAAGTTCTGGCTGGATCAGTTAAACATGTAATGGGAGCACAGTGTCATAGTACAGCTCCCCATTCCAACATAACCAACCTTTCCCAATCATACACACTTACCCAGGTAGAGAGGGAGGTTTTGGAGAGAGGCCTCAGTTTTATTCCCACACCCAGTCTAGCAGACCGCATGGAACTCCGTAGGGACTTACACACCTACCATAGGAGATTGAAGCTCTTGGATCATTATAACTATGAAATAGACTTCCCTCACGTGCCATTTACTAACCCGTCTACATGGGAGCCAAAATTGGAGTCAGTCTCCCCCTCCATACAGGCCCTCATACACAGGGACCTGGACTTTTTTAACAGCCTGAGACCAAAACCAACAGGGAAGATGAACCTTACGGGGGTCCAGTTGAGGGCCATCAGGGACCTAGGAAATAACCCCACTATAGTCATTAAACCAGCAGACAAGGGATCCCAAATTGTGATCATGGACAGGGCCCAGTATCTTTTAGAAGCCAACAGGCAGTTAAATAACACCCAACACTATGCCCCCCTACCACATTCTATCCAGATGGAGACACAGGGTAGAATTCGGGACATAGTGGGCAAAATGCTTGAGGATGGGTTCATCACCAGCAAACAAAGAACCTACCTATTGGGTCCAGATGTGCCCAGGGCCAGACAATTTTATTTACTCCCCAAAATCCACAAGGCCCCAGAGAGTTGGACTGTTCCCTTCCAGGTCCCATGCGGACGGCCCATTGTGAGTGACTGTGGCTCAGAGTCCTACCGGATTGCAGAGTACATTGATTTTTACATCAATCCCTTGTCACAAAAACATGCCAGTTACATAAAGGACACTTATGATTTTGTCAATAAACTCAAAGGTTTGACAATACAGAATGAGGCCTTTTTATTTTCTATAGACATCAACTCTCTGTATACCAATATTGACACCACTCTGGGCCTAACAGCGGTCACAAATGCCTTTGCCAAGTTCCCAGACCCCAGTCGGCCCGATACAGCCATTTTACAACTACTAGAGTTGAGCTTAATCAGAAATGATTTTGAGTTCAATAACAAGCACTACCTCCAGATCCATGGCACTGCCATGGGGAAGAAATTTGCTCCAGCCTTTGCCAACCTGTATATGTGCTTCTGGGAGGAAACTGCTTTTATTAAATGCAAGTCTGTACCATTATTGTACTACAGGTACCTAGATGACATCTTTGGCATATGGGGGCATTCAATGGGAGAGTTTGAGGAGTTCTTGGGGGTTTTAAACTCCCATCGTACAACAATCACTATCACACATAACATACAGAGGGAGGAACTTGAGTTTTTAGACACACAGGTGTTTTTTATCCCTGGGGTGGGGGAAACTAAATCACTGGGCACCAGAGTGTTTTTCAAAGGGACAGACAGACATGCACTGCTACACAAGTCTAGCTTCCACCCAAAACACACATACAGGGACTGATCAAATCCCAATTGATCCGGTTCCACAGAATATGCTCCTTCCCTGAGGATCTGGAGACGGCCACTCAGACACTCTTCAGAGCTTTGGGGCCGAGGGGTTACTCCAAACGATTCCTTAGGGAAATAAAGGCAGAGGTCAGATTGTTGTTTCAGGGTGAGGGGCTACGTGTGGAGAAAGCAAACGGCGGTACCATGATACCTTTTGTATCGGTGTATTCTCCATCCATGGTTAAACTCAGCTCCGGTCTCAAATCCCACTTCCAACAGGCCCAACAGGAGAATAGGGACCTTGGGGATTTCAGGGTGATAGCGGCATATAGGAGGAACAAAAACCTCAAGGACATACTGGTTCACTCCACACTTAAAAAAACAATTAAAACAAAGGTACGGGAGGTTAACCGGAGTCGTCTCCTGAACCTAAAGTTTGTCCACAACACATTTTCAGGCTTGGGGGTGCCCGTTTGGCATAGAATAGACCTAGAAACAGCCAATGTGGTGTATGCAATTAAGTGTAGAAAGTGTGGCAAGTTGTATGTGGGGGAAACACAAAATGCCCTCAAACACAGACTGAAGCAACACTTACACCACAGCATTAAACAAGACAGAAATACGGTTTTATATGCACACTTCAAGGGGCACGGAGTGGAGAACTTGACCATCTGTGGCTTGGATTCCAACGTCTCCTGGTCCAAGACACGGAGACAAAGGGCAGAGAGACGTTGGATTGGGGTTTTAAACACAGTCGATCCACTGGGCCTAAATGAAAGGTTTTAATTGTACAAAGCATTTTATTTCAATATTTTAAGACAACATACCTCAGTCCGAAACCACAGTTTAATTTTGGGTGGGATTCCCCATCTTACTTTTAGAAATATAATAGGACATAAATTACTTGAGCACAGGAATATTACAACAAATGCACTTATTTATGTATATTTATTTATTATATAAAACGTATGCTGTGTGTTTTGTTTTTATTTATTTATACATCTATGCACTTACCAATCTATGCACTTACCTCTTAAACATTACGTACTTATTTATAATTTTTCTTGCATGCACGGAGTGATGTGGTGGGGCAGGAATTGGGAGAATATGCCAAGCTAGCTAAACCAACTAATTACCTGGTGATAAGCAAACTTCCATTTTTAAATCCAGTGCCCCACAGTATTTATTTTTCTATTTTCTGCATGACTATGTATTTTGTCTTTTAAACCTTTTCCTGTGCTTATTAGTATTGTCCTACCTGAGAAAAATAGGTCTCCCACTCCAAACATTTCGACCGGCAACGAGGCTGATGGAATATGAGTGTCAGCTGACAGTGTGGTTACAGAAGGACCCCAGTGCTTCACAATAAAAGCCCACTGGGCAATGATTAATTAACACCTGGGGTCAATTAACACGCTGGTTTTGATATGTTTTTATTATGTAAATTGTGGTACTTTAATCTGAAGTGGGCAGGCAGTACAGTTGCTGGTGCAAATGTACATATTTGCTTGTATTTTAAGTTGAAAAAAGGGGCATGTGTGTGTGTGCTTTTACCTTAATTTTTTTAACCACCCCTCAACATTAATGATTTATTTCGTTGTTTGTCTATTTATTATGCACAGCACTTGCTGTCTTGCCCCACCACAGTTACATTTAAGCATTTTAAACATTATGCCACTACTGTTTTTAAACCACAAAAAGGGTCAGCCCTTTCTCTGCCCCGGACCCACCAGTAACCTGCTCTGTTTTGTATTGCACACCAATATGTGCTTTTAATTTTTTACTGGGTCATATGGCACCTCAAGCCCGGTGCCCACCTCCCATAAGTGTTTCACCCCGGTTTTTAAATGTTTTGTCTTTTAACGTACTGGTGTTAAAGTCATTGTATTTTAGTCCTTGTCTATTCCGTCTGTTTTTTATTAATATTATGGTTTTTAACTAACTCATGTTGAAGAATATATTTTAGTCCCTGCGCCTGTGCACGTCTGACACCACTAGGTGTCAGACACTTTCACTACCCAACCTAACCCCCTAACCCTAACCCTAACCCTAACCCTAACCCTAACCCTAACCCTAACCCTAACCCTAACCCTAACCCTAACCCTAACCCTAACCCCTAACCCTAACCCTAACCCTAACCCTAACCCTAACCCCTAACCCTAACCCCTAACCCTAACCCTAACCCTAACCCTAACCCTAACCCTAACCCTAACCCTTCTAACATTAAAACAACCCACCTGCCTTCTGAGCCTGTCCTAGCCACTCGCCGTGAGCCATTTAGACACCCTAACACAGGGAGAAAGATATTTGACTGGGAGTTAAACATAGTCAAACCTATTATTGTTATGGGAGACTCAAATTTATCATGCATCCCAACCTTCAGTGATGCTCGGGTACAGGTGGACAGCTTTCCAGGGGCCACCTTTTACCACTTGAAGGGGGTGTTAGAAAAGTTAGAACCTAACCCCCTCACAGAGAAGGTGATCCTGTCGGCAGGCTTAAACAACTGCCTCTCCAGACAGACATCAAATACCACCTGGAAACAACTGCAACAGTTACTGAAGGTGTGTGAAAGCAAATTCCCCAGTGCAATCCTTTACGTCCCCCTAATCAATTTTTCAGACAGACTAGAAAGAGATCAGCAGTCCCTCCTAAAGAAACTAAATCAAACAATTCTGGAGAAATGTAATTATTTACCAGAACTGAATCAACTCCGGTTCCACACAAGGGCCCGAGATCCAGTCCACTGGACAGCAGAGACAGCCACTGAGATCCTTCAATTCTGGCTGGATCAATTAAACATGTGAAGGGAGAACAGTGTCTGACGACAGCTCCCCACTCGAACATCACCAACCTTTCTCTATCTTATATACTTACTGAGGTAGAGGGGAGGTTTTGGAGCGAGGACTCACTTTTATTCCTACCCCAAGACAGACCGACCGCATGGAACTCCGGAGGGACCTACATGCCTATCACAGGAGGTTAAAAATACTAGACCATTTTAATTATGATACAGACTTTGCACATGTGCCCTTTACAAACCCTTCCACTTGGGAGCCCACATTAAAATCAGTCACAAACCCAATACAGACTCTCATACGGAGTGATTTAAATTATTTTGGGAAGTTCAGGCCCAAACCAGTTACTAATTTGAATCTCACTAACCAACAATTAAATGCTATTAAAAAGCTTGGCAACAATCAGAGCATTGTTATAAAACCGGCTGATAAGGGATCCCAAATTGTCATCATGGATAGGGTCCAATATCTGTTGGAGGCAAATAGACAGCTGGACAACCACCAACATTATGCCCCATTACCTCACTCCATTCAAACTGAGACACAGGGTATGATCCGGGAGATATTGGTGGAGCTGTATGATAGCCATTTTATCACAGCAAAACAAATGTCCTACCTGTTGGGTCCAGATGTGCCCAGACCTAGACAACTGTATCTGCTTCCCAAAATCCATAAGGCTCCAGAGAAGTGGACCGTCCCGTTTCGGGTTCCATGCGGCCGTCCTATTGTGAGTGACTGTGGATCAGAGTCGTATCGAGTGGCAGAATATGTTGATTTCTACATTAACCCCCTTTCCCAGAAACACGCCAGTTATGTGAAGGACACATATGACTTTGTGAATAAACTGAAAAATTTGAAAATACCTGAGGGGGCCTTTTTATTTTCTGTGGATATCAACTCACTGTACACAAACATCGATACGGCCCTGGGCCTTCAAGCAGTCAGACACTCCTTTAGTAGATTTCCAGACCCTAAACGTCCAGATAAAGCTGTACTGGATCTATTGGAACTTAGCTTGACTAGGAACGACTTTGAGTTTAATGGAAAGTATTACCTCCAGATACATGGAACAGCCATGGGCAAAAAATTTGCCCCTGCTTTTGCCAACCTGTATATGTGCTTTTGGGAGGAAACTGCTTTTCTAAAATGTCAGACCTTACCATTACTCTATTACAGATATCTAGACGACATCTTTGGCATCTGGAGCCATTCTGCTCTAGAGTTTGAATCCTTTCTGGAGGTTTTAAATACACACCACCCAGCAATCACTATCACTCACAACAAACAGGATGAGAAACTAGAGTTTTTAGACACACAGGTGTTTTTTAGACCCGAGGCAGGGGGGTTTAAATCATTGGCAACAAGAGTTTTTTTTAAGGAAACAGACAGACATGCTCTGTTGCATAAATCTAGTTTCCACCCCAAGCATACCTATAGGGGGTTGATTAAATCTCAACTTATAAGGTTTAATCGTATCTGTACCTTACCAGAGGATGTGGAGAAGGCCACCGGAACTCTATTCAGAGCTCTAGGCCCACGGGGCTACTCCAAACGTTTTCTAAGGGAAATAAAAACTGAGGTGAGACAGATATTTGAAAATGAAGGAGTGTATATAAAGGAGATTGACAACCGCATTATTATACCGTTTGTGGCCACATTTTCTAGGAGCCTGGTGGGACTGAGCTCACAACTTAAATCCCACTTCCAACAGGCTCAGCAAGGTAATGTGGCTCTAGAGAAATTCAGAGTGATATCAGCATATAGGAGAAATAAAAACCTTAAAGACATGCTGGTCCGCTCCAGTCTCACACAACGGAAAAAAACACTGGACAATGACAAATACCTTTTAAAACTCAAGTTTCTTCAGAACCCACTTTCGGGGTTAGGTGCTCCAATATGGCAGAGCATGGGGTTGGAAACGGCCAACTCGGTCTACGGGATTAGGTGCAGTTTGTGTCGGCAGATATATATTGGGGAAACAAAAAACACAATAGGTGCTCGGTTTAAACAACATCTCTATCACATTGATAAAAGGGATAAAACCACAGTGCTTTACACTCACTTTCAGACACACGCGGTGGAGAATATAACTGTTTTCGGGCTTGAGACTAATAAAAACTGGTCCAAACCACAGAGACAGAGAGCAGAGAGAGGATGGATCAGAGCATTAGGGACTGTTGACCCAACAGGGTTAAATGAAAAGTTTTAAACTGTCTGGTACCTTACCATTTGGAGTGTTGGAGGCAGAGTTGGAGGGGAGGTGGATCGTCAGGACGGGGGGAGGGTGTTGACTGCAGGGCTGCACTAATTAATTTATTTGTGTATATTTATTAAACTTTTATCTGGTTCATTTATTGTTTTAATGTGTGAAATCCAACATAGCACTTATGCATGACACTTTTATTTTGTTTTTACAGAAAGCACTTATTACTATGTTTTAATTGTCTTAATTTTTAGGTGCGTTCCCTGCGGGCAACATCTTGTCTTACCTCGTTGGAGGAATCCTCCTCTCTTCCTCCGGGAAGTCTTTATTACTCCAGCTCTTCTCCCCTCACAATGGCTGCGTACTATTTTAAACGGTTACTCCATTCCACCACTACGGGCACAACCTGTTCGGAATGGGCAATCACATGAAGCTCCACAATAAAAGCCTGATCCCAGCTGTGTCTGCCTGCAATTAAAAAGCCCTTCCATACCTGCAATTTGCACGCCATCTGGTGGAAATTTCGGGAATTGCACTCAGATGGCATCTGGGGGAATATAGGACAGGTGGAGGAGGGTTAAGGAACACTGTCTTGATCTGTATTGTACATATTTACTAATTTTTATATATTTTTAATGTTTTTACTCACTTAATCTCATCTTCTGCATGCAGGTGGGATAGCTTCTCTGCCCCAGTCCCGTTGTGGCACTTATTGAATCATTTTATAATTTTATGATTGTTTTTAGCACTTATTATATGTACATTCAGCACTTATTGTATATATTTTTTATTATATTTATTGTGTTTATGATGATCAGGCAGTGTTCTTCCCCCTCTTTTTTTCCTTCCTTTTTTTTAAACACCCACTCTCTAATTGCTATTTTAGGAGTGTATTTATACAGCCACTTTACAGTGGTCCCAATCCCACTAGCCCTAACCATAACCTCAGTGGCACCTGTGCCTAAACCTAACATCAGTGGCACAGGTGCCTAAACTTAACCTCAATGGCACCTGTGCCTAAACTTAACCGTAGCAGCACAGGTGTCAAAACTCTTCACCCTATTTCCCTCCCCTCTACTCAGGGTCCCCCTGCCCCTTTACGCAAACCCTAACCTTAACCTCAGTGGCACCTGTGCCTAAACCTAACATCAGTGGCACAGGTGCCTAAACTTAACCTCAATGGCACCTGTGCCTAAACTTAACCTCAGTAGCACAGGTGCCAAAACACATCACCATATTTCCCTCCCCTCTATAAAGGATCCCCCTGCCCCTTTACACAAAACCTAACCCTAACCTCAGTGGCACCTGTGCCTAAACTTAACCACAGTGGCACAGGTGCCGAAACACCGAACTTTCCCCCCCCCCCCTTGTTTGTCTTGTCTTGTCCTGTCTTTGTCGTTCATTCTTTTTTATAATTTTATAAGAATATAAGGGGAAGATAGTTTTATATAGCCCCTGTGCCCGTGCACATTTTAACACACTTTTAGTGTTTTAATTGGTCCCTCACCTAACCCTAACCCTAACCCTAACCCTAACCCTAACCCTAACCCCTAACCCTAACCCTAACCCTAACCCTAACCCCTAACCCTAACCCTAACCCTAACCCTAACCCTAACCCTAACCCTTTTAAACACCCACTCTCTAATTGCTATTTTAGGAGTGTATTTATACAGCCACTTTACAGTGGTCCCAACCCCACTAGCCCTAAACATAACCTCAGTGGCACCTGTGCCTAAACCTAACATCAGTGGCACAGGTGCCTAAACTTAACCTCAATGGCACCTGTGCCTAAACTTAACCTTAGCAGCACAGGTGCCAAAACACTTCACCCGATTTCCCTCCCCTCTATTTAGGGCCCCCTGCCCCTTTACGCAAACCCTAACCTTCACCTCAGTGGCACCTGTGCCTAAACCTAACATCAGTGGCACAGGTGCCTAAACTTAACCTCAGTGGCACCTGTGCCTAAACTTAACCACAGTGGCACAGGTGCCAAAACACTTCACCCTATTCCCTCCCCTCTATAAAGGATCCCCTACCCCTTTACACAAACCCTAACCCTAACCTCAGTGGCACCTGTGCCTAAACTTAACCACAGTGGCACAGGTGCCAAAACACCAACCCCCCTTGTTTGTCTTGTCCTGTCTTTGTCCCTCATTCTTTTTTATGATTTTATAAGAATATAAGGGGAAGATAGTTTTATATAGCCCCTGTGCCCGTGCACATTTTAACACACTTTTAGTGTTTTAATTGGTCCCTCACCTAACCCTAACCCTAACCCTAACCCTAACCCTAACCCTCTACAACGGTTGCGTACTATTTTAAACGGTTACTCCATTCCACCACTACGGGCACAACCTGTTCGTAATGGACAATCACCTGAAGCTCCACAATAAAAGCCTGATCCCAGCTGTGTTTGCCTGTAATCAGAAAGCCCTTCCCATACCTGCAGTTTGCACGCCATCTGGTGGAAATTTAGGGAAGTACACTCAGACAGCATCTGGGGGAATGTAGGACAAATGGAGGAGAGTTAAAGAACACTGTCTTGATCTGTATTGTACATATTTATTTACTTTTATATATTTTTTATGTTTTTACTCACTAAATCTCATCTCCTGCATGCAGGTGGGATGGCTTCTCTGCCCCAGTCACGTCGTGGCACTTAATGAATCATTTTATCATTTTATGATTGTTTTTAGCACTTATTATATGTACATTCAGCACTTATTTTATATTTTTATTATATGTATTATGTTTGTGATGATCAAGCAGTGTTCTTCCCCCTCTTTTTCTCTGTTTTATCCTCTTTTTAAACACCCCTCTCTAATTGCTATTTTACGAGTGTATTTATACAGCCACTTTACAGTGGTCCCAACCCCACTAGCCCTAAACATAACCTCAGTGGCACCTGTGCCTAAACCTAACATCAGTGGCACAGGTGCCTAAACTTAACCTCAATGGCACCTGTGCCTAAACTTAACCTTAGCAGCACAGGTGCCAAAACACTTCACCCGATTTCCCTCCCCTCTATTTAGGGCCCCCTGCCCCTTTACGCAAACCCTAACCTTCACCTCAGTGGCACCTGTGCCTAAACCTAACATCAGTGGCACAGGTGCCTAAACTTAACCTCAGTGGCACCTGTGCCTAAACTTAACCACAGTGGCACAGGTGCCAAAACACTTCACCCTATTCCCCCCCTCTATAAAGGATCCCCTACCCCTTTACACAAACCCTAACCCTAACCTCAGTGGCACCTGTGCCTAAACTTAACCACAGTGGCACAGGTGCCAAAACACCAACCCCCCTTGTTTGTCTTGTCCTGTCTTTGTCCCTCATTCTTTTTTATGATTTTATAAGAATATAAGGGGAAGATAGTTTTATATAGCCCCTGTGCCCGTG
This sequence comes from Dallia pectoralis, assembly GCA_029465975.1. Classification (NCBI taxonomy): domain Eukaryota; kingdom Metazoa; phylum Chordata; class Actinopteri; order Esociformes; family Umbridae; genus Dallia; species Dallia pectoralis. The sequence goes on along the minus strand of CM055737.1, from coordinate 14,843,058 downwards.
CACATTTTAACACACTTTTAGTGTTTTAATTGGTCCCTCACCTAACCCTAACCCTAACCCTAACCCTAACCCTAACCCTATCCCCTCACAACGGTTGCGTACTATTTTAAACGGTTACTCCATTCCACCACTACGGGCACAACCTGTTCGTAATGGACAATCACCTGAAGCTCCACAATAAAAGCCTGATCCCAGCTGTGTTTGCCTGTAATCAGAAAGCCCTTCCCATACCTGCAGTTTGCACGCCATCTGGTGGAAATTTAGGGAAGTACACTCAGACAGCATCTGGGGGAATGTAGGACAAATGGAGGAGAGTTAAAGAACACTGTCTTGATCTGTATTGTACATATTTATTTACTTTTATATATTTTTTATGTTTTTACTCACTAAATCTCATCTCCTGCATGCAGGTGGGATGTCTTCTCTGCCCCAGTCACGTCGTGGCACTTATTGAATCATTTTATCATTTTATGATTGTTTTTAGCACTTATTATATGTACATTCAGCACTTATTTTATATTTTTATTATATGTATTATGTTTGTGATGATCAAGCAGTGTTCTTCCCCCTCTTTTTCTCTGTTTTATCCTCTTTTTAAACACCCCCTCTCTAATTGCTATTTTACGAGTGTATTTATACAGCCACTTTACAGTGGTCCCAACCCCACTAGCCCTAAACATAACCTCAGTGGCACCTGTGCCTAAACCTAACATCAGTGGCACAGGTGCCTAAACTTAACCTCAATGGCACCTGTGCCTAAACTTAACCTTAGCAGCACAGGTGCCAAAACACTTCACCCGATTTTCCTCCCCTCTATTTAGGGCCCCCTGCCCCTTTACGCAAACCCTAACCTTAACCTCAGTGGCACCTGTGCCTAAACCTAACATCAGTGGCACAGGTGCCTAAACTTAACCTCAGTGGCACCTGTGCCTAAACTTAACCACAGTGGCACAGGTGCCAAAACACTTCACCCTATTCCCCTCCCCTCTATAAAGGATCCCCTACCCCTTTACACAAACCCTAACCCTAACCTCAGTGGCACCTGTGCCTAAACTTAACCACAGTGGCACAGGTGCCAAAAGACCAAACCCCCTTGTTTGTCTTGTCCTGTCTTTGTCCCTCATTCTTTTTTATGATTTTATAAGAATATAAGGGGAAGATAGTTTTATATAGCCCCTGTGCCCGTGCACATTTTAACACACTTTTAGTGTTTTAATTGGTCCCTCACCTAACCCTAACCCTAACCCTAACCCTAACCCCTAACCCCTAACCCCTAACCCTAACCCTAACCCTAACCCTAACCTAACCCTAACCCTAACCCTAACCCTAACCCTAACCATGACTCCATGCCTAACCTCAACCGGTCCCTCCACACATCTATAGACCTCCCCCCAAACCCTGATCCTAACCTTAACCTCTCCCTGGACATGCCTAAACCTAACCTTTCCCTGAACATGCCTAAACCTAACCTCTCCCTGGACATGCCTAAACCTAACCTCTCCCTGGACATGCCTAAACCCAACCTTTCCCTGAACATGCCTAAACCTAACCTCTCCCTGGACATGCCTAAACCTAACCTCTCCCTGGACATGCCTAAACCTAACCTCTCCCTGGACATGCCTAAACCTAACCTCTCCCTGGACATGCCTAACCCTAACCTCTCCCTGGACATGCCTAAACCTAACTTCTCCCTGGACATGCCTAAACCTAACCCCTCCCCCATGACATTCATTGAACTCCCCAGGTCCCTAAACCTAACCTTAATCCCTCGCCTACTGTTACATCTGGCCTTAACAGCCCCCCCCCAAATCCACCCCTTTCCCCAGTACTCAGATTCACTCCCACCCCCCACCGACCCCGTTCCCCTCCGCTGGTCCTGCCAGGGCCTTCCTCCCAGATTTGCTTGCCTCCACTCCCTCGGCGACATCCCCGTACAATAACAGTTCAGGCAATAATGGAGCCCAACCCCCGTGGGACTATCCCTGGGCTTCTCCAGGGTGGCAATGACGGCCTAGAAGAGGAGAGTGTGGGCTTAGAGTCACAGTCAAGCAATAACATAATTCAGTCCCCTAGAACCTACATCCATACGTACTCCAACATTGTGCTCCCTTGCAGCAACTCCATCTCTTCTGCATCCCAGCCAGACTTGGTACCACATAGCCCTAGAGTGGGGACAACACAGTCTGTTTTAACAGCAACGGCAACAGTGGAACAAATGAGGATGGGTGACACTACAAGTAACTTACCTAGTCCAAGGGAATCCTTGGCGGAGTCCCCTCCCGAAAACCGTTTGCCCGTTCAGGTGACCACACGCCGTGAGCCCTATAGACACCCTAACACACAGAATAAAATTGCTGATTGGTGGTTGGACATTCTGAAGCCTATTGTCTTCATTGGAGATTCAAATCTGTCACGCATTCCACATTTCCGGGACGATAGGGTGCAAGTGGATAGCTTACCCGGGGCAACCTTTTGGCATCTGAAGGGGGTCTTGGAAAAGCTCCCACCAAACCCACTCACGGAAAAGGTCGTTTTAGCGGCGGGGATAAACAATTGCACAGGTAAACAGACCCCGACCACCACGTGGAAACAGCTCCAGCAGCTTTTAAAGGTGTGTGAGACCAGATTCCCCAGTGCCATCATTTATGTCCCCCTCCTGAACTTTTCGGATAGGTTGGAGAGGATTAAACAGGAAAACCTGACAAAATTAAATGAGAAATTGCTTGGTAACTGTAATTACTTACCCGAGCTGAGCAGACTGCGGTTCCACACAATGCCCAATGATCCCATTCATTGGACAACCCAGACAGCCAAAGAAATCTTCAAGTTCTGGCTGGATCAGTTAAACATGTAATGGGAGCACAGTGTCATAGTACAGCTCCCCATTCCAACATAACCAACCTTTCCCAATCATACACACTTACCCAGGTAGAGAGGGAGGTTTTGGAGAGAGGCCTCAGTTTTATTCCCACACCCAGTCTAGCAGACCGCATGGAACTCCGTAGGGACTTACACACCTACCATAGGAGATTGAAGCTCTTGGATCATTATAACTATGAAATAGACTTCCCTCACGTGCCATTTACTAACCCGTCTACATGGGAGCCAAAATTGGAGTCAGTCTCCCCCTCCATACAGGCCCTCATACACAGGGACCTGGACTTTTTTAACAGCCTGAGACCAAAACCAACAGGGAAGATGAACCTTACGGGGTCCAGTTGAGGGCCATCAGGGACCTAGGAAATAACCCCACTATAGTCATTAAACCAGCAGACAAGGGATCCCAAATTGTGATCATGGACAGGGCCCAGTATCTTTTAGAAGCCAACAGGCAGTTAAATAACACCCAACACTATGCCCCCCTACCACATTCTATCCAGATGGAGACACAGGGTAGAATTCGGGACATAGTGGGCAAAATGCTTGAGGATGGGTTCATCACCAGCAAACAAAGAACCTACCTATTGGGTCCAGATGTGCCCAGGGCCAGACAATTTTATTTACTCCCCAAAATCCACAAGGCCCCAGAGAGTTGGACTGTTCCCTTCCAGGTCCCATGCGGACGGCCCATTGTGAGTGACTGTGGCTCAGAGTCCTACCGGATTGCAGAGTACATTGATTTTTACATCAATCCCTTGTCACAAAAACATGCCAGTTACATAAAGGACACTTATGATTTTGTCAATAAACTCAAAGGTTTGACAATACAGAATGAGGCCTTTTTATTTTCTATAGACATCAACTCTCTGTATACCAATATTGACACCACTCTGGGCCTAACAGCGGTCACAAATGCCTTTGCCAAGTTCCCAGACCCCAGTCGGCCCGATACAGCCATTTTACAACTACTAGAGTTGAGCTTAATCAGAAATGATTTTGAGTTCAATAACAAGCACTACCTCCAGATCCATGGCACTGCCATGGGGAAGAAATTTGCTCCAGCCTTTGCCAACCTGTATATGTGCTTCTGGGAGGAAACTGCTTTTATTAAATGCAAGTCTGTACCATTATTGTACTACAGGTACCTAGATGACATCTTTGGCATATGGGGGCATTCAATGGGAGAGTTTGAGGAGTTCTTGGGGGTTTTAAACTCCCATCGTACAACAATCACTATCACACATAACATACAGAGGGAGGAACTTGAGTTTTTAGACACACAGGTGTTTTTTATCCCTGGGGTGGGGGAAACTAAATCACTGGGCACCAGAGTGTTTTTCAAAGGGACAGACAGACATGCACTGCTACACAAGTCTAGCTTCCACCCAAAACACACATACAGGGGACTGATCAAATCCCAATTGATCCGGTTCCACAGAATATGCTCCTTCCCTGAGGATCTGGAGACGGCCACTCAGACACTCTTCAGAGCTTTGGGGCCGAGGGGTTACTCCAAACGATTCCTTAGGGAAATAAAGGCAGAGGTCAGATTGTTGTTTCAGGGTGAGGGGCTACGTGTGGAGAAAGCAAACGGCGGTACCATGATACCTTTTGTATCGGTGTATTCTCCATCCATGGTTAAACTCAGCTCCGGTCTCAAATCCCACTTCCAACAGGCCCAACAGGAGAATAGGGACCTTGGGGATTTCAGGGTGATAGCGGCATATAGGAGGAACAAAAACCTCAAGGACATACTGGTTCACTCCACACTTAAAAAAACAATTAAAACAAAGGTACGGGAGGTTAACCGGAGTCGTCTCCTGAACCTAAAGTTTGTCCACAACACATTTTCAGGCTTGGGGGTGCCCGTTTGGCATAGAATAGACCTAGAAACAGCCAATGTGGTGTATGCAATTAAGTGTAGAAAGTGTGGCAAGTTGTATGTGGGGAAACACAAAATGCCCTCAAACACAGACTGAAGCAACACTTACACCACAGCATTAAACAAGACAGAAATACGGTTTTATATGCACACTTCAAGGGGCACGGAGTGGAGAACTTGACCATCTGTGGCTTGGATTCCAACGTCTCCTGGTCCAAGACACGGAGACAAAGGGCAGAGAGACGTTGGATTGGGGTTTTAAACACAGTCGATCCACTGGGCCTAAATGAAAGGTTTTAATTGTACAAAGCATTTTATTTCAATATTTTAAGACAACATACCTCAGTCCGAAACCACAGTTTAATTTTGGGTGGGATTTCCCATCTTACTTTTAGAAATATAATAGGACATAAATTACTTGAGCACAGGAATATTACAACAAATGCACTTATTTATGTATATTTATTTATTATATAAAACGTATGCTGTGTGTTTTGTTTTTATTTATTTATACATCTATGCACTTACCAATCTATGCACTTACCTCTTAAACATTACGTACTTATTTATAATTTTTCTTGCATGCACGGAGTGATGTGGTGGGGCAGGAATTGGGAGAATATGCCAAGCTAGCTAAACCAACTAATTACCTGGTGATAAGCAAACTTCCATTTTTAAATCCAGTGCCCCACAGTATTTATTTTTCTATTTTCTGCATGACTATGTATTTTGTCTTTTAAACCTTTTCCTGTGCTTATTAGTATTGTCCTACCTGAGAAAAATAGGTCTCCCACTCCAAACATTTCGACCGGCAACGAGGCTGATGGAATATGAGTGTCAGCTGACAGTGTGGTTACAGAAGGACCCCAGTGCTTCACAATAAAAGCCCACTGGGCAATGATTAATTAACACCTGGGGTCAATTAACACGCTGGTTTTGATATGTTTTTATTATGTAAATTGTGGTACTTTAATCTGAAGTGGGCAGGCAGTACAGTTGCTGGTGCAAATGTACATATTTGCTTGTATTTTAAGTTGAAAAAAGGGGCATGTGTGTGTGTGCTTTTACCTTAATTTTTTTAACCACCCCTCAACATTAATGATTTATTTCGTTGTTTGTCTATTTATTATGCACAGCACTTGCTGTCTTGCCCCACCACAGTTACATTTAAGCATTTTAAACATTATGCCACTACTGTTTTTAAACCACAAAAAGGGTCAGCCCTTTCTCTGCCCCGGACCCACCAGTAACCTGCTCTGTTTTGTATTGCACACCAATATGTGCTTTTAATTTTTTACTGGGTCATATGGCACCTCAAGCCCGGTGCCCACCTCCCATAAGTGTTTCACCCCGGTTTTTAAATGTTTTGTCTTTTAACGTACTGGTGTTAAAGTCATTGTATTTTAGTCCTTGTCTATTCCGTCTGTTTTTTATTAATATTATGGTTTTTAACTAACTCATGTTGAAGAATATATTTTAGTCCCTGCGCCTGTGCACGTCTGACACCACTAGGTGTCAGACACTTTCACTACCCAACCTAACCCTAACCCTAACCCTAACCCTAACCCTAACCCTAACCCTAACCCTAACCCTAACCCTAACCCTAACCCTAACCCTAACCCTAACCCTAACCCTAACCCTAACCCTAACCCTAACCCTAACCCTAACCCTAACCCTAACCCTAACCCTAACCCTAACCCTAACCCTAACCCTAACCCTAACCCTTCTAACAATTTATCATGCATCCCAACCTTCAGTGATGCTCGGGTACAGGTGGACAGCTTTCCAGGGGCCACCTTTTACCACTTGAAGGGGGTGTTAGAAAAGTTAGAACCTAACCCCCTCACAGAGAAGGTGATCCTGTCGGCAGGCTTAAACAACTGCCTCTCCAGACAGACATCAAATACCACCTGGAAACAACTGCAACAGTTACTGAAGGTGTGTGAAAGCAAATTCCCCAGTGCAATCCTTTACGTCCCCCTAATCAATTTTTCAGACAGACTAGAAAGAGATCAGCAGTCCCTCCTAAAGAAACTAAATCAAACAATTCTGGAGAAATGTAATTATTTACCAGAACTGAATCAACTCCGGTTCCACACAAGGGCCCGAGATCCAGTCCACTGGACAGCAGAGACAGCCACTGAGATCCTTCAATTCTGGCTGGATCAATTAAACATGTGAAGGGAGAACAGTGTCTGACGACAGCTCCCCACTCGAACATCACCAACCTTTCTCTATCTTATATACTTACTGAGGTAGAGGGGGAGGTTTTGGAGCGAGGACTCACTTTTATTCCTACCCCAAGACAGACCGACCGCATGGAACTCCGGAGGGACCTACATGCCTATCACAGGAGGTTAAAAATACTAGACCATTTTAATTATGATACAGACTTTGCACATGTGCCCTTTACAAACCCTTCCACTTGGGAGCCCACATTAAAATCAGTCACAAACCCAATACAGACTCTCATACGGAGTGATTTAAATTATTTTGGGAAGTTCAGGCCCAAACCAGTTACTAATTTGAATCTCACTAACCAACAATTAAATGCTATTAAAAAGCTTGGCAACAATCAGAGCATTGTTATAAAACCGGCTGATAAGGGATCCCAAATTGTCATCATGGATAGGGTCCAATATCTGTTGGAGGCAAATAGACAGCTGGACAACCACCAACATTATGCCCCATTACCTCACTCCATTCAAACTGAGACACAGGGTATGATCCGGGAGATATTGGTGGAGCTGTATGATAGCCATTTTATCACAGCAAAACAAATGTCCTACCTGTTGGGTCCAGATGTGCCCAGACCTAGACAACTGTATCTGCTTCCCAAAATCCATAAGGCTCCAGAGAAGTGGACCGTCCCGTTTCGGGTTCCATGCGGCCGTCCTATTGTGAGTGACTGTGGATCAGAGTCGTATCGAGTGGCAGAATATGTTGATTTCTACATTAACCCCCTTTCCCAGAAACACGCCAGTTATGTGAAGGACACATATGACTTTGTGAATAAACTGAAAAATTTGAAAATACCTGAGGGGGCCTTTTTATTTTCTGTGGATATCAACTCACTGTACACAAACATCGATACGGCCCTGGGCCTTCAAGCAGTCAGACACTCCTTTAGTAGATTTCCAGACCCTAAACGTCCAGATAAAGCTGTACTGGATCTATTGGAACTTAGCTTGACTAGGAACGACTTTGAGTTTAATGGAAAGTATTACCTCCAGATACATGGAACAGCCATGGGCAAAAAATTTGCCCCTGCTTTTGCCAACCTGTATATGTGCTTTTGGGAGGAAACTGCTTTTCTAAAATGTCAGACCTTACCATTACTCTATTACAGATATCTAGACGACATCTTTGGCATCTGGAGCCATTCTGCTCTAGAGTTTGAATCCTTTCTGGAGGTTTTAAATACACACCACCCAGCAATCACTATCACTCACAACAAACAGGATGAGAAACTAGAGTTTTTAGACACACAGGTGTTTTTTTAGACCCGAGGCAGGGGGTTTAAATCATTGGCAACAAGAGTTTTTTAAGGAAACAGACAGACATGCTCTGTTGCATAAATCTAGTTTCCACCCCAAGCATACCTATAGGGGGTTGATTAAATCTCAACTTATAAGGTTTAATCGTATCTGTACCTTACCAGAGGATGTGGAGAAGGCCACCGGAACTCTATTCAGAGCTCTAGGCCCACGGGGCTACTCCAAACGTTTTCTAAGGGAAATAAAAACTGAGGTGAGACAGATATTTGAAAATGAAGGAGTGTATATAAAGGAGATTGACAACCGCATTATTATACCGTTTGTGGCCACATTTTCTAGGAGCCTGGTGGGACTGAGCTCACAACTTAAATCCCACTTCCAACAGGCTCAGCAAGGTAATGTGGCTCTAGAGAAATTCAGAGTGATATCAGCATATAGGAGAAATAAAAACCTTAAAGACATGCTGGTCCGCTCCAGTCTCACACAACGGAAAAAAAAACACTGGACAATGACAAATACCTTTTAAAACTCAAGTTTCTTCAGAACCCACTTTCGGGGTTAGGTGCTCCAATATGGCAGAGCATGGGGTTGGAAACGGCCAACTCGGTCTACGGGATTAGGTGCAGTTTGTGTCGGCAGATATATATTGGGGAAACAAAAACACAATAGGTGCTCGGTTTAAACAACATCTCTATCACATTGATAAAAGGGATAAAACCACAGTGCTTTACACTCACTTTCAGACACACGCGGTGGAGAATATAACTGTTTTCGGGCTTGAGACTAATAAAAACTGGTCCAAACCACAGAGACAGAGAGCAGAGAGAGGATGGATCAGAGCATTAGGGACTGTTGACCCAACAGGGTTAAATGAAAAGTTTTAAACTGTCTGGTACCTTACCATTTGGAGTGTTGGAGGCAGAGTTGGAGGGGAGGTGGATCGTCAGGACGGGGGGAGGGTGTTGACTGCAGGGCTGCACTAATTAATTTATTTGTGTATATTTATTAAACTTTTATCTGGTTCATTTATTGTTTTAATGTGTGAAATCCAACATAGCACTTATGCATGACACTTTTATTTTGTTTTTACAGAAAGCACTTATTACTATGTTTTAATTGTCTTAATTTTTAGGTGCGTTCCCTGCGGGCAACATCTTGTCTTACCTCGTTGGAGGAATCCTCCTCTCTTCCTCCGGGAAGTCTTTATTACTCCAGCTCTTCTCCCCTCACAATGGCTGCGTACTATTTTAAACGGTTACTCCATTCCACCACTACGGGCACAACCTGTTCGGAATGGGCAATCAAATGAAGCTCCACAATAAAAGCCTGATCCCAGCTGTGTCTGCCTGCAATTAAAAAGCCCTTCCATACCTGCAATTTGCACGCCATCTGGTGGAAATTTCGGGAATTGCACTCAGATGGCATCTGGGGGAATATAGGACAGGTGGAGGAGGGTTAAGGAACACTGTCTTGATCTGTATTGTACATATTTACTAATTTTTATATATTTTTAATGTTTTTACTCACTTAATCTCATCTTCTGCATGCAGGTGGGATAGCTTCTCTGCCCCAGTCCCGTTGTGGCACTTATTGAATCATTTTATAATTTTATGATTGTTTTTAGCACTTATTATATGTACATTCAGCACTTATTGTATATATTTTTTATTATATTTATTGTGTTTATGATGATCAGGCAGTGTTCTTCCCCCTCTTTTTTCCTTCCTTTTTTAAACACCCACTCTCTAATTGCTATTTTAGGAGTGTATTTATACAACCACTTTACAGTGGTCCCAATCCCACTAGCCCTAACCATAACCTCAGTGGCACCTGTGCCTAAACCTAACATCAGTGGCACAGGTGCCTAAACTTAACCTCAATGGCACCTGTGCCTAAACTTAACCGTAGCAGCACAGGTGTCAAAACTCTTCACCCTATTTCCCTCCCCTCTACTCAGGGTCCCCCTGCCCCTTTACGCAAAACCTAACCTTAACCTCAGTGGCACCTGTGCCTAAACCTAACATCAGTGGCACAGGTGCCTAAACTTAACCTCAATGGCACCTGTGCCTAAACTTAACCTCAGTAGCACAGGTGCCAAAACACATCACCATATTTCCCTCCCCTCTATAAAGGATCCCCCTGCCCCTTTACACAAAACCTAACCCTAACCTCAGTGGCACCTGTGCCTAAACTTAACCACAGTGGCACAGGTGCCAAACACCGAACTTTCCCCCCTTGTTTGTCTTGTCTTGTCCTGTCTTTGTCGTTCATTCTTTTTATAATTTTATAAGAATATAAGGGGAAGATAGTTTTATATAGCCCTGTGCCCGTGCACATTTTAACACACTTTTAGTGTTTTAATTGGTCCCTCACCTAACCCTAACCCTAACCCTAACCCTAACCCTAACCCCTAACCCCTAACCCTAACCCTAACCCTAACCCTAACCCCTAACCCTAACCCTAACCAGCCAGGCTGGATGGCGCCCCCCACCCCAGATGAGCCCTTAGCCAGGCTGACACTGCCGCCCCCAGATGAGCCCCTTAGCCAGGCTGACGCTGCCGCCCCTCAGAGCCCCCCAATCAGGCTGAGACACCGCCGCAGTCCCCCAGATGGTGAGCCCCCTTAGCCATGATGACGCTGCCGCCCCAGATGAGCCCCTTAGCCAGCTGGACGCTGCCGCCCCCAGATGAGCCCCCCAATCAGGCTGACACCGCCGTCCCCAGATGAGCCCCCCTTAGCCAGGATGACGCTGCCCCTGAGCCTTCACACTATTGTCCAATCTGGCGTGGTCTCAGGACCAGAGTCTACCCAGCCACTGCTGGACCAGCTTCTACCCCATGCCGACCCCACTGTAGAGGCTAATGCTACGCCAGCATCTCTGGATGTTGTGGAGAAGGTCTAGTCAACATGGATGATGATGATGACGAAGAAGAAGAAGAGAGGGAGTGCAGCCAGCAAGTGTCTGTGTCAGAAATGAGTGGCACATTGAGCCCACAGAAGAGTCTCGGCTCGGGTTCTGCTGGGCCCAGCAGGGCTCCGGGGTGGCGCGCAGGTGGCGCCTCCCGCTGCTGAGCTAGACTGAGGAGGTAAGCTGCAGCCAGCAGGGGGCTCCTTCGGAGCTGAGTGCCCTGGGTCTTCTTGAGGGCACTGGAGAGCACTGACGATCTGGGTGATGCCAGCCTAAAAGGCGCCGCGGATATAGAGGGCATGTCCGGTTTGAGCTGGCTCGCCGGACTCTTGAGAAGGTCCCAGACATCCCGAGCAATGATTTTGGAGGATGAGGATGATAGAGGTGCGACATGGAGGTAGGCTCAGAATGGACAGAGGATCCGAGAAGAGGTCCTGACCATGAGGAGGAAGACGAAGATGTGGAGATGGCCAGCGAGGGGGTGACTGAAAGTGGGCTGGAGAGTTATGGCAACCCGACGAAGACGATTTTCCCCGAGGACGAGAGGCTTGACAACCTGGAACCGAGTGCAACAGTGTCTCCCGCTGCCCTCGGCCCAAGCCCCCAGTGGACCCGACCCCACACAACTACTCCTCTGACCCTGGACCCCAGCAGCAGCCTGGTGCCTTAATTTCCTCTGGACCCGGGCCAATGTGGCTGCCTGTGGCCAGACCATGTCCGACTCTGTGGACTGGACTCTGCAGGCGGTCCACAGCAGCTGTGTGCCTCAGACTTGTTGAGGAGCTCCACGTTTACAACGCCAGCTCTGGTGTAGAGTCTCGCTTCTGGAGCTGGGAGAGCGTCAATCCCTGGAAAACACAACTGGGCCCCGCCAGCTCCCCGCTGCCCTCTGCCCAGGGCACCCAGTGGGACCGGCCCAACCTCAACTCCGCCAGACCCTGGGCCCCCTGGCGGCCCCAAATCAGCCCTCTACAGTCCAACAGAGGTCTGGATTCTGAGGCGCCGCTCAGTCCACATCCCCTGCCTCTGTATACCCCAAGAGAAAGATGCCCTGCACTCCTAAAGCCTGTGTCCAGCACGCGAGTGCGGTCTACAGCAGCAGCATACCAGCATCGGACGAGCTCCAGGACTACAACAGCAGCCTCTGGCGTGGGGTCTCTCTCGAATATGAGCAAGCTCCACTACCCACTTCCGCAGTGCACACCCACGCCCTGGACGACCAAGACCGAAGCGTCCCCTGAGACCAGCGACGGAGATGAGACGCTCCAGCTGATGATAACTCGCGGGGCCCCACCGTGGCCTGTGTCTCCGATTCCTCGTCCTCCACTCACGGAGGACGAGGCTAGCTACATGGAGGCGGAGGTGGGCCCAGCTGGATGAGCCTGTTGAGGATCAGGCATCGACAACGCCGCATTCATCGGGAACCGGCCCGTTGCCCAGCGCTCCCTCTCTGCTCTGGAAGAAGGAGGAGGAGACCTGCATGGTTGTTGGAGGGGGTCTGAGACTCCCCATTCTGGCTTCACTCTGTGGCATCCTACGCTTCGACATGACAGCCCAACCTGTCACAGCCACTCTACGGCAGACGGCTGCCCGAAGAGCCCTGGCATCTTCTCTCTGGAGGAGCTGCCGAAGGAAGACAAGGATCAGTCAGTCATCCAGGAGCTGACGCTGCTATCTCCTCAGCTGCAGCCCGGCTCGGCAGAACCACTCTGCCTCCAGCTCGGGGGAGCAGCACGCGCATGGCCAGGTGATGTTGATGCAGAGCTGGGAGACCGAAATGATGTAAAACCCTGGACACAGTGCTGTTTGTGGCCCCCCAGCACTCAAATGACACCAGCCACCCTATTACTCAATTATTCGTGATAACACTGAGAACTCTCCGTCAGGCAACGTATAGTCCCCCTCACTACACACCTAGTACTGCAACTAACCACCCCTCCCCATCAAATCTAAAACCCTTTCGTAGTTGTAGTGTCATCGTTGTCTGTCCTCAATCTTTCGAACTGGGGTGATGACTTATCAGCAAACACAATAAAAGCGAGAAATCAAAGGACGGGAATAAAGATCAAATTAAAGACATGTGCCTCTTCCTCCTGATAATACGACTGCATAATATGGCAACATATATTACAACATTATGAGTATATGGGCTTAAAACTCCTGTATGTGCAATATCTACTACTACATCATATAAGAATGTGTGGGTGTGTGTGTTTTTATTAACACTGCATATCTGAAACAATCTGCATCCTAGCAAACCACTTTGAACCCACAGAAACACAAATCAAACTGCTCAAAAGGGGATCACACAGCCCACATTAAACACATACACAGAGAGCAAAAAAGCCACTTTGCAGGCAGACACTGAGAAATATCACAGAAGAGTGAAACTAGCAGCATTCTTCCAAGAGAAACAAAAAATGCCAATAGGAACAACAACCATTCATACCCAAATCAAACTGGGAACCAAAACTCCACCCAATTACCGAGACAGATCAATCAACTTGTTAGGACAGATAGAGAATCATTAACTCAAATACCACCAAACATCTACAGGGACAATAGAAACCTAATGAAGAAATAATCCATTTCTAAAAGAGCTTAAGTCCAACAAACACATTGTAACAAACCAGCAGACAAAGGCAGTGCAATTGTAATAATGGACAGGAACAATACATACAGAAGCCCACAGGCAACTCAACAACCAGGAACACTACAAAAATTATCAGGCCCTATATACACAAACACAGCAATTAAGATCAGAACCATTCTAAAACAACTACTAGTAGACCAAAAAATCACAAAAAAACAATGGACATATCTCATGGGCGAAGACACACCTAGAGCCAGAATATTCTACTCCTCCCAAAAATCCACAAACACCTGATACATGGACAAACCATTTGAAATCCCCCAGGAGACCCATAGTATCTGACTGTAACAGTGAAAGCTACAAAGTAGCTGAATACATAGACTACTTCTCAATCCACTAGCATGCCGCCATACAGCTATATCAAAGACACACATGACTTTGTTAACAAAATAAAAATGCCACAGTGAAGAAAACTCATTTCTGTTCACAATTGACATTGACAGCTTATACACCAATATAGAAACAAAGGCAGGACTAAAAGCAGTTAGGAGTGTTTCAACAAATACCCAGAGGACAACAGACCAGACATGC
>CM055737.1:14807699-14828206 GCA_029465975.1 Dallia pectoralis | reverse complement strand
ACACACTGGAACCTCCTTCATTATAAATTATAGGGTCCAGATAGAGACACAGACTAACTGTGTCCAAATACAACAATCACTCCTTAGAAAGTTCACTATAAACATAAACACTCTGTTGTATTTACCTATTATTTCCAGGGACCATAAAGAGAGACCAACCTCTCCTGTACCCAGCTGTGTGTCCATGAAGAGTGACCGGTCTATGAGACGTCCTATGCGGTTCAGAAAGAGAGACTTTTCTACAGATCAAAGGTAATTAAACCTCATGGGTCAGTGATTGTTTATCTGTTTATTTAGTTCCCATTATCTGATACCATGACAACAGCTACTCTTGCTGGGTTAAACGTTTAACAAAAAAGACATTACCAGCAAACCAGGTCATTACATTTAACAACATTTATAATTAGAATAAAGACATCAGAATATTTAGACGGTCTATGGGTAAACCTATAGAGTTCAGAACGGGAGAATTTTATACAGATGAAAGGTAATTCAACACTATCACGTTTTTGTTTCTCTACTGTTTTCAAAAAAATCCATAATACCAATTCCGTATAAACCAATTACTGTTTAAAAAAATCTTTACTAGCTTGTTTTTGAGCACGCACATTTTCCTAATTTTTTCTTCCCCATTTTATGTCCCTTTACACGAAGGTAAGTTCCGTAGTATGCTTCAAAATAAAAGACTGCAAACATGCACCTTAAAAAAATGAATAGGATTAATCATATGCATACACTTGTAAATACACTGTGTCAACATGAATATAATTAATTACATACACCTGTTAATACACTGTGTCTGTGATGATATCATTTTTGTCCTGTTCTGTCCCCTTTTGGTTCCTTGGTTTCCTTGTATATGAGTCTCTGTCATTAGTTTGTCATGTTGTACACCTGAGTTTCTCCGCACCTGTTTTCTGTTCACCCTCATTAGTTGTTGTATTTAGTTTGGTCTTTTCCTGTCAGCCAGTGTTGGTTCATTGAGTTTTTTGTATTTAAGGTATGGTGCAATCGGTTTGATCTTTTGCTTTGTTCGTTATTCTAAATATTCAGTTTTAGTTCCTGTTTGCCGACTTAGAATAAAGACCTTGCATTCTGTGAAACTTTGCGCCTGTGTCCGCTTATCTGCGTCTGAGCCATTCGTGACCGTGTCAACATGAATAGGATTAATCAGATACATACACTTGTAAATACACTTTGTCAATATGAATAGGATTACCGTACTCATATCCAGATATAGATTGACATCCAAAATGCATTTGATCTTATTTCAACATTAAAAAAAGTTATTTGTTAGAGACTCTTAGTTGGTTCAAACACACTAATCACTCCTATGTCCACTATATACAAAACACACTGGAACCTCCTTCATTATAAATTATAGGGTCCAGTAAGAGACACAGACTAACTGATTCCAAATACAACAATCACTCCTTAGAAAGTCCACTATAAACATAAACACTCTGTTGTATTTAACTATTATTTCCAGGGACCATAAAGAGAGACCAACCTCTCCTGTACACAGCTGTGTGTCCATGAAGAGTGACCGGTCTATGGATAAACCTATAAAGTTCAGAGAGGGAGACTTTTCTACAGATCAAAGGTAATTAAACCTCATGGGTCAGTGATTGTTTATCTGTTTATTTAGTTCCCATTATCTGATTAGTCTACCTGGGTTCAACATTTAACACTAAATACTTTACTGAAAAATAGATAATTACTGTGTACATACATTTATATATCTACACTTTGAAAGTGTAATTTACCAAAGACTGAAGGTGTTTTATTATATTGATTAGATTGTTAATTTACACTTTTCCTGTCTGTAATAAGTATTGATCCTATAGGTGTTTTATAGATTGACTTCTATGTGTGTGTTAAGTTTTGATCCTATAGGTGTTTTAGTATAATAGATTGACTTCCATGTGTGTATTTAGTATTGATCCTATAGGTGTTTTAGGATAATAGATTTACTTCCAAGTGTGTATTTAGGTTTTGATCCTATATGTGTTTTAGTATAATAGATTGACTTCCATGTGTGTAATAAGTATTGATCCTATAGGTGTTTTTGTATAATATATTGACTTCCACGTGTGTTCTAAGTATTGATCCTATATGTGGTTTAGTATAATTCATTGAGAAATGTGATCATCTTTTATTATTTAAACAAGACAGTTAAATTGTCAGAGACTCTTAGTTGGTTCAAACACACTAATCACTCCTATGTCCACTATATACAAAATACACTGGAACCTCCTTCATTATAAATTATAGTCCAGAAAGAGACACAGACTATCTGTGTCCAAATACAACAATCACTCCTTAGAAAGTCCACTATAAACATAAACACTCTGTTGTATTTAACTATTATTTCCAGGGTCCATAAAGAGAGACCAACCTCTCCTGTACCCAGCTGTGTGTCCATGAAGAGTGACCAGTCTATGGAACCACCTATGCGGTTCAGAAAGAGAGACTTTTCTACTGATCAAAGGTAATTAAACCTCATGGGTCAGTGATTGTTTATCTGTTTATTTAGTTCCCATTATCTGATACCATGACAACAGCTACTCTTGCTGGGTTAAACGTTTAACAAAAAAGACATTACCAGCAAACCAGGTCATTACATTTAACAACATTTATAATTAGAATAAAGACATCAGAATATTTAGACAGTCACATTTTTCCATCTTTCCTAGTAATTTTTTTATCCATAATGAAATTATTTTCAATTCCTAATAAAACAGTTACTATGCAAGTCTACCCGTAAAAAGCATTATGGTCTTACTAAGGTACTTCAGCTTGGACAGGACGGGTCTAAATCATAGATATGTATTATGTTTATAGATAGAATAGTAATATCAGTCCTATAACACCGTGTATTTACATCATTTATATTAATATATGTATTATGTTTATAGATAGAATAGTAATATCAGTCCTATAACACCGTGTATTTACATCATTTATATTAATATATGTATTATGTTTATAGATAGAATAGTAATATCAGTCCTATAACACCGTGTATTTACATCATTTATATTAATATATGTATTATGTTTATAGATAGAATAGTAATATCAGTCCTATAACACCGTGTATTTACATCATTTATATTAATATATGTATTATGTTTATAGATAGAATAGTAATATCAGTCCTATAACACCGTGTATTTACATCATTTATATTAATATATGTATTATGTTTATAGATAGAATAGTAATATCAGTCCTATAACACCGTGTATTTACATCATTTATATTAATATATGTATTATGTTTATAGATAGAATAGTAATATCAGTCCTATAACACCGTGTATTTACATCATTTATATTAATATATGTATTATGTTTATAGATAGAATAGTAATATCAGTCCTATAACACCGTGTATTTACATCATTTATATTAATATATGTATTATGTTTATAGATAGAATAGTAATATCAGTCCTATAACACCGTGTATTTACATCATTTATATTAATATATGTATTATGTTTATAGATAGAATAGTAATATCAGTCCTATAACACCGTGTATTTACATCATTTATATGAATATATGTATTATGTTTATAGATAGAATAGTAATATCAGTCCTATAACACCGTGTATTTACATCATTTATATTAATATATGTATTATGTTTATAGATAGAATAGTAATATCAGTCCTATAACACCGTGTATTTACATCATTTATATTAATATATGTATTATGTTTATAGATAGAATAGTAATATCAGTCCTATAACACCGTGTATTTACATCATTTATATTAATATATGTATTATGTTTATAGATAGAATAGTAATATCAGTCCTATAACACCGTGTATTTACATCATTTATATTAATATATGTATTATGTTTATAGATAGAATAGTAATATCAGTCCTATAACACCGTGTATTTACATCATTTATATATCAATATATGTATTATGTTTATAGATAGAATAGTAATATCAGTCCTATAACACCGTGTATTTACATCATTTATATTAATATATGTATTATGTTTATAGATAGAATAGTAATATCAGTCCTATAACACCGTGTATTTACATCATTTATATTAATATATGTATTATGTTTATAGATAGAATAGTAATATCAGTCCTATAACACCGTGTATTTACATCATTTATATTAATATATGTATTATGTTTATAGATAGAATAGTAATATCAGTCCTATAACACCGTGTATTTACATCATTTATATTAATATATGTATTATGTTTATAGATAGAATAGTAATATCAGTCCTATAACACCGTGTATTTACATCATTTATATTAATATATGTATTATGTTTATAGATAGAATAGTAATATCAGTCCTATAACACCGTGTATTTACATCATTTATATTAATATATGTATTATGTTTATAGATAGAATAGTAATATCAGTCCTATAACACCGTGTATTTACATCATTTATATTAATATATGTATTATGTTTATAGATAGAATAGTAATATCAGTCCTATAACACCGTGTATTTACATCATTTATATTAATATATGTATTATGTTTATAGATAGAATAGTAATATCAGTCCTATAACACCGTGTATTTACATCATTTATATGAATATATGTATTATGTTTATAGATAGAATAGTAATATCAGTCCTATAACACCGTGTATTTACATCATTTATATTAATATATGTATTATGTTTATAGATAGAATAGTAATATCAGTCCTATAACACCGTGTATTTACATCATTTATATTAATATATGTATTATGTTTATAGATAGAATAGTAATATCAGTCCTATAACACCGTGTATTTACATCATTTATATTAATATATGTATTATGTTTATAGATAGAATAGTAATATCAGTCCTATAACACCGTGTATTTACATCATTTATATAAATATGTACTATGTTTATAAATGTTATTTATAATAGTACTATCAGTCCTATCAATAACACCATGTAATTACTGTAATCATTTATATGAATATGTCTTATAGATGTGAAATATAATAGTAGTATCTGTACTGTTAATATTACATTATGAGTGGTAGATTCTATTCTTTTGTACCAATTTTTTACTTTCCAATATGAAGTGGTTTGTCTTGAAAACACATAAATATGTAGGAGTCTGTACGCACTCAGGAAGTATAGATGTAATGTCATGTTTTGCCCACAGAGACCAACAGGAGAGAACAGAGACTGAGATTCTCAGTGGTCAATCTGTCCAGAGTCATCAAACAGACCTGTCCTCCATATTCACTGTATGTGATCTTGTTATGTGCATTTATTTATGTTTACCTCAAGTAAAGTTAATCTGACAATCATTCATGCATTTGTTAATATTGTTCTGGTAATTAAATTTAATTCAGTCCCATGTGAACTTTTTCACTCTCCCTCTTTCAGTTACTTGAACAGAATATCATGATATTTGTGAAGAAAGAGTTGGAGAGGTTCAAGTCAATGGTGAGTTCAGATCTCCCAGAAGGCTTTGAGAGTCAGAGGGAGGATGAGGAAGGTGTGGACCCTGAAGATGTGAAGCAGGAGAGCAGTGCCAAAGAGGGAGCTCTGAAGATCACACTGCATGTCCTGAGGAACATGAACCAGAAGGAGCTTGCTGACACACTGGAGAAAAGTAAGAGTTGTCTGACATTACTGTTGAATGTTTCATTATGAGGAACATTTAAAAGCTTTATGTAGCTGTTTAACTCAATAATAATGTAGCACCTTTAAGACAAAACCGTGTGACCTCTTCTAGTAGTGATGTGTTGAATAATTTAACATAGAAGACAGAAAGAGTGAAGAGACAGAGAAGATTAGAATGTACCGCAATTATTATAACTCAATGCTTCAATATTGTATTTTTTACAGACATAATATTCAGTTTTCTCTTCATTCAGGTCAGTTTCCTATGATTTGTCAACATGAACTCAAATCTAACCTGAAGAATAAGTGTCAGTCTGTATTTGAGGGTATCGCTAGAGAAGGGAACCCAACACTTCTGAATAAGATCTACACAGAACTCTACATCACAGAAGGTGGAAGTGGAGAAGTCAATAATGAACATGAGGTGAGACAGATTGAGACAACAACCAGGAAACAAGCAAGACCAGAGACAGCAATCAAATGTAATGACATCTTCAAACCCATACCAGGACAAGACAAACCTATCAGAACTGTGCTGACAAAAGGAGTCGCTGGAATTGGAAAAACTGTCTCTGTGCAGAAATTCATTCTAGACTGGGCTGAAGGAAAAGCCAATCAGGATCTCCAATTTATTTTTTCACTCCCCTTTAGGGAGCTGAATTTAATGAAGGAGGAAAAACTCAGTTTGATTCAACTCATCAATCATGTCTCAATTGAAACCAAAACGGCAATAATCTCAAACTACACCAACTATAAAGTTCTGTTCATCTTTGATGGTCTGGATGAGTGCCGACTGCCCCTTGACTTCAAGAACAACAAGACCTGTTGTGACGTCACAGAGTCAACCACAGTGGATATGCTGCTGACAAACCTCATCAGGGGAAATCTGCTTCCCTCTGCTCTCCTCTGGATAACTACCAGACCTGCAGCAGCCAATCAGATCCCTTCATGGTGTGTTGACCAGGTGACAGAGGTGAGAGGGTTCAATGACCCCCAGAAAGAGGAGTACTTCAGGAAGAGATTCAGTGATGAGGACTTGGCCAGCAGAATCATCTCACACATAAAGACATCAAGGAGCCTCCACATCATGTGTCACATACCAGTCTTCTGTTGGATTGTTGCTACAATCCTTGGGTACATGTTGACTACAGATGATAAAGTAGAGCTGCCCAAGACCCTAACAGCCATGTATTCACACTTCCTTGTGTTTCAGTCAACAAACAGGAATGTGAAGTATGATGGGAAAAAAGAGACAGATCCACACTGGAATACAAAGAGCATTAAGACACTGGGAAAACTGGCTTTTCAACAGCTACAGAAAGGCAACCTGATTTTCTATGAAACAGACCTGAAAGAGTGTGGCATTGATATCAATGAAGCATCAGTGTACTCAGGAGTCTGTACACAGATGTTTAGAACAGAGGCTGTGCGCCAGGAGAAGGTGTTCTGCTTTGTCCATCTGAGCATTCAGGAGTTTCTAGCTGCTCTATATGTGTTTCTCTCATTCCACAACAATAATACAAATCTAATGAATGGACAACAATCAACCATCAGAACACTTCTGCTCTGGAAAATACCTGTAATAGATTTCCACAAGACTGCAGTGGATAAAGCCTTCCAGAGTGAGACTGGACACCTGGATCTTTTTCTTCGCTTCCTTCTGGGCCTCTCACTGGAGTCAAATCAGAAGCATTTACAAGGTTTACTGACAAATACCAGAAGCAGCTCACAGAGTCATGAAGAAACAGTCAATTACATCAAGGAGCAGATCAGGAAGAATCCCTCTTCAGAGAGATGCATCAATCTGTTCCACTGTCTGAATGAACTGAATGACCGTTCTCTAGTGGAGGAGATCCAAAGGTACTGCCTTGACCTTGACCTCATCAGGGAAATCTGCTTCCCTCTGCTCTCCTCTGGACCATACCAGACCTGCAGCAGCCAATCAGATCCTTCATGGTGTGTTGACCAGGTAGCAGAGGTGAGAGAGGGTTCGGCCCCCAGAAAGAGGAGTACTTCCAGGAAGAGATTCAGTGATGACTACCTGGCCAGCAGAATCATCTCACACATAAAGACATCAAGGAGCCTCCACATCATGTGTCACATACCAGTCTTCTGTTGGATTGTTGCTACAATCCTTGGGTATATGTTGACTACAGATGATAAAGTAGAGCTGCCCAAGAAGACCTAACAGCCATGTATTCACACTTCTTGTGACTTTCAGTCAGCAAACAGAAGTCTTAGTATGATGGGAAAAAGAGACAGATCCACACTGGAATACAAGAGCATTAAGACACTGGGAAAACTGGCTTTTCCAGCAGCTACAGAAAAGGCAACCTGATTTTCTATGAAACAGACCTGAAAGAGTGTGGCATTGATATCAATGAAGCATCAGTGTACTCAGGAGTCTGTACACAGATGTTTTAGAACAGAAGGCTGTGCGCCAGGAGAAGGTGTTCTGCTTTGTCCATCTGACATTCAGGAGTTTCTAGCTGCTCTATATGTGTTTCTCTCATTCCACAACAATAATACCAAATCTAATGAATGGACAACAATCAACCAATAAGAACACTTCTGCTCTGGAAAATACCTGTAATAGATTTCCACAAGACTGCAGTGGATAAAGCCTTCCAGAGTGAAGGACTGGACACCTGGATCTTTTTCTTCCGCTACTTCTGGGCACTCTCACTGGAGTCAAATCAGAAGCATTTTACAAGGTTTACTGACAAATACAGAAGCAGCTCACAGGTCATGAAGAAACAGTCCAATTACATCAAGGAGCAGATCGGAAGAATCCTCTTCCAGGAAGTGCATCAATCTGTTCCACTGTCTGAATGAACTGAATGACCGTTCTCTAGTGGAGGAGATCCAAAGGATGCCTGCGATCAGAGTCTCTGATGAAGAACTGTCACCTGCACAGTGGTCAGCTCTGGTCTATATTACTGACTTCAGAAGAGGAGATTGATGTGTTTTGACCTGAAGAAATACTCCACATCAGAGGAAGATCTTCTAGGGTTGCTTGCAATGAAATTAGATATTGCAGAACTGCTGTAAGTACAGTCATGCACATTTTAATTTGCCTCATGTCACATCTAAATCTAATTGGTACACTTCTAAAGGGTTCTATGAGGAGAGTTGCCTTGTGATTATTATCGACTAGAGACCTTTAGATTATTGTGAGGTTGACAGATTCAAACTAGGAGATTGTGACGGTATTTCACTAGTGTTGGGTGTCATTATGACTGAAGATCTGTTATATACATACACATACATTATCTCTGTTTGTTTCTGTCTAAGCATGCCTTGTACCTAGATGGAGTATTTACATCCTGAAATATGTCACCTAGCTCCTCCCTCTCTTGTACAACTGGCTGCCATCAGCACTTGTGTTTTTATCCTCTGTTCTCCAGCCAGATAACCTCTATGCAACATATTATGAGCAGATATTCCACAGGAGTTCACTGGTTCGTGAGTCCTCCAGGCCGGGTTTAATGAGCAGCTTATCCTCCACCTCACAGTTTATGACAGGATTTCAAAGCATTTTGTTTTCCCCACAAGTATTCACTGTCTTCTTACTACATTTCTATAAACTACCATTGCCTCCTGTTCTATCTTTCCTGGCTTCCTGACCTTCTCACTTGGGAATGGAGCTGTGACTCAGACATCCATTATGTCCACCTCTGTGTGTAGGAGGGGTTTCACTGTACAGGTGCCGGTTTTGGCAGCACGCTTGTTGGCCTCACTGTGGCTGCGGTGCCGTTTTAGGCGGGCGCTTGTTGGTCACTGTACAGGTGCCGGTTTTATAATGCTTCGTTGGCTCACTGCACTGCAGTGTCACCATATAATGTTTGTTGGCTCATCATTGTGCCGGTTTCATAAGCTTGTTGGTTTCATCAGACGGTGCCGGTTTTATATAATGCTTGTTGTTTTCACTGTATTGCAGTCTGTTTTATAATGTGCTTGTTGTTCACTTCAGGTGCCTGTTTTATACGTTGTTGGCCCACGTACTGTGCCGGTTTTATAATGTTTGTTGGCCTCACGTGCGCCGGCCTTATGCTTGTTGGTGTTCATCAGCTGCAGTGCCGGTCTTATATAATGCTTGTTGGCTCCACTGTATTGGTGCCGGTTTTATATAATGCTTGTTTGGCCCCACTGTGTACTCGGCAATGGGCTCTGAGTAATGCTTGCCTTTCATTGTACAGGTAAAGTCGGTTTTGTTGAGTGGTCAGCTTGTTGGTTCACACAGAAATGTTTTGCCAGCTGTTGCTCTTTTATTCAACAGTATGATGTTAAAAACAGAAACACATTGATGCTGGAACCTGAGCCTCAACTACCGCGAGTTATTCACGCCGCTGCCACGTATGCCTGTGGTAAAATTGTATGACTTTAACTCTCACTTATTCTGTGCATTTATATTCACACATTTCTGTCAATACATATTCATATATCAGGGCACATGTGATCCACAAACATCTAAGTTGCATTAATTAAATGCAAGCAAACGCACCACACCATGAGAATTGTTGTTGATCCTAGATTGTGTCGCTGACCCAGTTTAAAGAGGGTTATGGGATTTCGGCAGTGTTTGGTGTAAGCTGTGAATATTTGTTCTTTTTAATTTGAAATCCATATTACTAAAGACACAGCAAGCCATTGTCATTCAGGCAAAGAGATACTTCTTATCTTTCACAGATGTGTTAGAATACATGTTCCAATGAAAGATACTTCCACTCATTAATTTTAGCATTTAGGTTTCTCGGAGGAGGGGCAGTGTTTCGTGCGTTTCTGCACCCCACGTTCGCTTAGGCTCAGTCTGAAACACAACCTTGTTTTCACCATTTGAACATTGTTTGTGCTCAGGTATTGAGCAGTGGATGGTCAGAATAGAATAACAGGTGGCTGGTGTCATTCAATATCAAACTGCTACTAACATCGGTCATGAAGAGGTTGGGCAGACTGAGTTCATCCAGCGGGGGCAGGGGCAAATGTTCAGCTGCGTCTTTGGCTACGAGCCAGACGCGCTCTGTTGGTCTGACAAAACATCCCTCATCTATTGTGGGCACAAGGTGCACAAGTTGGTTGCTGATTGGTGGCTGTTTTCTGTGTCTTTCAGGTACCATTTGACATAAATTCATGGACTAGTGCCAGCAGCAAAAAGTGGCATCCAGCAAGACTCAGAAGACAATCCAGAAGAGCAGGTTGACTAATCACGAGTGATACATTGCAGTATTTTTTTCAAACAGGTCAATATAGTTGTTATATCATGATTATCTTTTAAATAATTGTATATTAAAATAAATGTACTTTGAGATATTCTTGTTATGTGTTTTTCCTGATTATTGTGATGATGTTTTAAAATCTTCACCTTATTTTTATTCTAATAAAACAGTTACTATGCAAGTCTACCCGTAAAAAGCATTGGTCTTACTAAGGTGCTTCAGCTTGGACAGGACGGGTCTAAATCATAGATATGTATTATGTTTATAGATAAATTAGTAATATCAGTCTATAACACCGTGTATTTACATCATTTATATTGTATATGTATTGTATTTATAGATAGAATAGTAATATCAGTCCTATAACACCGTGTATTTACATCATTTATATTAATATATGTATTATGTTTATAGATAGAATAATAATATCAGTCCTATAACACACGTGTATTTATCCATTTATATTAATATATGTATTATGTTTATAGATAGAATAGTAATATCAGTCCCTATAACACCGTGTATTTACATCATTTATATGAATATATGTATTATGTTTATAGATAGAATAGTAATATCAGTCCTATAACACCGTGTATTTACATCATTTATATAAATATATGTATTATGTTTATAGATAAGATAGTAATATCAGTCCTATAACATAGAGTATGTATTTACATCATTTATATTAATATATGTATTATGTTTTATAGATAGAATAGTAATATCAGTCCTATAACACCGTGTATTTACATCATTTATATTAATATATGTATTATGTTTATAGATAGAATAGTAATATCAGTCCTATAACACCATGTATTTACATCATTTATATGAATATATGGATTATGTTTATAGATAGAATAGTAATATCAGTCCTATAACACCGTGTATTTCCCATCATTTATATTAATATATATGTATTATGTTTATAGATAGAGATAGTAATATCAGTCTATAACACCGTGTATTTCCACATCATTTATATTATATGTATTATGTTTATAGATAGAATAGTAATATCAGTCCTATAACACCGTGTATTTACATCATTTATATTAATATATGTATTATGTTTATAGATAGAATAGTAATATCAGTCCTATAACACCGTGTATTTACATCATTTATATTAATATATGTATTATGTTTTATAGATAGAATAGTAATATCAGTCCTATAATAACACCGTGTATTTTACATCATTATATTAATATATGTATTATGTTTATAGATAGAATAGTAATATCAGTCCTATAACTTTTAGTGTATTTACATCATTTATATGAATATATATGTGTGTTTATAGATAGAATAGTATTAATGTCAATTTTCTCTTACCGTGTATTTTACATCATTTATATGAATATATATATTATGTTTATAGATAGAATAATATAGTCCTATAACACGTGTATTTACATCATTTATATTAATATATGTATTATGTTTATAGATAGAATAGTAATATCAGTCCTGCAACTTTTAGTGTATTTACATCATTTATATTAATATATGTATTATGTTTATAGATAGAATAGTAATATCAGTCCTATAACACCGTGTATTTACATCATTTATATTAATATATGTGTATTATGTTTATAGATAGAATAGTAATATCAATTATATAACACAGTGTATTTACATCATTTATATTAATATATGTATTATGTTTTATAGATAGAATAGTAATATCAGTCCTATAACACCGTGTATTTACATCATTTATATTAATATATGTATTATGTTTATAGATAGAATAGTAATATCAATTCCTATAACACCGTGTATTTACATCATTTATATAAATATGTACTATGTTTATAAATGTTATTTATAATAGTACTATCAGTCCTATCAATAACACCATGTAATTACTGTAATCATTTTATATGAATATGTCTTATAGATGTGAAATATAATAGTAGTATCTGCTGTTAATATTACGTATGAGTGGTAGATTCTATTCTTTTGTACCAATTTTTTACTTTCCAATATGAAGTGGTTTGTCTTGAAAACACTAAATATGTGAGTCTGTACGCACTCAGGAAGTATAGATGTAATGTCATGTTTTCCAGAGACCAACAGGAGAGAACAGAGACTGAGATTCTCAGTGGTCAATCTGTCCAGAGTCATCAAACAGACCTATCCTCCACATATTCACTGTATGTGATCTTGTTATGTGCATTTATTTATGTTTTACCTCCAAGTAAAGTTAATCTGACAATCATTCATGCATTTGTTAATATTGTTCTGGTAATTAAATTTTAATTCAGTCCCGTATGAACTTTTTCACTCTCCCTCTTTCAGTTACTTGAACAGAATATCATGATATTTGTGAAGAAAGAGTTGGAGAGGTTCAAGTCAATGGTGAGTTCAGATCTCCCAGGGAAGCACGAGAGTCAGAGGGAGGATGAGAGGTGTGGACCTGAAGATGTGAAGCAGGGGAGGCAGTGCCGGGGAGCTCACAGAAGATGCCTGCATGTCTGAGGAACATGAACCAGAAGGAGCTTGCTGACACACTGGAGAAAAGTAAGAGTTGTCTGACATTACTGTTGAATGTTTCATTGAGGAACATTTAAAAGCTTTATGTAGCTGTTTAACTCCAATAATAATGTAGCACCTTTAAGACAAAACCGTGTGACCTCTTAGTAGTGATGTGTTGAATAATTTAACATAGAAGACAGAAAGAGTGAAGAGACAGAAGATTAGAATGTACATAATTGTATAACTCAATGCTTCCAATATTGTATTTTTTACAGACATAATATTCAGTTTTCTCTTCATTCAGGTCAGTTTCCTATGATTTGTCAACATGAACTCAAATCTAACCTGAAGAATAAGTGTCAGTCTGTATTTGAGGTATCGCTAGAGGAACCCAACACTTCTGAATAAGATCTACACAGAACTCTACATCACAGAAGGTGGGGAAGTGGAGAGTCAATAATGAACATGAGGTGAGACAGATTGAGACAACAGCAGGAAACAAGCAAGACCAGAGACAGCAATCAAATGTAATGACATCTTCAAGCCCATACCAGGACAAGACAAACCTATCAGAACTGTGCTGACAAGGAGTCGCTGGAATTGGAAAAACTGTCTCTGTGCAGAAATTCATTCTAGACTGGGCTGAAGGAAAAGCCAATCAGGATCTCAATTTATTTTCCTCTCCCTTTAGGTGTCATGATATGTAATAGATAAGTAACCTATTGAAACCCGTAATAGGAATGTAATGTTGGGGTTGCTGGGCAGGCACAGACAGATAAAGATGTCACGGCTATAACACAGACCTGTCTCGTGTCGTTACAAAGCATCATCTACAAACATGGTGTCAGAAGTAAGTACTACAGAAATTAATACATTGCTTAGTATAACCAAGATGGATGGATTGAAGCCACCGGCGGGACTGGATCTACTGCGGTAATTTGTGGGAGAACTGGAGAAGATTTCGGCAACGGTTTGAGCTGTATCTAGACGCAACCGTGGCGCTAGCAAGCCAGCCAGGTAAATCCTCGCTGTTGCTTCATGGCCGGCGAAGAAGCGGTTGAAGTGTATAATACCTTCACGTTCGATAAGACGATGATAAATATAGTCTGTCCAAAATAATGGCGAATTTGAAGAGTACTGCAACCCAAAAAGAACATAACCTGAGAGGTATAAGTTTTTCAGATGTGTGCAACACACACCAGAGCGCCAAACCAAAGAACCATTGCATCACAGGGTTCCTGAAAGACCCTGGCAGAAGATAGGTGTTGATTTGTTTAACTTTGACCAACAGGACTATCTGCTTTTGGTAGATTACCACTCAAAATTCATTGAGGTGGAGTGGCTGAATCAGACACAGAAGCAATACGGTCATTACACATCTGAAGTCACAATTTGCCAGACATGGAATTCCTGAAACTGTTATTTCAGACAATGGGCCGATTTAGCTCCCGTGAGTTTTGATTTTGCGAAAGAGTGGGAGTTCAAGCACAAACCTCTAGCCCCATCACGCACAGTCAAATGGAATGGCTTTTGAAAGAGGAGTGCAGACTGTTAAACAGATGCTTAAGAAAGCTAAGGCTGATGGGAAAGATCCATACTTGTCTCTGCTGAATCTGAGGAGCACACCCATGGAGGATATTGGAGCATCTCGCTCAGCTGTTAATGGGTCGAAGGCTGAGGACGAGACTTCCGATTACATCGGAGTTATTTGAAGCCTCGTATGGTAACTGAGCCAATGCAGCAGTTGTTGGAAGACAGGCAAAAGAAGCAGAAAGAATATTTAGAGCCAAGGAGCCAGGCCTCTTCAGAAACTGCAGGTTGGCGACAATGTAAGAATGGCAAGATGGCACATGGAATCCAGCTGAGTGCTGGAGTGTCACAGGCAGCCAAGATCTTATGTCGTTCCGGAGCACCTGGGGGAAAGGTGTACAGGAGGAACAGAACATTGTTAAAGAAATCAAATGAACAAGTGACACCTCAAAGCAAGAACATGGACAATGAAGATGAGACTCAACAAAATGAGTATAACAACGCAGAGAAAAAACACAACTTTGACACCCAATTGTGGAAAGGGGTGCCCAGTCCCACCGAGCTCCTGGCTTACCGGTGAAATCTGCATGTGGACGTGTAGTCTCAAAACCGGAGGCTTATTGAGGTAGTTCAATGATGTCTCCTCCAAGTTCAGAAGCTAATGTAACAGTTTCAAGGACCCAGTGTTATGTAAAAAAAAAAAAAAAAGTACTATTAATACTTGGTTATAATGCTGGTGTGTGTGTTGAGCTTTATAGAAGGTGGAGACTTTTCTTGTTTTTTTTTTGCTGTTTGTAAAAAAAAAAAAAAAAATTTTAAAAAGAAAAAAAAAAAGAAAAAGGGAGATGTCATGATATGTAATAGATCGTAACTCATTGCTACCGTAATGAGGAATGTAATGTTTAGGGTTACTGGGCGGGGCACAGACAGTAAAGATGTCACGGCTATAACACAGACCTGTCTCGTGTCGTTACTAAAGCATCATCACAAAACATTAGGGGCCGTTTAATGAAGGAGGAAAAACTCAGTTTGATTCAGCTCATCAATCATGTCTCAATTGAAACCAAAACGGCAATAATCTCAAACTACACAACTATAAGTTCTGTTTTCATCTTTGATGGTCTGGACCGAGTGCCGACTGCTTATAACTTCAAAACAACAAGACCTGTTGTGATGTCACGAGTCAACCTCCCAGTGGATATGCTGCTGACAAGCCTCATCAGGGAAATCTGCTTCCCTCTGCTCTCCTCTGGATAACTACCAGACCTGCAGCAGCCAATCAGATCCCTTCATGGTGTGTTGACCAGGTGACAGAGGTGAGAGGGTTCAATGACCCCCAGAAGAGAGTACTTCAGGAAGAGATTCAGTGATGAGGACTTGGCCAGCAGAATCATCACATAAAGACATCCAAGGAGCTCCACATCATGTGTCACATATGATCTTCTGTTGGATTGTTGCTACAATCCAACAGGCTGATATGACATGATGGACTCACACTGTGTGGCGCATGTGAGATGTGCTGGCAGAAATCTCTTCCACTGGTCTTTCTGGTACTCTGAGGGTCATTCACCTGTCACCTGATCGCACATGAGGATCTGATTGGCTGCTGGGTACAACAGTTATCCGGAAGCAGAGAGAAATTTCCTGGTATCGGCTCTTGTGACTCTGTGACATCACAACAGGTCTTGTTGTTCTTGGTCAAGGGCAGTGGCTGAACCATCAGATGAGACAGGCAGTTGTGTGCCGTTTTATTTCAGTGAGACATGATTGTGGGGTGGGTCAAACTGGTTTTCCTCCTTCATTAAATTCAGCTCTAATGTTTTGTGATGATCTTTAACGACACGAAGACAGGTGCGTGTTATAGCCGTGACTATCTGTCTGTGCCCGCTTGGCTGTCCTCTGCAGATGGAATTACTTATGTACCTGCCATGACATCTTCCTTTTCTTTTTTCTTTTTTAAATTTTTTTTACAAGCTTGGCAAGGCAGAGAAAGTCTCCACCTTCTGAAACTCAGCATAACACACCAGCATTATAACTGTTATTAATAGTACTTTTTTTTTTTTTTACATAACACTGTCTGAGCTATTACATTATTTGAACGGAGACATCATTGTTTCTCCTCATCAGCTCACCATTTAATCACATGGAGTAGCCGATGGCACCCCTTTCCTGGTGAGTGTCAAGATGTGTTTTTCTCTGCGTTGTTACTCATTCAGTCTCATCTTCATTGATATGTTCAGTGTCACTGTTCATTGTTCTTTGGCCTCAGGTGATATGACATAAGATGACTGCTCCAGGCCTCCGGCTGGATTCCAGCCTCTTTACCATATTCTTACATTGTCAAAAGCCAACCTCTACTGAAGAAGAGACACAGCTTTCATGTCAAGTATTCTTTCTGCTTCTTTGCCTGTTTTCAACGGCACTCAGTTACCATGCGGGCTTCAGCTCGATGTGTCGGTCTCGTCGGCCATTGTGAGTGCCAATATGTGCTCACCAGCAGGGTGAGTATGGATCTTTCCCAAGCATCTGTTTAACAGTCTGCGCTCCTCTTTCAGCCATTCCGCTGACTGTGGGGTGAGGCTAGAGTTTTGTGCTTGAACTCCCGCTCTTCATATCATCACTTGAGAACTAAACTGTGTTGTGCTGGTTTCAGGAATTCCATGTCTGGCAGAGCTTCAGATGTATTGACTGTGTCTGTTTCCACTCCGCCTCAATGAATTTACAGTGGCATCTACCAAGCAGATAGTCTGTTGTCAAGTTAATCAGCTATCTTCTGCCAAAGTGCTCAGGAACCCTGTGTGAATGCAATGTGCTTGGTTTAGCGCCACTCTGTTCGATGTGTTGCACACATCTGAAAAGCACTCTCATGGAATATGTTCTTTTGAGTTGCAGTACTCTTTCAGAGCCCCCGCCATTATTTTGGACAGATATATTATCATCGTCTTTGCGTGAGTATTATACGCTTCAGCCGCCTTCGCGGCTACATGGCAGCCGAGGACTTACCTTGGCTGGCGCTGCGCCGGTGCGTCTGATCACATCAAGCCTCAGATTCTCAGAGTACCGTGCAGTAGATCCAGTCCGCCGGCTTCAATCTGCTGGTTATACTCGTTGGCGTATTATTCTGTAATGCTACTTCTGACACCCATGTTTTGTGATGATGCTGTAACGACACTTCGAGACAGGTACGTGGTGCTCAGCGTGATGTGCCCCTTAGCTGGCAACATTACATTCTCGTGCGAGTTTCAATGATTACTTATCTATTACATATCATGACACCCCAAAGAAGAGTGAAAAAATAAATTGAGATCTGTTCAGCTTCCTTCAGCCAGTCTAGTGAACTTCTGCACAGCTGATTTTCAATTCAGCGACTCTTGTCAGCACCCAGTTCTGATAGACTTTGTCTGGTATGATTTGAAGATGTGTACATTTGGAGGTGCTGTCTCTGTCTTGCTGTTTCCTGTGCTGTCTGTCTCTTCATGTTCGTGACTATCCTGTGATGTAAGAGTTCTGTGTGGGTATTATTCAGAGGTGTTGGGATTCCCTTCTCTGGCGATACCCTCAGAAGACTGACTT
Source organism: Dallia pectoralis (assembly GCA_029465975.1). Lineage (NCBI taxonomy): Eukaryota > Metazoa > Chordata > Actinopteri > Esociformes > Umbridae > Dallia > Dallia pectoralis. Next base: position 14,809,748 of record CM055737.1, on the reverse strand, counting down.
CAGGATGGAGACGAGTTCATGTGGTAAATTATAGTCCAGAAAGAGACACAGACTATCTGTGTCCAAATACAACAATCACTCCTTAGAAAGTCCACTATAAACATAAACACTCTGTTGTATTTAACTATTATTTCCAGGGTCCATAAAGAGAGACCAACCCTCTCCTGTACCCAGCTGTGTGTCCATGAAGAGTGACTAGTCTATGGAACCACCTATGCGGTTCAGAAAGAGAGACTTTCTACTGATCAAAGGTAATTAAACCTCATGGGTCAGTGATTGTTTATCTGTTTATTTAGTTCCTATTATCTGATACCATGACAACAGCTACTCTTGCTGGGTTAAACGCTTAACAAAAAAGACATTAACAGCAAACCAGGCCATACATTTAACAACATTTATAATTAGAATAAAGACATCAGAATATTTAGACAGTCACATTTTTCCATCTTTCCTAGTACTTTTTTATCCATAATGAAATTATTTTCAATTCCTAATAAAACAGTTACTATGCAAGTCTACCCGTAAAAAGCATTATGGTCTTACTAAGGCAATTTCAGCTTGACAGGACGGGTCTAAATCATAGATATGTATTATGTTTATAGATAGAATAGTAATATCAGTCCTATAACACCGTGTATTTACATCATTTATATTAATATATGTATTATGTTTCTTATAGATAGAATAGTAATATCAGTCCTATAACACCGTGTATTTACATCATTTATATGAATATATGGATTATGTTTATAGATAGAATAGTAATATCAGTCCTATAACACCGTGTATTTACATCATTTATATTAATATATGTATTATTTTATGATAGAATAGTAATATCAGTCCTATAACACCGCAGGTATTTACATCATTTATATTAATATATGTATTATGTTTATAGATAGAATAGTAATATCAGTCCTATAACACCGTGTATTTACATCATTTATATTAATATATGTATTATGTTTATAGATAGAATAGTAATATCAGTCCTATAACACCGTATTTACATCATTTATATGAATATATGTATTATGCTTCTATAGATAGAATAGTAATATCAGTCCTATAACACCGTGTATTTACATCATTTATATGAATATATTTATTATGTTTATAGATAGAATAGTAATATCAGTCCTATAACACCGTGTATTTACATCATTTATATTAATATATGTATTATGTTTATAGATAGAATAGTAATATCAGTCCTATAACACCGTGTATTTACATCATTTATATTAATATATGTATTATGTTTATAGATAGAATAGTAATATCAGTCCTATAACACCGTGTATTTACATCATTTATATTAATATATGTATTATGTTTATGATAGAATAGTAATATCAGTCCTAACACCGTGTATTTACATCATTTATATGAATATATGTATTATGTTTATAGATAGAATAGTAATATCAGTCCTATAACACCGTATTTACATCATTTATATGAATATATGTATTATGTTTATAGATAGAATAGTAATATCAGTCCTATAATACCTGTATTTACATCATTTATATTAATATATGTATTATGTTTATAGATAGAATAGTAATATCAGTCCTATAACACCGTGCATTTACATCTTCTTCATTTATATTAATATATGTATTATGTTTATAGATAGAATAGTAATATCAGTCCTATAACACCGTGTATTTACATCATTTATATTATTATATGTATTATGTTTATAGATAGAATAGTAATATCAGTCCTATAGCACCGTGTATTTACATCATTTATATTAATATATGTATTATGTTTATAGATAGAATAGTAATATCAGTCCTATAACACCGCAGTATTTACATCATTTATATTAATATATGTATTATGTTTATAGATAGAATAGTAATATCAGTCCTATAACAATTTTGTATTTACATCATTTATATTAATATATGTATTATGTTTATAGATAGAATAGTAATATCAGTCCTATAACACCGTGTATTTACATCATTTATATATTAATATATGTATTATGTTTATAGATAGAATAGTAATATCAGTCCTATAAATACCGTG
>CM055737.1:14776627-14807199 GCA_029465975.1 Dallia pectoralis | reverse complement strand
GATTACTCCTCTTTCACGTGGTCACAGCTGTTAGTAATCTGTCACTTTATGTGGGGATAAAGGGTCAAGCAAGTCACTCCTTGCTTAGCATTGTTTGTTTCACGTCACAGTTATATGAGGGTGAGTGTTATTGGGTCGGAAAGACAAACTGTAGATTTTGTAGATGTTGTGTAAGTCGCTATATATGCGCACTATTTCTATTTCACAGTTTAGTTCTCGGCCGTACTGGTTTGTTTTGTGTTTGCCATTGGCAACAACCTTCTTTAAACCGATTACTGGACTCTGCACATGGCTTTCACTGCACTACGCCCGCTCCATCCGTGACAAATGCTATGCGGAAAGAGATTGTTTGGCTTGCAATCTATTAGATGGTCTGTCAATTAAAAAGTCAAGTGTTTCCAATGTTTTTAAAGAGAACTGATTTGGTGTCTCTAGAATGCTGAAATGGATGCATTAACTGAAAGTCACTCAAATAATTGACTTAAAAGAAAAGTGCAATTTTTCTCTATGCAGTAACGCTAATGTCAAACTATAACATCATAACAAGGTAATTTGAAATGCCTTAAAAAGTTGAACCGGGCGTGTAATCACATTCAGAAATGAAATGTGCACTTCAATTACCCTTCCTGGAGTCTGGGTCAAGTTCTAGTATTCACTCCACGGGGTCTTCGGTCCTACAATCAGTTTCAGCTTCTTCCCACAACCCACAAGCACACAGTTGCTGAGAAAGAATTTAGATAATTTGTGTTAATTACAGATCACACTTAAAATGACGTGGAGTTTAATTTGAATGACAAGCACACTAAACTAAACAGTTCAACAGATGCATCTCACCCAGTCGATGCTTTTAGTAATACACACCTGATTTACATTTATTGCTGAAATGTTTCCTCTTTGACGCTCCAAATGGATTTGGGCAATCAAGCGGTACAGGCAATTACAGCTGTCGGCAAATTGAATCAATGACACAGAGGGATGTGATCAACCGTCACATCTATGTACACAGAGGGATGTGATCAACCGGTCACCTCTCTATGTACACATAGGGATGTGATCAACCGGTCACATCTATGTACACAGAGGGATGTGATCAACCGGTCACATCTATGTACACAGAGGGATGTGATCAACCGGTCACATCTATGTACACAGAGGGATGTGATCAACCGGTCACCTCTTATGTACACAGAGGATCAACCGGTCACATCTATGTACACAGAGGATGTGATCTAACGGTCACATCTATGTACACAGAGGGATGTGATCAACCGGTCACATCTATGTACACAGAGGGATGTGATCAACTGTCACATCCATGTACACAGAGGGATGTGATCAACCGGTCACATCTATGCACACATGTATCAAACGTCACATCTATGTACTACACAGAGGATGTGATTCAACGTCACCTCTATGCACACAGAGGGATGTGATCTAACGGTCACCTCTTATACACAGAGGGATGATCAACCGGTCACATCTATGTACACAGAGGGATGTGATCAACCGGTCACATTCATGTACACAGAGGGATGTGATCAACTGTCACATCTATGCACTACAGAGGGATGTGATCTAACGTCACACTCTATGCAGCCACAGAGGGATGTGATCTTGACTGTCACCTTCCATGTACAGAGGATGTGATCTAACGGTCACCTCTCTATGTACACAGAGGGATGTGATCTTAACAGTTACCTCTATGTACAGATAATGGATGTGATCAAACGGTCACATCTATGTACACAGAGGAGCAGGATCTAACGTCACCTTCCATGTACAGAGGGATGATCCACCGGTCACCTCTATACACAGAGCTTTTCACTGTGGCCTTACACTGGCTCTGGTTTCCCCACACGTTACCATCTCCAGGTAATCATGTAATACATGGGCTTGGAACGACGCGCTGACGCCAGCCAGAAAATAATAATTCTCCTCGGTCCGAGTTCCCAGATCCAATGCCAGCAGGCTCGGGTCGCAGGCTCCTCATCGCAGCACTTTGGTGCACTGGGAAATGCACATGGGCACCCCGATTGGTCCGCGGGCTGTCAGCCCTTACAGGCAGCAGGGGCGCATGTCTGCGTGGTGCCAGACACATTCCTCCCGTAGTCATCATTGCAATTTCAGCAATATTTTGTTGAGCCATCGAGTCCACGGCCCTGGGCGCGCCTTGTGGCCTGTTGTCGGCTTCAGGGAGCCTGAACTTCTCACAAGTCGGAAGGCATACGCTCACATCGAACCGGGAGCAGCCTCACAGCCTTGTCGTCCCCAGAGAGGTTCTAACCTGTCATCCGTCGGGAATAATGTCAAGCCATCACCCTACTTGTCACATGAGCAGTTCACCTGCCACTGATCTTCACTCACATCATCACTTATTATGCGTGCCCTGTTTGGAGATGACACGCTATTCACATCATTTCCCGCGAGCGTCATAATGTTTCGATTTCGTCTGGGAATATTATACAGCATTTGTGTATTATTCAGTTCGCGTGTGCATTTCGTGCCATGAGCCTTGTCTCTCAGACAGTGCGCGCATGCGGCGGAAGCGGCAGTCACCTCAGCCATGCCTGGCGGCCATCTCGATACTTCCCGCTGTCTGCGCCTTCCGAGGCAGAAACTACTCAGGGATGCCAATCTATACTCAGAAAGATGGAGAAGTCCGTGACTGCAATAGTCAATCGGCTCACCTCAGCCCGCAGAATACTATCCTGGGTGATAGATATTGCACGTTTCTTGATGAGCCTGGCCCGCCAGTGACGTGACGGTCCCAGTGGCAGGGCCATCAGCACTGAGCCGACGCCCTCTGCCAAGGACGAAGCACAGCCGCAGTGCTGTGGAATTCCTAATTCGGATTACCAGCACAGCTCTTTCTCTCATAGATTAGATATCTGAACTGGTTATTGACTAAATTGCCGTACAGTCCATTGGCACAGTGAATTGGTTCAGCTTGCCTGATCCACTACAATGCTGGAGACTAAGGAACTGAATGGCCTGAACTCATTACGGAAAGAATCCCATATAAACATATATGTTTTAATATAGGTTTTGATATATGCTCTCTTAATATATGTGACATATATAAATTGGCTGTCTTCCCATATTAGCATGCAGACATATGCATATATGCACCTATATGCATTATATGCACCTATATGTTAGGTGCATATATGCACGAGAGCGTACCTAATATATATGCACCTAATATATATGCATCTATATGCACCTAACATATATGCACCTGTCATATGAGCCTATATGTTAAATTATTGAAATCCATAGTTACTATGCAAGATAAATAAGCCCAAAATGTAGAAATGCAATATCTATTTCCATTTAAGAACAATCAAATAGAATAAAACAAGATAAAACTGAACATTAAAAATTCATTTTGTATCCTGTTAATCCTTTTCAGTCATGAGCTTCGACCAGATGCATCCTATCTCGTCTGTTGCCGCCACTTCAATGTAGATAACATACTAAGATATGTTGAATCCTATGCAGTACTCAATCTGCAATGCGTTGAATTGAAATAAACAGGCTATCTTTATTTCAGAATTGTCTCGAACAATCAACCAAGTACCATATTAGCCAGCTGCAGTCGACCAGTCACCATTTGGGCCAAAAGACGCATTACACTTAATACACAAACACAAAACAAATTGTCATCAGAATATAATGATACTAAGAGCGCAACATTTCCTAACAGATTCTCATCAGAACTCAAAGTACTTCATAGCTGCGATTGGAGACATTCTGGTATGGCATATAATATTTGTGAGGAGCAAAGAAATAAATACAGAGATCTTATATGGCTCCAGACACCTTTGACGAAACAAAAGCATACTTTTAAGTTCATTTATATATACTTGGTGCCTAGAAAAGCATACCATTATTTCTCAAGGTACTAGCACTTCATTTCCATACCAATCTTCTATTATTCAAGCAGACTGAATAATTCATTCTCTACCTATTTTAGCATAATTTTTAGAGTTAATTCTATCTTTAAGTATACTTTAAGCATACTTCAAATACTTAGCAACTCGCAGTAGCGTACTTCTTTAGCTTCCATAGCTACACTTGAAGTACTTTGGCATACATCTAACATTTCGCGTACTTCAACCTCATGCTATTCTCTAAGAAGTAACCTAATAAATGTTAATCTACTATGATCTACTAATAGATTTCCAAACACATAGCATAACTGTGTATAAGCCATGCCTGTCATGAACCTTAAACAATACCTAACAATCAGTGCCAGGTGTCCGGGTAGAGTTCCACTCTTGAAACTCTTAGAATATACTTTGTCTCAAGCGTAATTGAATATCTCTTTGAAATAAAGGAAAATGGTTATAGTTACATTCAAAATACCCAAATAAATCTGAGGCAAGACACACAACGTGCGTGTTTCATAAATACTTCATGAGATAATATTGTCAAAGCCACAGCCAAAGGATAAACAGCCATGAACACTTAAAATGCTGATATATACATTGCAGAATCATTTTAAACCTTAAATGTTAAAATAAATGATGGCTATTTCCTATCTAATAATATGCTTAATTTTGCATGAAATGCATGCTGCCTGTCCGAAGCATTCATTGCCGTACTCTCCAGCAAGATTCTCCCGACATCTTGCACTGTTCCTTCACCTCCCCTAGCATGCCCTGTAAAACACAAGACAACAAGCAAACATGACAATACCTAACCCATCGAACCCAGAAATTGCGCAATACAAACCAGATTAAATACACTTCAAGGAAAATACTAAGGCAGATGCATTGTCGCCCATTCACTGTTCGATTGCGTACGCCTTCCTGCCTCACTGCTGGGAATAGTTACGCCTTCCTCTTCACTGCTGGGATCGGGTACATTGTCCTCCATGCTGCTGGGATTGCATGTCATCATCCTCTCATTACTGAGATTGCATGTCCTCTTGCTGTTGGGAAACAGATATAGAGTATCGTACACATTAATCTCTTCCGAAGCTCGAAGAATGAGAAAGGGTAAAGGCATATCATTTACTTGACATTATAGCCAGTTAAATGCAATATCTCATAAACACTAGCGCAAGCCATACTATAACACACAGCATCAAGAAAAAAATATCAGCAACTAGTGGTTACATGGTTTATTAGATAAAGTACATGTTCATCTTTTTGCACCCTGCTCCTTTACAAACAGTTACCCAGCACCTGTCTAATTAGTACCGTAGCTACCAGTTACCTGAAAATAAAGATGCAGATAAAAGATAAGTACTTGTTAACAAGGGCTAGTTACGTTGCCGTCTCTTACATGGCCTCAGACGCAGTAGCTATTCAGCTATCGTTGATGCGAGCATTAACCATAGCCAAGTAGTTGCTGTTTATTCATATAGGCCTAGATAAAAAGTTAGAATTCCAGCTCAAATACCTGTTCATTCCATCCGTACTCTTGGTCCTTTCTAAATCTTCATATTCTGATTCCTCGGCTTAAAGCGGTATTTATGGCGCATTGAAAACATCGCTGAAATATCTCCTCGGTTCAACATAGATATTTTGTCACACAAGCAAGGAACAGGAAGTGACGTGCTAATCAGCCTGCCTATTGTCTGCCTTCACATTGACATTTCAGTTAATGCATGTAGTAAAATATGTCTGAAATATATGTTAATGTCCTTGTCAGGGGTTTCATTCATATCAGACTTATAAAATGTCTCCTCAAAATACACAGCAAAGCTGGGCGAATTGTCTACAGATTTTTATTAATACTCCACCGATTTCACATTAGTATAGCATATGAATATAGGCTTTCAAAATGCTCTGGCAAATTATGATTTCAGTTTCAGTAACAAAAATATTTATCGTGCAATGCATTCATAGACATGAGCATTAGAATATACAAGATGGATCTTAAAAATTACTCTGTAATCTACCTAAAAATATTTAGATCGTTTCGCTGGTATAACAAAAGAAAACGCATAAGCATCTCCAGAAGAAATGTAAAACGCCGATTTCCAGAAAGTGTACTTGTGTTATAGTTAACTATTTTCTTAAATGTACTTTGAAAGTATATCATAAGTAAAACTGTGCGTACTTTCACACGATTCTTGTAGCATACTCTATAGCATATTCTGAATATCATTTCTTCTACATACTCTTAAAAGATATCAAAAGCGAACTGTGCTACCATCCATTTGTAGTATTACATTAGTATACTTAACATACTTCTTTTTCGCAGTGATATATGCATACATGCACCCACCTTGACGATATGTGAGATATATGCAAAGATAGCGTAGCATATATTGGTCACATATGCATATATGTGGTATATATGCGCATATGATGCAGCATATATAATATCATATATGCGTGATATACATGCAGCATATATATTGATCATATATGCATATATTTAGCATATATGTACATATAATATATAGGTTTACATATATGCACATATATTCATATAGGTGCCTTTTTCCATGGGAATGCAGAACCTAAGTCTGAATCGAAAAACCTCTTGCAGCCCTCTGTGACTCCGAGCCATTTCTAAGCATGACACCGATTAATGATGTTATGCCAGGTTCCAAAATATGCCTCCCCAGCGTCATTTTAAAAACTGGCACGAAGCTTATGCCTGCTGCTCAGAACATGGTATTCTGCGTACAGTTCGCCACAAATCCAGACACACATGCGTAGTTACCTGTCCTCCTAAAGTGTAGCCTACAGACAAGACACACATGCGTAGGGTTACCTGTCCCCACTGAGTTATCCCACCGTAGCCTACAGACAGACACACATGCGTAGGTTACCTGTCTCCACTGAGGCATTCATCCTTATCAGCTCATGACACACATGCGTAGCCACTATCTCAGCGAGGCATCATCCTACCGTAGCCTACAGACAGACACACATGCAAAGAGGTTACCTGTCTCCTGTGAGGCACATCCTACCATAGCTCACAGACAGACATGCGTAGGTCATTCGTCCTCACTGAGGCATTATCCTACCGTACCTTCCACAGACAGACACACATGCGTAGGTTACCTGTCCTCACTGAGGCATTATCCTACTGTACCCAGACAGACACACATGCGTAGGCCACCTGTCCTCAGTGAGGCATTTATCTCACTGTAGCCTACAGACAGACACATGCGTAGTTACCCACGAGGCATTAACCACTGCAGCCTACAGACAGACACAGATGCGTTGGCTACCTGTCTCCTGTGAGCATTATCCTACCGTAGCTCAGACAGACACAGATGTGTAGGTTCAGCCTGTCTCCAGTGAGGCATTGTCCTGACTGTAACCTACAGACAGACATTACACACGTACCTTACTCTCAGTGAGGCATTATCCTTACTGCAGCCTGGCAGACAGATTACACATGCGTTGGCATCTGTCCCCACTGAAGCATTATCTCCACTGTAGCCTACAGACAGAAACACATGCGTAGGTTACCTGTCTCACGGAGGCATTATCCTACCGTAGCCTTACAGACAGACACACATGCGTAGGCCACTGTCCCCACTGAGGCACATCCTAGTGCAGCCTACAGACAGACACACATGCGTAGGTTACCTGTCCCCACTCGGAGGCATTTGTTCTGTGTGGCCTCACACATTGATGTGTAGGGTTATCTGTTCCTACTGAGGCATTATCCTATCAGAAGTCTATTGCGACAGACACACATGTGTAGGTTGCCTGTCCTCACGGAGGCATTATCCTACTGTAACCTACAGACAGACACACATGCGTAGGTTACCTGTCCTACGGAGGCATTATCCTACTGTACTCAGACAGACACATACGTGTAGGGTTACCTGTCTTCCCAGTGAGGCATTATCCTACTGTGTGCTCATGACAGAGATATACATGTGTAGAGCCTGTCCTCCGAGCATTATCCACCACCTACAGACAGACACACATGCGTAGGTTACTGTCTCCAGTGAGGCATTATCCTTATCAGTAGCCTACAGACAGACACATGTGTAGTTACCCGTCCTCACTGAGCAATTATCCCACCAAAATCTGCTGACAGACACACATGCGTAGGTGCCTGTCCTCAGCGAGGCATTATCCCACTGTAGCCTACAGACAGACATTGGTTACGCAGTAGGGTTACCTGTCCTCACGAGGCATTAATTTACTGTGCCTACAGACAAGACACATGCGTTGGCTACCCGTCTCTTCTAGCATTGTCCCCATCAAAGTCTACAGACAGACACACATGCAGGTTACCTGTCCCCACTGGCATTATCCTTATCAAAATTACAGACAGACACACATGCGCAGGGTTACCTGTCCCCAGTGAAAGTTAATATCCCACTGTCTACAGACAGACATCTGCCAGCCGGTTACCTGTCTCCACTGAGGCATCCCACTGTAGCCTACAGACAGAGACACATATGCGTTATTGGCTTCGGTCCTCACGGAGTCCTACTGTAGCCTACAGACAGACACACATGAGTTCATCTGTCCCTGTGAGGCACATCCGTAGCCTGCTGAGACAGATACAGATGCAGTAGGTTGAGCCTGTCTCCAGTGAGGCACTGCACCTACAGACAGACAAAACATGCAAACAGGTTACCTGTCTCCAGTGAGGCATTATCCTACTGTAGCCTCCATAGATAGACATTACATGTAGGTCAATTGTCCTCGAAAGTGAGGCAATATCCTACTGTAGCCTGCAGATACACATGTAGATGCGTAGGTTACCTGTCTCTGAAGTGAGACATCCTTAATGTAAACCTACAGAGCAGACATTACATGTGTAGGTTACTGTCTCAGTGAGGCACATCCTACCAAAATCTACAGACAGACACTTACGTGTAGTTACCCGTCCCCAGTGAGGCATCATCCCACTGTAGCGCCCACAGATAGATACACATGTGGTTACCCGTACTCCAGTGAGGCACATCCTATCGTAGCCCATAGACAGACACATGTGTAGGTTGAGTTTTACCAGTGAGTGCTAATATCCTGTGTAGCCTGCTGCGACAGACACATTACGTGTAGGTTACCTGTCTCAGTGAGGCACATCCCACCGTAGCCTTACAGACAGACACAGATGCGTAGGTTACCTGTCTTCCATGAGGCATTATCCTTACTGTAATCTACAGACAGACAAACATGCGTAGGTTCATCTGCCCCAGTGAGGACATCCTACCGTGTCTACAGACATGCGTAGGGTTACCTGTCCCCAGTGAGGCATTAACTTATCAGCCTACAGATAGACACCCATGCCATTACCTGTCCCCACCAGCACATCCTACTGTAGCCACAGACAGACATATGCGTTATTATCGTCCCCACGGAGTATCCTGTAGTCTACAGATAGACACATTACGTGTAGGTTGGCCTGTCCACAGTGAGATTATCCAATGTAGCCTACAGACAGATTGACAGATGCGTAGGTTACCTGTTCTGTTAAGGCATTATCCTGCCGTAATTCATAGACAGACAACATGCGTAGGTTATCTGTTACCCAGTGAGCGTAATATCCTGTCAGTAGTTCATGACAGACACACATGCGTAGGGTTACCTGTCCTCAGTGAGGCATTATCCTACTGTAGCCTACAGACAGACATAGATGCGTAGCCGCCTGTCTCCCAGTGAAGGCATTACATCACTGTAATCTACAGACAGACACATGCGTAGGTTGGCCTGTCTCCAGTGAGGCATTCATCCTACTGTAACCTACAGACAGACATGATGCAGGGTTACCTGTCTCCAGTGAGGCATTATCTCACTGTAGCCTACAGAGCTGCACACATGCAGTAGGGCTCGCCTGCGGCCCAGCGAGGCATTACATCCTACTGTAGTCTACAGACAGACACATGCGTAGGTTACCTGTACGAGTGAGCACACCTACCGTGCCTACAGACAGACATTATTACGTGTCTCATGAGGTCAGAAGCCCAGACAGACATGAGATGCGTAGGTTACCTGTCTCCAGGCGAGGCATCCTACTGCACCTACAGACAGAGCAACATGTGCAGGTTGCCTGTCTCCAGTGAGGCATTATCCTTGGCCGTAGCCTACAGACAGACATTACGTGCAGGGTTACCTGTCCCAAAGTGAGGTACATTGAGTCTTAGTCAGGAAGCATAGACAGACACAGATGTGTAGTGGTTACCTGTCTCCAGTGAGGCATTATCCTACTGTAACCTTACAGACAGACACACATGCGTAGGGTTACCTGTCTCCAGTGAGGCACATCCACTGTACCTACAGACAGACACACATGCGTAGGTCCCCAGTGACATTATCCTTACCGTAGCCTGACAGACAGACACACACGTGCAGGTCATTCGCTCCAGTGAGAAAACTTACTTGTAGCCTACAGACAGACATGCAAATAATACCTGTCCTCATGAGGTCATCCTGAATGTAGCTCATAGATGACACACATGCAGTTACCTGTCCTCACGGAGGCACCATCCCACCAGCCCATAGACAGACACAGATGCGTTACTACCTGTCCCACTGAGGCACATCCTACTGTAGCCTACAGACAGAGATCACACATGCGTAGGTTACCTGTCCTCAGGCACATCCTACTCGTAGTCTACAGATTACACACATTACGTGTGGCCATCTGTCCCCTGCGAGGCACATCCCACTGTACCTACAGACAGACACACATGCAGGGTTACCTGTCCCCAGTGAGTGTATCCCACTGTAGCCTACAGACAGACACACACATGCAGGGTTATCTGTCCTCACTGAGCATTATCCTGCTCAAAGTCTACAGACAGACACATGCGTAAAGGTTACCTGTCCCCACTGAGGCATCATTCCATTGTATCATGTATGACATTATTACGTGTAGGGTTACTGTCCACGGAGGCATTATCCTACTGTAGCTCAGACAGACACACATGCGTTGGCCTGTCCTCACTGAAGCATTGTCCTTACTGTAGCTCATGACAGACACATGCGTAGGTCATCTGTCCTCACTGAGGCATTATCCCATCAGCCTTACAGATAGACACACATGCGTAGGTTACTCCGTCCCCAGTGAGGCATTAATCCCACTGTAACTCCAGACACATGCAGTAGGTCATCTGTCCCAGCAGAGGCATTATCCTTACCGTAGACAGACACACATGCAAGTAGGGTTACCTGTCCTCAGCGAGGCACATCCTACTGTAAAGCTCATAGACAGACACATGCAAGAGGTTACCTGTCCTCTCAGTGAGGCATTATCTCATCAGTCTACAGACATGCAGTTGGCTTATCAAGTCCCCACGAGGCACATCCCACCAGTAGCCTACAGACAGACACACATGCAGAGGTTACCTGTCCTCAGTGAGGCATTATCCCACTGCACCCAGACAGACACACATGTGTAGGGTTCGTCTCCAGTGAGGCACATCTTACCAGCCTATGACAGACACAGTGTAGGTCACCTGTCCCCAGTGAGGGGCATTATCTCACTGTAGCAGACAGACACACATGCGTAGGGTTACCTGTCCCCAGTGAGGCACATCCTACTGTGCCTACAGACAGACATTACATGCGTAGTACACTGTCTCACTGAGGGGCATCTCATTTCGTGCTCACAGACACACACAGGTAGGTTACCTCCTCAGTGAGGCATCATCCTACTCATAGCCTACAGACAGACACACATGCGTAGGTCACTACAGTGAGGCATTATCCTTACCGTAGCCTACAGACAGACACACATGTAGGGTTACCACAGTGAGGCATTTATCCTTACTGTAGCCTTACAGACAGACACAGATGCGTAGGCTATCGTCCTCACTGAGGCATTATCCTACTGTAGCTCATAGACAGATATTTGCACTGAAAATGTTTAATTTACCGAGGAATGGATACAGTCAAGGATGGTTACTAGTTATTATTATCACATTTGACAAAGATGCATAGCTACATAAATTGAAAGATTCTGGTGTTATTCTGACATTACCTTTCTTATTGAAGCACATAAATTCTCTGCTTGAACAAAAAGAAAGGTTTTCCTTCCGTGAAATACAGATTATCGAAAGACTATTGCAACAAATGTACTCTACGTTCAGTCTCCGAAAATACCGGATAACCGGCTACATGTAAACACCGCGTTACATGCCGGCTAATTGGCACAGATGGCTAATCAAATTACATGAGTTAATATTACATGGTTAACTGGCCAACTGTTCACATGGCTAACTGGCTAACTGACTACTCCAATACTGGTTAATCGACTACTCCGGTTACCCGGCTAACTGACAATTGTTACCCGGCTAACTGGATATTCAAACCCAGCTACACAATGAGGTTTCCACAATAAAGTGCAGCCTGTGATGCAACACTGAAACATGAAGAAAGCCCATGGTGCAATTTATCACATCGCCTCAGGGTTTCAATCCTCAAATCAACCCACGCCTGAACCTTCACCAACACACACTCAAATATATCAAGCATCAAGGGTCAACGCGCAATGGTTATAAAACCACACAATTCATGCTCTCACACGGCCTCAGTCTGAAAACGCGCGCCCAAAGACGCGCGCCTAACGGGATTCGAAGACGGAGTTCAACGATTCGAAGACGCGGAGTCTAACGATTCGAAGACGCAGCGCCTAACGGACCTGAAGACGAGTTCAACGGATCTCGAAGACGCTGAAGTCTAACGGATCCGGCTTGTTCAACGGAGTGAGTCCAACGATCTGAAGACGTGCCCAACGGAAGACGCGAGTCTAACGGATCGGAGACGCGCGCCTTAACGATTCGAAGACGCGCGCCTAACGGATCTGAAGACGCAGCGCCTATCTGAAGACGCGACTAACGGATTCGAAGACGCTGGAAAGTCTGGCGCGATTCGAAGACGCGAGTCTAACGGAGCTCCGGGAAGACGCAGCGCCTAACGGACATCTGGAAGACGCGGCGGCCTAACGGGATTCGAAGACGCAGCGCCTAACGGATCTGGAAGCATAGTCTAACGTGATCTGAAAGATGCTATGGCCTAACGATTCGAAGACGCGAGTCTAACGGATATCCGGAAGACGAAGTCTAACGGATCCGAAAAACGCGTTCAACGTGATTCCGAAGACGCGCGCTCAACGATTTCGGAAGACGCAGCCTAACGGATTCGAAGACGCGATCTGGGAGGCTCGACGCGAGTCTAACGATCGAAGACGCAGCGCCCAACGGGATTCGAAGACGCAGCGGCCTAACTGATCTGGAAGACGCGCGTCTTAACGGATTCGAAGACGTGTCTAATGATTCGAAGACGTGCGTCTAACGGAGCCTGAAGACGAGTCTAACGGACCCGAAGACGTGAGTCTAACGATCTGAAGACGGTCTAACGGATCTGAAGACGTGAGTCTAACGGATCTGTGCCATCGCGTCCAACGGATCTGAAGACGTGAGTCTAACGGATCTCGAAGACGCGTTTTAACGGACCCGAAGACGCGCACCACAATCGCAAAGCCATCAATATCAAGATCTTTCACCGTGCTTCAACAGAAGAAGCGGTCTATGATGCCTCCAAATAAAGAACATGCAGTTCACTTCAGGAAAAGGCACTGACATGAGCCATGGGACTCCCTGAATTCGAGACAATCAAGACAGTTCATTGGGGTCACTTGATTCCACTTTGGAAACAACATTCGTGGATTTGCCAGACTTGCATATTGCATACTCATTTAGAGGTTAATCTAATCCCCAATCTAAAACCAATAAATGCCTTGCCCCAAGCCTGCTCAATCGTCATCAAACTCACCTTGTCTGAAGGCAACTGCACTTTAGGCTACGATGACTTACGTTACAAATGGCGTTTCTTTGTAAAAATATTTACTGAAAATGTACGTACATTAATACATACAATAATAATCTTTCACGTCAATACGACGAAAGAAAGACAGAATATGCGGTTACTCGATGACACAAAACACCTAGGGTGACTTTAACAATCTACCCTCTAGCGTGACTTTTACAATAGAACATCTAGCGTGACTTTAACAATAAAACATCTAGCGTGACTTTAATAATCAAACAATGTCCAACCAAAGTGCACAATGTTAGAGAGGAATTAATTAAAGGCACATTTCAAATTAGTCTTTCCTCATCAACAGAGCATTCCAGAGCACACAGAACTTTCCAGCCCTGTTGCTTGGTACCGTGACCAGTTACGGGTTAGTTCTGTTGTGTTGAGAGCCATCGTTTGACCTCGAATGCCTTACGTGGTTCCATCTCACAAATTTAAACATTACACTTATTTTGTCAAAGTTGAGTACAAACCCTTTCCTTAACAAAAAAACCCTGAGAAAGTGACGGTCCCTGGGCACCGTGAATCATTTAAGCTTGTACCTTTATAGCGGTTGCAAACGGTCGTGCCACTCTTACTGGATCCGGAATGCTCCCAATTATACCCCGAGGTATCCTCACCACCTCCACACATAGTCCCTCGTCTTAATCACATTTCTCTGTTCACCCTACATAAGCCGCATGCTTCTTCATGCTTCTCTCATGCTTCTACCAAGCAAACCGTTTAATTCAGAGGTGATGATGTCATCGAGTGGCCATATTCCTGTCTTTCTTTAAGTCGTGTGTGACGTGAGAAAGTTATTATTGTGTGTGTGTGTGTACGTACATTTTCAATAAAATAATATTTTTACAAAAACGCCATTTTGGTAACGTAAGTCCGTCTTCACAAAAAGTTGCAGTTTTTGCCTTCAGATAAAGGTGAGGGTTTAAATGACAGTTAGTGGAAAAGCAGGCTTGGAACAAAGCATTTATTGGTTTTTAGGTTAGGGTTAGGTTAGCCTCCTAAATGAGTTATGCAATATGCAAGTCCTGGCAAGTCCCCTGCGAAAATGTTGTTTCAAAAGGTGGAATCAAGTGACCCCAATAGACTGTCTTGATTGGTCTCAGATTCAGGAAGTCCCATGGCTCATGTCAAAGTGCCTTTTCCTAAGTGGATTTACATGTTCTTTATTTGGAGGCATCATAGACCACTTCTCTGTTAAACGCAATTGAAGATCCTTGATATTGATAGCTTTACGATTGTGGACGCACGTCTTCAGATCCGTTAAACGCACGTCTTCAGATCCGTTAGACTCACGTCTTCAGATCCGTTAGACGCACGTCTTCAGATCCGTTAGACTCACGTCTTCAGATCCGTTAGACTCACGTCTTCAGATCCGTTAGACTCACGTCTTCAGATCCGTTAGACTCACGTCTTCAGATCCGTTAGACGCACGTCTTCAGATCCGTTAGACGCACGTCTTCAGATCCGTTAGACGCACGTCTTCAGATCCGTTAGACGCGTCTTCAGATCCGTTAGACGCACGTCTTCCGATCCGTTAGACTCACGTCTTCAGATCCGTTAGACTCACGTCTTCAGATCCGTTAGACGCACGTCTTCAGATCCGTTAGGCGACGCGTCTTCAGATCCGTTAGACTCACGTTTTCAGATCCGTTAGACTCACGTCTTCAGATCCGTTAGACTCACGTCTTCAGATCCGTTAGGCGCACGTCTTCAGATCCGTTAGACTCACGTCTTCAGATCCGTTAGACGCACGTCTTCAGATCCGTTAGACGCACGTCTTCAGATCCGTTAGACGCACGTCTTCAGATCCGTTAGACTCACGTCTTCAGATCCGTTAGACTCACGTCTTCAGATCCGTTAGACTCACGTCTTCAGATCCGTTAGACGCACGTCTTCAGATCCGTTAGACGCACGTCTTCAGATCCGTTAGACGCACGTCTTCAGATCCGTTAGACTCACGTCTTCAGATCCGTTAGACTCACGTCTTCAGATCCGTTAGACTCACGTCTTCAGATCCGTTAGACTCACGTTTTCAGATCCGTTAGACTCACGTCTTCAGATCCGTTAGACTCACGTCTTCCAGATCCGTTAGACGCACGTCTTCAGATCCGTTAGACTCACGTCTTCAGATCCGTTAGACTCACGTCTTCAGATCCGTTAGACGCACGTCTTCAGATCCGTTAGACGCACGTTTTCAGACTGAGGCCATTGTGAAACATGAATTGTGTGGTTTCGCAACCATTTTACGCGTTGATTTTGATGCTTGATGTTTGAGTATATTGTGTTGGTGAAAGGTTCAGCGTGGGTTGATTTGAGGTTAAACCCTGAAGACGATGCTTGATAGAAATTACTTTCATAGATTTCTTCATGTTTCAATTAATTGCATCACAGACTTTTAGCCTTTCTTGGTAAACTTCACCATTGTGTAGCTGGGTTTGAATAGCTATCCAGTTAGCCAGGTAACGAGGTTGTCAGTTAGCCAGGTAACCAGGTAGTCAGTTAGCCAGGTAACCAGGTAGTCAGTTAGCCAGTTAGCCATGTAGACAGTTAGCCAGTTAGCCATGTAGCCAATTAGCCATGTAGACAGTTAGCCATGTAGCCAATTAGCCATGTAGCCAGTTAGCCATGTAGCCAGTTGTCAGTGTTTTCAGAGGACCAGTGGTTTGCTAGACAGTAGAGTACATTTGTTGCAATAGTCTTTCCGATAATCTGTATTTCACAGAAGGAAAAACCTTTCTTTTTTGTTCAAGCAGAGGAGTTGTAATGGCTTCAATAAGAAAAAAGGTAATGTGGTCAGAATGGCACCAGAATCTTCAATTTATGTAGCTAATACATCTTTTGTCAAATGTGATAATAATAACTATTAACCATCCTTGACTGTCCATTCCTCGGTAATTAAACATTTTTTCGAGTCATGTCTGTCTGTAGGCTACAGTAGGATAATGCCTCAGTGGGGACAGGTAGCCTACACATCTGTGTCTGTCTGTAGGCTACAGTAGGATAATGCCTCACTGGGGACAGGTAACCTACACATGTGTGTCTGTCTGTAGGCTACAGTAGGATAATGCCTCACTGGGGACAGGTAACCTACACATGTGTGTCTGTCTGTAGGCTACAGTAGGATAATGCCTCACTGGGGACAGGTAACCTACACATGTGTGTCTGTCTGTAGGCTACAGTAGGATAATGCCTCAGTGGGGACAGGTAGCCTACACATGTGTGTCTGTCTGTAGGCTACAGTAGGATAATGCCTCACTGGGGACAGGTAACCTACACATGTGTGTCTGTCTGTAGGCTACAGTAGGATAATGCCTCACTGGGGACAGGTAACCTACACATGTGTGTCTGTCTGTAGGCTACAGTAGGATAATGCCTCACTGGGGACAGGTAACCTACACATGTGTGTCTGTCTGTAGGTTACAGTAGGATAATGCCTCACTGGGGACAGGTAACCTACACATGTGTGTCTGTCTGTAGGCTACAGTAGGATAATGCCTCCGTGGGGACCGGTAGCCAACACATGTGTGTCTGTCTGTAGGCTACAGTAGGATAATGCCTCACTGGGGACAGGTAACCTACACATGTGTGTCTGTCTGTAGGCTACAGTAGGATAATGCCTCACTGGGGACAGGTAACCTACACATGTGTGTCTGTCTGTAGGCTACAGTAGGATAATGCCTCACTGGAGACAGGTAACCTACACATGTGTGTCTGTCTGTAGGTTACAGTAGGATAATGCCTCACTGGGGACAGGTAACCTACACATGTGTGTCTGTCTGTAGGCTACAGTAGGATAATGCCTCAGTGGGGACAGTAGGATAATGCCTCACTGGGGAGGTAACCTACACATGTGTGTCTGTCTGTAGGCTACAGTAGGATAATGCTTCAGTGGGGACAGGTAGCCAACACATGTGTGTCTGTCTGTAGGCTACAGTAGGATAATGCCTCCGTGGGGACAGGTAACCTACACATGTGTGTCTGTCTGTAGGCTACAGTAGGATAATGCCTCAGTGGGGACAGGTAACCTACACATGTGTGTCTGTCTGTAGGCTACAGTAGGATAATGCCTCAGTGGGGACAGGTAACCTACACATGTGTGTCTGTCTGTAGGCTACAGTAGGATAATGCCTCACTGGGGACAGGTAACCTACACATGTGTGTCTGTCTGTAGGTTACAGTAGGATAATGCCTCACTGGGGACAGGTAACCTACACATGTGTGTCTGTCTGTAGGCTACAGTAGGATAATGCCTCACTGGGGACAGGTAACCTACACATGTGTGTCTGTCTGTAGGCTACAGTAGGATAATGCCTCAGTGGGGACAGGTAGCCAACACATCTGTGTCTGTCTGTAGGCTACAGTAGGATAATGCCTCCGTGGGGACAGGTAACCTACACATGTGTGTCTGTCTGTAGGCTACAGTAGGATAATGCCTCACTGGGGACAGGTAACCTACACATGTGTGTCTGTCTGTAGGCTACAGTAGGATAATGCCTCACTGGGTACAGGTAACCTACACATGTGTGTCTGTCTGTAGGCTACAGTAGGATAATGCCTCACTGGGGACAGGTAACCTACACATGTGTGTCTGTCTGTAGGCTACAGTAGGATAATGCCTCACTGGAGACAGGTAACCTACACATGTGTGTCTGTCTGTAGGTTACAGTAGGATAATGCCTCACTGGAGACAGGTAACCTACACATCTGTGTCTGTCTGTAGGCTACAGTAGGATAATGCCTCACTGGGGACAGGTAACCTACACATGTGTGTCTGTCTGTAGGCTACAGTAGGATAATGCCTCACTGGAGACAGGTAACCTACACATGTTTGTCTGTCTGTAGGTTACAGTAGGATAATGCCTCACTGGAGACAGGTAACCTACACATCTGTGTCTGTCTGTAGGCTACAGTAGGATAATGCCTCACTGGGGACAGGTAACCTACACATGTGTGTCTGTCTGTAGGCTACAGTAGGATAATGCCTCACTGGGTACAGGTAACCTACACATGTGTGTCTGTCTGTAGGCTACAGTAGGATAATGCCTCACTGGGTACAGGTAACCTACACATGTGTGTCTGTCTGTAGGCTACAGTAGGATAATGCCTCACTGGGGACAGGTAACCTACACATGTGTGTCTGTCTGTAGGTTACAGTAGGATAATGCCTCACTGGAGACAGGTAACCTACACATGTGTGTCTGTCTGTAGGTTACAGTAGGATAATGCCTCACTGGAGACAGGTAACCTACACATCTGTGTCTGTCTGTAGGCTACAGTAGGATAATGCCTCACTGGGGACAGGTAACCTACACATGTGTGTCTGTCTGTAGGCTACAGTAGGATAATGCCTCACTGGAGACAGGTAACCTACACATGTTTGTCTGTCTGTAGGTTACAGTAGGATAATGCCTCACTGGAGACAGGTAACCTACACATCTGTGTCTGTCTGTAGGCTACACTAGGATAATGCCTCAGTGGGGACAGGTAACCTACACATGTGTGTCTGTCTGTAGGCTACAGTAGGATAATGCCTCCGTGGGGACCGGTAGCCAACACATATGTGTCTGTCTGTAGGCTACAGTAGGATAATGCCTCAGTGGGGACAGGTAGCCAACACATGGGTGTCTGTCTGTAGGCTACAGTAGGATAATGCCTCACTGGGGACAGGTAACCTACACATGTGTGTCTGTCTGTAGGCTACAGTAGGATAATGCCTCACTGGAGACAGGTAACCTACACATGTTTGTCTGTCTGTAGGTTACAGTAGGATAATGCCTCACTGGAGACAGGTAACCTACACATCTGTGTCTGTCTGTAGGCTACAGTAGGATAATGCCTCACTGGGGACAGGTAACCTACACATGTGTGTCTGTCTGTAGGCTACAGTAGGATAATGCCTCACTGGGTACAGGTAACCTACACATGTGTGTCTGTCTGTAGGCTACAGTAGGATAATGCCTCACTGGGTACAGGTAACCTACACATGTGTGTCTGTCTGTAGGCTACAGTAGGATAATGCCTCACTGGGGACAGGTAACCTACACATGTGTGTCTGTCTGTAGGTTACAGTAGGATAATGCCTCACTGGAGACAGGTAACCTACACATGTGTGTCTGTCTGTAGGTTACAGTAGGATAATGCCTCACTGGAGACAGGTAACCTACACATCTGTGTCTGTCTGTAGGCTACAGTAGGATAATGCCTCACTGGGGACAGGTAACCTACACATGTGTGTCTGTCTGTAGGCTACAGTAGGATAATGCCTCACTGGAGACAGGTAACCTACACATGTTTGTCTGTCTGTAGGTTACAGTAGGATAATGCCTCACTGGAGACAGGTAACCTACACATCTGTGTCTGTCTGTAGGCTACAGTAGGATAATGCCTCACTGGGGACAGGTAACCTACACATGTGTGTCTGTCTGTAGGCTACAGTAGGATAATGCCTCCGTGGGGACCGGTAGCCAACACATATGTGTCTGTCTGTAGGCTACAGTAGGATAATGCCTCAGTGGGGACAGGTAGCCAACACATGGGTGTCTGTCTGTAGGCTACAGTAGGATAATGCCTCACTGGGGACAGGTAACCTACACATGTGTGTCTGTCTGTAGGTTACAGTAGGATAATGCCTCAGTGGGGACAGGTAACCTACACATGTGTGTCTGTCTGTAGGCTACAGTAGGATAATGCCTCACTAGGGACAGGTAGCCAACACATATGTGTCTGTCTGTAGGCTACAGTAGGATAATGCCTCCGTGGGGACAGGTAACCTACACATGTGTGTCTGTCTGTAGGCTACAGTAGGATAATGCCTCACTGGGGACAGGTAACCTACACATGTGTGTCTGTCTGTAGGTTACAGTAGGATAATGCCTCAGTGGGGACAGGTAACCTACACATGTGTGTCTGTCTGTAGGCTACAGTAGGATAATGCCTCACTGGAGACAGGTAACCTACACATGTGTGTCTGTCTGTAGGCTACAGTAGGATAATGCCTCAGTGGGGACAGGTAACCTACACATGTGTGTCTGTCTGTAGGCTACAGTAGGATAATGCCTCACTGGAGACAGGTAACTTACACATGTGTGTCTGTCTGTAGGTTACAGTAGGATAATGCCTCCGTGGGGACAGGTAACCTACACATGTGTGTCTGTCTGTAGGTTACAGTAGGATAATGCCTCCGTGGGGACAGGTAACCTACACATGTGTGTCTGTCTGTAGGCTACAGTAGGATAATGCCTCAGTGGGGACAGGTAACCTACACATGTGTGTCTGTCTGTAGGCTACACTAGGATAATGCCTCAGTGGGGACAGGTAACCTACACATGTGTGTCTGTCTGTAGGCTACACTAGGATAATGCCTCAGTGGGGACAGGTAACCTACACATGTGTGTCTGTCTGTAGGCTACAGTAGGATAATGCCTCAGTGGGGACAGGTAACCTACACATGTGTGTCTGTCTGTAGGCTACAGTAGGATAATGCTTCAGTGGGGACAGGTAGCCAACACATGTGTGTCTGTCTGTAGGCTACAGTAGGATAATGCCTCACTGGGGACAGGTAACCTACACATGTGTGTCTGTCTGTAGGTTACAGTAGGATAATGCCTCACTGGAGACAGGTAACCTACACATCTGTGTCTGTCTGTAGGCTACAGTAGGATAATGCCTCCGTGGGGACAGGTAGCCAACACATCTGTGTCTGTCTGTAGGCTACAGTAGGATAATGCCTCCGTGGGGACAGGTAACCTACACATGTGTGTCTGTCTGTAGGCTACAGTAGGATAATGCCTCACTGGGGACAGGTAACCTACACATGTGTGTCTGTCTGTAGGTTACAGTAGGATAATGCCTCAGTGGGGACAGGTAACCTACACATGTGTGTCTGTCTGTAGGCTACAGTAGGATAATGCCTCAGTGGGGACAGGTAACCTACACATGTGTGTCTGTCTGTAGGCTATAGTAGGATAATGCCTCACTGGGGACAGGTAACCTACACATGTGTGTCTGTCTGTAGGCTACAGTAGGATAATGCCTCACTGGGGACAGGTAACCTACACATGTGTGTCTGTCTGTAGGCTACAGTAGGATAATGCCTCAGTGGGGACAGGTAGCCTACACATGTGTGTCTGTCTGTAGGCTACAGTAGGATAATGCCTCAGTGGGGACAGGTAACCTACACATGTGTGTCTGTCTGTAGGCTACACTAGGATAATGCCTCAGTGGGGACAGGTAACCTACACATGTGTGTCTGTGTTTGCTGGCAGGCTTAATACACAAAATACATGTTCCTGAGCAACAGAAGGAGGACATAAGCTTCATTGTAGTTTTTTCGTGACACTGGGAGGCGTATTTTTGGAACCTAGCATAACATCATTAATCAGTTGTCATGCTTTAAAAATAACTTTTCAGGTCTGGAACACAAGAGGTTTTTTCCCGATTCAGTTTGGGTTCTGCATTTCCCACATGGAAAAAACCTATATGAGGATATATGTGCATATATGTAACCTATATGTTACCTATATGCACATATATGCTGCATATATGCACATATATGATAATATATATGCTGCATATATGCACATATATGATAATATATATGCTGCATATATGCGCATATATGCCACATATATGCACATATATGATAATATATGCTGCATATATGCGCATATATGCCACATATCGTCAAAATTGAGGTGCATATATGTGCATATATCCCTTACGAAAAAAAAGTATATTAAAGTATACTATGTATACTACAAAATGGATAGTACACTTTTAGTTCACTTTTGATATACTTTTAAGAAGTATGCTTAGAAAAAAGTATATTCAAGTATACTATAAGTATACTACAAAATGGGTAGTACACTTTTAGTTTACTTATGATATACTTTCAAAAAGTACATTTAGAAAATAGTTAACTTACTTGAACTTTTAAGTACACTACCAAATCGAAAAACGTTTTTACACATTTCTTCTGGAGATGTACGTTTTCTTTTATTATACAGCAAAAACAGTCTAAATATTTTTTAAGTAGATTACAAGTAATTTTTTTAGATCCATCTTGTATATTCTAATACTCATGTCTATGAAATGCATTGCACATTAAATATTTTTTGTTACTGAAGCTGAAATCATAATTACTGCCAAACATTTTGAAGCCCTATATTCATATACTATACTAATAATAATCAATTGGAGTATTAATAAAAATGTCTATGAACTAATTCCGCCTTTGCTGTATGTATTTTGAGGAACATTTATAAGTCTGATATGAATGAAAGCCCCGGACAGACAGGACATTAACATATATTTGAACATATTTTACATGCATTAACTGAGAAAAATGTCCAATGAAGCATCAGAAGAAGGCGGATGTAGGCGGAGCTGATTAGCGACGTCACTTCCTGTTCCTTGCGCGCGAGCAAAATATCATATGTTGAACCGGAGATATTTCAGCGTGTTTCAGTCGCCATAAACTACGCTTTAAACTCGAGAATCAGGTGTAAGGATTCCAAAAAGGACAAAGTACAGATGGAATGAACAGGTGAGTTTGAGCTAAATTCTAACTTTATCTAGGCCTATATGAGATAACAGCTAACTAGCTACTTGGCTATGGTTAATGCTCACATCAACATTAGCTAGATAGCTACTTACGTCTGAGCCATGTAAGAAGACAACACGTAACTAGCCCTTGTTAACAATTACTTATCTTTTATCTGCATCTTTTGTTTTTCAGGTAACTGGTAGCTACAGTTACTAATTAGGCAAGGTTGCTAGGTAGCTTGTTTGTAAAAGGCAGGGAACAAAAAATTAACATGTACTTTATCCTAATAAGCCATGTAGCCACTAGTTTGCTGATAATTTTTTTTTTTCTTGATGCTGTGTGTTATAAATTGTAACACGCTGGGTGTTTATAAGATGTTGCATTTAACTGGCTATAGTATAAATTAAATGATGTACCTTACCCTTTCTCATTTCTTCAGGCTTCAGAGGAAGTTAATGTCAATACAGAATACTCTGTATCTGATCCCAACAGCAAAGAGGGAGACATACCCAATCTCAGTAATGAAGAGGATGATGACATACACAATCCCAACAGCATGGAGGACAATGTACCCGATCCCAGCAGTGAAGAGGAAGACGTAACTGATCCCAGCAGTGAAGAGGAAGACGTACACAATCCGAACAGTGAATGGGGCGACAATTCATCTGCCTTGGTATGTTTCACGCAAGTGTGTATTTGGAATCCTAATTTAATATTGCGCAATTTCACAAATTCCGATAAAAGGTTAAATATATTAATCATGTTTGCTTGTTGTCTTGTGTTTTTTTACAGGGCATGCTAGGGAGAAATTTGAAGAAATAACAGTGCAAGATGTCCAGAGGATCTTGCACAAGAAGTGCAACAATGAATGCTTCAGACAAGTAAAGGCAGAAAAGATGTGAGCATGCATTTCATGTACAAAAATTAAGCATATTGTTAAATAAAATAACCATGTTTATTTTAACATTTAGAGTTTAAAATAGTTCTACAATGTATATATCAACATTTTAAGTGTTCATAGCTGGTTTATCCCCTTTTAATGTAGCTTTGACAATATTATCTCATGAAAATATTTATGAAAACACACACATTGTGTGTCTTGCCTCAAGATTTATTTAGGTATTTTGAATATGTACTGTATTTCCTTTATTTTAAAGATGTTAATTACACTTGAAGACAAAAGTATATTCTAAAGTTTCAAGTGGAACTCCTACCAGACACCTGGCACTGATTGTTAGAGTATTGTTTAAGGTTCACTTGACAAACATGGCTTGTACAGTTATACTATGTGTTTAAATCTATTAGTAAATCATAGTAAATTAACATTTATTAGGTTTACTTCTTAAAGTACTTACATGAGTTGAAAGTGCACTTGAAAGTATTCAAATGTATACTTAAGTACTTCAAGAAGTGTACTTCATAAACTAAAAGTACACTACACGGGTTACTTTAAAGTATTTAAAAGTATACTTAAAAGTATACTTAAAATAAAGTGTACTCTAAAGTGTACTAAATAAACAAAAAAGTGGGCCAATTTAGTCTACTTAGTATAAAATTAGTATATAAATAAGTACTTTAGTACCTTAATAATAGTATACTTTTTAAACTTAAGTATACTCTCAAAAATGAACTTAAAGTATACTTTTGTTTCGTAAGGATACAGGCCATATAGGTCTCCTGTATTGCTTCTTTATATCCACAAATAAGACCTATATGTACATACAAGATGTCTCCAATCGCAGCTGTACTGTAAGTACTTTGAGTTCCTGATGAAGTCTGTTGAAGTATTGCGCTCTTAATCGTTGTATTACGGTAACAGATTTGTTTTGGTGTTTGTGTATTAAGTGTAATACGTCTTTGACGTAGTGACTTAGTCGACTGCAGCAGCTGAAGATCTGTGAGCACGTTTGAGTTGTTCCGAATGATTCTGAAAATAAAGATAGCCTGTTTATTTCCAATTCACGCATTTACCGTTGAGCGCAACATAAGTTCAACACTGTCTTAGTATGTTTGTCTACATTGAAGAAGTGGCCGGCAGCCAGCCGTGGGCAGATAGGCACATCTATAATTCGAAGCTCACGCAGCTGAAAGGATTAACAAGTTAAATCGTTTTTTTAATGTTCAGTTTTTTGTCTTGTTTTTGTTCTATTTGATTGTTCTTAAGTAAATAAATAATGTACATTTCTACATTTTGGGCTTTTATTTATGTTGCATAGTAGCTATGGATTTCAATAATTTAACATATAGGTGCATATATGTTAGGTGCATATATGTTAGGTGCATATAGGTGCATATATGTTAGGTGCATATATGTTAGGTGCATATAGGTGCATATATGCACCTAACATATAGGTGCATATATGCACATATAGGTGCATATATGCACATATGTGTACATATAATATAGGAAAACGGCCAATTTTATATATGTCACATATATTAAAAACATATATCAAAACCTATATTAAAACATATATGTTTATATAGGTTCTTTCCATGTGGGTTCAAACATTCAGTTCCTTGAACCGTCTCCAACCCCCAGTGTAGTGGATCAAATAGAAGCTGAACAGTTCACTGTTTATGTGCCAATGGATATACGGCTTGAGATTTAGTCAATAACTCCAATTCAGGTCTCTAATCCTATGAGAAAAAAAGCTGTGCTGGTGTCCCGAATTAGGAATTCCACAGCACACGGCTGTTAGCTTTCGTCTCCTTGGCAGAGACGTCGGCTCAGTGCTGATGGCCTGCACTGAAACCATCACGTCACTGGCGGGTCGGAATAATAGAAACATTGCAATATCTATCACAGGATAGTGTTCTGCGAAGACAGGGTTAGTCCCGATTGACCCTATTACAGTCACGGACTTTCTCCATCACTACAAGTATAGATTTAACATCCCTGGTGGCAGTTTCTGCCTCAGAGAGCACAAGGCAACGGGAAATATCAAGAGATAACCGCCAGAGCATGGCTAGTGACTCACCGCTTCACACTGGGGGGCAAACCGCATGCGCTTATTACACAAGAGACATGAGAAGCTCATGGCACCAGAGTGCACACGCGGACTAAGACAGATGTGCACAAATGCTGTATAATATTCCCAGACGAGTCGAAACATTATGACCGCTCACGGGTGATGTGAATAACGTTGATCGTCTCCAAACAAGGACACATGTCGTGATGATGTGAGTAGATCAGATGGCAGGTGAACACTCATGGCGACAAGTAAAGGGCGGAGTGACTTGACATTATTTCGGCCAGATGACTGGGTTAGAGCCTCTCTGAGACGACAAGGCTCGTGGGAGTGCTCCCGGTTCGATGTGGCGTGTACCTTCCGACAGCGGAGGGACAAACCACAAACCGGTAACAGGGTTTGGGCGCCCAAGGCTCGTGGATGCTCGATGGCAACAAAGGCTATTTATAAATTGTTAATGATGACTACGGGAGGAATGTGTCACAACACACAGAACATGGCACCCTGCTGCCTGTAGGGCTGGTAGCCACGGACCAATCAGAGTTGCCCATGACGACCCCAGTGCACCACCAAAGTGCCTACGATGAAGCCTACGACGGGCCTGCTGGCATTGGATCTAGAACTCGGACCAGGGGAAGAATGTTGCCTGGTATTGTTTTCTTTAACGTCACGTGGACGACCATGCATGTGTGCACCAGTTACCTGGAGATGAGTAGCATTGTGGGAAAACCAGAAGCCGGTGTAGGGCCGGTGAAAGGCTCTGTGTACATAGAGGTGACCGTTAGATCACATCCTCTGTGTACATAGAGGTGACCGTTAGATCACATCCTCTGTGTACATAGATGTGACCGTTGATCACATCCATCTGTGTACATAGAGGTGACTGTTAGATCACATCCTCTGTGTACATAGAGGTGACCGTTGATCACATCCCTCTGTGTACATAGAGGTGACCGTTAGATCACATCCCTCTGTGTACATAGAGGTGACCGTTAGATCACATCCTCTGTGTACATAGATGTGACCGGTTGATCACATCCTCTGTGTACATAGATGTGACCGGTTGATCACATCCCTCTGTGTACATAGATGTGACCGGTTGATCACATCCTCTGTGTACATAGAGGTGACCGTTAGATCACATCCCTCTGTGTACATAGAGGTGACCGTTAGATCACATCCCTCTGTGTACATAGATGTGACCGTTTGATCACATCCATCTGTGTACATAGATGTGACCGGTTGATCACATCCCTCTGTGTACATAGATGTGACCGTTTGATCACATCCCTCTGTGTACATAGAGGTGACCGTTAGATCACATCCTCTGTGTACATAGATGTGACCGGTTGATCACATCCTCTGTGTACATAGATGTGACCGGTGATCACATCCCTCTGTGTACATAGAGGTGACCGGTTGATCACATCCCTCTGTGTACATAGAGGTGACCGTTAGATCACATCCCTCTGTGTACATAGATGTGACCGTTAGATCACATCCCTCTGTGTACATAGATGTGACCGGTTGATCACATCCTCTGTGTACATAGATGTGACCGTTAGATCACATCCTCTGTGTACATAGATGTAACCGTTTAGATCACATCCTCTGTGTACATAGATGTGACCGTTAGATCACATCCTCTGTGTACATAGATGTGACCGTTAGATCACATCCTCTGTGTACATAGATGTGACCGTTGATCACATCCATCTGTGTACATAGATGTGACCAGTTGATCACATCCCTCTGTGTACATAGATGTGACCGTTTGATCACATCCCTCTGTGTACATAGATGTGACCGTTTGATCACATCCATCTGTGTACATAGATGTGACCGGTTGATCACATCCTCTGTGTACATAGAGGTGACCGTTAGATCACATCCTCTGTGTACATAGATGTGACCGGTTTATCACATCCCTCTGTGTACATAGATGTGACCGGGTTGATCACATCCTCTGTGTACATAGATGTGACCGGTTGATCACATTCCTCTGTGTACATAGATGTGACCGTTGATCACATCCTCTGTGTACATAGATGTGACCGTTAGATCACATCCTCTGTGTACATAGATGTGACCGTTAGATCACATCCTCTGTGTACATAGATGTGACCGGTTGATCACATCCTCTGTGTACATAGAGGTGACCGGTTGATCACATCCTCTGGTACATAGATGTGACCGGGGTTGATCACATCCTCTGTGTACATAGAGGTGACCGGTGATCACATCCTCTGTGTACATAGATGTGACCGGGTTGATCACATCCTCTGTGTACATAGATGTGACCGGGTTGATCACATTCCTCTGTGTACATAGATGTGACCGTTGATCACATCCCTCTGTGTACATAGATGTGACCGTTGATCACATCCTCTGTGTACATAGATGTGACCGGCTGATCACATCCCTATGTGTACATAGAGGTGACCGGTTGATCACATCCTCTGTGTACATAGATGTGACCGGTTGATCACATCCCTCTGTGTACATTGATTCAATTTGCCGACAGCTGTAATTGCCTGTGCCGCTTTGATTGCCCAAATCCATTTGGAGCGTCAAAAGAGGAAACATTTCAGCAATAAATGTAAATCAGGTGTGTACTAAAAGCATCGACTGGGTGTGAGATACATCTGTTGAACTGTTTAGTTTAGTATGCTTGTCATTCAAATTAAACTCCACGTCATTTTAAGTGTGATCTGTAATTAACACAAATTATCTAAATTCTTCAGCAACTGTGTGCTTGTGGGTTGTGGGAAGAAGCTGAAACTGATTGTAGGACCGAAGACCCACGTGGAGTGAATACTAGAACTTGACCCAGACTCAGGAAGGGTAATTGAAGATACACATTTCATTTTCTGAATGTGATTACACGCCCGGTTCAACTTTTGCAAGGCATTTCAAATTACCTTGTTATGATGTTATAGTTTGACATTAACTTTTATTACTGCATAGAGAAAATTGCACTTTTTCTTTTAAGTCAATTATTTGAGTGACTTTCAGTTAATGCATCCATTTCAGCATTCTGGGAGCACCAAATCAGTTCTCTTTAAAACATTGGAAACACTTGACATTTAATTGACAGACCATCTAATAGATTACCAGAAAACCAAACAATCTCTTTCCGCACTGCTTGTCCAAACAGTAAATGACATGGAGAGTGACATGGAAGTAAAAATAACGTGATGAACCCGGGACATCCCAGCTGTTGATAACAACCCCAGCACCGTGCCAACAATTTGCATCTCCCACAGGGCTTGTCAATCAGTTGTTGCCTTAGTGACACAGTAAATAACTTAATTCCCTCCCCAATGAAAGTCAACAATGGAAGATGTGGCAATTGAGTTTGATGTTAAGTCTTGAACTGGTGTCACTGTCGAATATTAGAATATGGGCAGAAAACCAGTGAATCTGCAGCTGGTCAAGGACAGGGCGGTGGGCCTACAACCTTTACTGTAATCAAAGGGCTGATGTGAAAATATGGACTCACTCATGGTCAAACGTGGAGGAAAGATTAAATGAATCACGCCTCTTTTCTTCTTATTTTTTCATTTTCATTTGTTAAAAATGCCACGCCTTTATTTCGAGTGGCTACGAGGATCCAGTGAGAAGTGGTGTTGGTGGTGAGGAGGGGTGAGAGTAGAAGCTGTGGAGAAGAAAGGAAGGAAGAATAGGAGGGGGTGGAGAGAGGACCAGGAGGGAAGAGCAGGAGGTGTGTGGAGAGGACAAGGGAGGGAAGAGTAGGAGGTGTGGAGAGGACCAGAGGGAAGAGCAGGAGGTGTGGAGAGGACCAGGAGGGGAAGAGCAGGAGGGTGTCTGGAGAGGACAAGGAGGGAAGAGCAGGAGGTGTGGAGAGGACAAGGAGGGAAGAGCAGAGGTGGGAGAGGACCAGGAGGGAAGAGCAGGAGGTGGAGAGGACAAGGAGGGAAGAGCAGGAGGTGTGGGAGAGAGGACAAGGAGGGTAGAGCAGGAGGTGGAGAGGACCATGAGGGAAGGGCAGGAGGTGTGGAGAGGACCAGGAGGGAAGAGCAGGAGGTGTGAGAGGACCAGGAGGGAAGAGCAGGAGGTGTGGAGAGGACAAGGAGGGAAGAGCAGGGAGGTGTGGAGAGGACCAGGAGGGAAGGGCAGGAGGTGTGGAGAGGACCAGGAGGGAAGAGCAGGAGGTGGAGAGGACAAGGAGGGAAGAGCAGGAGGTGGAGAGGACCAGGAGGGAGCAGGAGGTGTGGGAGAGGACCAGGAGGAAGAGGGGAGGTGTGGAGAGGACCAGGAGGGAAGAGCAGG
>CM055737.1:14751725-14776127 GCA_029465975.1 Dallia pectoralis | reverse complement strand
GAGAGGGGAGATAGAGTTCTAACCCCAAAACCACAGCACCATCTGGTACATCGGCGAAACGGAAAATTATTTGCAGTGAGCCGGGTTCAACCCAACAAATCCAGGGAGGCTGGTTCTTTCATCCACCCCGTCTCACCTTCATGACCTCAGCAATCTTCTCCTCCGCCGGGGTGGGAGTCAGTCCCAGTGAGTTGTGTGCGCAGGCGTGCCAGGACGGGTGGAGTGTTCTGGGGCTTTCTGCCGGCATAGAAATAAAAACATCAGTCATGAGAAACCGAACCAAACTCAAACACTCAACTCATGCCCCTATAACCTTACCCCCCCCATCCCTCTCCCATCCCTCCCCCCCCATCCCTCTCACCTCCAGGTCATTCATGATGCCAGTACGGTCCAGACCCTTGTTTGCTCCGTCCCAGTAGTAGTAAGGGCGTATGTAGAGTAAACCCGGCATCAGCAAACACTGTTAGTTCTCTGCAGAGGGGAGAGGAGGGAGGAAAGAACACAAACACGAAAGCTTTGAAGCAACACCTAATACATTAAGTGAATGTCACCCCCGCGTTTTTGGCCGCTCTTAGTAACCAGGGTTACAGGTGACCCCGACTCCGATCCGTTGGGCTGGGACGGCTGACAGAGACCAGCACCTCGCTAACCACCATTTTGAGGCCACACATGGACCACAGACCGATTGGACAAGCGGAAATGCTTCCAGGACATGCCAAGGAGGAGAGAGGCGTGGCCTTGATACTAGCACAGCCAACAGAAAGCATTATCATATTGATCCAAGTGGTGTCTCAGCTCAAGGGTATGTCAGAATGACGGGGAAACTGCTGATGATAAACAAATCAGCCTATGGTTTTATAACTTCAACTTTCAACTCTTTATGTCTTCTTGTTTCACCGCGTCCATTAAAGTGTCTAGCCAGTTCTCCGGGGCCCCATCAGGTTCTCCAGGGCCCCATCAGGTTCTCCGGGGCCCCATCATGCTCTGCGTTGGGAAAATTAATGGCCCGTACCCTTCCATCCTTAATGGCAGGACTATTTCTCCCCCAGCGCCACCTGGAAGCGGCAGAGGCGGAGCTCAGGGGAAGACCCAGGATGGTAAGATGCCAGTGGTTCAGACTGCTGTCCTCCCACGAACATCTTCTCACAGGCGACCACGGCTGACATTCATCTGTAAGGTAGGCTGGGGAAGGACAGGAGGAGAGGGAGTATTGTGGCTGACTGACGGACTGGAGGTTCTGCCACGAAGCTGGCTACGGGTTCTGCCTGACTGGCTACTTGGAGTTCTGCCTGCCTGAACGGCTGACTGACTGGAGGCTTATACAACTGAGCGACTGACTGACTAGAGCAGGGGTTCTCAAAGTCTACACTCAAGGTCCAAATCAAAATTTTCGTAATGTCAAAGGTCGGAGCCATTGGACTCCTGTGGCAGTGTGCTTTACACCACTCCAGAGTCAGTGGCAGTGTGCTTTACACCACTCAGAGTCCAGATTCGCAGTGTGCTTTACACCCTCCAGAGTCCAGTGGCAGTGTGCTTCACACCACTCCAGAGTCAGTGGCAGTGTGCTTCACCCTCCAGAGTCCAGTGGCAGTGTGCTTTACACCACTCAGAGTCCAGTGGCAGTGTGCTTTACACTACTCCAGAGTCCAGTGGCAGTGTGCTTTACACTACTCCAGAGTCCAGTGGCAGTGTGCTTTACACACCAGGGGGTTCTTAACCTTTTTGATGTCGGGCCCAAATTTTACAGTACAAAGTGGCCCAGGGCCCATTCCAAATATTAGCACTGTATTTGGTTTATTGATCTCACCCTGGGTTTGATTTCTTACTCAACTAAACAAAATCTACTTGCAGTTTAACAGTTTATTTATGTATATAAACCTGCACATTCATTGAACAAATCAATCTGCAGGAACAAATTTAATGGCTCAAGTCAGGCATATTAACACAAAAATTAGTTCGATTTGACAAATCGTACTTTAAATGTCAATGTGTGTGTGTGTGTTAAAATAGTCTGCATCCCATGAGTGAAGATAATGAGGAGTTCTCTTTACCCTCAAACTAATATATTCCCTATTCTCTGTCCTGTCTCAGCTCTTTCTCTCTTATAAGTGTTAATAAATTGTATGTCTACACAAACTTACTTCAGTACATCACTACAGTCACATCTACTATCTCCGCGGTGGTTTTATTAAGAGTAGCTCAATATACTGCATTACACGTGCCAATATGAATAAGCCTACCTAATGTCTGTGATTGTTGCTGAACATTTGCTAACGACATGTTTTAATTCCTCCTCTTTGATGACAGAGAGAGAGAGGGGGAGATAGAGTTTAACCCCAAAACCACAGCACCATCTGGTACATCAGCGAAACGGGAAAATTATTTACAGTGAGCCGGGTTCAACCCAACAAATCCAGGAGGCTGGTTCTTTTCGGTTCCTGAGCTCTTTCTCTCGTCTCACCTTCATGACCTCAGCAATCTTCTCCCACTCCGCCGGGGTGGGGTCAGTCCCAGTGAGATTGTGTGCGCAGGCGTGCAGGACGAAGATTGAGTGTTCTGGGGCTTTCTGCCGGCATAGAAATAAAAACATCAGTCATGAGAAACCGAACCAAACTCAAACACTCAACTCCCCTTGCCCTATAACCTTACCCCCCATCCCTCTCCCATCCCTCCCCCCATCCCTCTCACCTCCAGGTCATTCATGATGCCAGTACGGTCCAGACCCTTGTTTGCTCCGTCCCAGTAGTAGTAGGGGCGTATGTCGGTAAACCCGGCATCAGCAAACACTGCATTGTGGTTCTCTGCAGGGGAGAGGAGGAGGAAGAACACAAACACGCTTTGAAACAACACCTAATACATTAAGTGAATGTCACCCCACGTTTTTGGCCCGCTCTTAGTAACCAGGGTTACAGGTGACCCCGACTCCGATCCGTTGGGCTACCCAGGACGGCTGACAGAGACCAGCACCTCGCTAACCACCATTTTGAAGGCCACACATGGACCACAGACCGATTGGACAAACGGGAAATGCTTCAGGACATGCCAAGGAGGAGGCGTGGCCTTGATACAGCACAGCCAACAGAAAACACATTATCATATTGATCCAAGTGGTGTCTCAGCTCAAGGTATGTCAGAATGACGGGAAACTGCTGATGATAAACAAATCAGCCTATGGTTTTACATAACTTCAACTTTCAACTCTTTATGTCTTCTTGTTTCACACGTCCATTAAAGTGTCTAGCCAGTTCTCCCGGGCCCCATCAGGTTCTCCAGGGCCCCATCAGGTTCTCCGGGGCCCCATCATGCTCTGCGTTGGGAAAATTAATGACGTACCCTTCCATCCTTAATGGCAGGACTGTTCTCCCCCAGCGCCACCTTGGAAGCGGCAGAGCGGAGCTCAGGAAGACCCAGGATGGTAAGATACTCGTGGTTCAGACTGCTGTCCTCCACGAACATCTTCTCCACAGGCAGAACCACGGCTGACATTCATCTGTAAGGTAGGCTGGGGAAGGACAGGAGGAGAGGGAGTATTAATGACTGACTGACGGACTGGAGGTTCTGCCTGACTGGCTACGGGTTCTGCCTGACTGGCTACTTGGAGGTTCTGCCTGCCTGAACGACTGACTGACTGGAGGCTTGTCTAACTGAACGACTGACTGACTAGAGCAGGGGTTCTCAAAGTCTACACTCAAAGGTCCAAATCAAAATTTTCATCAATGTCAAAGGTCCGGAACCATTGGACTCCTGTGGCAGTGTGCTTTACACCACTCCAGAGTCCAGTGGCAGTGTGCTTTACACCACTCCAGAGTCCAGTGGCAGTGTGCTTTACACCACTCCAGAGTCCAGTGGCAGTGTGCTCACCACTCCAGAGTCCAGTGGCAGTGTGCTTTACACCACTCCAGAGTCCAGTGGCAGTGTGCTTTACACCACTCCAGAGTCCAGTGGCAGTGTGCTTTACACTACTCCAGAGTCCAGTGGCAGTGTGCTTTACACTACTCCAGAGTCCAGTGGCAGTGTGCTTTACACCAGGGGTTCTTAACCTTTTTGATGTCGGGGCCCAAATTTTACAGTACAAAGTGGCCCAGGGCCCATTCAAATATTAGCACTGTATTTGGTTTATTGATCTCACCCTGGGTTTGATTTGTACTCAACTAAACAAAATCTACTTGCAGTTTAACAGTTTATTTATGTATGTAAACCTGCACATTCATTGAACAAATCAATCTGCAGGAACAAATTTAAAGGCTCAAGTCAGGCATATTAACACAAAAATTAGTTCGATTTGACAAATCGTACTTTAAATGTGTGTGTGTGTGTGTTAAAATAGTCTGCATCCCATGAGTGAAGATAATGAGGTTCTCTTTACCCTCAAACTAATATATTCCCTATTCTCTGTCCTGTCTCAGCTCTTTCTCTCTTATACATCTCCATCCCTTCGATCTGTTTTCTGCACGATTCAAGTAAAATCATCTGAACATGTTATGCTCACAGGAACAACAAACACCGTGTTTTGTTTCATAATGCCGTTTGACATTTCCACTCTTCACAACTCCAAGTGTCTCGTTAGAAATCAAACAGAACGGCTTCGTGCTGGATTGGGGCAAATGAACGCATACCTCTGTCCAATCATCTTTAAAAACTCTATTTTTTCCATCAACTTTTCTTTTCCTGGACAATGACATCCTCCACACCCATTCAAACGCTTTACTGCGGTGAAGTGTCGCGTCGCGCGGCTCGCGCCCGATTACGTCAAAAGTATACACTGACTGGATGTCATGGCAACTGAATCACGGAGGAAAACTTTAAATATATCGCCTTCGCTTTAATTTCGGACCATCTCCAAAGAGACATAAACACTAGACAACTGATTTTGACAGGAATGCGTTTATCAAAGTAGGAAATCCATACTTTTAATTTCTTACACAAAATTACTGCTGTTGAAATACGAAACGGAGGCGGGTCCGGATTGAATTCCCTCCGGGTCCGGATCCGGAG
Organism: Dallia pectoralis; assembly: GCA_029465975.1. Lineage (NCBI taxonomy): Eukaryota > Metazoa > Chordata > Actinopteri > Esociformes > Umbridae > Dallia > Dallia pectoralis. The sequence goes on along the minus strand of CM055737.1, from coordinate 14,771,132 downwards.
CGGAGTCCGGACTTTGAGAAGTGCTGGTATATTGTATAGCAGAACAACATTGTTTACGACAGTCTGCTGCCATTGACGGCAGGGCAGTATTTCTACATTTTAACCAAAACACCGTTACGCTGCAGCCATGACAACCAGTACGAAGGTCATGTCTATGTTTAGTTCCCAAGCATTACAGCCAGCTAATATCATGCTACACTCGTTGTCAACATATTTAAGCTGTTTAAACAAATAACTACACACCAAGCTAGCTGGCTGAAAGGGATCTTTCTCTTACCTCCGACTCCCAAATTCACCTTCAGCGGGTGGACGTCCTCTCTAAAGTCGGCAGTGAGTTAAAACACGGCCACCGGAAGAGCTTGAGGTACTTCTACGAATATAGACATTTTTATCCCGACACGGAGTCAATTAAGTGGAGAATCCCGTTATTCTTCGGTACCCGAGCGATAGAAAGCAGCACACAGCCGAGGACAGAGACAGAGACAGCTCCACAGGCGGCTGGTTGTTGTCCTCCTCCACAACCTCTTCCAGCACATCCCCGACACCAACACAAATGTTGTGTAAAATTACACAAGCCGTCACCACCTGTCCACAAGGCAGAGCAAAAGTATACAAGACTGTTGAGATATGGAAAAAAAATACATGAACACAGAACATAGTGACTTTAGCAGTTGTTAACCATTAACTGTTATTTTGAGTAGATGATTTGATTAAGAAATTCACTGAAGAAGTATTGCAATGATTTATTACCTTAGGGACAAACAGTGTTTGTACTTCAAGTGCTTCTAAAAAGATGCACCTGAAGCGGGTTTTCATCATTCCAAATGCACGCTCAATGATTGTGCGACCTCTGGAATGATGATAGTTAAACCTCTGCCCTGCCTCTCACTGGCCTCTTATATGGTGTGATAAGGGCCAGGGGTTCCTGTAGACATGGGTAGCCACCGTCAGCTAGGATAAAATACCCAGGCGGAGGGTAATTCCCCCTAGTGTAGATGGGGCTGTTCTTAAGGATGCGTGCATCATGCACGCTTCCTGGGTAACCACCAAAAATGTCAATAAAGCGACCCTGATGGTCACAGACTGCCTGGAGCACAACTGAAGGAAATAGCTTTCTGTTATTGTAATCGTGACCATCAGGGCCACCGGGACATTTGATTCTAATATGGCAGCCATCTACTGCCCCTGCTGCCTTGCCAAATGCTTGGTGGTGAGCCAGGCGAGCAAACCCACCACCAACCACTTGGAGCTCCTCCTGTGTGCGGGGTAAATGCACAAAATGGGGGAGCACAGCCACCACCTCATCCACCATTCTGTGGACCACCCTGAAGACTGTCGGAAGAGGCATGCTAAAAACCCTGGAGACAACTCTGTAGGCTGAACCGGTTGCCAGCCAGAACAGGAACACGAGTGTCTCCAGGGTCGGGCCCCATCCATGCTGCCTGTCAGTCTTCAGGGCCACCATCAGCTGCTGCATGGCCTCTCTGCCCAGCCTGAAGTCTGGCCGAGTGTCCTCCCCTCCATAATACCGCTGCAGTACTGGCACTGTGGCATTTATGACAAAAAGAAGAGAGGAAGGTTTAAGTATAATTTCAATTTTGCCATTTATTTAATGTTTGTTAAACTATTCAACTTATCGGCTATTAAACTTCTCAAACTTAAAGTGTCAATTGGAAAATATGCCAGCTCTGCTCAGCTCTGTACCATTTGTGTTGAATGTAATAAATACTTATGCAGAAAGCACACACATTCAGAATCAGGGTTTCTGCAGGTATCAGCCATCTCATTTAATGCATTTTCATGCCCTTTTTCATGCCACTTTAAACTAATTTCATGCCCATGTCCAACTGCAGATACTTTCACAAACAAATTGTGAGCATTTGACAATGCTGTTTTTTAACTGTCAGATGGCTCACAAGAAGGTTTACAGTCATTAAACGCAACACAAAGTGCTTCACAAAATAATAACACCACAGAAATACAAATATTTAAAACACTGTTCATTGAGCAGCTCGCGTCTCTGCCCCGTGGATCTCAAAACAACATGCACTGATAATTAAAGTAATGAACCTATACTGGTTACGGCAGTAGGCAAATTCGACAAAATCATGTCAACCCCCTGTCCTCCCCACCACCCCATCCCCACACACTCGCTGTTAAATGCCTCTCCGGGTTTACCATCTACGCCAGGGCCTGAATTTTGTTAGGTGGGTCACATGGGGGGGTCTAAATATTATGGAGGAGAGAATAACTTCTGATGCATCTATCTAATTTAATCATCTTCATTTATTAATATCTACACATTTGTGTGCATGAATTGAGCATTTCCAGTTGTGCCACATGTGGGTGGCTCCTGCAGACTATCTGAATGTGGTTTGAGGTTAATAGGTCACTGCTCAAAAAACTATTAAGATTTCCAGTATTTAAATGTATTTTTTTTAAATGTATGTTTTAAATGTTTTATTTTGAAAAACCAAATTATGTGCAACATGTGAAATACCTTAAGTAAATTGAGGTTTCGAAGTGATTTCACAAAAAAATGATTTTACAGTTTTAAATGTTTATTAAACGTCTCTTACACCATTTCCTTAAAAAAAACAAAGCTGTGCAATATCTAGTTGTACTCTATAAAACAATCTGACAGTGGTTTGAAGTTTCAAGGCCAAATGGTTAAACAGCTATTGAATTCCTAACTTTAAGACGTACTTTATTGACGGTCCCTAACTATAAGCACACGGAGGTTTCTATCCGTCTATATCACCGGGTGTAGTGTGGCTGCTTGTGGGAAAACCGGACCTGATCTCGGGCTCCGAATATCCGTTGAATATCCCACCAACTTTACCTCGGTCTGAGATGAAGCAAAGATATTTGTGCGGGAATTTCTCGCACTATAAAAACTAACCTTGCGGGAATGGTTTAAATTATGCGCAATCCCCGCACCGAAATTCAAGCCCTGGACGGGATTAACCAGGTTCTGAATAGTTCATCCTCCAACCACTTCTGCTGAAACTTGAATTTTCCCATTTTACCATCATTAGATATTTGCTCCATTCTTTTACCACAGCACACACTCACTTACTCACTCACTCGATAGACAGCAGACTCACTCGCACAGCACCTTGCATTAATAGCATCAGGTGTCGCGACTTCGTGCACCAGCCGTACAAAACAGCCAATTAAAAGGTTCCGCCTTTCAACCATTACGCTATACTTCCGATCAAAATTAGATTTAGATGTTTATATAGTCAAAATAAATCATGAAAAACAATGTTTTTATTCCATCAAGTTTACATAATTTTTTAATGCCTTTGAACATCGAATTCATGCTTTTTCATGCCAATTAATGCCTGAATTTTCACAAAATCTATTTAATGACTTTTCATGCTTTTTAATGACCCGGAAACCCTGAGAATGTAAGTTAGAGAGAAAGACTGAAGGGATCATTTTGCTCAATAGTGTAAAAAACTTAGTTAGGGAAATAAAAAAACTTGTGAGAGGACAAGTCTTTAACAAATAGCTGTTAAATTATAAATATGTTCAAATATCAAATATTATTACATGGCTTGGTTGAATTCCGGTCCGGTCTGTTATTTCTTGATAGCAGACCGTTGCTAAGTAGCCTATAACACAGCGTTGCCATGAAAAACTATGGACGCAGTTCAGTTCACTCAGGCAATATAATCGTTTTTAACTTACCATCCCACGTCTTTGACAGAGGTGGCGACACATTAACAGCCTCCTCCTCCGGCGATCCTGACGCCGATGCTTCCTCTCCATCTCCATCTCCACAAAAACATTGTAAATCAGGCAAACAACTAGCACCTCCATTTTCAACCTCCGCAGGGCGCGAAAAACAATAAAACGCGGACCTTCATACTAACGTAATGACGCAATGACGTGCACTTGCTAGCCTGTTCCATTTACGTGTTCTTCGAATCCTAAAGAGGAGTCTCGCCTCTGAAGGAAATGACTTGGAAGGATCAGTCCTACCAAGGAAGCATCCTTGACATTGAGAAACAGCTAGACACGAGAGTTCACCTTCAACGCGAAGCAGAGGAAGCTGGAACTATGCTTGGCACTAGTTATATACGGTTGCTATGGATGAGCGGCAGTTCGGGCAGCCAATCAGAGGGTCTATAATTTGGTCCGTCTCAAAAATGAAAAAATATATAACTACAGAATAAAAAAACATTAGCCAATTAATTTATTTCGTCAATACAATGCCTGACATTGCAGAAATCATCTGCATTTGTTTGGTGATTACATAATGCGTTTTTGTATCATCCTGTGACCGTGGGTAAGGTCAGATCCTGACTGACCGTTAGCTAAAACTCTGATAGAGCTAAATATGTTGGAACCGGTGAAATTAAAAATGTATGTGTGTATGTTTGCAGAGCTGCAACTTCATATGAGGTACCCGAAGTTCTAATTAAAAAAAGAATAACTTTTTTATTTTAGTTATTTTAGTTTTATATAGTTTGATATCATCATATAAAATGCCAAATTAAAGAATGGCCTAAAATGTGCTCGTAGGAAAGTTGTTAGTAGCCTTGATTGTCTTTGAATAGGGGCGATATAGTACGGAATGTTTTAAAGCCCAGCAAGAGTCGATGGTATTATGGCTCCAGTTCGTAGCATACGACGTAGGTGGTGGATAAACGTGTGTTCTATGCACAGCATTGAAGTGAGTTGTATGTCTCGTCGACTTTTCTCTTCAATAATAAAGGTCATCGTAATATTGATGTAAAATATACAGTGGAATCATGCAACACTTGGATTCTGTCCACTTTTTTACACTTCTAACTCGTGATAACATTTTCAAAATCCATTGTACAGCATAAGATTTGTGTAGTTGCTAATATTCCAAGTTGTAATTGTATACGATTTGTTTCACATATGTTGTAAACGACAGCCTGAGGATGATAATTTTTTCATGCGATGTTGCAGAGAGTCAAATACATTATATATCTGTAGTACATCTCGAGAGTGTTTTGGTTGGTGCCATCGGAGTCAGATACTCACTCTCACATATTTTACTTGACTTCACTAACGTTTACTTTTTAGTTTTTAACAGTTTGAATAACTAGAGAGCATAGTATCCACCTACCATCCACTACAGTTTTATCAGTTGTCTGTCTTTTAATATATTACATTTAATATAAAAATATATAAAATGATCTAACAATTCAACCTTCTTTATACTTTTTCTAGAACAAACACTTTATCATTCGACAGTTTGTATTATGTTTCAATCAAATCCAAATATATCTTTTATTTTGAAGGTGGAACGACCATTTCACTAATGAGGTGCTCGCTACTGTTGCTTCCAGCAGCACATAGGTTGTGCATCATGGCTGTTACTGGGTTGCCTATAGATGTGTGCATGGCTGTTACTGGGTGGTCTATCTAAATGTGTGCATGGCTGTTACTGGGTTGTCTAACTAGATGTGTGCATGGCTGTTACTGGGTTGTCTAACTAGATGTGTGCATGGCTGTTACTGGGTTGTCTATCTAGATGTGTGCATGGCTGTTACTGGGTTGTCTATCTAGATGTGTGCATGGCTGTTACTGGGTTGTCTATCTAGATGTGTGCATGGCTGTTACTGGATTGTCTATCTAGATGTGTGCATGGCTGTTACTGGGTTGTCTATCTAGATGTGTGCATGGCTGTTACTGGGTTGTCTATCTAGATGTGTGCATGGCTGTTACTGGGTTGTCTATCTAGATGTGTGCATGGCTGTTACTGGGTTGTCTAACTAGATGTGTGCATGGCTGTTACTGGGTTGTCTATCTCTAGATGTGTGCATGGCTGTTACTGGGTTGTCTATCTAGATGTGTGCATGGCTGTTACTGGGTTGTCTATCTAGATGTGTGCATGGCTGTTACTGGGTTGTCTATCTAGATGTGTGCATGGCTGTTACTGGGTTGTCTATGATGTGTGCATGGCTGTTACTGGGTTGCCTATCTAGATGTGTGCATGGCTCTTACTGAACTGTGTGTGCATGGCTGTTACTGGATGTTGTCTACTGGGTTGTCTAACTAGATGTGTGCATGGCTGTTACTGGGTTGTCTAACTAGATGTGTGCATGGCTGTTACTGGGTTGTCTAACTAGATGTGTGCATGGCTGTTACTGGGTTGTCTATCTAGATGTGTGCATGGCTGTTACTGGGTTGTCTAACTATATGTGTGCATGGCTGTTACTGGGTTGTCTATCTAGATGTGTGCGTGGCTGTTACTGGGTTGTCTATCTAGCTAGACATCTGGATATACGCAAATAGAAAAGAGGTAAGGGGGCATAACTAAAGTTAATGTGTCACACGCGAGTGGCATCTCGGGTCTCGGCAACGATGGGAACATAACAACATCTTGATACTGTGTATTGAACAAGCTTTATTTTTCTAGTAGCTAGTTATCTTTCTGCTAGTAGGATACTGTATGGTGACATCAGATACACAAGCTAGCCTCCACAGTCAGCCTAGCACTCCCTTCACTGACAGCTGACACACATGGAAGGCCTCATTACTGACTGTACGAGGAGGGTGGGGATTTAAACAACCTCCCTAAAACCTCTGGACGGAGCGTGTAAAATAGCTGTCCCTGACTGTTGACAACTGAGGAATGAACTTTGCCAGGTAAGTGACCATACCTAGAGATCTTCTGACATCATCCTTTTTGACATTTGTGGGGGACGTGATCTCTGAGGCAGGGATTAGTCCAGACCTGAGGAAAGCCTCTGCCATTGAGAACATGGAACGTCCAAAAATAAGGATGATGTCAGAAGATCTCTAGGTATGGTCACTTACCTGGCAAAGTTCATTCCTCAGTTGTCAACAGTCAGGGACAGCTATTTTACACGCTCCGTCCAGAGGTTTTAGGGAGGTTGTTTAAATCCCCACCCTCTCGTACAGTCAGTAATGAGGCCTTCCATGTGTGTCAGCTGTCAGTGAAGGGAGTGCTAGGCTGACTGTGGAGGCTAGCTTGTGTATCTGATGTCACCATACAGTATCCTACTAGCAGAAAGATAACTAGCTACTAGAAAAATAAAGCTTGTTCAATACACAGTATCAAGATGTTGTTATGTTCCCATCGTTGCCGAGACCCGAGATGCCACTCGCGTGTGACACATTAACTTTAGTTATGCCCCCTTACCTCTTTTCTATTTGCGTATATCCAGATGTCTAGCTAGATAGACAACCCAGTAACAGCCACGCACACATCTAGATAGACAACCCAGTAACAGCCATGCACACATATAGTTAGACAACCCAGTAACAGCCATGCACACATCTAGATAGACAACCCAGTAACAGCCATGTACACATCTAGTTAGACAACCCAGTAACAGCCATGCACACATCTAGTTAGACAACCCAGTAACAGCCATGCACACATCTAGATAGACAACCCAGTAAGCCATGCACACATCTAGTTAGACAGCCATGCACACATCTAGATAGACAACCCAGTAACAGCCATGCACACATCTAGATAGACAACCCAGTAACAGCCATGCACACATCTAGATAGACAACCCAGTAACAGCCATGCACACATCTAGATAGACAACCCAGTAACAGCCATGCACACATCTAGATAGACAACCCAGTAACAGCCATGCACACATCTAGATAGACAACCCAGTAACAGCCATGCACACATCTAGATAGACAACCCAGTAACAGCCATGCACATCTAGATAGACAACCCAGTAACAGCCATGCACACATCTAGATAGACAACCCAGTAACAGCCATGCACACATCTAGATAGACAACAGTAACAGCCATGCACACATCTAGATAGACAACCCAGTAACAGCCATGCAGACAACATCCAGTAACAGCCATGCACACATCTAGATAGACAACCCAGTAACAGCCATGCACACATCTAGATAGACAACCCAGTAACAGCCATGCACACATCTAGTTAGACAACCCAGTAACAGCCATGCACACATCTAGTTAGACAACCCAGTAACAGCCATGCACACATTTAGATAGACCACCCAGTAACAGCCATGCACACATCTATAGGCAACCCAGTAACAGCCATGATGCACAACCTATGTGCTGCTGGAAGCAACAGTAGCGAGCACCTCATTAGTGAAATGGTCGTTCCACCTTCAAAATAAAAGATATATTTGGATTTGATTGAAACATAATACAAACTGTCGAATGATAAAGTGTTTGTTCTAGAAAAAGTATAAAGAAGGTTGAATTGTTAGATCATTTTATATATTTTTATATTAAATGTAATATATTAAAAGACAGACAACTGATAAAACTGTAGTGGATGGTAGGTGGATACTATGCTCTCTAGTTATTCAAACTGTTAAAAACTAAAAAGTAAACGTTAGTGAAGTCAAGTAAAATATGTGAGAAGGTGAGTATCTGACTCCGATGGCACCAACCAAAACACTCTCGAGATGTACTACAGATATATAATGTATTTGACTCTCTGCAACATCGCATGAAAAAATTATCATCCTCAGGCTGTCGTTTACAACATATGTGAAACAAATCGTATACAATTACAACTTGGAATATTAGCAACTACACAAATCTTATGCTGTACAATGGATTTTGAAAATGTTATCACGAGTTAGAAGTGTAAAAAAGTGGACAGAATCCAAGTGTTGCATGATTCCACTGTATATTTTACATCAATATTACGATGACCTTTATTATTGAAGAGAAAAGTCGACGAGACATACAACTCACTTCAATGCTGTGCATAGAACACACGTTTATCCACCACCTACGTCGTATGCTACGAACTGGAGCCATAATACCATCGACTCTTGCTGGGCTTTAAAACATTCCGTACTATATCGCCCCTATTCAAAGACAATCAAGGCTACTAACAACTTTCCTACGAGCACATTTTAGGCCATTCTTTAATTTGGCATTTTATATGATGATATCAAACTATATAAAACTAAAATAACTAAAATAAAAAAGTTATTCTTTTTTTAATTAGAACTTCGGGTACCTCATATGAAGTTGCAGCTCTGCAAACATACACACATACATTTTTAATTTCACCGGTTCCAACATATTTAGCTCTATCAGAGTTTTAGCTAACGGTCAGTCAGGATCTGACCTTACCCACGGTCACAGGATGATACAAAAACGCATTATGTAATCACCAAACAAATGCAGATGATTTCTGCAATGTCAGGCATTGTATTGACGAAATAAATTAATTGGCTAATGTTTTTTTATTCTGTAGTTATATATTTTTTCATTTTTGAGACGGACCAAATTATAGACCCTCTGATTGGCTGCCCGAACTGCCGCTCATCCATAGCAACCGTATATAACTAGTGCCAAGCATAGTTCCAGCTTCCTCTGCTTCGCGTTGAAGGTGAACTCTCGTGTCTAGCTGTTTCTCAATGTCAAGGATGCTTCCTTGGTAGGACTGATCCTTCCAAGTCATTTCCTTCAGAGGCGAGACTCCTCTTTAGGATTCGAAGAACACGTAAATGGAACAGGCTAGCAAGTGCACGTCATTGCGTCATTACGTTAGTATGAAGGTCCGCGTTTTATTGTTTTTCGCGCCCTGCGGAGGTTGAAAATGGAGGTGCTAGTTGTTTGCCTGATTTACAATGTTTTTGTGGAGATGGAGATGGAGAGGAAGCATCGGCGTCAGGATCGCCGGAGGAGGAGGCTGTTAATGTGTCGCCACCTCTGTCAAAGACGTGGGATGGTAAGTTAAAAACGATTATATTGCCTGAGTGAACTGAACTGCGTCCATAGTTTTTCATGGCAACGCTGTGTTATAGGCTACTTAGCAACGGTCTGCTATCAAGAAATAACAGACCGGACCGGAATTCAACCAAGCCATGTAATAATATTTGATATTTGAACATATTTATAATTTAACAGCTATTTGTTAAAGACTTGTCCTCTCACAAGTTTTTTTATTTCCCTAACTAAGTTTTTTACACTATTGAGCAAAATGATCCCTTCAGTCTTTCTCTCTAACTTACATTCTCAGGGTTTCCGCGGGTCATTAAAAAGCATGAAAAGTCATTAAATAGATTTTGTGAAAATTCAGGCATTAATTGGCATGAAAAAGCATGAATTCGATGTTCAAAGGCATTAAAAAATTATGTAAACTTGATGGAATAAAAACATTGTTTTTCATGATTTATTTTGACTATATAAACATCTAAATCTAATTTTGATCGGAAGTATAGCGTAATGGTTGAAAGGCGGAACCTTTTAATTGGCTGTTTTGTACGGCTGGTGCACGAAGTCGCGACACCTGATGCTATTAATGCAAGGTGCTGTGCGAGTGAGTCTGCTGTCTATCGAGTGAGTGAGTAAGTGAGTGTGTGCTGTGGTAAAAGAATGGAGCAAATATCTAATGATGGTAAAATGGGAAAATTCAAGTTTCAGCAGAAGTGGTTGGAGGATGAACTATTCAGAACCTGGTTAATCCCGTCCAGGGCTTGAATTTCGGTGCGGGGATTGCGCATAATTTAAACCATTCCCGCAAGGTTAGTTTTTATAGTGCGAGAAATTCCCGCACAAATATCTTTGCTTCATCTCAGACCGAGGTAAAGTTGGTGGGATATTCAACGGATATTCGGAGCCCGAGATCAGGTCCGGTTTTCCCACAAGCAGCCACACTACACCCGGTGATATAGACGGATAGAAACCTCCGTGTGCTTATAGTTAGGGACCGTCAATAAAGTACGTCTTAAAGTTAGGAATTCAATAGCTGTTTAACCATTTGGCCTTGAAACTTCAAACCACTGTCAGATTGTTTTATAGAGTACAACTAGATATTGCACAGCTTTGTTTTTTTTAAGGAAATGGTGTAAGAGACGTTTAATAAACATTTAAAACTGTAAAATCATTTTTTTGTGAAATCACTTCGAAACCTCAATTTACTTAAGGTATTTCACATGTTGCACATAATTTGGTTTTTCAAAATAAAACATTTAAAACATACATTTAAAAAAAATACATTTAAATACTGGAAATCTTAATAGTTTTTTGAGCAGTGACCTATTAACCTCAAACCACATTCAGATAGTCTGCAGGAGCCACCCACATGTGGCACAACTGGAAATGCTCAATTCATGCACACAAATGTGTAGATATTAATAAATGAAGATGATTAAATTAGATAGATGCATCAGAAGTTATTCTCTCCTCCATAATATTTAGACCCCCCCATGTGACCCACCTAACAAAATTCAGGCCCTGGCGTAGATGGTAAACCCGGAGAGGCATTTAACAGCGAGTGTGTGGGGATGGGGTGGTGGGGAGGACAGGGGGTTGACATGATTTTGTCGAATTTGCCTACTGCCGTAACCAGTATAGGTTCATTACTTTAATTATCAGTGCATGTTGTTTTGAGATCCACGGGGCAGAGACGCGAGCTGCTCAATGAACAGTGTTTTAAATATTTGTATTTCTGTGGTGTTATTATTTTGTGAAGCACTTTGTGTTGCGTTTAATGACTGTAAACCTTCTTGTGAGCCATCTGACAGTTAAAAAACAGCATTGTCAAATGCTCACAATTTGTTTGTGAAAGTATCTGCAGTTGGACATGGGCATGAAATTAGTTTAAAGTGGCATGAAAAAGGGCATGAAAATGCATTAAATGAGATGGCTGATACCTGCAGAAACCCTGATTCTGAATGTGTGTGCTTTCTGCATAAGTATTTATTACATTCAACACAAATGGTACAGAGCTGAGCAGAGCTGGCATATTTTCCAATTGACACTTTAAGTTTGAGAAGTTTAATAGCCGATAAGTTGAATAGTTTAACAAACATTAAATAAATGGCAAAATTGAAATTATACTTAAACCTTCCTCTCTTCTTTTTGTCATAAATGCCACAGTGCCAGTACTGCAGCGGTATTATGGAGGGGAGGACACTCGGCCAGACTTCAGGCTGGGCAGAGAGGCCATGCAGCAGCTGATGGTGGCCCTGAAGACTGACAGGCAGCATGGATGGGGCCCGACCCTGGAGACACTCGTGTTCCTGTTCTGGCTGGCAACCGGTTCAGCCTACAGAGTTGTCTCCAGGGTTTTTAGCATGCCTCTTCCGACAGTCTTCAGGGTGGTCCACAGAATGGTGGATGAGGTGGTGGCTGTGCTCCCCCATTTTGTGCATTTACCCCGCACACAGGAGGAGCTCCAAGTGGTTGGTGGTGGGTTTGCTCGCCTGGCTCACCACCAAGCATTTGGCAAGGCAGCAGGGGCAGTAGATGGCTGCCATATTAGAATCAAATGTCCCGGTGGCCCTGATGGTCACGATTACAATAACAGAAAGCTATTTCCTTCAGTTGTGCTCCAGGCAGTCTGTGACCATCAGGGTCGCTTTATTGACATTTTTGGTGGTTACCCAGGAAGCGTGCATGATGCACGCATCCTTAAGAACAGCCCCATCTACACTAGGGGGAATTACCCTCCGCCTGGGTATTTTATCCTAGCTGACGGTGGCTACCCATGTCTACAGGAACCCCTGGCCCTTATCACACCATATAAGAGGCCAGTGAGAGGCAGGGCAGAGGTTTAACTATCATCATTCCAGAGGTCGCACAATCATTGAGCGTGCATTTGGAATGATGAAAACCCGCTTCAGGTGCATCTTTTTAGAAGCACTTGAAGTACAAACACTGTTTGTCCCTAAGGTAATAAATCATTGCAATACTTCTTCAGTGAATTTCTTAATCAAATCATCTACTCAAAATAACAGTTAATGGTTAACAACTGCTAAAGTCACTATGTTCTGTGTTCATGTATTTTTTTTCCATATCTCAACAGTCTTGTATACTTTTGCTCTGCCTTGTGGACAGGTGGTGACGGCTTGTGTAATTTTACACAACATTTGTGTTGGTGTCGGGGATGTGCTGGAAGAGGTTGTGGAGGAGGACAACAACCAGCCGCCTGTGGAGCTGTCTCTGTCTCTGTCCTCGGCTGTGTGCTGCTTTCTATCGCTCGGGTACCGAAGAATAACGGGATTCTCCACTTAATTGACTCCGTGTCGGGATAAAAATGTCTATATTCGTAGAAGTACCTCAAGCTCTTCCGGTGGCCGTGTTTTAACTCACTGCCGACTTTAGAGAGGACGTCCACCCGCTGAAGGTGAATTTGGGAGTCGGAGGTAAGAGAAAGATCCCTTTCAGCCAGCTAGCTTGGTGTGTAGTTATTTGTTTAAACAGCTTAAATATGTTGACAACGAGTGTAGCATGATATTAGCTGGCTGTAATGCTTGGGAACTAAACATAGACATGACCTTCGTACTGGTTGTCATGGCTGCAGCGTAACGGTGTTTTGGTTAAAATGTAGAAATACTGCCCTGCCGTCAATGGCAGCAGACTGTCGTAAACAATGTTGTTCTGCTATACAATATACCAGCACTTCTCAAAGTCCGGACTCCGCTCCGGATCCGGAGGAGGGAATTCAATCCGGACCCGCCTCCGTTTCGTATTTCAACAGCAGTAATTTTGTGTAAGAAATTAAAAGTATGGATTTCCTACTTTGATAAACGCATTCCTGTCAAAATCAGTTGTCTAGTGTTTATGTCTCTTTGGAGATGGTCCGAAATTAAAGCGAAGGCGATATATTTAAAGTTTTCCTCCGTGATTCAGTTGCCATGACATCCAGTCAGTGTATACTTTTGACGTAATCGGGCGCGAGCCGCGCGACGCGACACTTCACCGCAGTAAAGCGTTTGAATGGGTGTGGAGGATGTCATTGTCCAGGAAAAGAAAAGTTGATGGAAAAAATAGAGTTTTTAAAGATGATTGGACAGAGGTATGCGTTCATTTGCCCCAATCCAGCACGAAGCCGTTCTGTTTGATTTCTAACGAGACACTTGGAGTTGTGAAGAGTGGAAATGTCAAACGGCATTATGAAACAAAACACGGTGTTTGTTGTTCCTGTGAGCATAACATGTTCAGATGATTTTACTTGAATCGTGCAGAAAACAGATCGAAGGGATGGAGATGTATAAGAGAGAAAGAGCTGAGACAGGACAGAGAATAGGGAATATATTAGTTTGAGGGTAAAGAGAACCTCATTATCTTCACTCATGGGATGCAGACTATTTTAACACACACACACACACATTTAAAGTACGATTTGTCAAATCGAACTAATTTTTGTGTTAATATGCCTGACTTGAGCCTTTAAATTTGTTCCTGCAGATTGATTTGTTCAATGAATGTGCAGGTTTACATACATAAATAAACTGTTAAACTGCAAGTAGATTTTGTTTAGTTGAGTACAAATCAAACCCAGGGTGAGATCAATAAACCAAATACAGTGCTAATATTTGAATGGGCCCTGGGCCACTTTGTACTGTAAAATTTGGGCCCCGACATCAAAAAGGTTAAGAACCCCTGGTGTAAAGCACACTGCCACTGGACTCTGGAGTAGTGTAAAGCACACTGCCACTGGACTCTGGAGTAGTGTAAAGCACACTGCCACTGGACTCTGGAGTGGTGTAAAGCACACTGCCACTGGACTCTGGAGTGGTGTAAAGCACACTGCCACTGGACTCTGGAGTGGTGTAAAGCACACTGCCACTGGACTCTGGAGTGGTGTAAAGCACACTGCCACTGGACTCTGGAGTGGTGTAAAGCACACTGCCACAGGAGTCCAATGGTTCCGGACCTTTGACATTGATGAAAATTTTGATTTGGACCTTTGAGTGTAGACTTTGAGAACCCCTGCTCTAGTCAGTCAGTCGTTCAGTTAGACAAGCCTCCAGTCAGTCAGTCGTTCAGGCAGGCAGAACCTCCAAGTAGCCAGTCAGGCAGAACCCGTAGCCAGTCAGGCAGAACCTCCAGTCCGTCAGTCAGTCATTAATACTCCCTCTCCTCCTGTCCTTCCCCAGCCTACCTTACAGATGAATGTCAGCCGTGGTTCTGCCTGTGGAGAAGATGTTCGTGGAGGACAGCAGTCTGAACCACGAGTATCTTACCATCCTGGGTCTTCCTGAGCTCCGCTCTGCCGCTTCCAAGGTGGCGCTGGGGGAGAACAGTCCTGCCATTAAGGATGGAAGGGTACGTCATTAATTTTCCCAACGCAGAGCATGATGGGGCCCCGGAGAACCTGATGGGGCCCTGGAGAACCTGATGGGGCCCGGGAGAACTGGCTAGACACTTTAATGGACGTGTGAAACAAGAAGACATAAAGAGTTGAAAGTTGAAGTTATGTAAAACCATAGGCTGATTTGTTTATCATCAGCAGTTTCCCCGTCATTCTGACATACCTTGAGCTGAGACACCACTTGGATCAATATGATAATGTGTTTTCTGTTGGCTGTGCTGTATCAAGGCCACGCCTCCTCCTTGGCATGTCCTGAAGCATTTCCCGTTTGTCCAATCGGTCTGTGGTCCATGTGTGGCCTTCAAAATGGTGGTTAGCGAGGTGCTGGTCTCTGTCAGCCGTCCTGGGTAGCCCAACGGATCGGAGTCGGGGTCACCTGTAACCCTGGTTACTAAGAGCGGGCCAAAAACGTGGGGTGACATTCACTTAATGTATTAGGTGTTGTTTCAAAGCGTGTTTGTGTTCTTCCTCCTCCTCTCCCCTGCAGAGAACCACAATGCAGTGTTTGCTGATGCCGGGTTTACCGACATACGCCCCTACTACTACTGGGACGGAGCAAACAAGGGTCTGGACCGTACTGGCATCATGAATGACCTGGAGGTGAGAGGGATGGGGGGGGGAGGGATGGGAGAGGGATGGGGGGGTTGAGTGTTTGAGTTTGGTTCGGTTTCTCATGACTGATGTTTTTATTTCTATGCCGGCAGAAAGCCCCAGAACACTCAATCTTCGTCCTGCACGCCTGCGCACACAATCTCACTGGGACTGACCCCACCCCGGCGGAGTGGGAGAAGATTGCTGAGGTCATGAAGGTGAGACGAGAGAAAGAGCTCAGGAACCGAAAAGAACCAGCCTCCTGGATTTGTTGGGTTGAACCCGGCTCACTGTAAATAATTTTCCCGTTTCGCTGATGTACCAGATGGTGCTGTGGTTTTGGGGTTAAACTCTATCTCCCCCTCTCTCTCTCTGTCATCAAAGAGGAGGAATTAAAACATGTCGTTAGCAAATGTTCAGCAACAATCACAGACATTAGGTAGGCTTATTCATATTGGCACGTGTAATGCAGTATATTGAGCTACTCTTAATAAAACCACCGCGGAGATAGTAGATGTGACTGTAGTGATGTACTGAAGTAAGTTTGTGTAGACATACAATTTATTAACACTTAACATGTCTAGACGTCTTTAAGCAATTTTCCTTTTGTTGTCAAATAGACTAGACCTCAATATACTCAGATTTTGTCGTAATGTATTACTTTAGTATTTGTATTATTAGTAACGGTGTACTCATGGTAAATGGTAAACAACTCATGGTAAATGGTAAACAAGCAAATTGTTCCAAATAGGGACAGCAGAATGTAGAGAAAAAGTGATATCACCAACTTCTTTCTAAAGAAGCAAAAGTCAGGTGCAGATCCGGGCCAAACAAATCCCAGTGTCAGCTGTCGTAGTAGTGAACCATATGTAGGTGGTGAACAGAAGTCAAGAAGAGAAAGATGATGACACACAAGAACCCAGTGTATCACCAGCAGGTCAGAGCCGTGAGCAGAGCCAGTAAATTGTGTCTGAAATTCAGATTGTGTGATGATTTTTGTGCAAAGTATTATGGTATAATATCCAATTATAATTTTATAATTAATTCAATTTCAGAAGAAAACCAGAGTGAGACGGTTATTTCTACCAGTGATGAGGAAGACAGCGAGCCAGTCCTGATAGAAAAAGAAGAATGCACTGAACTCCCCACACCCAGCTCAAGCATCACATGTGCACCAAAAGGACCAAGTGGTAGGTACATTAGCCATGTAGAAAAACATTAACAGTATAATAGCCATGATCTAGACTAGTATAATAAAAAGTGTCTGTGGTATTTATTTCATTTTTACTTAAAGACATCTCAAGATCGAAGGATGAAGAACCTGTTCAGCCATGTCTCGCCAGGTTTCCACAAACCCCATTTGGAAAGTTTACACGGTCATTCAACAGCTTTTGGTATAAGGACAATCCATGGCTAGAGTACTCTGTAGAGATTGAAGAACCTGTGCACCACTGCAACATTAGAACAGAAGCGCAAAACAAGAGACGACCAAAGACCAATTTGAAATGTCTGAATTCACTTGTAATGAGCACTGTTGGACAGAGGCACTCTGAGTTTGCAAACAATGAAGAGTTCAATAAAAGTATTTTCTATCGGGTACTTGACTGTCTTACAGCAGAAATACATAGGAGAAAATAACTGTGAGATAATGGAAGGAGTGCATTCTCTTGACCCCAAAAGCCCATCATTCTTAAAAGAGGAACCCCTGCTTGCTTTGGGGAAAACATTTGAGTCTGATTTGAAAGATCTTAAGCATGAGCTTCATCAAACGAGGCGGCTTCTTTTAAGAAGGGAGAAAAGTGGAGAGAGACCAGCTTCTCTACTTGAGTTTGTGGAGTTTTGGAACCTTACAAAGAGGTTTTTCATGAACTTTTTAGGCTTTTTAGCACTGCATCCTGCGAAAGAAGTTTCTCTGCCCTTAAATGAATAAAAACCCACCTCAGGACAACAATGGCAGATGATAGATTAAGTCACCTGGGCATACTCAGTGTTGAGTCAAGGAGGGCATATTCCATTACTATGGAGGACTTTGTAAAACATTTTGCTTCATCTCACCAGAACTGCAGAATTATGCTGTTCTGAATGTTTGTTTTTGTGAACTTGGTGGTGCCATACCACTGGGTAGATGCAGGTTATACCTGGTACAACTATTCAAGTGTATCATTAGTCAGTGTTAAAGGGCTCTATGTTTTTGGTATTGTGGTTCTATTATTATTCTTGTGGTACATATTTGAATGTGTACAACTGCCTTGTCCTGCCTTGTTTTGACAGGTCCAAGTTTACCTCAGTTTTTGTTTACTACTTGACTTGATTAGTCCAAGGAGCACTTTGAATACTTGTTGTTCTATTTTTACTATATACTTAATACATTTATAATTGTGTGTACATTTTGAAAAATAAATCACTAATTTAATCTATATACACTTTGTGGAAAATAATTTATTTTTTGTGTAATTGAACACTTTGTATATTGACCCCCAAAGAAATACCTTGCCACACCTGTTTTAAAAGTCTAGCTCCGCCACTGTATTCGACATCCAGGGAGTGTCAAAGATATATGTATGATTAACATCTATAGGGATGATCTCTGTATAATAAACATCCAGGGATGATCTTAGTATGGGTAACATCTATAGGGATGATCTTAGTATGGGTAACATCTATAGGGATGATCTTACTATGGGTAACATCTATAGGGATGATTTTAGTATGGGTAACATCTATAGGGATGATTTTAGTATGGGTAACATCTATAGGGATGATTTTAGTATGGGTAACATCTATAGGGATGATTTGCATGGGTAACATCTATAGGGATGATCTTACTATGGGTAACATCTATAGGGATGATTCTAGTATGGGTAACATCTATAGGGATGATCTTAGTATGGGTAACATCTATAGGGATGATCTTAGTATGGGTAACATCTATAGGGATGATTTGCATGGGTAACATCTATAGGGATGATTTTAGTATGGGTAACATCTATAGGGATGATCTTAGTATGGGTAACATCTATAGGGATGATTTTAGTATGGGTAACATCTATAGGGATGATCTTAGTATGGGTAACATCTATAGGGTTGATCTTACTATGGGTAACATCTATAGGGATGATTTTAGTATGGGTAACATCTATAGGGATGATCTTACTATGGGTAACATCTATAGGGATGATTTTAGTATGGGTAACATCTATAGGGATGATTTTAGTATGGGTAACATCTATAGGGATGATTTTAGTATGGGTAACATCTATAGGGATGATCTTAGTATGGGTAACATCTATAGGGATGATTTTAGTATGGGTAACATCTATAGGGATGATCTTTGTATGGATAAAATATAGGGTTGATATCTGTATCATTGGCTCCGTCTCCAGATGAACATATGAATTGATCGTTTCAAAATACTGTAATCTTCATCTAATTATTCTTCCTCCCTAGTTCGTACACAAGGTTGCAGTATGGTAACATAAACGATCAGAAAGGGAGCGAGGGTATTTTTTGTGTGTGAGCGTCTGTGACAAAGAGGTACAACATGGGCCCGTCGCCTCATCAGTCCGATCTTTGAGGATGATTTCCCCGGATGAGGCTGAGCTGGGCGCGTACCTGAGAATGGATGGAATTCCTGGAGAAGAGGGAGACGTACAGGGCATTAACAGCAGCACCACAGATAATGGCCTGTACAGGAGACTGGCCAAGTGAATGAATCAGACATCCATACGCAC
>CM055737.1:14735531-14751225 GCA_029465975.1 Dallia pectoralis | reverse complement strand
TGTCCATCTCTCCAGCCTAATGCTGGTCGCGGGTAGCAAACATAGGACCCAACTTCTTTCTCGGCAATATTAGCCACCATGCTTCCCAGGCCAGCGTGGAGATAGGTCTCCACCCAGTCCTGGGTCTCGTGCCGGATCGCAGCCAAACACCTAGGAGATGCCAGGGTGGCTTGCACAAGATGCCTGACCTCAAGGAGCAGCTGTGTTTCGCTCCAGCCTCCTTCCATGACTGAGCTCAATTTGCTTCCTGAGAAAACTCATTTTCGGGTCGTTGTACGCGATTCAGCCCCGCCATGACCATGGAGGTGTATGAACAAAGACAGACAGTATTTGCCTTTCGCTCGCTCTCTCGCCAGCACGGTGTGTTTGTCGTGTGCTCGGTCTTCACCACCACCTTCCCGCTCCATTGTTCCCTCACTGCGCGAACAAGACCCCGAGGTACTTGAACTCCTTCACTGTTTCAGCATTTACTACATCAAAATAGGACATACAGATTGATGGATTTTTAATTTATTCGATGTTTAGAAATGTAAATGTCATAGCTTGTGCATTTAAAATCATGGTTTTATATTAGTATTCTATGGTTAGGCCTACATAAGACAATAAATACATACTATTTTATTAAAATATTTTACTTCATAATTCATCGTAATTCATTTAATTTAGGATGATAACACAGTACATGATCTGATGCTGTTGATGGCAGGTTATACTTGGTGAATGGATGGTGAAGCTGTGGAGGAGAATGAGAAAGTAATGGGATGATTCGTATGCTAATGAGGCCAGCAGAGCGGGGGCGGCTGGCGATTGACGAGTGAAAACAGCTCTAAGCGCCTAGTGTAAAGGACCACTTCACCAATTTGCATTTAGCTTTGTATCAGTAGACAAATAGTAGTATTTTATAATGACCTTACTCCCACCCCTCAACTCCATCTGATAAAGAGATATCTTGATTTTAATCAGGAAAAAATCCTTTAATGACGTAAAACGACGATTTTTACGTCATTGGAGGATTTTTAAAAGACTATAAACTACAGACAGAAGTAGATGCTACTTTGCATTTTTTCAACCCGCCCATATGGGGTGGGGCCTCATCACAGATTCTCAAACTGAGTGTCGGCCATCTTGTAGTTAAGCTAACCCGATCTTGCTTGTTGTGGACAAAGGTGAGTTTTAGACTAAACACGATGGCAGAATGTAATTTTGAAGACAGAAATGGAAGAAAGGGATTTTGAAGATCTGTTGCGCGATCCGATGTTCGTGGCTGCCTGTACAAGCCGTAATACAGTGGAAAACAGTTGCGGTTGATGGAGGAACAAGAGGCTGCTGTTGCAGAGGAGCGAAGCTTGCCTGGCAGTCATGAGGAAGAGCCCGTACAGAGTCGAGCTGGGGCGGACTGGTGGTGCCAGTGCTCTCGCTGTGCGCCTATGGACTGACACAGAGTCCCGCTGTTTTGCACTTTGCGATGCCATTTTTTTCTTGAAGAAATAACTGAATCTGCATTAGAAACAGGACCGCCAGCATGCGTAATAGAGCACCCAGCTTTGATCCACACATGAGTTTGGAAACTTATTTCAGGATTCCAAGGTCAATTGGAAATGCCAGCCAAAGCCCGAAGGGACAAACGGACGCTTCGGTATGAGTGAGCATTTATTTGTTGTTCACGCTCAGTTAGCTAAGCTATCGGTTATATTTACATATATGCTAGCTAGCCTATTGTAGGTGCAAATAGTCATGCTTGCTAACGTTGTGCTTATTGTTCTCAGACAATATCGCCTAACAGCCTAACGTCATTTCGTGGAATGGGTCCTGCAAGGAGAGACTGGGGAAAGGCTATCGTCTTGTTTTGCCTGCCTGTGTTGTTCAGGATATCAGACAGATTTTCCAGCCCTGACGGACAATACTGTGGCTATAGAGAAACTGCTGAAGCTCTGGCAGAGCTATGAGTGTGAAATTGTTTATATTATGTTTAAAAAAACAATAAAAGTTCAAACTCATCTTGGTTGTGGTTAGTGTTGTAGTCCTTTTAATGTTGCTCTATTAAATTATATATTTGCCTAGAGTAATATGACTGCAATTGTAAAATACATAAGATTTCCTTTTTAACACAAATTAATTCACACAAGGGAAATAATCCAGTTGTGTGTACAGTAGTTACAGCTAAATCACATTGAGAGTAACCTGCCTCCACAAGTTTATAATGTATTACTTTGGTTTACAAAAGAGTACAGGGAAATATGAAGAAATGTATATACATTTATTAATTACAAATATTATCGAACTTGGGGTGGTTGATAGCCCCCAGCCACTGTTTGCACCGCTCTAGATGTTCAACGCAGCGGAAACTAACCATGTCCTTTCCTTGTGTTGGATGTGTACATCCCGGTACAACGCAAGGCTAGTATTTAAATTACTTTATCAAGAAACTCGTCACGGAAACTCATGTTAACCGGTGTCTTCTGTTTTCCAGTCAATTAGCTAGCCTTCCCTTCTGCCTGCCCTCTCGAGCCGGTAGGCATGGCTTGGGAGTGGACTCGTAGAGAGCGAAACAAGTGCATTCTGGGATTTGGTGTATTTCATCCACATGAGCCCAAAAACACAATTTTAATCTTTTTTCTCTGCCTAGAAGGCACCAAGAAAAAATATTTTCTGTAAAATCGCCCTTAAGAGCAACTCTGAGTAAGGAAAAGACAAAACTTTCATCTTAGTGAGGGGGTGGGGATGACCCTGTTGCTATGTATGACACAATCTTTTGAAGATTATGATTGGTTGGTTGTCCAAAAGGAAAAAATAGTGATTTTAAGTATAGGGCCTATTCTAAGCCTTCACTTTGAAATTGCATCTGTTATTTTTCCAATTTGACTGCTCTCATACACACAAACACATTATATATGTGTATATAAATAATTTTTTATCATTTAAAATGCTGTTTCTGCGCTGTGTTGGAAATGTTAGCGCGTCCCTAATAAGATCAGTCACAACATGATACCTGCATCTATAGCGTCTTATTTACTCACTGTCATCCAATGTCTGCAACACATTTTTACTTCCTCTAGCCAATGGTAAACAGAGTCAAGCAGTTTCAGAGTAGAAGCAGATGCACTTTGGTAAATTGTGTCCCCCTAGTCAAGTACATGCATGAAAGTTGACTGAACAATTTGTATCCTGTTCCCCATGGAGAAAAAGGATTCCACTTTTCACTTTTGAACACTAGAAGTGCTTAGGCTCTGATACCTACCCCATTCACGGTTTGGGGTCCCTTGACCTATGCATGTGACATGACGCATCTTGGTCATCCTTGCTTCAAAAGGACCTGGCTGTTGTAAAATCACGGGGGCGAATGAAGTGAAACCAAAATGTTAAAACCTCTAGCAAATGAATATAGATGGCCTAAAAGTGTCCACTATTATTTATAAAGTGCACATAAATGTAGGCTTTTATGGTACCATATTACCACATTCATTATTTTAACTTAAACCAATTTAATCTTGAAATAATAAAAAAAATATTGACAGGTGAAATAATGGATTTTATAATAAACTGTAAAAATTATTGTAACCAAAAAGACCAGGGCCCGTATTCATAAAGAATCCTAATGAAAAGAGTAGCTCCTAGTGACAAAACTTTAAGAAAATTCTTAGAAAGGTGGGTGTTTACTCTTAAAATTAAAGAAAACATTAATTCAGAAAGCCTCTTAACCCTTAAGAGGTCTGAAGGTCAAAATGTGAGGACTTTTAAGAGGCTTAAGAGTTTCTTTAGCAGAGGAGAAAAAGGCTAGAGGAAGTAAAAATGTGTTGCAGACATTGGATGACAGTGAGTAAATAAGACGCTATAGATGCAGGTATCATGTTTGTGACTGATCTTATTAGGGACGCGCTAACATTTCCAACACAGCGCAGAAACAGCATTTTAAATGATAAAAATTATTTATATACACATATATAATGTGTTTGTGTGTGTATGAGAGCAGTCAAATTGGAAAAATAACAGATGCAATTTCAAAGTGAAGGCTTAGAATAGGCCCTATACTTAAAATCACTATTTTTTTCCTTTTTGGACAACCAACCAATCATAATCTTCAAAAGATTGTGTCATACATAGCAACAGGGTCATCCCCACCCCCTCACTAAGATGAAAGTTTTTGTCTTTTCCTTACTCAGAGTTGCTCTTAAAGGGCGATTTTACAGAAAAAAAATATTTTTTCTTGGTGCCTTCTAGGCAGAGAAAAAGATTAAATTGTGTTTTTGGGCTCATGTGGATGAAATACACCAAATCCCAGAATGCACTTGTTTCGCTGCTCTACGAGTCCACTCCCAAGCCATGCCTACCGGCTCGAGAGGGCAGGCAGAAGGGAAGGCTAGCTAATTGACTGGAAAACAGAAGACACCGGTTAACATGAGTTTCCGTGACGAGTTTCTTGATAAAGTAATTTAAATACTAGCCTTGCGTTGTACCGGGATGTACATCCAACACAAGGAAAGGACATGTAGTTAGTTTCCATTGCGTTGAACATCTAGAGCGGTGCAAACAGTGGCTGCGGGCTATCAACCACCCCAAGTTCCGATAATATTTGTAATTAATAAATGTATATACATTTCTTCATATTTCCCTGTACTCTTTTGTAAACCAAAGTAATACATTATAAACTTGTGGAGGCAGGTTACTCTCAATGTGATTTAGCTGTAACTACTTACTGTACACACAACTGGATTATTTCCCTTGTGTGAATTAATTTGTGTTAAAAAGGGAAATCTTATGTATTTTACAATTGCAGTCAATATTACTCTAGGCAAATATATAATTTAATAGAGCAACATTAAAAGGACTACAACACTAACCACAACCAAGATGAGTTTGAACTTTTATTGTTTTTAAACATAATATAAACAATTTCACACTCATAGCTCTGCCAGAGCTTCAGCAGTTTCTCTATAGCCACAGTATTGTCCGTCAGGGCTGGAAATCTCTGTCTGATATCCTGAACAACACAGGCAGGCAAAACAAGACGATAGCCTTTCCCCAGTCTCTCTCCTTGCAGGACCCATTCCACGAAATGACGTTAGGCTGTTAGGCGATATTGTCTGAGAACAATAAGCACAACGTTAGCAACGCAAGCTATTTGCACCTACAATAGGCTAGCTAGCATATATGTAAATATAACCGATAGCTTAGCTAACTGACGTGAACAACAAATAAATACTCACTCATACCGAAGCGTCCGTTTGTCCCTTCGGGCTTTGGCTGGCATTTCCAATTGACCTTCGGAATCCTGAAATAAGTTTCCAAAACTCATGTGTGGATCAAAGCTGGGGTGCTCTATTACGCATGCTGGCGGTCCTGTTTCTAATGCAGATTCAGTTATTTCTTCAAGAAAAAAATGGCATCGCTGAAATTCGCAACAGCAGCGGGACTCTGTGTCCATAGGCGCACAGCGAGAGCACTGGCACCACCAGTCCGCCCCAGCTCGACTCTGTACGGGCTCTTCCTCATGACTGCCAGGCAAGCTTCGCTCCTCTGCAACAGCAGCCTCTTGTTCCTCCATCAACCGCAACTGTTTTCCACTGTATTACGGCTTGTACAGGCAGCCACGAACATCGGATTCGCGCAACAGATCTTCAAAATCCCTTTCTTCCATTTCGTCTTCAAAATTACATTCTGCCATCGTGTTTAGTCTAAAACTCACCTTTGTCCACAACAAGCAAGATCGGGTTAGCTTAACTACAAGATGGCCGACACTGGTTTGAGAATCTGTGATGAGGCCCCACCCCATATGGGCGGGTTGAAAAAATGCAGAAGTAGCATCTACTTCTGTCTGTAGTTTATAGCCTCTTTTAAAAAATCCTCCAATGACGTAAAAATCGTCGTTTTACGTCATTAAAGGATTTTTTCCTGATTTAAAATCAAGATATCTCTTTATCAGATGGAGTTGAGGGGTGGGAGTAAGGTCATTATAAAATACTACTATTTGTCTACTGATACAAAGCTAAATGCAAAATTGGTGAAGTGGTCCTTTAACACTAGAAGCGCCAGAGCTGTTTTCACTCCTTAAATCGCCAGAGCCCCGCGCCTGCTGGCGTCATTAGCATACGAATCATCCCAATTAGCACCTACATTCTCCTCCGCAGCTTCACCATCCATTCACCAAGTATAACCTGCCATCAACAGCATCAGATCATGTACTGTGTTATCATCCTAAATTAAATGAATTACGATGAATTATGAAGTAAAATATTTTAATAAAATAGTATGTATTTATTGTCTTATGTAGGCCTAACCATAGAATACTAATATAAAACCATGATTTTAAAATGCACAAGCTATGACATTTACATTTCTAAACATCGAATAAATTAAAATCCATCAATCTGTATGTCCTATTTTGATGTAGTAAATGCTGAAACAGTGAAGGAGTTCAAGTACCTCGGGGTCTTGTTCGCGAGTGAGGGAACAATGGAGCGGGAGATTGGTCGGAGGATCGGAGCAGCGGGGGCGGTGTTGCATTCGCTTCACCGCACCGTTGTGACGAAAAGAGAGCTGAGCCGAAAGGCAAAGCTCTCGATCTACCGGTCAATCTTTGTTCATACCCTCACCTATGGTCATGAAAGCTGGGTCATGACCGAAAGAACGAGATCGCGGGTACAAGCGGCCGAAATGGGTTTTCTCAGAAAGGTGGCTGGCCTCTCCCTTAGGGATAGGGTGAGAAGCTCAGTCATCCAAGAGGAACTCGGAGTAGAGCCGCTGCTCCTTTGCATAGAAAGGAGCCAGTTGAGGTGGTTCGGGCATCTTGTACAAAAGCCACCTGGGCGCCTCCCTAGAGAGGTGTTTCAGGCACGTCCAGCTGGGAGGGAAGACCCAGGACTAGGTGGAGAGATTATATCTCCACACTGGCCTGGGAACGCCTCGGGATTCCCCAGTCAGAGCTGGCTAATGTTGCCCGGGAAAGGGAAGTTTGGGGTCCCCTGCTAGAGCTGCTACCCCGCGACCCGACCCCGGATAAGCGGTTAAAGATGAGAGAGATGAGATAAATGCTGAAACATTTTAGATCACAAGCGATGTGCATTCAAATGATTTGCGCATGATTGGCCGTAGCTATAGACATATTGCAACACAGACTCTTGAAATAAAAACATTAGGCTACAGTGTATAATTCAATAGTTTTTATTTGTAAAATGTATTATAGTAATTACAGTCCAGTAACTAAGGCACTGTAGACAATTAAACACGTACTTTAGAACACAGTTTGTATATTGGTCACGGTCGGGCTGTATATGAATGGGCTAGATGAATGGGCCGTATGGATGAATGGGCTGTATAGATGAATGGGCCGTATGGATGAATGGGCTGTATGGATGAATGGGCTGTATGGATGAATGGGCTGTATAGATGAATGGGCCGTATGGATGAATGGGCTGTATAGATGAATGGGCTGTATGGATGAATGGGCTGTATGGATGAATGGGCTGTATGGATGAATGGGCTGGGCTGTATAGATGAATGAATGGGCTGGATGAATGGGCTGTATAGATGAATGGGCCGTATGGATGAATGGGCTGTATAGAATGATGAATGGGGCTGAATGGGCTGTATGGATGAATGGGCTGTATAGAAATGGGCTGGATGAATGGGCTGTATAGATGAATGGGCCGTATGGATGAATGGGCTGTATGAATGGGCCATATGGATGAATGGGCTGTATGGATGAATGGGCTGTATGGGCCGTATGGATGAATGGGCTGTATATGATGAATGGGCCGTATGGATGAATGGGCTGTATAGATGAATGGGCCGTATGGATGAATGGGCTGTATGGATGAATGGGCTGTATGGATGAATGGGCTGTATGAATGGGCCGTATGGATGAATGGGCTGTATAGATGAATGGGCTGTATGGATGAATGGGCTGTATGGATGAATGGGCTGTATGGGCTGTATGAAATGGGCTGTATAGTATGAATGGGCTGTATAGATGAATGAATGGATGAATGGGCTGTATAGATGAATGGGCTGTATGGATGAATGGGCTGTATGGATGAATGGGCTGTATATGAATGGGCTGTATAGATGAATGGGCCATATGGATGAATGGGCTGTATAGATGAATGGGCCGTAATGAATGGGCTGTATAGGATGAATGGGCTGTATGGATGAATGGGCTGTATAGATGAATGGGCCGTATGGATGAATGGGCTGTATAGATGAATGGGCCGTATGGATGAATGGGCTGTATAGATGAATGGGCCGTATGGATGAATGGGCTGTATGGATGAATGGGCTGTATATGAATGGGCTGTATAGATGAATGGGCCGTATGGATGAATGGGCTGTATAGATGAATGGGCTGTATGGATGAATGGGCTGTATGGATGAATGGGCTGTATATGAATGGGCTGTATAGATGAATGGGCCATATGGATGAATGGGCTGTATAGATGAATGGGCCGTATGGATGAATGGGCTGTATAGATGAATGGGCCGTATGGATGAATGGGCTGTATGGATGAATGGGCTCTATACATACATGTGATTGGATGAATTCGTTCTGTTTATTTAGTGAAACATATTTTTCCTTGCAGTCTTTTGTCTGCCTGAGCAGGACACGCAAACTAACCGGTTGCACCGCACACAGTGTTCATTAGTGTTGTTGCGAGTGCACATGAGACAGCAGCAAACTAATCCATTATATATATCCAGTTTCATATAGATCAGACCAAACGAGTCCCGTTTCATATAGATCGGACCAAACGAGTACATTTTCATGCTCTTTCTGTCGTATGCGTCCCGGACATATGTATGTCCCACGTCCTTCTCTGTGTGCATGAAACTCTGTGAGTAACTTTATTTATCGGTGATTTGTAGTAAGCCTGATAATAATTAGGGTTTATATTCGTTTAATTTCGATACAAAACGATAAGTCTTTTGTAGGCTATATGAATACATTGAGGTTTATTCGTTAATTATTGAGTGCAATAGGCGCATGACACATGGAACTAATAAATAATTACAATCTAAATGAATGGGCTGTATACTGTTCGTTCTGTTTATTTAGTGAAACATATTTCTTTATAAACGTACCTCTTTTTCTAGTTCATTCAAATTCAACCATGCCAATCTACCTATTGTCTGCGTATCGCCCATTCAACCATTGACGTCATAAGCCCAGTGAGGTGTGATCGGTGTCTGGGTACCGCAATTAGCCCCTCTTGGGTACCAACGCCCAGCGGCGTGGGCTTTTGGCGACAGGAGAGCAGTATAGGTATGAAAAAACATGTAAATAGTAGTTTAATATAGTGTTCGGTTTGTGATTTTGCAATTCTGAAAACGGGACAAGGTAAAATGCACGTATGTAGGAAAAGTCATGGAAGGAACATACGCACCGGTCTCCCGGACGGATTTTTTGAAAAACGCTAATTGGAAGCCCTGGGTGTACTGGATATTATTTATTTATATATATGCGGGCAATATGTACTCCAGAACCTCGCGCTCCCCTAGGTCCCGGGTACCCACTCTTAAGCACCCCCCCACAAACCAAACCAATTAATCGCGGTTCTAAAACATTCGGACCCCTGGTTACCTAAAACCGATTTGCCGCACCCAACGCCCATGCGCAGACTCTTGCCCCCTGGCGGCACATTTGGTTAGGGCAGACACTCCACTGTTTTCAACCGGAAGGGTTTTCAGAAAATCGCCATTTCCCCGGGGAAGGTGCTATTTTCACGGGACCAAAACAGGCGTGTTACGCGTGAAAAGACCTTTCCAACGATACCAGGCACGACTCGCTAGCACCCACCGTCTCTGCGCAGCCCAATTTATAGATTCATCCAATCGGTACCAATATGTAAATGAGTGTGATGCTAATGAGTGTCCTCGTCGTATTATGCCCTATACCTACAGCAAGTTTAACCCTAACCCTAACCCCAGGTTTAACCCCAGGTTTAACCCTAAACCTAACCCTATAACCCTATAAATCTAACCCTTTAACCCTAACCCCAGTTTTAACCCTAAACCCAGTTTTAACCCTAAACCCAGTTTTAACCCTACCCCTAACCCAAATTTTAACCCTACCCCTAACCCCAATTTTAACCCTACAGCCCGAGCTTTATGTCGCCCTCTAGTGGAACACATGTCATATTGCATTTTATTTTTGAACTGTAATTAAGTAGTTCTAACGCGCATGTCAGTGAGCTGGTGCATCTTGGGGATTATACGAAGGTAATTCAAGAGTAATTCACGTTATTCTAGTCATTCAGAGTATCAACATTGCAGGAATAAAATACATTTCAAATGATTAATGATTATTTAAATTATAAGTGTGTAACCCGGTTGAAATATATTAATGTATATAAGATATATTATTTATTTATTTATTTTTTCTTCAAAATGTACCCTTTATTTTAAAGAAAAGTACAAAAACAAAAGTCAGTATTTACAATACTTGCCAGGCAGTATTTACCCTCTTTGGTTTTATATTTCCAATTTGATGGATTTCACATTAACAACGTAGCAAAGAGGTCGCAAGCTGACAGTCTGAAATACCATAGAAATCCACAGAAGGCTCATATAATTCTTACTGTCTAGTGTATATATATACAGGGTCTGTAAATGCTGCTTACAACCAATAACCTAGGTTTGAAGTGTACTGCTGCTGGACAACTTGTCTATTGACACACAAAATTACACTAAAGCACAGAAATAAACACGGAACAATGATACATTCTGCTATGTGGCGGTCCGAACTTAACAAATCACTGTTAAACAAAAGTAGTCTTGTGTAGTGAGCTGCATGCCTAACTCCACATACGTTTGAGAGTCAAGCGTACAAAACAGGATCCATGTAAAATGTAATGAAATCATTTGCACGGCAGACCTTTATTTGCCTGCAACTAACTTACTAATATCACCGTTCAATCAAAGCTGGGATTGTAACCTATACCCTTAGCCCTTTTATGTAAATGTTTTACTGGTTATTTTCCCAATACATTCTTTAATACATAACATTGACAATGACTGACTATTAACTGTGAGAGGAGAAGTGGTTGGTTGTAATATGGAACCTGGAAGTAACCGCAGTGAAGACCTCCACATCCTCCAGATGCCTTGTGTCTGGGGCATCTGGAGGATGTGGAGGTCCTCCAGGTCCTCCACATGCTCCAGACTCGAAGCATCTTAATAGAGTCTTCCAGATGCGTCCAGATGCTACGAGTCTGACGTCATAGGCATGTAGTGCCTTCCATTAGGATTGGGAAGGTAAGGCAAATGCAAGTACCAGGTAATACAAGTCAAACATGTATTTGATGCGACATTACAGACTTAAACCTATACCGTACAAACTAAAAATAAAAGCACTTTCAGAATTCTACGCTACCATCTAACGCTATCATAAGTATAGGGACAATTCAACTTCAAGCAAATATAGGAAGTATAAAAGCAAGTATTTAGTTGCAAATCGCTTGCATGTAAAAAGCAGTCGTCTGCATTGGGCCTGTGACCCGCTAACATTACCAGACCTGTGGTGTCATCCTCTGAGACGCTTTGCCAAGCTTTTATACAGCAGCCATTTTAAGCTGCTGCTTGTTTACGTTTCTGACTTCAGTCTCCTCACCAGCAAGTGGATTTATCAAGTTCCTCATGTAGCACTTAAATCACATGTTTTCACAGACAGATCCCTAGTCTTCGAGTTGGATTATGCATATTGATGCCAAAAGCAGTGGGTGGAAATGAGACGACACATTCACTGCTCTTTTTGTGTGAACAATCAATGCTGGAGACCTCTGATCAATTAGAAACACTTGTGACATTTCGTAGTACCTAATTATGCTCACATGTAATAGAGTGATGATTCTAACTGAACTGTCATTCCTAGTTGGTGAGATATGTGTTGAAACAAAATGGTGACGTTCTGTACATTTGCCCCTTATTTATCTTATATAGATCCATATTTGTTTAATCGATCTGGAGTGCACAGCAATTTTGACTTTATTTTCCCAATACTTATGGAGGACTCATCCTTACAGGAAAGGCAACTGGTCCAGTAGTAATTATTTAAATTGAAAACAACATTTTTATCCAGGCAAAAAATTCTAATTGGCATTTTGCTCATTTGACTAAATCCTCCTAAAAAAAAAATAACTAGGAAAGTTTACACATTTAAACCATATGCAGGCAATTTAGACATACAATATTTACATCAGATATCATTCCTATTTGTTTGTATTTTTATATTCGAAGGAAAAAACATTGGTGATTCTGTTTTACAATCAGAATTCGAATGGTCTTCATTCAATTTCATGACCCCCTTCAAACTGTTAACAGATGTGTTGAAAAGCTAGTAATTGAAAAGCTGCTTTACAGCTCCTCGCTGTAACAAAAGATATGGCGGGATGTTTAATTTTAATATTATTCCATAAATACAGTTTTATCCAGCTATAGATTATTTCAGAACGTGTTGCTGGTTGTTAAAAGATAGTTGATGAGAAAGATGTTTTACATTGGCAAGTCTTTTACCCACCCTGCCAACAATACTCTTGAAATTGTCTTTTGTTCCTACCCTTAGATGAACTGTCAAATCAAATTGAGACCTTTTTTGTATTAACCAAAAACAACAAACAAGTATTTATTTTTAGAAATTACAATTTATTTCAAAACTACTTAAGTGCAACAAAACATGTCACAACTTTATGTCAAAAACATGAATAAGTATTTAACAATAAAATGGAAACAATGTATAAGATGCATACAATAAATCGTGTAAAGTGTATACAATGTATAAAATGAAATGCACAATGTATGTAATAAGTATTTATAAATAAAATATAAGTAAAACAATGTATAACATAATAAAGTGTGTAAAGTGTAAGTCTGGCATGTTCAAAATGTATAAAATGTTTCCATAATTAGTCGTCCAGCCATTCCGCATCGGCTGCTTCCCCTTTGAAGGACTTGCGGTTAACACCGTAATCATATGTGACTTCTTCATCGCACTTAATATCTTTGTTGGCGATAAAGAAAATGACATCTGATTCAACCTCATTGATTGTCAAAGTCTTCATGTTTGACTAACGCGCATGTCAGTGAGCTGGTGCTTCTTGGGGATTATACGAAGGTAATTCAAGAGTAATTCAAGTTATTCTAGTCATTCAGAGTATCAACATTGCAGGAATAAAATACATTTCAAATGATTAATGATTATTTAAATTATAAGTGTGTAACCCGGTTGAAATATATTAATGTATATAAGATATATTATTATACGTCTGAAAGTTGTGTTCCGTTCTGTGAATTAGCCAATCGGATGTGTAGTTCAGAGGTCACAATGAAGTACCGGAAAACGCGTGGGCTAGTAGTATTTTTTTTTTTTTAATTTTTTTTTATCATTAAGTTCTTAGGGATGCCGGGTGGCTGTTTTTAATGAGTATTGTAAATACTATAAATATCAAAGAAGCAGTAGCAGCAAAAGTTTTATCTGGACTACAGGATGCAATGAGTAATTCTACAAGAGCAATTTAACTTTGCATCTCTGGACTATCTTATCACTGGATTTTGACACAACTTGGACTCTCCTGTTTTCTATTTGTTCGATTCGGAGTGACTGCTTACAATAGTAGGTAAATACCAGGGGTGAAGGGGGAAAAAGATCCAACTGTTGTTACCATAAACAGATAAGCCTACTACCATGGTATCTAGATGTAGGAAAAAACGACTTAAGACACGCACGCTTACGCGGTGATTCATTCCCATGCAAACCAATAATTCCCTTATCTGAGCTAGAAGTAAAAGATGACATTTGAGCATTAAGGTAAATAATTCCTGGAAGGAGCTTGTTTTTTTTTGAGGTAGGGCCTGGTAAGGAAAATAAGAGACTACATTTACATTAGTCTTTCTTAGCGGCTGGGGGAGAATCTGCATCCAAGGGAAATGGCGTGGGCTAGTAGTAGCCTAGCCTAGCCTAGCCTAGCTTAGCCTAGCCTAGCCAACGTGGTCTTTGTGGATCTGCAAGACAACCGGAGACCCTGAAATGGCGCCGGGTGGCGTTGCGTTGTGGACGAGCTACAGGCCTTCAATGCATTTACGTGCATGTTTTAATAATTGGGTATGAGACATTTTGATACTTTGTAAACGTGAATATTAATGTGTTTACTTCTGTAAGATACTTGGTTTCGAATGAGAAAGTGACAAACTGACATTATTGTCAGTAGATAATATAGTAATACATTTGCATTCATAACATCTGGTCAGAATAACTGCTTGTGTGTGTGTGTATATATGTACAATAATGTTAATAATGGCTGGATCAAAAGAATATTTCCTTATACTAGACTGGTCTAATTTAGTTCCTTATACTAGTAATAGACTGGTCTAATGTAGTCTAAATGTTATTTGTACTTTGTCACAGGAGTGTTTATTAAACACTGACCCATCCATCGCACATTTACTGGACCACAGCCTATCCAGAAGTGACTTTGAATTCAATGGACAGTATTATCTGCAGCGATACATGGCACAGCAAACGGTAGGACACACATGTTTATAAATGTACTTAAGACCCATCTCTTTAGTAGGGTCTATGATTAGAATAGGTAGTTTTTTTGTTACTCTCTACTGAGCGGCTGGTCTCCTGGCATAGACACCCTCTTTCCGTAACCAGTAAGAGGGTGTAATAAAAATAGGGTAAATAAAAATCGGATGAGATTGTGTGTAGACCGGGGCTTCAGGGCCAGACTGGAAGGTAGACACCTCATAGTCAATATGCCACCCAGTTTTAAGCTGCAATAGTCCTTGTGCAGGGGATTAGGTTAAGTCTTCTTCATGTTTTCTCCATGACACCATTGGCTTACAAATAAAATTAATAGTGAAGCCTACGGGGCCGTAGCTGATTGTGGACCACCTCTGGCCTGAAGCGCAGTGAGGTTTGTACCCCACAATTAATTGTAAACACAATATTACAGAGGGGGAAAGCAGGCCCTAAATAAGTTACACAGAAACAAACATATTCATATTAAACCAGCAGACAGAGGCCATCCCCAATTATTTTCCTTTAAGTCTGATGCACTACTTCATAACCCTCTCTGTCTCTCTGTCTCTCTCTCTCTCTCTCTCTCTCTCTGTGTAGGTATCTAAACGGATTAAAAGGACACCGGACGGTATCAATCGTACTGGAGTCCAGCTGGCGGGGGGGTACTTGTTTCAACCGCCATCACCTCCTATCATAAGCGCAGTGAGGTTTGTACCCCACCATTGATTGTAATGGACAAATTGAATAGACATAAAATGTGAAACTAGTTTGGCCCACAGAAAATGAACCTTGTGTCACAGAGACTTTTGAATACTATTATATGAAAGTGCATCTTCTGGGGATTGGTTTAAAATTGCCATGGTGTTTCTGGGATACTGGAAAAAATATGTTGTCTCCATTTTGGTGTGGTCTGATTGCCCTGTGCCAAACGCCGTCCTTCGGCCAACCGCTTGTGAAAATATCAAACTAGTCTTGCCTCTTAAAAAGAGCTATACACCTCCTCCTACCTATGTGTCTGGTCTCTTTCTATAGTGTATAATCCCCCTAGGTAGTCTGACAGTAGAATGGAAACTGTAAGTCATTCATAACTCCCAAGAGAGGCTATGGTAAAATGCTTCAAAAAGTCCAAATTTAACAGACAATTTGAGTAGACATAAAATGTGAAACTTGTTTTGCCCACAGAAA
>CM055737.1:14716373-14735031 GCA_029465975.1 Dallia pectoralis | reverse complement strand
CTTTTTTAGATATACTGTTGTTTTTTACGAAGTAATACAATATTTTTTCTCATGCTTTTTCCGCAAAACACTGACTTTTTAGGATGCTGGCAGCACGGAGCTGAAGGGACCGAGGTCAATGAAGAAAATGTACTCCTTCCTGACCAAGCTGATGTGTACCGAAACAGGTGTTAGAAGGTTGGAGTGCCAAACTGGCTGAATTGAAATGCCGTAAAACCTGCCTTGCACAGATGCTGTATCTATTCAATGAGGTAAGCAGGAGGAATGGTTGATCCAAAACTAAATACGGTTGTGTCATTCCCACAATTGCAGTACCTATGAATCACTCTTAGATGCATGGCTTTACATGTGGCTTTAACGGTAATAATCAATAAGGATGTTATGGTCATATCAACTTAAACGTATGGTAAAGCGTATTTGGCTGGAGCCTTTCCTCTTCCACTTGCATTCTTTGGGGAATATGGTTCTAAAATGTAACTTCCATTTAGCTACATATATGTACGTAGTCCTGTTTCAGGAAGTGTGGGAGTAACTTTTCCCAACTTTTATTTTCTTTGGAAAGCATTTAGTTTTTACTCCGATGTACTTTATCAGACTCCTAACTATTCATGGAGCCAGGGTGGTAGATGTTAGCTCTCAGCACCTCGACTACAGCATGATAATGGGAACCAGTTAAAAGGGATCTGAGTATTTTGGGGTAGTTTGTGCCGTCTTCCAGCGGTGCAAATTTGCAATACTGCTTTCCTCTTTTCATTCCGATTGACAGCTGTTGGAGTTGAACACGTTCTTCCTAAAGCACATCTTTGTTTTCCAGGCGTCTCACGCTCTCAGCTGGTGCCGGATCCTCCTCCTGGGAATAATCACTGCTCCCACCGTATGTTAGACACGTGCTGTGTATTCACATTCTGTATATGTTAGACACGTTGTATTCAGGTGGTATTCATTGAGTCATTGCTGTATATGTTAGTGTGTGTCTGTATTCACACGCGTCTGTATTCAGGTGGAATTGAGTCATTCTGTATATGTTAGACACGTGCTGTGTGTCTGTATTCACACGCGTCTGTATTCAGGTGGAATTGAGTCATTCTGTATATGTTAGACACGTGCTGTGTGTCTGTATTCACACGCGTCTGTATTCAGGTGGAATTGAGTCATTCTGTATATGTTGGACACGTGTATTCACACGCGTCTGTACTCACGTATGTCTGTACTCACGTATGTCTGTATTCACGTATCGCCAAAACAAGTTTAATAGAATAGACCAATATTGTCAGTTGTACAACTGAATGCCTTCAACTGAAATGTGTTCGCTGCATTTTACCCAACCCTGAGGTGCAGGGGGCAGCCCTAATCAGTTACCTGATTTGACTTCCACGTCACGGCGCCCGGGGAGCATTTTAGGGTCCTCTTGCTCAAGGACAGAACGACGCGGTTTTCACCTTGGTGGTGGGGGGATTAGAACCAGGGACCTTCCAGACCCAAGCCCTAGTCCCTAAGGGCCACCTTGACGCCCCAATTAATATTATTGACATATGGAATATCGTGCATCTCTAGTATTATGCTAATCGAACTGATACACAGTGCATATCTAGTATTATGCTAATCTAACTGATACACAGTGCATCTCTAGCATTATGCTAATCTAACTGATACACAGTGCATCTCTAGCATTATGCTAATCTAACTGATACACAGTGCATCTCTAGTATTATGCTAATCTAACTGATACACAGTGCATCTCTAGTATTATGCTAATCTAACTGATACACAGTGCATCTCTAGTATTATGCTAATGCATAACTGATACACAATGCATCTCTGCAGTATTATGCTAATCTAACTGATACACAGTGCATCTCTAGTATTATGCTAATCTAACTGATACACAGTGCATCTCTAGTATTATGCTAATCTAACTGATACATGCATCTCTAGTATTATGCTAATCTAACTGATACACAGTGCATCTCTAGTATTATGCTAATCTAACTGATACACAGTGCATCTCTAGTATTATGCTAATCTAACTGATACACAGTGCATCTCTAGTATTATGCTAATCTAACTGATACACAGTGCATCTCTAGTATTATGCTAATCTAACTGATACACAGTGCATCTCTAGTATTATGCTAATCTAACTGATACACAGTGCATCTCTAGTATTATGCTAATCTAACTGATACACAGTGCATCTCTAGTATTATGCTAATCTAACTGATACACAGTGCATCTCTAGTATTATGCTAATCTAACTGATACACAGTGCATCTCTAGTATTATGCTAATCTAACTGATACACAATGCATCTCTAATCTAACTGATACACAGTTATTATGCTAATCTAACTGATACACAGTGCATCTCTAGTATTATGCTAATCTAACTGATACACAGTGCATCTCTAGTATTATGATACTGATACACAGTGCATCTCTAGTATTATGCTAATCTAACTGATACACAGTGCATCTCTAGTATTATGCTAATCTAACTGATACACAGTGCATCTCTAGTATTATGCTAATCTAATCTTATGAACTGATACACAGTGCATCTCTAGTATTATGCTAATCTAACTGATACACAGTGCATATCTAGTATTATGCTTATCTAACTGATACACAGTGCATATCTAGTATTATGCTTATCTAACTGATACACAGTGCATCTCTAGTATTATGCTATCTAACTGATACACAATGCATCTCTAGTATTATGCTAATCTAACTGATACACAGTGCATATCTAGTATTATGCTTATCTAACTGATACACAGTGCATCTCTAGTATTATGCTAAACTAACTGATACACAGTGTGCATCTCTAGTAAACTAACTGATACACAGTGCATCTCTATCTAATCTAAGTGATACACAGTGCAAACGAGTTGGGACACAGTGTTGGATGTTTTGGCTCAACTTGTGCTATTCAGCTGTTTTTGCGTTTGCAGGCCTTTTTTATACCAATCCATGTAATGTGTGATTAACCTATAGACTCAAATTAATACATGTGTTTCTTATCAACGTTTTCTCAAAGAGTCTTTTATTTCTTTACCCACAGGGCCATCTCCTTTCTGGAGGCCCTGGCATGTGTGAAGTTTGGTCAGGATGTGTTCTCCAAAACCCAAGCCCGGTCCGCTTTCCTGTGGCTTTTGTTTGTGGTGAGCTGCACGTCTGCTTGGGTTTAATCTCTGTGTTTTGGTCCCCTGTGTGTGTGTGTGTCTATTTTTCCCCAAGTGTTCATAAGGATGTTGCTGAGGCTGTGTTATTATATATTATTATATATAATATAGGGCTGGGATAGTTAACGTGTTAATCTGAGCCGTTATTTTCAAATGTTTAACGCATTAAAATAATTTGATAATGCGTCTGTCACTGGAATCAGCCGCCCAGTCGGCATCACTGTAGGCCTGTATACCTAACTTCCCACTGTCATATATAAGACTTCCTGCAGCTTCTCTGTACATCCTGACATCTGTCATCTTTACTGCATCTTCAGTATACTCTAGCTTTTGCTCACAAAGTGTTTCTCTGGTCCTACAGTCTTGCATATTAAAACGCTGTAGTATCTTGTTAGTGTACTTTTCCTGTGACATCTTTACACACCCATCTGACTGACTGATGCTCTACAAGCATCTCTTTCACCTTTTTCAGTTCCTCTTTATTGCTTGTTGCAATGATAAAGTCATCGACCCATATGATTATGATCACCTCCCCTCCTTTTGACTCTTTGGCATAAACACAGTGTGGTTGGCTGGCTTTTGTTTAAACCCATCCTCAGTTAGACAATCATGCAAACCCTTATTCCAATTTCTCCCGGATTGTTTAAGGCCATATAGTGATTTCTCTAACTTATACACTGTACCCTCTTTCTCTTTAACCCTCCGGTGGATTGATGTAGATCTCGTAGTCTATGAGAGCGTGCAAGTACGCTGTTTTCACGTCCATTTGGTGCAGGAATACATTCTCCTGTGCCGCTTTCTGTAGTACCACCCTTACACTCGTCAGGTCCGCTGTAGGTGAAACCGTCTCCCCATAGTCTATTCCCATTCTCTGGCTGTAACCCTTTGCCACAAACTGTGCTTTGTATTTGTCTTTTCCGTCTACATCAGTCTTGATAGAGTAAACCCATCTACCCCCCACTATTTTCTTGCCTTTTGGCAGTGTTGTCGGGGGGAAAAAGGTTTTGTTCTCGATTAAGGACTGAATTTCCTCATCCATGGCTTTTACCCATTCGTTTGAGTTAGCTGACTCCATTGCTCCCCACAACCCTGTGGAATGCCACACACTGCTCTACAGCAGTAGTCTACTGTGATATGAACCCCATCACTAGCTGACGTTTCGTGTCTAATCTTGTTTTTCCTCAACAGTGCTTGGAAATCACTGCACATAACCTCTGTTCCACTGTCGGATCTGATGCACCTCACTTTCCCGTAAGGGGATACATCTGCTAGGAACTTCTCAGTAGCCGGCACTGCGTCACTTTTCTTCTTGAGAAAACATACAAACACTGCGCTCGAGTAATCGTCAGTAAATGACTGCACATATTTGTAACCATCTATCGACTCTGTGGCTACTGGACCTGCAAGGTCTGTGTGTACCATCTGTAAGGGAGCCCTATTTCTGGTTTGGGCAAACTTTCCCTGAATACATACCTCACACTCTTGCTCAGGTCTACCAGTTTTGCCTTTGATCTGCATACCTTTGACAACATTCTGCAACTTAAGAACATTGTGATAGTTACAGTGGCCTAATATCTTGTGCCGTGTCTGTATGTCGTGACAAACATTACACTTATCATTAGACTCAGTTTGGTATGCAAATAATACAACCTGTCATACACGTGAATGTTAAATCGGGTACCATCTCTGGTTATCAGGATGGCTTCATCTTCTTTAAAAACAACCGTAGCCCCACTCATAGTCGCTGCCTTCACAGAGAAGATGCTTTGGGGGTACAAACAAAGTGTCTTTCAGCACCACCTTGCGTCGCTGTCCTCTGCTGTCGATGAGTGAAACCTCAGCATTTCCCCTCCGCTGATCGACCCCGCTGCACCGGGTGCCATCCGCCAGCTTGACGCGGTGCGTTTCTGGCCTGAACGCGCCATCAAAACTCTTGAACATGGTTCTGTCCGTGATGACATGAGAGGTAGCCCTCGTGTCCACCATCAGACCTTTCTCCTAGATGCTGCATGCCGGCTGCCGCTGGGTATCGGTCCCTCTGTCTCTTATCTTGAACACGTAGTCCTCGTCGGCGTCTTCTGAGACTTTATTCGCACCATCCTTTTGTCTTTATCCTTACGCCTGCACGTGGCGTCTTTGTGGGTGTCACTTCTGCAGAGACTCCACCATGTCTTCTGTCGACATCCTTTAACTCGGTGGCCTTTGGTGCCACACTTGAAGCACACCATCTCTGTGTCGTCTTTGTTCCAGCCACGAGCGTTTGTCTTGGTGGGACAAACTGCCAAGTTAAAACAGGTTTTATTAACAACGGCAAAATCAACTGGGACACATAATAACGTGAACGCGTCCTATAGCCTGCACTTTAGCGCCCTCTTGTGGTATGAACACACTCCATACAGAACAGTACAGCATTACATCACACAATATACAACTGAGGACATAATGAACCATATTTTAACACAGCTTTTAATAGGACCTAATTTTGTCAAACAATAACTTCAAAAGCCATTATTTTACATTAGACAGGAGTGCTAGCTAATCAATAGGCAACAAAAAGAAACGTAAGAATTGTTGCGGAATTACCATAGCTACAATTAAGATCAATTAAGATGAAATTATTTTTAAAAACGTACAACCAAAATTCAATACAAATGAAGACTCAATATCCTCGTCAATGACACTATATTCTACCGTGGCACTGAGTATATTTCACGTTCTCTATCCCCTGTGTTTCGGTGTGGAACCCATTGAGGAGATCGGTTCCAGCGGTGAGCCTGATGACATCCACCAGAAGTCATCTAGTAACCATGACAATGAGGTAAGACGGGCCTGAATTCTGAAGCTCTAGAGGAAGATATGTCACTAAGTTTAAAACATAGGATAGCTCTAAATCACTATTATTATTTTACAGTCGATTACCCAGTCGTCATTGATTCATGTGAGTGTCTAGATGTGTGGTGTGTGTCTAGATGTGTTTTGTGTGGATATGGCCCTTATCAAACATGCCCTGTCTCAAAAGCTCTTTGCATTTGATTCCGTTTTTTACACAGATCTCGTTGCCAGCTGAACCTCAGCCCAACATTGCCCTTCGTCCTTCCATGGTCGGCAAACAGATGCTCTTCACTGATCAGCCCTCATGGCTACCAGAGAGGACCAACACCCAGGTGGAGATCCTTAGGAGGATTAGGGAGAACCTGGCCTACATGGACCTCATCCTGGGTGAATGGCTGGAGCCGCAGGAAGAGCCAGAGAAGGGCATCGGATGGATAAAGAGGTGGCTGTCAAACAAAAAGGGAAACAGGGTGAGTAACACTGTGGGAATGGACTAGAAGACGGGCCCTGTAAAGTCCGGAACCAGGACGGACATGAAGGGGATTCAACAGGATCGACTGGACAAGTTGAATGAGGTCTTCAGGGTCTGTTCGGAGAGACTTGCAGAGTTGAACCAACAAGTGCAAGGCATCCCGACCAGCAGCAGCCCTGACAGTCCGGAGAAGATCACCGTCCAGAGATTTGTAAGTAACTCGTATCGTGTATTTATAGGGTTAGGCCATACATTCATGTATTGTCCTGATAGACATTGAGTTGCGTTGAAAAGATATTCCCATCGTATTGTTAACAAGGAGCATAGAGCGTTGAAGCAGTGATGCTAAACATTCCTTTTGATAGTATTTGTTATATGCCTGAAGAGTTATTATAATGAATGCCTAGATAGTGAACTTATTCATGGAATGCACAGTCTCACACATAGCAGCTTGCAGCCAATACACATTCAAGACTCTAACCGGTTTATAACTCTGCTATTGGTCCTTTCTGACAACAGAGCCCAGGCCACGAGTCCATTCTGCTGCCAAGATGGCCCCTCTGCATATGAGACCTCAG
This sequence comes from Dallia pectoralis, assembly GCA_029465975.1. Classification (NCBI taxonomy): domain Eukaryota; kingdom Metazoa; phylum Chordata; class Actinopteri; order Esociformes; family Umbridae; genus Dallia; species Dallia pectoralis. The sequence goes on along the minus strand of CM055737.1, from coordinate 14,727,965 downwards.
CAGCACGGGCCGTGCACTCAACAGTCAGGGCCGCCTCCGCATGGGATATGCCACGCCCCTGACTCCACCCATGTCATCAAAAAGGGCAAAACCAGCCTGAGGAAGAGGTGAGGATACAAGACAAATTGGGATTAACACATAGAAGACATTCATGTCTGATAGAAAAACATGTATCACCTAAAAATTGTAAAAAAATAATTTCTGTAAGTTGTGAAACATGAGGAAAGATTATATTTGTGCAGTTTTCCCCGGGGTTTAATCTAGATATGCCGCCACTATACACATAACCAGCAAGATCACACAAGGTGATCTGGTAAATATGAATGATCACTACCAGTGCTCCCATATAACTGCTCTCTTCTATTTTTCTCTGACAGATTTCTTTCTTGGCTGCTGCCGAAACGCTGCGTGAGGAACTAATGAACATCGGCAGCTCATGCACACACACACACCCAGCACTACCAGAAGAGGACTGATCACCGCTCAGAGCCTGGTTCCTCTCTAGGTTTCTTCCTAAATTTGACCTCCAGGAGTTTTTCCTAGCCGCCGTGTATCAACTTGTTGAACTTGTTCAACTTGTCGATAGGTGCTCTGTCGGATTCAGGCTGGGTGATCGTATAAATTAATTGATTTATTGATTGACATACAACATCCCAATTTATACACACATTATTATCCTTGGTTGTATAAATAAAACTGCGCACAGCGCAAAAAGAACCACACTACCTGGCTGACTTGTATTCTTACATATGTAGGGTGGTGTTGCTGTAATCCTCTTGTTAACCATTTGAAACGAAATCACTGGTTTTTAATGTTCATATTTTAAAAATTGTTTTATTAATTCATTGTGTCACGTCTGTACTACCAAGTACCGATTCACGTAAAAACAACCTGTGCCAAATGCCGGTACCTGAGGGCGCATCTGGGTGAGAGAGTAGAGCCAGAACAGAGAGCAAGATAACCTCACTATTGCAGCGTGTTCAATGTTTAACACTGACAGTCAGAGCAATATGTATGAAAGCCCTCAAGGGACTGTATTCAAAGTGGTAATGGAGGCAATATCCAAATGAAACATGTAGTGATTTCAGGACTGCTACAGGACCACACGACACCACTGTCCTTTTTGGGTTAGTTTATCCGTAACGGAGCAGATAGGAAAACTAATAGCTCTACATGACAGGTGGACACAGGATATTGACTACATTACCCATGATGCCATACGGTATGCCCATAGCGTTTACAGTATAACGCGGCAGCTTTGAGCTGTCAAGCGCATAACATGAAATATAGCCACTGTGATTAAACACATGGGCCGTCCAACTTCACCTGATGTTAATGGCATTGCCAGAACATTTGCATGACTTCGGAATTGCAGCACGGATGTGATGTTCCTCTCCAATATACACAATAGTATCGAAGAGACCATTCATTCAACATTTGCTAACTAAACTATGGTCCAATCCCAATGTCCGCCCTAAACCCTTATAGATTAAGTTGACGTTACCTGGTTGTTTAAGTGCAAGGCAATTCCATTCCTATTTAAAACATGTTGTGCCCGTGCTGCCACTTGCACTTAAACAACCAGGTAACGTCAACTTAATCTATAAGGGTTTAGGGCGGACATTGGGATTGGACCATAGTTTAGTTAGCAAATGTTGAATGAATGGTCTCTTCGATACTATTGTGTATATTGGAGAGGAACATCACATCCGTGCTGCAATTCCGAAGTCATGCAAATGTTCTGGCAATGCCATTAACATCAGGTGAAGTTGGACGGCCCATGTGTTTAATCACAGTGGCTATATTTCATGTTATGCGCTTGACAGCTCAAAGCTGCCGCGTTATACTGTAAACGCTTATGGGCATACCGTATGGCATCATGGGTAATGTAGTCAATATCCTGTGTCCACCTGTCATGTAGAGCTATTAGTTTTCCTATCTGCTCCGTTACGGATAAACTAACCCAAAAAGGACAGTGGTGTCGTGTGGTCCTGTAGCAGTCCTGAAATCACTACATGTTTCATTTGGATATTGCCTCCATTACCACTTTGAATACAGTCCCTTGAGGGCTTTCATACATATTGCTCTGACTGTCAGTGTTAAACATTGAACACGCTGCAATAGTGAGGTTATCTTGCTCTCTGTTCTGGCTCTACTCTCTCACCCAGATGCGCCCTCAGGTACCGGCATTTGGCACAGGTTGTTTTTACGTGAATCGGTACTTGGTAGTACAGACGTGACACAATGAATTAATAAAACAATTTTTAAAATATGAACATTAAAAACCAGTGATTTCGTTTCAAATGGTTAACAAGAGGATTACAGCAACACCACCCTACATATGTAAGAATACAAGTCAGCCAGGTAGTGTGGTTCTTTTTGCGCTGTGCGCAGTTTTATTTATAGAACCAAGGATAATAATGTGTGTATAAATTGGGATGTTGTATGTCAATCAATAAATCAATTAATTTATACGATCACCCAGCCTGAATCCGACAGAGCACCTATCGACAAGTTGAACAAGTTCAACAAGTTGATACACGGCGGCTAGGAAAAACTCCCTGGAGGTCAAATTTAGGAAGAAACCTAGAGAGGAACCAGGCTCTGAGCGGTGATCAGTCCTCTTCTGGTAGTGCTGGGTGTGTGTGTGTGCATGAGCTGCCGATGTTCATTAGTTCCTCACGCAGCGTTTCGGCAGCAGCCAAGAAAGAAATCTGTCAGAGAAAAATAGAAGAGAGCAGTTATATGGGAGCACTGGTAGTGATCATTCATATTTACCAGATCACCTTGTGTGATCTTGCTGGTTATGTGTATAGTGGCGGCATATCTAGATTAAACCCCGGGGAAAACTGCACAAATATAATCTTTCCTCATGTTTCACAACTTACAGAAATTATTTTTTTTACAATTTTTAGGTGATACATGTTTTTCTATCAGACATGAATGTCTTCTATGTGTTAATCCCAATTTGTCTTGTATCCTCACCTCTTCCTCAGGCTGGTTTTGCCCTTTTTGATGACATGGGTGGAGTCAGGGGGCGTGGCATATCCCATGCGGAGGCGGCCCTGACTGTTGAGTGCACGGCCCGTGCTGCTGAGGTCTCATATGCAGAGGGGCCATCTTGGCAGCAGAATGGACTCGTGGCCTGGGCTCTGTTGTCAGAAAGGACCAATAGCAGAGTTATAAACCGGTTAGAGTCTTGAATGTGTATTGGCTGCAAGCTGCTATGTGTGAGACTGTGCATTCCATGAATAAGTTCACTATCTAGGCATTCATTATAATAACTCTTCAGGCATATAACAAATACTATCAAAAGGAATGTTTAGCATCACTGCTTCAACGCTCTATGCTCCTTGTTAACAATACGATGGGAATATCTTTTCAACGCAACTCAATGTCTATCAGGACAATACATGAATGTATGGCCTAACCCTATAAATACACGATACGAGTTACTTACAAATCTCTGGACGGTGATCTTCTCCGGACTGTCAGGGCTGCTGCTGGTCGGGATGCCTTGCACTTGTTGGTTCAACTCTGCAAGTCTCTCCGAACAGACCCTGAAGACCTCATTCAACTTGTCCAGTCGATCCTGTTGAATCCCCTTCATGTCCGTCCTGGTTCCGGACTTTACAGGGCCCGTCTTCTAGTCCATTCCCACAGTGTTACTCACCCTGTTTCCCTTTTTGTTTGACAGCCACCTCTTTATCCATCCGATGCCCTTCTCTGGCTCTTCCTGCGGCTCCAGCCATTCACCCAGGATGAGGTCCATGTAGGCCAGGTTCTCCCTAATCCTCCTAAGGATCTCCACCTGGGTGTTGGTCCTCTCTGGTAGCCATGAGGGCTGATCAGTGAAGAGCATCTGTTTGCCGACCATGGAAGGACGAAGGGCAATGTTGGGCTGAGGTTCAGCTGGCAACGAGATCTGTGTAAAAAACGGAATCAAATGCAAAGAGCTTTTGAGACAGGGCATGTTTGATAAGGGCCATATCCACACAAAACACATCTAGACACACACCACACATCTAGACACTCACATGAATCAATGACGACTGGGTAATCGACTGTAAAATAATAATAGTGATTTAGAGCTATCCTATGTTTTAAACTTAGTGACATATCTTCCTCTAGAGCTTCAGAATTCAGGCCCGTCTTACCTCATTGTCATGGTTACTAGATGACTTCTGGTGGATGTCATCAGGCTCACCGCTGGAACCGATCTCCTCAATGGGTTCCACACCGAAACACAGGGGATAGAGAACGTGAAATATACTCAGTGCCACGGTAGAATATAGTGTCATTGACGAGGATATTGAGTCTTCATTTGTATTGAATTTTGGTTGTACGTTTTTTAAAAATAATTTCATCTTAATTGATCTTAATTGTAGCTATGGTAATTCCGCAACAATTCTTACGTTTCTTTTTGTTGCCTATTGATTAGCTAGCACTCCTGTCTAATGTAAAATAATGGCTTTTGAAGTTATTGTTTGACAAAATTAGGTCCTATTAAAAGCTGTGTTAAAATATGGTTCATTATGTCCTCAGTTGTATATTGTGTGATGTAATGCTGTACTGTTCTGTATGGAGTGTGTTCATACCACAAGAGGGCGCTAAAGTGCAGGCTATAGGACGCGTTCACGTTATTATGTGTCCCAGTTGATTTTGCCGTTGTTAATAAAACCTGTTTTAACTTGGCAGTTTGTCCCACCAAGACAAACGCTCGTGGCTGGAACAAAGACGACACAGAGATGGTGTGCTTCAAGTGTGGCACCAAAGGCCACCGAGTTAAAGGATGTCGACAGAAGACATGGTGGAGTCTCTGCAGAAGTGACACCCACAAAGACGCCACGTGCAGGCGTAAGGATAAAGACAAAAGGATGGTGCGAATAAAGTCTCAGAAGACGCCGACGAGGACTACGTGTTCAAGATAAGAGACAGAGGGACCGATACCCAGCGGCAGCCGGCATGCAGCATCTAGGAGAAAGGTCTGATGGTGGACACGAGGGCTACCTCTCATGTCATCACGGACAGAACCATGTTCAAGAGTTTTGATGGCGCGTTCAGGCCAGAAACGCACCGCGTCAAGCTGGCGGATGGCACCCGGTGCAGCGGGGTCGATCAGCGGAGGGGAAATGCTGAGGTTTCACTCATCGACAGCAGAGGACAGCGACGCAAGGCGGTGCTGAAAGACACTTTGTTTGTACCCCCAAAGCATCTTCTCTGTGAAGGCAGCGACTATGAGTGGGGCTACGGTTGTTTTTAAAGAAGATGAAGCCATCCTGATAACCAGAGACGGTTCCAGATTTAACATTCACGTGTATGACAGGTTGTATTATTTGCATACCAAACTGAGTCTAATGATAAGTGTAATGTTTGTCACGACATACAGACACGGCACAAGATATTAGGCCACTGTAACTATCACAATGTTCTTAAGTTGCAGAATGTTGTCAAAGGTATGCAGATCAAAGGCAAAACTGGTAGACCTGAGCAAGAGTGTGAGGTATGTATTCAGGGAAAGTTTGCCCAAACCAGAAATAGGGCTCCCTTACAGATGGTACACACAGACCTTGCAGGTCCAGTAGCCACAGAGTCGATAGATGGTTACAAATATGTGCAGTCATTTACTGACGATTACTCGAGCGCAGTGTTTGTATGTTTTCTCAAGAAGAAAAGTGACGCAGTGCCGGCTACTGAGAAGTTCCTAGCAGATGTATCCCCTTACGGGAAAGTGAGGTGCATCAGATCCGACAGTGGAACAGAGGTTATGTGCAGTGATTTCCAAGCACTGTTGAGGAAAAACAAGATTAGACACGAAACGTCAGCTAGTGATGGGGTTCATATCACAGTAGACTACTGCTGTAGAGCAGTGTGTGGCATTCCACAGGGTTGTGGGGGAGCAATGGAGTCAGCTAACTCAAACGAATGGGTAAAAGCCATGGATGAGGAAATTCAGTCCTTAATCGAGAACAAAACCTTTTTCCCCCCGACAACACTGCCAAAAGGCAAGAAAATAGTGGGGGGTAGATGGGTTTACTCTATCAAGACTGATGTAGACGGAAAAGACAAATACAAAGCACAGTTTGTGGCAAAGGGTTACAGCCAGAGAATGGGAATAGACTATGGGGAGACGGTTTCACCTACAGCGGACCTGACGAGTGTAAGGGTGGTACTACAGAAAGCGGCACAGGAGAATGTATTCCTGCACCAAATGGACGTGAAAACAGCGTACTTGCACGCTCTCATAGACTACGAGATCTACATCAATCCACCGGAGGGTTAAAGAGAAAGAGGGTACAGTGTATAAGTTAGAGAAATCACTATATGGCCTTAAACAATCCGGGAGAAATTGGAATAAGGGTTTGCATGATTGTCTAACTGAGGATGGGTTTAAACAAAAGCCAGCCAACCACACTGTGTTTATGCCAAAGAGTCAAAAGGAGGGGAGGTGATCATAATCATATGGGTCGATGACTTTATCATTGCAACAAGCAATAAAGAGGAACTGAAAAAGGTGAAAGAGATGCTTGTAGAGCATCAGTCAGTCAGATGGGTGTGTAAAGATGTCACAGGAAATGTACACTAACAAGATACTACAGCGTTTTAATATGCAAGACTGTAGGACCAGAGAAACACTTTGTGAGCAAAAGCTAGAGTATACTGAAGATGCAGTAAAGATGACAGATGTCAGGATGTACAGAGAAGCTGCAGGAAGTCTTATATATGACAGTGGGAAGTTAGGTATACAGGCCTACAGTGATGCCGACTGGGCGGCTGATTCCAGTGACAGACGCATTATCAAATTATTTTAATGCGTTAAACATTTGAAAATAACGGCTCAGATTAACACGTTAACTATCCCAGCCCTATATTATATATAATAATATATAATAACACAGCCTCAGCAACATCCTTATGAACACTTGGGGAAAAATAGACACACACACACACAGGGGACCAAAACACAGAGATTAAACCCAAGCAGACGTGCAGCTCACCACAAACAAAAGCCACAGGAAAGCGGACCGGGCTTGGGTTTTGGAGAACACATCCTGACCAAACTTCACACATGCCAGGGCCTCCAGAAAGGAGATGGCCCTGTGGGTAAAGAAATAAAAGACTCTTTGAGAAAACGTTGATAAGAAACACATGTATTAATTTGAGTCTATAGGTTAATCACACATTACATGGATTGGTATAAAAAAGGCCTGCAAACGCAAAAACAGCTGAATAGCACAAGTTGAGCCAAAACATCCAACACTGTGTCCCAACTCGTTTGCACTGTTTGCACTGTGTATCACTTAGATAAGCATAATACTAGAGATGCACTGTGTATCAGTTAGTTTAGCATAATACTAGAGATGCACTGTGTATCAGTTAGATAAGCATAATACTAGATATGCACACTGTGTATCAGTTAGATTAGCATAATACTAGAGATGCACTGTGTATCAGTTAGATAAGCATAATACTAGATATGCACTGTGTATCAGTTAGATAAGCATAATACTAGATATGCACTGTGTATCAGTTAGATTAGCATAATACTAGAGATGCACTGTGTATCAGTTAGATTAGCATAATACTAGAGATGCACTGTGTATCAGTTAGATTAATACTAGATGCACTATCAGTTAGATTAGCATAATACTAGATATGCACTGTGTATCAGTTAGATTAGCATAATACTAGAGATGCACTGTGTATCAGTTAGATTAGCATAATACTAGAGATGCACTGTGTATCAGTTAGATTAGCATAATACTAGAGATGCACTGTGTATCAGTGTATAATACTAGAGATGCACTGTGTAGTTTTAGCATAATACTAGAGATGCACTGTGTATCAGTTAGATTAGCATAATACTAGAGATGCACTGTGTATCAGTTAGATTAGCATAATACTAGAGATGCACTGTGTATCAGTTAGATTAGCATAATAATACTTAGAGATAAGCATAATACTAGAGATGCACTGTGTATCAGTTAGTTTAGCATAATACTAGAGATGCACTGTGTATCAGTTAGATTAGCATAATACTAGAGATGCACTGTGTATCAGTTAGATTAGCATAATACTAGAGATGCACTGTGTATCAGTTAGATTAGCATAATACTAGAGATGCACTGTGTAATTACATAATACTGTGTATCAGAGTTAGATGCACTGTGTATCAGTTAGATTAGCATAATACTAGAGATGCACTGTGTATCAGTTAGATTAGCATAATACTAGAGATGCACTGTGTATCAGTTAGATTAGCATAATACTAGAGATGCATTGTGTATCAGTTAGATTAGCATAATACTAGAGATGCACTGTGTATCAGTTAGATTAGCATAATACTAGAGATGCACTGTGTATCAGTTAGATTAGCATAATACTAGAGATGCACTGTGTATCAGTTAGATTAGCATAATGCTAGAGATGCACTGTGTATCAGTTAGATTAGCATAATGCTAGAGATGCACTGTGTATCAGTTAGATTAGCATAATACTAGATATGCACTGTGTATCAGTTCGATTAGCATAATACTAGAGATGCACGATATTCCATATGCCAATAATATTAATTGGGGCGTCAAGGTGGCCCTTAGGGACTAGGGCTTGGGTCTGGAAGGTCCCTGGTTCTAATCCCCCCACCACCAAGGTGAAAACCGCGTCGTTCTGTCCTTGAGCAAGAGGACCCTAAAATGCTCCCGGGCGCCGTGACGTGGAAGTCAAATCAGGTAACTGATTAGGGCTGCCCCCTGCACCTCAGGGTTGGGTAAAATGCAGCGAACACATTTCAGTTGAAGGCATTCAGTTGTACAACTGACAATATTGGTCTATTCTATTAAACTTGTTTTGGCGATACGTGAATACAGACATACGTGAGTACAGACATACGTGAGTACAGACGCGTGTGAATACAGAATGACTCAATTCCACCTGAATACAGACGCGTGTGAATACAGACACACAGCACGTGTCTAACATATACAGAATGACTCAATTCCACCTGAATACAGACGCGTGTGAATACAGACACACAGCACGTGTCTAACATATACAGAATGACTCAATTCCACCTGAATACAGACGCGTGTGAATACAGACACACAGCACGTGTCTAACATATACAGAATGACTCAATTCCACCTGAATACAGACGCGTGTGAATACAGACACACAGCACGTGACAGAATGACTCAATTCCACCTGAATACAGACGTGTGAATACAGACACACAGCACGTGTCTAACATATACAGAATGACTCAATTCCACCTGAATACAGACGCGTGTGAACACACAGCACGTACAGAATGACTCATGAATACAGACAACAGCACGTGTAACAGAATGACTCAATTCCACCTGAATACAGACGCGTGTGAATACAGACACACAGTGTCTGAACATATACAGAATGACTCAATTCCACCTGAATACAGACGCGTGTGAATACAGACACACAGCACGTGTCTAACATATACAGAATGACTCAATTCCACCTGAATACAGACGCGTGTGAATAGACACACAGCACGTGTCTAACATATACAGAATGACTCAATTCCACCTGAATACAGACGCGTGTGAATACAGACACACAGCACGTGTCTAACATACCGTACGGTGGGAGCAGTGATTATTCCCAGGAGGAGGATCCGGCACCAGCTGAGAGCGTGAGACGGCTGGAAAACAAAGATGTGCTTTAGGAAGAACGTGTTCAACTCCAACAGCTGTCAATCGGAATGAAAAGAGGAAAGCAGTATTGTAAATTTGCACCGCTGGAAGACGGCACAAACTACCCCAAAATACTCAGATCCCTTTTAACTGGTTCCCATTATCATGCTGTAGTCGAGGGTGCTGAGAGCTAACATCTACCACCCTGGCTCCATGAATAGTTAGGAGTCTGATAAAGTACATCGGAGTAAAAACTAAATGCTTTCCAAAGAAAATAAAAGTTGGGAAAAGTTACTCCCACACTTCCTGAAACAGGACTACGTACATATATGTAGCTAAATGGAAGTTACATTTTAGAACCATATTCCCCAAAGAATGCAAGTGGAAGAGGAAAGGCTCCAGCCAAATACGCTTTACCATACGTTTAAGTTGATATGACCATAACATCCTTATTGATTATTACCGTTAAAGCCACATGTAAAGCCATGCATCTAAGAGTGATTCATAGGTACTGCAATTATTGGGAATGACACAACCGTATTTAGTTTTGGATCAACCATTCCTCCTGCTTACCTCATTGAATAGATACAGCATCTGTGCAAGGCAGGTTTTACGCTTGCATTTCAATTCAGCCAGTTTGGCACTCCAACCTTCTAACACCTGTTTCCGGTACACATCCAGCTTGGTCAGGAAGGAGTACATTTTCTTCATTGACCTCCGGTCCTTCAGCTCCCGTGCTGCCAGCATCCTAAAAGTCAGTGTTTTGCGGAAAAAGCATGAGAAAAAAATATTGTATTACTTCGTAAAAAACAACAGTATATCTAAAAAAAGACAATGGGAATAAACCATACCTGACTTGCTTCATTGATTTGAAGGCGGTGAACTTCTGGAGTAGGCAGGCCAGTCTCATTCCCTCCATGTCCTGAATGCAGGTAATCAGGTATTTGGCCATGGAATGTGGAATCACATGTTATTTATGAAGCCCTTTAAATTACTACAGTATACAGTATTCTGGCATAGACATCAAAAACAAATTACATTATCTGATGAACTATTATACATATACCAATTATCATAGCTTACATACATGATTATAATAATTACAATACACAGTAGAGCAGAGGGTGGTTAAGTCAGCACAACCTATAATCGGCTGATCTCCCTTCTGTGCAAGTCATATACCATACGCAATGCCTTATAAAAGCATGGAACTTCATAGAGGACTATATCCACATAGGCTACGTTCTGTTCACACTACTGTTGTCTGATCTATTACTGGAGCATCAGGGCACGGTCTACCAGACTCACAGTCTTTACTTCTCAATCAGAAACATTAATCTCCTGATCATATTTATATGGGAATTTTTTTTATGTGCTGGTGAATTTTCCATTTACAAATAATGCACATTAGCATATATTAATGTAACCATGCAAATTTAAATGACGAATCAAATACTTTGACAGCAAAGGAGAATCAGTATTAAGTTTCTTAAGTGTTTTGGTCCAGTTATGGAGCCTTTGGCACTTTCCTTTTCCAGGTTAGACTCCATCAGTGACTCTATGGCAGCACGCTGCTTGGCATGGCTTTTCTACACCTGGACCTCGTCCATATTGTCTGACGAGGCCATGCGCCAATCTGCTAGTGTCGGGTTCAGAGAGTCGTGCACCATATCAAAGCTTTCCTGTAGGTAGAGAGGAGATAATGTTGATAACTTTACTGGATCCTACCTAAGTTACTGTTTTATATTTAATCATGACATCACTTGTGTATATACAATTCAGTCAACAAAAGCTCTAGATCATGATGAGTTAACATACAGTATTTCAGTCATAGGTGTCCTACAAAGAGTGCCTATATAAAGTCTCCACTACACTAAAGATCTTTCACGTTTTGTCATGTCAATGCCTCAGAGTTTCATAC
>CM055737.1:14695781-14715873 GCA_029465975.1 Dallia pectoralis | reverse complement strand
CGTCAGAATTAACGAGTGGGTGGAGAGATGGGAGGGAGAATGGCCTGGAACACCTGCTCACTGAGATTGCTGAAGGGGTGGCAGCCCTAGAAACATCATAACACAAGTCCTTACCCGACATAGAGATGTGAAAGGCCATCCTCTCTCCTGGCCACTCTACTTTCTAGCCGAATTAGGGATGGCAGTGCCCTTTCAGTTCTTTGGTTTTGTCAATGAGTTATGTTCTGTTGATACCAAACTGAATTCTAAAGCGTGTTATAATTTTTTTCCTCCAAAATTTTGGGAAGGATTTTCATAGGAAGCCGTTAAGCAGTTGCCAAATGAGTGGTTTGGATGAAGTCAAAGATATCGAACACAAAATGAATGACCACATAAGTGCCTGTAATTTTTCGAATTACTCGATTGTTACATATTTTCAGGCGGACCAGCGTGGGAACTTCAGTTTAGATGTGTTCGGCCAGCATCCTCGTTGTTTTTTTTTACGGTAACGGCAGAATAAATTGTAAAAACATTATTTAGAGAATAAGCGTTGCTGAGCACATTTCATAATATATCACCGAAGAATTGTTGGCATGCTCCCATAAAGAGTGAAAAGTATAGTAAACGCATTAGATGTTAAGTAGATGGATAGAAATTATGGAACTTATGGATAATATCAGTCACATCACAATGTTCTCCAGATTACTAAGGGTTGAAATCTAGCCTGATTGCTGAGTAAAAAATATATATTAGTCTTCTTACACGAGTGCACATGAGACAGCAGTGCTTAATCCGTTACATATATCCAGTTTCATGTAGACCAGACCAAACGCATCCAGTTTTATATAGACCAGACCAAAACGGATCCAGTTTCACTTATAGACCAGACCAAAACGGTGTCCAATATAGATCGGACCAAAACGAGATCAGAGACAAAACGCGTCCAGTTTCTGAAACGGGACAAGGTAAAATCACGTATTTAGGAAAAGTCATGGGAACGAGGCTGTAGCTTTTCAACATTATATATTTATTTTAATTACTAACTGCAACGCCCGCGGGCATGGGCTGTTGGCGCTTCTAGTGTTAACACGCTGACATCTAGCGCACGGCGCATTGCATGTTGATGCAGTAGCTGAAAAACGCCATAGATCTGCATCTAATAGAACGTGCACTGGAGCGCTATTCTACGATATTTCCGAAAAAAAGTGAACCGTGGAGACATTTTAATAGTCACGATTAAATATCGTCATATCGCACAGCCCTACGTCACAGTGGTATCAGTAATCCTGTTGGTTAACCGGTGTAGGAGTTCCAAGATCGACATAGTAAGTCTAGACTGCCATAACTGGAAGTAATGCACAGGCTATGGCGTTTTAAATGTAAAAAAACGAATAAATGAAAATCCATCAAACTGTATGTCCTATTTTGATGTATTGCTAAAACAAACTGGCAAACTGCTAAAAATAATAATTTTCAGTGAAAAATAAATAAACAAAAGTGTTACTTTCTACAGCTTTAGTAAGGCCAGCACGTGTTATTATGTCTGTTAGATAATTTGGGGTGATTGGATTAATATTTGCAACAAATGCCGATTTAAAAATATATATACAGAACAAAGAGCCAAATGAGCTCACTAAAGTCAGAAATGCCCATCACTAGTAACCCGGAAACCAGATTAACTATATCTATTTTCGAGGATACCATGATGAGAACATCAACCTTGTCTTGCTATATAAATTAAGCTTGACAGCTCGGTTAATTTTGTGTCGCCAGGCGGCACCGGTTGGGACGTCTAAGCGAACACTATAAAACCCGGTTGCATGACTAGCACGTGGCCCTGAGTTTGCGGGCGCGTTCCAGCCGTCACCTTTTGCGTGGTTTTGGTGTCATCTAGTGGCAGCTTGTGACTGTGGACTGTGTGTGTGCTCAGAACACACAAATGAAATAGCAAAATACTAATGCAACACGAACATGGAAACTACACAATTACATTTTTTCTAAACAAGTCACCCATTCTGAACTCTCTCCTCTTACAGACGGCTATGGTCTATCAAGGCTAAAACCTTCCCCACAGCGGTGAGTCTAAGGAATATGCCTCTTGTACTAGACAGTCCTTAGCAGCCCTGCCCCCACCCACAGTGGACGTCTTGCACTATAACTAGCCGTTGCCCTCCTTTTGAACTACTGTAGGCCTATATATAACTAGATATTGCTCTTTTTGCACAATTTGTCACTTGAGCCGGGACACTGATCCTTTGCAATTCAGATACATACTACATATTCAATAATGACCCAGTACATATGTCTACTAGGCAGGGTCTCTTGACTGTTCGTGTTGTGTGTTTTTGCTCTTTTTGCACCCGTTTTGTGAACATCTTAAAATGTGTTCCAAATGCAGCAACTAGTGGTCAGAAAAATCCTTGTGTGTAAACAGACAAATAAATAATAATAAACCTGATTCTGATCTTTGATCTATTTATATTTACTGTCCTCATTATTTTTGTGTTTGATCGCACAGAGAAGTGCTTCTGTCCACCAGATGGGGCTCCAGCCACAGCCAATACGATACTGGGGTATCCAAGGGCACATATACTTTCTGGTCAGTTATACTAAAATAACTGACCAGAAAGTCAACACGTGAACAAATAAAAGCCTATATTAATTTCATAAGTTTCACATTAACACATTTCCACAAAGGCAAAACATTTTCCTGTAGTGACTTCTACCACTGGTTATTTAAACACTACACAATTGAAACAGAGGGGTTTTTTCTTTTTAAATACCTTATTTTGTTTTTACTATTGCACTGGTTTTCAAGCTTTTTGGGCCAGCGCCCGTATCCATTACCCAGGTCCTTACCGCCCCCTTCAAATAACAGGTATGCAGTTTGTGTGGGCAGGTTAAAATGTGTTAAAAGTAATTACTGCAATCTTTCTATTTTTATTATTTCAAACGTCGTAGGTCTGTCCCAAAGTAAGTCGGCATTTTAACAGAAAAGCATGCAACATGTTTCAGCGTCGTCAAGGTAACGTGATACAGTGCAATTCCATTCCTATTAAAACATGTTGTGCCCGTGCTGCCACTTGCACTTAAACAACCAGGTAACGTCAACCCAATCTAAAGGTTTAGGCGGACATTGGGATTGGACCATAGTTTAGTTAGCAAATGTTGAATGAATGGTCTCTTCGATACTGTGTGTATATTGGAAAGGAACATCACATCCGTGCTGCAATTCAGTCATGCAAATGTTCTGGCAATGCCATTAACATCCAGGTGAAGTTGGACTGGCCCATGTGTTTAATCACAGTGGCTATATTTCATGTTATGCGCTTGACAGCTCAAAGCTGCCGCGTTATACTGTAAACGCTTATGGGCATGCCGTATGGCATCATGGGTAATGTAGTCAATATCCTGTGTCCACCTGTCATGTAGAGCTATTAGTTTTTCCTATCTGCTCCGTTACGGATAAACTAACCCAAAAGGACAGTGGTGTCGTGTGGTCCTGTAGCAGTCCTGAAATCACTACATGTTTCATTTGGATATTGCCTCCATTACCACTTTGAATACAGTCCCTTGAGGGCTTTCATACACATATTGCTCTGACTGTCAGTGTTAAACATTGAACACGCTGCAATAGTGAGTTATCTTGCTCTCTGTTCTGGCTCTACTCTCTCACCCAGATGCGCCCTCAGGTACCGGCATTTTGGCACAGGTTGTTTTTTACGTGAATCGGTACTTGGTAGTACAGACGTGACAATGAATTAATAAAACAATTTTTAAAATATGAACATTAAAAAACCAGTGATTTCGTTTCAAATGGTTAACAAGAGAGGATTAGCAACACCACCCTACATATGTAAGAATACAAGTCAGCCAGGTAGTGTGGTTCTTTTTGCGCTGTGCGCAGTTTTATTTATAGAACCAAGGATAATAATGTGTGTATAAATTGGGATGTTGTATGTCAATCAATAAATCAATTAATTTATACGATCACCCAGCCTGAATCCGACAGAGCACCTATCGACAAGTTGAACAGTTCAACAAGTTGATACGACGGCTAGGAAAAACTCCCTGGAGGTCAAATTTAGGAAGAAACCTAGAGAGGAACCAGGCTCTGAGCGGTGATCAGTCCTCTTCTGGTAGTGCTGGGTGTGTGTGTGTGCAAGGCTGCCGATGTTCATTAGTTCCTCAGCGTTCGGCAGCAGCCAAGAAGAAATCTGTCAGAGAAAAATAGAAGAGAGCAGTTATATGGGAGCACTGGTAGTGATCATTCATATTTACCAGATCACCTTGTGTGATCTTGCTGGTTATGTGTATAGTGGCGGCATATCTAGATTAAACCCGGAAAACTGCACAAATATAATCTTTCCTCATGTTTCACAACTTACAGAAATTATTTTTTTTACAATTTTTAGGTGATACATGTTTTTCTATCAGACATGAATGTCTTCTATGTGTTAATCCCAATTTGTCTTGTATCCTCACCTCTTCCTCAGGCTGGTTTGCCCTTTTGATGACATGGGTGGAGTCAGGGGCGTGGCATATCCCATGCGGAGGGCGGCCCTGACTGTTGAGTGCACGGCCCGTGCTGCTGAGGTCTCATATGCAGAGGGCCATCTTGGCAGCAGAATGGACTCGTGGCCTGGGCTCTGTTGTCAGAAAGGACCAATAGCAGAGTTATAAACCGGTTAGAGTCTTGAATGTGTATTGGCTGCAAGCTGTTATGTGTGAGACTGTGCATTCCATGAATAAGTTCACTATCTAGGCATTCATTATAACTCTTCAGGCATATAACAAATACTATCAAAAGGAATGTTTAGCATCACTGCTTCAACGCTCTATGCTCCTTGTTAACAATACGATGGGAATATCTTTTCAACGCAACTCAATGTCTATCAGGACAATACATGAATGTATGTAGCTAACCCTATAAATACACGATACGAGGTTACTTACAAATCTCTGGACGGTGATCTTCTCCGGACTGTCAGGGCTGCTGCTGGTCGGGATGCCTTGCACTTGTTGGTTCAACTCTGCAAGTCTCTCCGAACAGACCCTGAAGACCCTCATTCAACTTGTCCAGTCGATCCTGTTGAATCCCCTTCATGTCCCGTCCTGGTTCCCGGACTTTACAGGGCCCGTCTTCGTCCATTCCCACAGTGTTACTCACCCTGTTTCCCTTTTTGTTTGACAGCCACCTCTTTATCCATCCGATGCCCTTCTCTGGCTCTTCCTGCGGGCTCAGCCATTCACCCAGGATAAGGTCCGCCATGTAGGCCAGGTTCTCCTAATCCTCCCTAAGGATCTCCACCTGGGTGTTGGTCCTCTCTGGTAGCCATGAGGGCTGATCAGTGAAGAGCATCTGTTGCCGACCATGGAAGGACGAAGGGCAATGTTGGCTGAGGTTCAGCTGCTTGCGAGATCTGTGTAAAAACGGAATCAAATGCAAAGAGCTTTTGAGACAGGGCATGTTTGATAGGCCATATCACACACAAAACACATCTAGACACACACCACACATCTAGACACTCACATGAATCAATGACGACTGGGTAATCGACTGTAAAAAATAATAGTGATTTAGAGCTATCCCTGTTTTAAACTTAGTGACATATCTTCCTCTGGAGCTTCAGAATTCAGGCCCGTCTTACCTCATTGTCATGGTTGCTAGATGACTTCTGGTGGATGTCATCAGGCTCACCGCTGGAACACGATCTCCTCAATGGGTTCCACACCGAAACACAGGGGATAGAAACGTGAAATATACTCAGTGCCACGGTAGAATGTAAGTGTCATTGGCGAGATATTGAGTCTTCATTTGTATTGAATTTTTTGGTTATGCGTTTTTTTAAAAATAATTTCATCTTAATTGATCTTAATTGTAGCCATGGTAATTCAACAATTCTTACGTTTCTTTTACATTGCCTATTGATTAGCTAGCACTCCTGTCTAATGTAAAATAATAGCTTTTGAAGTTATTGTTTGACAAAATTAGGTCCTATTAAAAGCTGTGTTAAAATATGGTTCATTATGTCCTCAGTTGTATATTGTGTGATGTAATGCTGTACTGTTCTGTATGGAGTGTGTTCATACCACAAAGGGCGCTAAAGTGCAGGCTATAGGACGCGTTCACGTTATTATGTGTCCCAGTTGATTTTGCCGTTGTTAATAAAACCTGTTTTAACTTGGCAGTTTGTCCCACCAAGACAAACGCTCGTGGCTGGAACAAAGACGACACAGAGATGGTGTGCTTCAAGTGTGGCACCAAGGCCACCAAGGTTAAAAGGATGTGGAACAGAAGACATGGTGGAGTCTCTGCAGAAGTGACACCCACAAGGCGCCCGCGTGCAGGCGTAAGGATAAAAAAAACACAAAGGATGGTGCGAATAAAGTCTCAGAAGACGCCGACGAGGCCTACGTGTTCAAGATAAGAGACAGAGGGACCGATACCCAGCGGCAGCCGGCATGCAGCATCTAGGAGAAGGTCTGATGGTGGACACGAGGCTACCTCTCATGTCATCACGGACAGAACCATGTTCAAGAGTTTGATGGCGCGTTCAGGCCAGAAACGCACCGCGTCAAGCTGGCGGATGGCACCCGGTGCAGCGGGGTCGTCAGCGGAGGGAAATGCTGAGGTTTCACTCATCGACAGCAGAGGACAGCGACGCAAGGCGGTGCTGAAAGACACTTTGTTTGTACCCCAAAGCATCTTCTCTGTGAAGGCAGCGACTATGAGTGGGGCTACGGTTGTTTTTAAAAGAAGATGAAGCCATCCTGATAACCAGAGACGGTTCCAGATTTAACATTCACGTGTATGACAGGTTGTATTATTTGCATACCAAACTGAGTCTAATGACAAGTGTAATGTTTGTCACATTTATACAGACACGGCACAAGATATTAGGCCACTGTAACTATCACAATGTTCTTAAGTTGCAGAATGTTGTCAAAAGTATGCAGATCAAAGGCAAAACTGGTAGACCTGAGCAAGAGTGTGTGAGTATGTATTCAGGGAAAGTTTGCCCAAACCAGAAATAGGGCTCCCTTACAGATGTACACACAGACCTTGCAGGTCAGTAGCCACAGAGTCGATAGATGGTTACAAATATGTGCAGTCATTTACTGACGATTACTCGGCGCAGTGTTTGTATGTTTTTCTCAAGAAGAAAAGTGACGCAGTGCCGGCTACTGAAGTTCTAGCAGATGTATCCCCTTACGGGAAAGTGAGGTGCATCAGATCCGACAGTGGAACAGAGGTTATGTGCAGTGATTTCCAAGCACTGTTGAGGAAAAACAAGATTAGACACGAAACGTCAGCTAGTGATGGGGTTCATATCACAGTAGACTACTGCTGTAGAGCAGTGTGTGGCATTCCACAGGGTTGTGGGGAGCAATGGAGTCAGCTAACTCAAACGAATGGGTAAAAAGCCATGGATGAGGAAATTCAGTCATGTCGAAAACAAAACCTTTTCCCCGACAACACTGCCAAAAGGCAAGAAAATAGTGGGGGGTAGATGGGTTTACTCTATCAAGACTGATGTAGACGGAAAAGACAAATACAAAGCACAGTTTGTGGCAAGGTTACAGCCAGAGAATGGGAATAGACTATGGGGAGACGGTTTCACCTACAG
Source organism: Dallia pectoralis (assembly GCA_029465975.1). Classification (NCBI taxonomy): domain Eukaryota; kingdom Metazoa; phylum Chordata; class Actinopteri; order Esociformes; family Umbridae; genus Dallia; species Dallia pectoralis. The sequence continues at coordinate 14,708,263 of CM055737.1, read as the reverse complement.
CGGACCTGGCAGTGTAAGGGTGGTACTACAGAAGCGGCACAGGGAGAATGTATTCCTGCACCAAATGGACGTGAAAACAGCGTACTTGCACGCTCTCATAGACTACGAGATCTACATCAATCCACCGGAGGGTTAAAGAGAAAGAGGTACAGTGTATAAGTTAGAGAAATCACTATATGGCCTTAAACAATCCGGGAGAAATTGGAATAAGGGTTTGCATGATTGTCTAACTGAGGATGGAGTTTAAACAAAAGCCAGCCAACCACACTGTGTTTATGTAAAAAGAGTCAAAAGGAGGGAGGTGATCATAATCATATGGGTCGATGACTTTATCATTGCAACAAGCAATAAAGAGGAACTGAAAAGGTAGAAAGAGATGCTTGTAGAGCATCAGTCAGTCAGATGGGTGTGTAAAGATGTCACAGGAAAGTACACTAACAAGATACTACAGCGTTTTTAATATGCAAGACTGTAGGACCAGAGAAACACTTTGTGAGCAAAAGCTAGAGTATACTGAAGATGCAGTAAAGATGACAGATGTCAGGATGTACAGAGAAGCTGCAGGAAGTCTTATATATGACAGTGGGAAGTTAGGTATACAGGCCTACAGTGATGCCGACTGGGCGGCTGATTCCAGTGACAGACGCATTATCAAATTATTTTAATGCGTTAAACATTTGAAAATAACGGCTCAGATTAACACGTTAACTATCCCAGCCCTATATATTATATATAATAATATATAATAACACAGCCTCAGCAACATCCTTATGAACACTTGGGGAAAAATAGACACACACACACACAGGGGACCAAAACACAGAGATTAAACCCAAGCAGACGTGCAGCTCACCACAAACAAAAGCCACAGGAAGCGGACCGGGCTTGGGTTTGGAGAACACATCCCTGACCAAACTTCACACATGCCAGGGCCTCCAGAAAGGAGATGGCCCTGTGGGTAAAGAAATAAAAGACTCTTTGAGAAAACGTTGATAAGAAACACATGTATTAATTTGAGTCTATAGGTTAATCACACATTACATGGATTGGTATAAAAAAGGCCTGCAAACGCAAAAACAGCTGAATAGCACAAGTTGAGCCAAAACATCAACACTGTGTCCCAACTCGTTTACTGTGTATCGTTTGCACACTGTTTAGCATAATATCATCAGTTAGATAAGCATAATACTAGAGATGCACTGTGTATCAGTTAGTTTAGCATAATACTAGAGATGCACTGTGTATCAGTTAGATAAGCATATTACTAGATATAATACTAGATATGCACTGTGTATCAGTTAGATTAGCATAATACTAGAGATGCATTGTGTATCAGTTAGATAAGCAGATAATACTAGATATGCACTGTGTATCAGTTAGAGTTAAGCATAATACTGTGTATAGATATGCACTGTGTATCAGTTAGATTAGCATAATACTAGAGATGCAGATATGCACTGTGTATCAGTTAGATTAGCATAATACTAGAGATGCACTGTGTATCAGTTAGATGCATATCTAGTATTATGCTAATCTAACTGATACACAGTGCATCTCTAGTATTATGCTAATCTAACTGATACACAGTGCATCTCTAGTATTATGCTAATCTAACTGATACACAGTGCATCTCTAGTATTATGCTAATCTAACTGATACACAGTGCATCTCTAGTATTATGCTAATCTAACTGATACACAGTGCATCTCTAGTATTATGCTAATCTAACTGATACACAGTGCATCTCTAGTATTATGCTAATCTAACTGATACACAGTGCATCTAGTATTATGCTAATCTACTGTACACATTATCTCTAGTATTATGCTAATCTAACTGATACACAGTGCATCTCTAGTATTATGCTAATCTAACTGATACACAGTGCATCTCTAGTATTATGCTAATCTAACTGATACACAGTGCATCTCTAGTATTATGCTAATCTAACTGATACACAGTGCATCTCTAGTATTATGCTAATCTAACTGATACACAGTGCATCTCTAGTATTATGCTAATCTAACTGATACACAGTGCATATCTAGTATTATGCTAATCTAACTGATACACAATGCATCTCTAGTATTATGCTAATCTAACTGATACACAGTGCATATCTAGTATTATGCTTATCTAACTGATACACAGTGCATCTCTAGTATTATGCTAATCTAACTGATACACAGTGCATCTCTAGTATTATGCTAATCTAACTGATACACAGTGCATCTCTAGTATTATGCTAATCTAACTGATACACAGTGCATAGCATTATGTATTATGCTGCATATCTAACTGATACACAGTGCATCTCTAGTATTATGCTAATCTAACTGATACACAGTGCATCTCTAGTATTATGCTAATCTAACTGATACACAGTGCATATCTAGTATTATGCTTATCTAACTGATACACAGTGCATCTCTAGTATTATGCTAAACTAACTGATACACAGTGCATCTCTAGTATTATGCTTATCTAAGTGATACACAGTGCAAACGAGTTGGGACACAGTGTTGGATGTTTTGGCTCAACTTGTGCTATTCAGCTGTTTTTGCGTTTGCAGGCCTTTTTTATACCAATCCATGTAATGTGTGATTAACCTATAGACTCAAATTAATACATGTGTTTCTTATCAACGTTTTCTCAAAGAGTCTTTTATTTCTTTACCCACAGGGCCATCTCCTTTCTGGAGGCCCTGGCATGTGTGAAGTTTGGTCAGGATGTGTTCTCCAAAACCCAAGCCCGGTCCGCTTTCCTGTGGCTTTTGTTTGTGGTGAGCTGCACGTCTGCTTGGGTTTAATCTCTGTGTTTTGGTCCCCTGTGTGTGTGTGTGTCTATTTTTCCCCAAGTGTTCATAAGGATGTTGCTGAGGCTGTGTTATTATATATTATTATATATAATATAGGGCTGGGATAGTTAACGTGTTAATCTGAGCCGTTATTTTCAAATGTTTAACGCATTAAAATAATTTGATAATGCGTCTGTCACTGGAATCAGCCGCCCAGTCGGCATCACTGTAGGCCTGTATACCTAACTTCCCACTGTCATATATAAGACTTCCTGCAGCTTCTCTGTACATCCTGACATCTGTCATCTTTACTGCATCTTCAGTATACTCTAGCTTTTGCTCACAAAGTGTTTCTCTGGTCCTACAGTCTTGCATATTAAAACGCTGTAGTATCTTGTTAGTGTACTTTTCCTGTGACATCTTTACACACCCATCTGACTGACTGATGCTCTACAAGCATCTCTTTCACCTTTTTCAGTTCCTCTTTATTGCTTGTTGCAATGATAAAGTCATCGACCCATATGATTATGATCACCTCCCCTCCTTTTGACTCTTTGGCATAAACACAGTGTGGTTGGCTGGCTTTTGTTTAAACCCATCCTCAGTTAGACAATCATGCAAACCCTTATTCCAATTTCTCCCGGATTGTTTAAGGCCATATAGTGATTTCTCTAACTTATACACTGTACCCTCTTTCTCTTTAACCCTCCGGTGGATTGATGTAGATCTCGTAGTCTATGAGAGCGTGCAAGTACGCTGTTTTCACGTCCATTTGGTGCAGGAATACATTCTCCTGTGCCGCTTTCTGTAGTACCACCCTTACACTCGTCAGGTCCGCTGTAGGTGAAACCGTCTCCCCATAGTCTATTCCCATTCTCTGGCTGTAACCCTTTGCCACAAACTGTGCTTTGTATTTGTCTTTTCCGTCTACATCAGTCTTGATAGAGTAAACCCATCTACCCCCCACTATTTTCTTGCCTTTTGGCAGTGTTGTCGGGGAAAAAGGTTTTGTTCTCGATTAAGGACTGAATTTCCTCATCCATGGCTTTTACCCATTCGTTTGAGTTAGCTGACTCCATTGCTCCCCCACAACCCTGTGGAATGCCACACACTGCTCTACAGCAGTAGTCTACTGTGATATGAACCCCATCACTAGCTGACGTTTCGTGTCTAATCTTGTTTTTCCTCAACAGTGCTTGGAAATCACTGCACATAACCTCTGTTCCACTGTCGGATCTGATGCACCTCACTTTCCCGTAAGGGGATACATCTGCTAGGAACTTCTCAGTAGCCGGCACTGCGTCACTTTTCTTCTTGAGAAAACATACAAACACTGCGCTCGAGTAATCGTCAGTAAATGACTGCACATATTTGTAACCATCTATCGACTCTGTGGCTACTGGACCTGCAAGGTCTGTGTGTACCATCTGTAAGGGAGCCCTATTTCTGGTTTGGGCAAACTTTCCCTGAATACATACCTCACACTCTTGCTCAGGTCTACCAGTTTTGCCTTTGATCTGCATACCTTTGACAACATTCTGCAACTTAAGAACATTGTGATAGTTACAGTGGCCTAATATCTTGTGCCGTGTCTGTATGTCGTGACAAACATTACACTTATCATTAGACTCAGTTTGGTATGCAAATAATACAACCTGTCATACACGTGAATGTTAAATCTGGAACCGTCTCTGGTTATCAGGATGGCTTCATCTTCTTTAAAAACAACCGTAGCCCCACTCATAGTCGCTGCCTTCACAGAGAAGATGCTTTGGGGGTACAAACAAAGTGTCTTTCAGCACCACCTTGCGTCGCTGTCCTCTGCTGTCGATGAGTGAAACCTCAGCATTTCCCCTCCGCTGATCGACCCCGCTGCACCGGGTGCCATCCGCCAGCTTGACGCGGTGCGTTTCTGGCCTGAACGCGCCATCAAAACTCTTGAACATGGTTCTGTCCGTGATGACATGAGAGGTAGCCCTCGTGTCCACCATCAGACCTTTCTCCTAGATGCTGCATGCCGGCTGCCGCTGGGTATCGGTCCCTCTGTCTCTTATCTTGAACACGTAGTCCTCGTCGGCGTCTTCTGAGACTTTATTCGCACCATCCTTTTGTCTTTATCCTTACGCCTGCACGTGGCGTCTTTGTGGGTGTCACTTCTGCAGAGACTCCACCATGTCTTCTGTCGACATCCTTTAACTCGGTGGCCTTTGGTGCCACACTTGAAGCACACCATCTCTGTGTCGTCTTTGTTCCAGCCACGAGCGTTTGTCTTGGTGGGACAAACTGCCAAGTTAAAACAGGTTTTATTAACAACGGCAAAATCAACTGGGACACATAATAACGTGAACGCGTCCTATAGCCTGCACTTTAGCGCCCTCTTGTGGTATGAACACACTCCATACAGAACAGTACAGCATTACATCACACAATATACAACTGAGGACATAATGAACCATATTTTAACACAGCTTTTAATAGGACCTAATTTTGTCAAACAATAACTTCAAAAGCCATTATTTTACATTAGACAGGAGTGCTAGCTAATCAATAGGCAACAAAAAGAAACGTAAGAATTGTTGCGGAATTACCATAGCTACAATTAAGATCAATTAAGATGAAATTATTTTTAAAAAACGTACAACCAAAATTCAATACAAATGAAGACTCAATATCCTCGTCAATGACACTATATTCTACCGTGGCACTGAGTATATTTCACGTTCTCTATCCCCTGTGTTTCGGTGTGGAACCCATTGAGGAGATCGGTTCCAGCGGTGAGCCTGATGACATCCACCAGAAGTCATCTAGTAACCATGACAATGAGGTAAGACGGGCCTGAATTCTGAAGCTCTAGAGGAAGATATGTCACTAAGTTTAAAACATAGGATAGCTCTAAATCACTATTATTATTTTACAGTCGATTACCCAGTCGTCATTGATTCATGTGAGTGTCTAGATGTGTGGTGTGTGTCTAGATGTGTTTTGTGTGGATATGGCCCTTATCAAACATGCCCTGTCTCAAAAGCTCTTTGCATTTGATTCCGTTTTTTACACAGATCTCGTTGCCAGCTGAACCTCAGCCCAACATTGCCCTTCGTCCTTCCATGGTCGGCAAACAGATGCTCTTCACTGATCAGCCCTCATGGCTACCAGAGAGGACCAACACCCAGGTGGAGATCCTTAGGAGGATTAGGGAGAACCTGGCCTACATGGACCTCATCCTGGGTGAATGGCTGGAGCCGCAGGAAGAGCCAGAGAAGGGCATCGGATGGATAAAGAGGTGGCTGTCAAACAAAAAGGGAAACAGGGTGAGTAACACTGTGGGAATGGACTAGAAGACGGGCCCTGTAAAGTCCGGAACCAGGACGGACATGAAGGGGATTCAACAGGATCGACTGGACAAGTTGAATGAGGTCTTCAGGGTCTGTTCGGAGAGACTTGCAGAGTTGAACCAACAAGTGCAAGGCATCCCGACCAGCAGCAGCCCTGACAGTCCGGAGAAGATCACCGTCCAGAGATTTGTAAGTAACTCGTATCGTGTATTTATAGGGTTAGGCCATACATTCATGTATTGTCCTGATAGACATTGAGTTGCGTTGAAAAGATATTCCCATCGTATTGTTAACAAGGAGCATAGAGCGTTGAAGCAGTGATGCTAAACATTCCTTTTGATAGTATTTGTTATATGCCTGAAGAGTTATTATAATGAATGCCTAGATAGTGAACTTATTCATGGAATGCACAGTCTCACACATAGCAGCTTGCAGCCAATACACATTCAAGACTCTAACCGGTTTATAACTCTGCTATTGGTCCTTTCTGACAACAGAGCCCAGGCCACGAGTCCATTCTGCTGCCAAGATGGCCCCTCTGCATATGAGACCTCAGCAGCACGGGCCGTGCACTCAACAGTCAGGGCCGCCTCCGCATGGGATATGCCACGCCCCCTGACTCCACCCATGTCATCAAAAAGGGCAAAACCAGCCTGAGGAAGAGGTGAGGATACAAGACAAATTGGGATTAACACATAGAAGACATTCATGTCTGATAGAAAAACATGTATCACCTAAAAATTGTAAAAAAAATAATTTCTGTAAGTTGTGAAACATGAGGAAAGATTATATTTGTGCAGTTTTCCCGGGGTTTAATCTAGATATGCCGCCACTATACACATAACCAGCAAGATCACACAAGGTGATCTGGTAAATATGAATGATCACTACCAGTGCTCCCATATAACTGCTCTCTTCTATTTTTCTCTGACAGATTTCTTTCTTGGCTGCTGCCGAAACGCTGCGTGAGGAACTAATGAACATCGGCAGCTCATGCACACACACACACCCAGCACTACCAGAAGAGGACTGATCACCGCTCAGAGCCTGGTTCCTCTCTAGGTTTCTTCCTAAATTTGACCTCCAGGGAGTTTTTCCTAGCCGCCGTGTATCAACTTGTTGAACTTGTTCAACTTGTCGATAGGTGCTCTGTCGGATTCAGGCTGGGTGATCGTATAAATTAATTGATTTATTGATTGACATACAACATCCCAATTTATACACACATTATTATCCTTGGTTCTATAAATAAAACTGCGCACAGCGCAAAAAGAACCACACTACCTGGCTGACTTGTATTCTTACATATGTAGGGTGGTGTTGCTGTAATCCTCTTGTTAACCATTTGAAACGAAATCACTGGTTTTTAATGTTCATATTTTAAAAATTGTTTTATTAATTCATTGTGTCACGTCTGTACTACCAAGTACCGATTCACGTAAAAACAACCTGTGCCAAATGCCGGTACCTGAGGGCGCATCTGGGTGAGAGAGTAGAGCCAGAACAGAGAGCAAGATAACCTCACTATTGCAGCGTGTTCAATGTTTAACACTGACAGTCAGAGCAATATGTATGAAAGCCCTCAAGGGACTGTATTCAAAGTGGTAATGGAGGCAATATCCAAATGAAACATGTAGTGATTTCAGGACTGCTACAGGACCACACGACACCACTGTCCTTTTTGGGTTAGTTTATCCGTAACGGAGCAGATAGGAAAACTAATAGCTCTACATGACAGGTGGACACAGGATATTGACTACATTACCCATGATGCCATACGGTATGCCCATAAGCGTTTACAGTATAACGCGGCAGCTTTGAGCTGTCAAGCGCATAACATGAAATATAGCCACTGTGATTAAACACATGGGCCGTCCAACTTCACCTGATGTTAATGGCATTGCCAGAACATTTGCATGACTTCGGAATTGCAGCACGGATGTGATGTTCCTCTCCAATATACACAATAGTATCGAAGAGACCATTCATTCAACATTTGCTAACTAAACTATGGTCCAATCCCAATGTCCGCCCTAAACCCTTATAGATTAAGTTGACGTTACCTGGTTGTTTAAGTGCAAGTGGCAGCACGGGCACAACATGTTTTAAATAGGAATGGAATTGCACTGTATCACGTTACCTTGACGACGCTGAAACATGTTGCATGCTTTTTTCTGTTAAAATGCCGACTTACTTTGGGACAGACCTACGACGTTTGAAATAATAAAAAATAGAAAGATTGCAGTAATTACTTTAACACATTTTAACCTGCCCACACAAACTGCATACCTGTTATTTGAAGGGGGGCGGTAAGGGACCTGGGTAATGGATACGGGGCGCTGGCCCAAAAAAGCTTGAAAACCAGTGCAATAGTAAAACAAAATAAGGTATTTAAAAAGAAAAATCCCTCTGTTTCAATTGTGTAGTGTTTAAATAACCAGTGGTAGAAGTCACTACAGGAAAAATGTTTTGCCTTTGTGGAAATGTGTTAATGTGAAACTTATGAAATTAATATAGGCTTTTTATTTGTTCACGTGCTTGACTTTCTGGTCAGTTATTTTTAGTATAACTGACCAGAAAGTATATGTGCCCTTTGGATACCCCAGTATCGTATTGGCTGTGGCTGGAGCCCCATCTGGTGGACAGAAGCACTTCTCTGTGCGATCAAACACAAAATAATGAGGACAGTAAATATAAATAGATCAAAGATCAGAATCAGGTTTATTATTATTTATTTGTCTGTTTACACACAAGGATTTTTTTCTGACCACTAGTTGCTGCATTTGGAACACACATTTTAAGATGTTCACAAAACGGTGCAAAAAGAGCAAAAACACACAACACGAACAGTCAAGAGACCCTGCCTAGTAGACATATGTACTGGGTCATTATTGAATATGTAGTATGTATCTGAATTGTGCAAAGGATCAGTGTCCCGGCTCAAGTGACAAATTGTGCAAAAAGAGCAATATCTAGTTATATATATAGGCCTACAGTAGTTCAAAAGGAGGGCAACGGCTAGTTATAGTGCAAGACGTCCACTGTGGGTGGGGGGGCAGGGCTGCTAAGGACTGTCTAGTACAAGAGGCATATTCCTTAGACTCACCGCTGTGGGGAAGGTTTTGGCCTTGATAGACCATAGCCGTCTGTAAGAGGGGAGAGTTCAGAATGGGTGACTTGTTTAGAAAAATGTAATTGTGTAGTTTCCCCATGTTCGTGTTGCATTAGTATTTTGCTATTTCATTTGTGTGTTCAATAGAGCACACACACAGTCCACAGTCACAAGCTGCCACTAGATGACACCAAAACCACGCAAAAGGTGACGGCTGGAACGCGCCCTCGCAAACTCAGGGCCACGTGCTAGTCATGCAACCGGGTTTTATAGTGTTCGCTTAGACGCGTCCCAACCGGTGCCGCCTCTGGCGACACAAATTAACCGAGCTGTCAAGCTTAATTTATATAGCAAGACAAGGTTGATGTTCCTCATCATGGTATCCCTCGAGAAATAGATATAGTTAATCTGGTTTCCGGGTTACTAGTGATGGGCATTTCGACTCTTTAGTGAGCTCATTTGGCTCTTTGTTCTGTATATATATATATTTAAATCGGCATTTGTTGCAAATATTAATCCAATCACCCCAAATTATCTAACAGACATAATAACACGTGCTGGCCTTACTAAAGCTGTAGAAAGTAACACTTTTGTTTATTTATTTTTCACTGAAAATTATTATTTTTTAGCAGTTTGCCAGTTTGTTTTAGCAATACATCAAAATAGGACATACAGTTTGATGGATTTTCATTTATTCGATTTTTTTAAATTTAAACGCCATAGCCTGTGCATTACTTCCGTAGTTATGGCAGTCTAGACTTACTATGTCGATCTTGGAACTCCTACACCGGTTAACCAATAGGATTACTGATACCACTGTGACGTAGGGCTGTGCGATATGACGATATTTAATCGTGGACTATTAAAATGTCTCCACGGTTCACTTTTTCGGAAATATCGTAGAATAGCGCTCCAGTGCACGTTCTATTAGATGCAGATCTATGGCGTTTTTTCAGCTACGTATCAACATGCAATGCGCGGTGCGCTATATGTCAGCGTGTTAACACTAGAAGCGCCAACAGCCCATGCCCGCGGGCGTTGCAGTTAGTAATTAAAATAAATATATAATGTTGAAAAGCTACAGCCTCGTTCTTCCATGACTTTTCCTAAATACGTGCATTTTACCTTGTCCCGTTTTCAGAAACCGGACGCGTTTTGTTCTGATCTCGTTTTTTTGGTCCGATCTATATTGGACACCGTTTTGGTCTGGTCTATATGAAACTGGATCCGTTTTGGTCTGGTCTATATAAAACTGGATGCGTTTTGGTCTGGTCTACATGAAACTGGATATATGTAACGGATTAAGCACTGCTGTCTCATGTGCACTCATTAATATATATAAGAAGACTAATATATATTTTTTACTCAAGCAATCCAGACAAGATTTCAACCCTTAGTGCTCTATAACAAATCTGGAACATTGTGATCTTGTTTGTGCTCTGTTATCCATAAGTTCCATAATTTCTATCCATCTGCCCAACTGTATCTAATCGTTTACTGAACACGCTTATGCTTTTATGGGAGCATGCCCAGTAGATTAGGCCCCAATTCTTCGGTATTATATTGTAAATATTGCTCAGCACGCTGATATACAAATATGTTTTTACAATTTATTCTACCGTTACCATAAAAAAACTAACAAGGGATAGCTAACCGAACACATCTAAACAGAAGTTCCCCACATTTGGTCTCGCCTGAAATATAAAATCATGTAACAATCGAGTAATTCGAAAAACCCACACAGGCTATCTGTGGTCATTCATTTTGTGATTCGATATCTTGTTTCATCCAAATCCCCACCGCTTTCATTTGGCAACTGCTTAACGACATATGAAATCCTTTAAAATTTTGGAGAAAAATTATAACGCTAGAATTCAGTTTGAACATCAACAGAACATAACTCATTGACAAAACCAAAATTATTTTGAGAAAATTCGCACTCGCCCTAACCATCCATAATTCGAGCTAGAAAGAAGTAGAGTGTAGGAAGAGAGGATAGCCTTTCACATCACAATCCTATCCAATCGAATAGGACTTGGCACAAACAGTAGACTCTGTTATGATGTTTCTAAGTCCCCACCACCCAGTTCAACAATCCCCCATCCCGTGGCAGATGTTCAAGATATTCTCCATCCATCCTCTCTCCACCCACTCGTTAATTCTGACGGGAGACGGGGTCAGTTCCATATCTTCAGGAAGCTGTCCCAGGATCCTGTGCAGCACGCCATTCCGTCCGAGGAGACTCCGATGCAACTCACCCGGTTGTCGTGACCGGCCAGCACTCCCACTCTCTCGCCTTTCAGCGAGTCCCAGATGTTTACGTTGAAGTCGTCGTATCCGGCTAGTATCAGCCGGCCGGAGAGGGACGGGGCCAGGGAGGTGACGCCGCACATGATGCTCGAGTCCTGGTAGGTGACTAGCTCCTGGTCCGCCCTCAGGTCGTACAGCTTACAGGTGGCGTCGTCCGAACCCGTAATGACCGCATCGCCGTTCGGGAAGAACCCGATGGCGTTGATGTCACTCTCGTGGCCGCTGAACGTCTGTCGGCAGGTGCCGTCCCGGATGTCCCAGAGTTTGGCCGTGAAGTCGCAGGCCCCGAGATGAACGTCTTAAAGTCCGGGGACACGGCCAGGGACATGCAGTCTCCCATGTGACCCGCGAAAATTGTCTTCTGAGTCCCTGTCTCAATGTCCCACAGGACACAGGTGCAGTCTCCGGAGCTAGTGATGATCTCACCGTCGCTAAGGAAACGACAGCAGGACAGATAACCTGTGTGCGCTGCCAGCTCACGCATGACCTTGACATTGCCGTCCTTGCCCTTGAGGTTGTAGATGGAGCACATCTTGTCCAGGCCTCCGCACGCCACCATGTTCCCAGAGGGCGCGTAGGCACACGTCACCACCCACGACGACTTCAGAGGGATGGCGTTCACCTTGTTTGTGGTCAAAGTGTCCCACACGATAAGCTTTCCATCCTGAGAGGCACTAACACACAACTTGCTACAATTGGTATCGGCGCCCCAGTGTATGGCGTAAATCTTGGCCAGGTGACCCCTCAGCGTCTTCCTGGTCTTTAACTGGACACGTCCAACTGCAGATGTCCCCGCAGCCACTTCCTGCATGGTGGCATCCTGCACAACTTTACGAGCCTCTGTGATCTGATCTTTCAGGTTTTCTGCCTCTTTTCGCAGCTCCTCCATTTCTCCCATGGCAGCGGTTGTTAAGCGTTGTCACCGATAGAG
>CM055737.1:14666055-14695281 GCA_029465975.1 Dallia pectoralis | reverse complement strand
GGTACCTGACGTAATACCTTCAATGCCATTACTGCTTAAAAGTTAAACCAACTCGCCACTGTCTCCTGTTCCTGTAGCACGGTCACTTTCGTGGGCAAAACAGTTTCACATTTTATGTTCATTTCAAACTGTCTGTTAAATTCTGGGATTCTTGAAGCATGACATAGCCTCTCTTGGGAGTTATGAATAACTTCACAGCCTATTCTACTGTCAGATCATCAGGGGGATTATACACTATAAGAAGAGACCAGACATAGGTAGGAGGAGGGCGCTCTTTAAGAGGTAAGATTAGTTTGATATTAGTGGCCGAGATTTTGCGGTTATAATAGGCGAATAGACCACACGGGCCTGGAGACAACATAGCTTTCCAGCATCCCAGAAACATTACGGCACTTAACCAATCCTCAGAGCGCACTTCATACAGTATTCGTGTCTCGTGACATTGCTCATTTTCCGTGTCAAACTAGCTCACATTTTCTATGCCCACCACCTGTCCAATGGCGGGGGCACAGTTCCTCACCGCTTACGATGGGAGGAAGATGGCGTGCCGAAATGGTACCGCCGGGACTCAGCACGACTCTTATCCGCTAGACACCCACACAGAGAGAGAGAGACAGAGAGAGAGCTGCTTAGTGCATCAGAGCCCTTAAAAGGAAAATTAGAAGGCCTTCTGTCTGCTGGTTTAATATGAATATGTTTGTTTCTGGTGTACTTATTTTAGGGCCTGCTTTCCCCCTCTGTAATATTGTGTCATTAATCACTGTGGGTACAAATTTCACTGCCAGAGGTGGTTCATTGTCATTGGCTTAAGCCTGTAGGCTTCACTATTAATTTTATTTGCAGGTTAATGGTGCTCATGGAGAAAACATGAAGAGCATTCTGGTCTAATCCTCTGCACAGTGACTGGCTGCAGCTTAAACCGCGGCATATTTGACTATGAGGTGTCTTTACCTTCCAGTCCGGCCCTGAAGCCCGGTTCGTCATCATTCATCGATTTTTATTTACCCTTATCTATTGCCCCTTCATTGCCACGAAAGAGAAAAATGAGGCCAGTATCAGCCGCTCAGCAGAGAGTAACAAAAAAACAACTCCATTCTGTCATGCATTCTACAGTCGGGTCTTGCGCCGAACATGTGTATCTTGCTGCAGCATGTACGCTGCAGATAATACTCAAAGTCACTTCTGATAGCTGTGGTCCAGTAAATGTGCATGGATGGTCAGTGTCTAATAAACATCTGTGACAGTGACAAATATTTGTGACTACATTAGACTGTCTATTACTATAAGAAATTAAATTAGACCAGTCTATATAAGGAAAGATTTTCTTGATCCAGCCATTATTAACATACAAATACAGGGTTCGGGGTTTGAAGACAGCGCTGCCGCCGAGGAATGGGTGTGTCTCATAAATTAATATTGATACTTGTTCTTTTGTTGCCACCGTACTTCGCACAAAAATATTTGACATTGGGCACTTCTGAGGTTCACTCAACACAAAGTATTTGTTCAATTTTCAGGTAGCAAGACATGACTGGTGTTGTTTATTGTAGATGAATGCACATCATGTGTTGGCTCCCCTGAGCAGTTCGGAGCCAGGCTCCAGCCACATGATGTCCCATCCGATAAGCTGTTTTGAGTTGAGGTTTTGTTCAACCGCCATGGGAGAATGCTCCGTTATCAGTTCAACCCAGTCACCTTAAAAAACCAGGGCATAATTATTACAAAGTCATATTGTGTGCAAAATATTTCTTACCTGTTCTTTGCTTGAGATTATTCTTCCTCAAAACTTCTCAAACGTCAGCAGTGTTGGGACTGAGAGCTGAGCAATGTCCATGAGTTGGCACTATGTCTTCATTTCTGGTCTTGTTCTCAGGTCATGAAAAAGGAAGGAGCTCCCTGAAATCTTGAAAGAAACACATGCGCATAAAGCAGTGACAGACAGATTGTTTTGTGATCATGACCACAAACTTAAAAATATAATCGAATACCTCTCGTGCCTGCATACAAAGCATAGGGCATCTTCAACCACACCAGCTCAGCCGCACATCAACAAATGCGTACGCTCAGGAGACATTCAATGGGAATTTCCTCCACGGCACCCACAGCCTGAATCAGCCAAAGGTTGCTGAATGCTGAGCCTTCCCTGTGGTGATCTTCCAGACTCAAGGAGTCTGTTGAGCTGCATTTCTGGTGGTGAAAAACCCACATTGAATTTTTTTTTCTCTGACACAGAAGACATATAGAAAGTTAAATAAAAGGCATCTTATAGTATTTTCTCTGGTTATCTCAAGTTTGTTGTCATACAATCATTAAATAATATTTATCGTCATGGTACTTGTGTTGTGCTCAGTAATCTCACCTTTATAGATTTTTTAAATATAAAGTATATAATAAACAGGTAAAATAAAAAAGATGAATTTTGTAAGAGCTGATTAATGTGTGGCATTTGAGCAAGGAGATGGTTATAGAAGCTCAGCATCCAGGATAGAAGCTGTCTCTGAAGAGCCAGCTGTTTTCTGATGCTCTGGCCTTAATGATGACATAGGGTGAATATATTGCACTGGATATATTTTTACAATGTATTGTACTATTAGTTCTTCACAAGCACAACTGGCCCAGCAGAAAGGTGTATTTGTAGTAACATTAAAAGGGAGCATCATGACCCACGTGTCAAAGTGATGCCGAGCCCAGTGGTTTTCCTTCGTTATGAACAAAATCCTCGAAAGATTGGCCAGAATGACGCAACAAGCTCCCGAGATGTTTTTCACAAGCAGCCGTTGTAACTGGCCCAGATATAATTGTGTTATTTTCTGCTGCAGCCTGCTCTTTGTTTGATTGGCTGAGAAGTGTCAGGCTAGACCACGCTGGGCCAGACTGAGAACCCAGGAGACGCGCTGATTAGCAGCTGCGCGGCCAGACAAAGGGCGCTGCGGCAAATTAAATATAGTTATGATATTTTTCCGCGTTGAGAAATTAATGTGGCGGAGTGATTGCGTACTGAAATGAGTGACTGTCACGCTCACGGCGCGATCACTTGAGCAGCCTCTGGTACATATATATACACACACACAAGAGTTTTGACCAGATTATGAATGCAAATGTAATACTATATTATGCCTTACTGACACAATGTCAGCTTCAACATTACTGGAATCAAGTATCTTACAGAGTAAACACATTAATACGCCCACGCTTACAAAGCATCAAAAACAGCCCATACCCACCATTAAAATATTTACGCAAATGCATTGAACGCTCGTCCAATGCCCGGCGCTGAGTTCAGGGTCTCGCCCGGTTGTCTTGCAGATCCGTCAGCCACCTGGCTGTGCTGTAGGTTGGGCCAGGCCACACCACTAGCCCACGCCATGGATGCAAGATTCTCTCAAATGCAGTCTCAGCCTCAATAGGCCTCACCTCAAAAAATAAGCCTCTTTCCACTTTATCACAAATGTCACCTTTATTTAGCTCAGATAAGGAACCATTACTTGCATGGGAAGAATACCGCCGTACGCATTTAGCCTAAGTCGTGCTTTTCACATCTAGATAACATGGCAGCAGCTCATCTGCTTCATGGTAACAACATCTTTCCCTCACCCCTGGTATTTGCCTACTCATTAAAGCAGTCACTCAACAACAAACAGGCTCAGAGAGTCTGTCAGTGTCCAGAAGATACCAGAGATGCAAAGCAAATTGCCTGTAATTCACATTGCAAATCAGATGTGTCTACAGCAGCCTGATATTTGTTATTACAATACCATTAAAAACAAGCCACTGGCATCTCAAGAACTTAATGATAAAAATAAATTCAAAAAAAAGCTACTCAGCTCCACGCAAATTTTCCCCAGCTGCACTCACAGACGAGCAATATATCTTCAACATTACCATAGGCTAATCAGGTTACACACTTATAATGTAAATAATCACAATCATTTCTGGAAATGGCTTATCTCCTGCAATGCTTCTATGTTTCCGAATGACTAGAATAACCAGCAATTACCTTCGTATAATCCCCAAGAAGCACCAGCTCACTGACATAGTCAAACATGAAGCTACTCTCTGACAGGTCAATGCAGTGTTGTCAGACTTGGCTTCTGAGCCTTCAATGCATTTACGTGCATGTTTTTAATAATTGGGTATGAGACATTTTGATGCTTTGTAAGCGTATTGAATATTAATGTGTTTACTTCTGTAAGATACTTGGTTTCGAATGAGAAAGTGACAAACTGACATTATTGTCAGTAGATAATATATTAATACATTTGCATTCATAACATCTGGTCAGAATAACTGCTTGTGTGTGTGTATATATATATATGTACACAGGGCTCTCAAGTGTCACGCAATGAGCGTGACAGTCACTCATTCAGTGTTTTTGTCACACTCCGCCACACATTGTATTTCTCAACGGAAAAAAATATCTATAATATATTTAATTTGCCGCAGCGCCCAGCATTTGTCTGGCGCGCAGCTCTCATTTATGGAACCGGCACTAATCAAGCGCGTCCCCGGAGTTCTTCAGTCTAGCCCTACAGTCAATGGTCTGGCCTGACACTTCTCAATAATCAAAATAAAAGAAACAGGCTACACAATAGCCAATCAGAAAATAGCACAATTGTATCTGGGTAAGTTTTAACGCAACAACGAATGAAAAGAAGCATCTCCGGGAATTGTTCACGTCATTCTGGTGCCAATCTTTCGAAAGTTTTGTTCACCAACCCAGAGGAAAAACCACTGTAAGGAGCTCCCGAGCATCACTTTGAGCACGTGAGTACGGTAAGTCATGATCTCCCTTTTTAATGTTACTACAAATACACCTTTTCTATGGATTGAGTTGTCTTGCTGATGAAGGATAATAGATACAATACATTATAAAAACTATATCAGTCACAATATATTCACCCCTATGTCATCCGGTGGGGCATGAGCATCAAACAGCACTAGTAGATTCAGAGACAGCTTTATCTGGATGCTGAACTCTCCTCCAACATCTCACTCTCCAATGCCACACTTTTTAGAATTAATCCTTCACTCAGAGTTGTCTTTTTTTTATTTTTACCTCGACTATTTATGTACTTTATATTTAAAAAATCTATAAAGTTGAGATTACTTTAGGCACAAACAAATTACCATGACTGATAAATATTGTTTGGATTGTATGACAATAAACTTGAAACTGGTATAACCCCAAGAAATACTATAAGATACTTTGTTATTAACTTTCTATATGTCTTATATCACTGTCAGGAGAAAAATTCAATATTGAGGTTTCCACCACCGGAAGCTCGCTCAACAGGCTCCTTGAGGCTTTAGAGGTCACACCACAGAAGGCTCAAGCAGTTGGCAAGTAGCACTGGCCTTTGGTCAAAGCTGTGGGTATGCGCTGGAGAAGCTCATTGAAGATGCTCTCCTGAAGCATGCGATTTGTTGATGTGCAGCTGAGGCTAGTGTGGGGGTTGAAGATGCCCTGTACTTGTATACAGGCAAGGGTTTTCACATTCGGATTATATATTTTTAAGTTTAATGATCATGATCACAAAACAAATCTGTCTGTCACTGTATTCTAATCAGTCTTGTACATGTGGTCTTTTAGAATTTCAGGAACTCCTTCCTTTTTAAAACCCTAAGGAACAAGACCAGAGTAAGTGAGGGAGTTTATGGAGTACCACTCATGGACATTGCATGCCTCAGGTCACCAACATCTTTGACGTTTAGGAGTTTGCAGGGAAGAAGGCCTGTCCTCAACAAAGAACAAGGTAAGAAATATTTTGCACACAACATGACTTGCTCAATATTAATTATGCCCCTGGTTCCTTTTTTTAAAGGTGACTGGGTTGAACTGATGCAAAGGAAGGTATTCTCCATGTTCGGTTTGAACAAAACCTCAACTCCAAACAGCTTATCTATGGATGGGACATCAGCTGTAGAAAATGGCTGGGCTTGAGCCGAACTGCTTCAGAGTAAATTCCAACTGCACACATGATAAAGGAGTCCAAAAAGGCAACAAACATCTACAATAAACAACACCAGTCATAATCTTGCAGCATACCCTTACACAGAAATTGAATAAATACTTTGTATTTGGGTGAACTATCAGTGCCATGTCAAATATTTTCTTCTGCAAGTCTGAGCAATTATTAACAACAAAAACACAAATAATATAATTTATGAAACACACATTCCTCGGCGGCGGCGGGGCGATATGTCACTCTTGCCTGTCTTCAAAACAAAGGCCCTGTGTACCAATAATGTTAATAGTAACAAGATCAAAGAATATTTCGCCACTAGACTGGTCTAATTTGGTTTCATATACTAGTAATGGGCCTTTGATTATTGTAGTCTAAATGTTATTTGTACTTTGTCACAGGGAGTGTTTATTAAACACTGACCCATCCATCACACATTACTGGGCTGGCTATCCGTGACTTTGAATTCATTGGACATTATTATCTGCATGATACCTTATGGCACATGACGGTAAGAACACACATGAGATCAATGCTTAGTTGTCTCTTTATTAGGGTCTGGATTAGAATAGGTTGTTTTTTGTTACTCTCTACTGAGCGGCTGGTCTGCTGGCGCCAAGACACCTCTTAGTGTTCAACCAGTAGGGGTGTAATAGAATAGGGTAAATAAATCGATGAGATTGTGTGCCATGGGCCAGGGAAGCTTCAGGGCCGGACTGGAAGGTAGACACCTCATAGTCAATGCCACCCAGTTTTAAGCTGCAGCCAAAGTCCTTGTGCAGGATTAGGTTAAGTCTTCTTCATGTTTTCTCCATGACACTACATTGGCTTACAAATAAAATTAATATGATGACCCCTACTGAGGCTGTGGCTGATTGTACTATTTATTAGTTCCATGTGTCATGCGCCTCTATTGCACTAATAATTAAATCTAATAAAACCTCAATGTATTCATATAGCCTAGCAAAAGACTTATCGTTTGTATCGAAATTAAAACGAATATAAACCCTAATTATTATCAGGCTTACTACAAATCACCGATAAATAAAGTTACCAGAGTTTCATGCACACAGAGAAGGACGGGCTATACATATGTCCGGGACGCATACGGTCAGAAAGAGCATGAAAATGTACTGCTTGGTCCGATCTATATGAAACGGGACTCGTTTGGTCTGATCTATATGAAACTGGATATATATAATGGATTAGTTTGTTGCCAGCTGTCTCATGTGCACTCGCAACAACACTAATGAACACTGTGATGCGGTGCAACCGGTTAGTTTGCGTGTCCTGCTCAGGCAGACAAAAGACTGCAAGGAAAATATGTTTTACCAAATAAAACAGAACGAATTATCCAATCACATGTATGTATAGAGCCCATTCATCCATACAGCCCATCTCATCCATAATGCCCATTCATCTATACAGCCCATTCATCCATAATGCCCATCTATATCTATACAGCCCATTCATCCATATGGCCCATTCACTATACAGCCCATTCATATACAGCCCATTCATCCATACAGCCCATTCATCCATACAGCCCATTCATCTATACAGCCCATTCATCCATACGGCCCATTCATCTATACAGCCCATTCATATACAGCCCATTCATCCATAAGCAGCTTCCATTCATCCATACGGCCCATTCATCTATACAGCCCATTCATCCATACGGCCCATTCATCTATACAGCCCATTCATCCATACGGCCCATTCATCTATACAGCCCATTCATCCATACGGCCCATTCATCTATACAGCCCATTCATCCATACGCCTTATTCATCTAACAGCCCATTCATCCATATGGCTCCATTCATCTATACAGCCCAGATGAATGGGCTGTATGGATGAATGGGCTGTATATGAATGGGCTGTATAGATGAATGGGCCATATGGATGAATGGGCTGTATAGATGAATGGGCCGTATGGATGAATGGGCTGTATAGATATGAATGGGCATGTATGGATGAATGGGCTGTATAGATGAATGGGCCGTATGGATGAATGGGCTGTATGGATGAATGGGCTGTATGGATGAATGGGCCGGATAATGGATGAATGGGCCGATGGATGAATGGGCTGTATAGATGAATGGGCCGTATGGATGAATGGGCTGTATGGATGAATGGGCTGTATGGATGAATGGGCTGTATAGATGAATGGGCTGTATGGATGAATGGGCTGTATAGATGAATGGGCTGTGGATGAATGGGCTGTATGGATGAATGGGCTGTATATGAATGGGCTGTAGATAGATGGAAATGGGCCCATATGGATGAATGGGCTGTATAGATGAATGAATGGGCTGTATAGATGAATGGGCCAATGGATGGCTGTATAGATGAATGGGCCGTATGGATGAATGGGCTGTAGAATGGGCCGTAGATGAATGGGCTGTATAGATGAAATGCGTATGGATGAATGGGCTGTATAGATGAATGGGCCGTATGGATGAATGGGGCTGTATAGATGAATGGGCCGTATGGATGAATGGGCTGTATGGATGAATGGGCTGTATATGAATGGGCTGTATAGATGAATGGGCCGTATGGATGAATGGGCTGTATAGATGAATGGGCTGGATGAATATGGATGAATGGGCTGTATATGAATGGGCTGTATGGATGAATGAATGGGCTGTATAGATGAATGATGGAATGGGCTGTATGGATGAATGGGCTGTATAGAATGGGCTGTATGAAATGGGCATTATGGATCATATGGATGAAATGGATGAATGGGCTGTGGATAATGGGCTGTATGAATGGGCTGTGTAGATGAATGGGCCATATGGATGAATGGGCTGTATGAATGGGCTATGGATGAATGGGCTGTGTAGATGAATGGGCCGTATGGATGAATGGGCTGTATGATGATGAATGGGCTCTGTATGGATGAATGGGCATGGATGAATGGGCTGGAATGGGCTGTAAGATGAATGGGCCGTATGGATGAATGGGCTGTTTATTTAGTGAATGGGCTGTATGGATTGAATGGAGGCTGTATATTTTTCCATCTGTAGTCTGGATGAATGGGCTGTATAGATGAATGGGCCGTATGGATGCTGTAGGAATGGGCACTGTATAGATGAATGGGCAAACTGTAATGAATGGGCCGTGGATGAATGGGCTGTATGGATGAAAATGGGCTGTATATGAATGGGCTGGATGAATGGGCATGAATGGGCTGTAAATGAATGTTCATGGATAATGGGCTGTTGTGGGCTGAAATGATGGGCTGTATATGGAGACAGCCGTATGGATGAATGGAGGCTGTAAAATGGGCTAATCCATTGGATATTTATTAGTCTTTTGTCTGCCTGGGCAGGACAGCAAACTAACCGGTTGCACCGGATATTAGTGTTGTTGCGAGTGCACATGAGACGCAGTCCATTATATATCGCTTCATATAGATCGACCAAGCGGGTCCCGTTTCATAACGGACCAAGTACATTTTCATGCTCTTTCTATGCATTATGCGTCCGGACATATGTATGTCCCACGTCCTTCTCTGTGTGCATGAAACTCTGTGAGTAACTTTATTTATCGGTGATTTGTAGTAAGCCTGATAATAATTAGGGTTTATATTCGTTTAATTTCGATACAAAACGATAATCTTTGTAGGCTATATGAATACATTGAGGTTTATTCGTTAATTATTGAGTGCAATAGGCGCATGACACATGGAACTAATAAATAATTACAATCTAAATGAATGGGCTGTATACTGTTCGTTCTCTGTTTATTTAGTGAAACATATTTCTTTATAAACGTACCTCTTTTTTTCTAGTTCATTCCAAATTCAACCATGCCCGTCTACCTATTGTCTGCGTATCGCCCATTCAACCATTGACGTCATAAGCCCAGTGAGGTGTGATGGTGTCTGGGTACGCAATTAGCCCCTCTTGGGTATTAACGCCCAGCGGCGTGGGCTTTTGGCGACAGGAGAGCAGTATAGGTATGAAAAAACATGTAAATAGTAGTTTAACATAGTGTTCGGTTTGCCAGATTTTGCAATTCTGGAAAATCGGGGACAAGGTAAAATGCACGTATGTAGGAAAAGTCATGGAAGGAACATACGCACCGGTCTCCCGGACGGATTTTGAAAACGCTAATTGGAAGCCCTGGGTGTACTGGATATTATTTATTTATATATATGCGGGCAATATGTACTCCAGAACCTCGCGCTCCCCAGGCCCGAGGGTACCTCTTAAGCACCCCCACAAACCAAACCAATTAATCGCGGTTTCTAAAACATTCGGGACTTCTGGTTACCTAAAACCGATTTACGCACCCAACGCCCATGCGCAGACTCTTGCCCCCTGGCGCACATTTTAGTTAGGGCAGACCTCCACTGTTTTCAACCGGAAGGGTTTTCAGAAAATCGCCATTTCCAGGGGAAGGTGCTATTTTCATTGGGACCAAAACAGGCGTATTCGCGTGAAAAGACCTTTCCAACGATACCAGGCACGATCGCAGCACCCACCGTCTCTGCGCAGCCCAATTTTATAGATTCATCCAATCGGTACCAATATGTAAATGAGTGTGATGCTAATGAGTGTCCCTCGTCGTATTATGCCCTATACCTACAGCAAGTTTAACCTAACCTAACCCCAGGTTTAACCCCTGAGTTTAACCTAAACCTAACCCTATAACCCTATAAATCTAACCCCTTTAACTCCTAACCCCAGTTTTAACCCTAAACCAGTTTTAACCTAAACCCAGTTTTTAACCTTACCCCTAACCTAAATTTTAACCCTACCCCTAACCCCAATTTTAACCCCTACAGCCCGAGCTTTATGTCGCCCTCTAGTGAAACATATGCCATTGCATTTTATTTTTGAACTGTAATTAAGTAGTTCTAACGCGCATGTCAGTGAGCTGGTGCATCTTGGGGATTATACGAAGGTAATTCAAGAGTAATTCACGTTATTCTAGTCATTCAGAGTATCAACATTTGCAGGAATAAAATACATTTCAAATGATTAATGATTATTTAAATTATAAGTGTGTAACCCGGTTGAAATATATTAATGTATATAAGATATATTATTTATTTATTTTTCTTCAAAATGTACCCTTTATTTTAAAAGAAAGTACAAAAATGTAAAGTCAGTATTTACAATACTTGCCAGGGTAGTATTTACCCTCTTTGGTTTATATTTCCAATTTGGATGGATTTCACATTAACAACGTAGCAAAGAGGTCGCAAGCTGACAGTCTGAAATACCATAGAAATCCACAGAAGGCTCATATAATTCTTACTGTCTAGTGTATATATATACAGGGTCTGTAAATGCTGCTTACAACCAATAACCTAGGTTTGAAGTGTACTGCTGCTGGACAACTTGTCTATTGACACACAAAAATACACTAAAGCACAGAAATAAACACGGAACAATGATACATTCTGCTATGTGGCGGTCGAACTTAACAAATCACTGTTAAACAAAAGTAGTCTTGCAGTGAGCTGCATGCCTAACTCCACATACGTTTGAGAGTCAGCGTACAAAACAGGATCCATGTAAATGTAATGAAATCATTTGCACGGCAGACCTTTATTTGCCTGCAACTAACTTACTAATATCACCGTTCAATCAAAGCTGGGATTGTAACCTATACCCTTAGCCCTTTTATGTAAATGTTTTACTGGTTATTTTCCCAATACATTCTTTAATACATAACATTGACAATGACTGACTATTAACTGTGAGAGGAGAAGTGGTTGGTTGTAATATGGAACCTGGAAGTAAATCAAGAGTGAAGACCTCCATCCTCCAGATGCCTTGTGTCTGGGGCATCTGGATGTGGAGGTCCTCCAGGTCCTCCACATGCTCCAGACTCGAAGCATCTTAATAGAGTCTTCCAGATGCGTCCAGATGCTACGAGTCTGAGTCATAGGCATGTAGTGCCTTCCATTAGATTTGGAAGGTAAGGCAATGCATACCAGGTAATACAAGTCAAACATGTTTGATGCAACATTTACAGACTTAAACCTATACCGTACAAACTAAAAATAAAAAGCACTTTCAGAATTCTACGCTACCATCTAACGCTATCATAAGGATAGGGACAATTCAATCAAGCAAATATAGGAAGTATAAAAGCAAGTATTTAGTTGCAAATCGCTTGCATGTAAAAAAGCAGTCGTCTGCATTGGGCCTGTGACCCGCTAACATTACCAGACCTGTGGTGTCATCCTCTGAGACGCTTTGCCAAGCTTTTATACAGCAGCCATTTTAGCTGCTGCTTGTTTACGTTCTGACTTCAGTCTCCTCACCAGCAAGTGGATTTATCAAGTTCCTCATGTAGCACTTAAATCACATGTTTTCACAGACAGATCCCCTAGTCTTCGAGTTGGATTATGCATATTGATGCCAAAAGCAGTGGGTGGAAATGAGACGACACATTCATCACTTTTTGTGTGAACAATCAATGCTGGAGACCTCTGATCAATTAGAAACACTTGTGACATTTCGTAATTACCTAATTATGCTCACATGTAATAGAGTGATGATTCTAACTGAACTGTCATTTCTAGTTGGTGAGATATGTGTTGAAACAAAATGGTGACGTTCTGTACATTTGCCCCTTATTTTATCTTATATAGATCCATATTTGTTTAATCGATCTGGAGTGCACAGCAATTTTTGACTTTATTTTTCCCAATACTTATGGAGGACTCATCCTTACAGGAAAGGCAACTGGTCCAGTAGTAATTATTTAAATTGAAATAACGTTTTTATCCAGGCAAAATTTAATTGGCATTTTGCTCATTTGACTAAATCCTCTAAAAAAAAAATAACTAGGAAAGTTTATTATTTAAACCATATGCAGGCAATTTAGACATACAATATTTACATCAGATATCATTCCTATTTGTTTGTATTTTTATATTATTCGAAGGAAAACATTGGTGATTCTGTTAAATCAGAATTGAATGGTCTTCATTCAATTTCATGACCCCCTTCAAACTGTTAACAGATGTGTTGAAAAGCTAGTAATTGAAAAGCTGCTTTTACAGCTCCTCGCTGTAACAAAAGATATGGCGGGATGTTTAATTTTAATATTATTCCATAAATACAGTTTTATCCAGCTATAGATTATTTCAGAATGTTACTGGTTGTTAAAAGATAGTTGATGAGAAAGATGTTTTACATTGGCAAGTCTTTTACCCACCCCTGCCTTAAACACTCTTGAAATTGTCTTTTGTTTCCTACCCTTAGATGAACTGTCAAATCAAATTGAGACCTTTTTGTATTAACCAAAACAAAAACAAGTATTTATTTTTAGAAATTACAATTTATTTCAAAACTACTTAGTGCAACAAAACATGTCACAACTTTGCGTCAAAGTACATGAATAAGTATTTAACAATAAAATGGAAACAATGTATAAGATGGCTACACAATCGTGTAAAGTGTATAATGTATAAAATGAAATGCACAATGTATGTAATAAGTATTTATAAATAAAATATAAGTAAAACAATGTATAACATAATAAAAAGTGTGTAAAGTGTAAGTCTGGCATGTTCAAAATGTATAAAATGTTTCCATAATTAGTCGTCCAGCCATTCCGCATCGGCTGCTTCCCTTTGAAGGACTTGCGGTTAACACCGTAATCATATGTGACTTCTTCATCGCACTTAATATCTTTGTTGGCGATAAAGAAAATGACATCTGATTCAACCTCATTGATTGTCAAAGTCTTCATGTTTGACTAACGCGCATGTCAGTGAGCTGGTGCTTCTTGGGGATTATACGAAGGTAATTCAAGAGTAATTCAAGTTATTCTAGTCATTCAGAGTATCAACATTGCAGGAATAAAATACATTTCAAATGATTAATGATTATTTAAATTATAAGTGTGTAACCCGGTTGAAATATATTAATGTATATAAGATATATTATTATACGTCTGAAAGTTGTGTTCCGTTCTGTGAATTAGCCAATCGGATGTGTAGTTCAGAGGTCACAATGAAGTACCGGAAAACGCGTGGGCTAGTAGTAGCCTAGCCTAGCTTAGCCTAGCCTAGCCAACGTGGTCTGTGTGGCACTGGCACTGCGAGAGACGACCGGAGACCATGTGAGACCCTGAAATGAGTCAATAGCAGTGCTCCTGATGATGATTGTGTGTGGATGTGCCAACCAGTGACGTTGTTACAGTGCTGACCCATTGCACGAACATTGTTTTTTTGTATTCACACCATCCATTTTCTGGATACAGAGAATGACACAGATTGGAATAAATACAGAGGACTGATCCTAAGTGGTGTGTCACAAGCAGGTACATAAAAGACCCTGGACCGGAGAAGAAACAAAGAGACACTCAATATGACTTACAACAACAAAGAACTGGTGGTATTCTATATTACCTATAAACTATCCCAGAAAGACTACCCCTTTAATCACACTGGGCTTGCAGGAGCGTTTGATCGGACTGAGGGGGCGGAAGTGGAAGAGGTTGCAGCGTTCATAATGAACGGGACAAGTCCAGGGACTCCACCACAACAGTCTCCCCTTCATCACCTCGGCTGACAGCTGGCCTGGACGCAGTGAAAGAGGCACTGCGGGACTCTGCCAATGAGTTTGAGCTGCGTTATGCCCTAGCGTTTAGTGACCTGTCGTCCCAGCTGCACCTCACGCCGGCTACAGCCTACCAGAGCTTTGAGAGTGTGATGGATGAGGTGTTCCGGGACGGTGTGAACTGGGGTAGGATTGTGTGCCTATTTGCGTTTGGAGGGGCCCTCTGTGTAGAGTGTGTGGAGAAGGAGATGAGTCCCCTTGTGGGACGGATTGCGGACTGGATGACCGTCTACCTGGACAACCATATCCAGCCCTGGATCCATAGTCAAGGAGGATGGGACCGCTTTGCAGAGATCTTCGGGAGGATGCTGCAGCCAACAGCAGGAAGTCTCAGGAGAGCTTTAAGTGGCTGCTGGCAGGAATGACGCTGGTTACAGGAGTTGTCGTAGGGTCTCTGTTCGCTCAGAAACGCCTGTGAGATCAACAGCCACAGACTCCCTGTGTCTGGGGGCAAAATAATTAAGAATGTTTTTTTCTTCTTTTTACATCTTCCTTGATTTGCAAGAAAGGACATTTCTGTTTGAACCGTATATCCCATAATGCACTGAAATTGTTGGTGCCAAGGAGAGTGCAGGTATCTGTTATTCTTATGAAAACTCTACTAAGCAACACAACAAAAATGAAGTCAAACAGTCTGTTTTTTTCTATACTGTTTTTCTCTCCAGTTCCTGTATTCATTACTTTTTACAAAGTTACTTTTATTTTGCATGCTGTGCTTTATTTTATAGGAGTGTTCAAAAGCAGAAACTGTTACCAGAACAGAAATACCGATCCAATAGTGTTTAGTGTTTAGGAACTTCTCATCTCTGAGGTTTTCTGATGCTCAAATTTGAATTCTGCTTGGGGTGATGGGGCCCCTATTCAATTATTTTACCTCCTCCTACTCTGTTGGGTCCCATTGGGCGAGGTGGGGGTGTGAAGGTTTTTTTTTCGTTTCGTTTTGCAAAATACTAAAACTGGACTGTATTTCCTTAAGTCATTCTCTGTTGCACCTGTACTGTGTCAATAAACAGATATATATATAAAAAAGAATGGCCAGTATTGCCAAACACAAACGAGAGATGCTGACCACAGGAGGGGAAGGCTTGCACTGTCCTTACTGAGCTGGACCAGTGCATCGGGGACATAATCTGAATGACCGCAATCTCGGGTGTGCCATCCACAGAAAAGTGTAAAATATATGCAAATATTTGTAATAATTTAATATTATTCATAATGTTATTCTTCATAATATTTAAATCACTGTACAATTGATGAAAACACAGAGACTAATGATTTGTCACGAAAATATGAGCGCACAAATCTGCGTAAGAGTGCTTTTCACTGTGCGTAGATTCTGTTCTTTCCTAAGAACAAATTCCAGATAAGTAAACATTGGTGAATGTCAGAATCTTCGTAACTGCGTAAGCGTAAGGCTGCAACTGACGATTATTTTTATAATCGATTAATCTGTCGATTATTTTTTCGATTAAACTAAAAGCATTCATATCCAACCCTTTACTAAAAAACAGAACTGACAGTGCAATTCACAGTGCAAGAAATGTTCAGAAAGTGCACAAACAGGTTGCTCCTTGAACATCCTTGAGCTAATGAATAATAAAAAGTGCACAACAATGTTTATTTTCATTAAGGACCTATAAAGAAAATACAATTCAGAAAACTTAAAATGATTTTTTTGAACCTCAGAACTTATTCTCTATACTACACTCACAGACGTACACAGTCACAAAACTCTCACTCACAGACGCACACACAAACTCTCCGCATCAAGGACTCCAACGTGTTTCCGTTTAAGGTGCTGTATCATCACCGTGGTGCTCCGTTCCATATGTCATGTCGCTTTTGCATTTTTCCCATATCGCCCACCCCTATTGCCAAGTCAAATATTATAATTTAGTAGTTCTAAATGATACGATATGAGCATGTACCTGTACAGGTGTTGTATCAGTAGTTAATCTGGGCCCACTACACTCTGTTATTATAGTGGTCTATATGAGCATATCCTATGTACCTGTACAGGTGTTGTATCACTAGTTAATCTGGGCCCACTACACACTGTTATTATAGTGGTCTATATGAGCATATCCAATGTACCTGTACAGGTGTTATATCACTAGTTAATCTGGGTCCACTACACTCTGTTATTATAGTGGTCTATATGAGCATATTATCCTATGTACCTGTACAGGTATTGTATCACTAGTTAATCTGGGTAAGTAAATACATCAAAAAAGTGTGTTAATTGCAAGATATGCAAAAGCGACATGACATATGGAACGGAGCACCACGGTGATGATACAGCACCTTAAACGGAAACACGTTGGAGTCCTTGATGCGGAGAGTTTGTGTGTGCGTCTGTGAGTGAGAGTTTTGTGACTGTGTACGTCTGTGAGTGTAGTATAGAGAATAAGTTCTGAGGTTCAAAAAAATCATTTTAAGTTTTCTGAATTGTATTTTTCTTTATAGGTCCTTAATGAAAATAAACATTGTTGTGCACTTTTTATTATTCATTAGCTCAAGGATGTTCAAGGAGCAACCTGTTTGTGCACTTTCTGAACATTTCTTGCACTGTGAATTGCACTGTCAGTTCTGTTTTTTAGTAAAGGGTTGGATATGAATGCTTTTTAGTTTAATCGAAAAAATAATCGACAGATTAATCGATTATAAAAATAATCGTCAGTTGCAGCCTTACGCTTACGCAGTTACGAAGATTCTGACATTCACCAATGTTTACTTATCTGGAATTTGTTCTTAGGAAAGAACAGAATCTACGCACAGTGAAAAGCACTCTTACGCAGATTTGTGCGCTCATATTTTCGTGACAAATCATTAGTCTCTGTGTTTTCATCAATTGTACAGTGATTTAAATATTATGAAGAATAACATTATGAATAATATTAAATTATTACAAATATTTGCATATATTTTACACTTTTCTGTGGATGGCACACCCGAGATTGCGGTCATTCAGATTATGTCCCCGATGCACTGGTCCAGCTCAGTAAGGACAGTGCAAGCCTTTCCCCCTCCTGTGGTCAGCATCTCTCGTTTGTGTTTGGCAATACTGGCCATTCTTTTTTTATATATATATCTGTTTATTGGACACAGTACAGGTGCAACAGAGAATGACTTAAGGAAATACAGTCCAGTTTTAGTATTTTGCAAAACGAAACGAAAAACAAAAACCTTCACACCCCCACCTCGCCCAATGGGACCCAACAGAGTAGGAGGGAGGTAAAATAATTGAATAGGGGCCCCATCACCCCAAGCAGAATTCAAATTTGAGCATCAGAAAACCTCAGAGATGAGAAGTTCCTAAACACTAAACACTATTGGATCGGTATTTCTGTTCTGGTAACAGTTTCTGCTTTTTGAACACTCCCTATAAAATAAAGCACAGCATGCAAAATAAAAGTAACTTTGTAAAAAGTAATGAATACAGGAACTGGAGAGAAAAAACAGTATAGAAAAAAACAGACTGTTTGACTTCATTTTTGTTGTGTTGCTTAGTAGAGTTTCATAAGAATAACAGATACCTGCACTCTCCTTGGCACCAACAATTTCAGTGCATTATGGGATATACGGTTCAAACAGAAATGTCCTTTCTTGCAAATCAAGGAAGATGTAAAAAGAAGAAAAAAAACATTCTTAATTATTTTGCCCCCCAGACACAGGGGAGTCTGTGGCTGTTGATCTCACAGGCGTTTCTGAGCGAACAGAGACCCTACGACAACTCCTGTAACCAGCGTCATTCCTGCCAGCAGCCACTTCTTAAAGCTCTCCTGAGACTTCCTGCTGTTGGCTGCAGCATCCTTCCCGAAGATCTCTGCAAAGCGGTCCCATCCTCCTTGACTATGGATCCAGGGCTGGATATGGTTGTCCAGGTAGACGGTCATCCAGTCCGCAATCCGTCCCACAAGGGGACTCATCTCCTTCTCCACACACTCTACACAGAGGGCCCCTCCAAACGCAAATAGGCACACAATCCTACCCCAGTTCACACCGTCCCGGAACACCTCATCCATCACACTCTCAAAGCTCTGGTAGGCTGTAGCCGGCGTGAGGTGCAGCTGGGACGACAGGTCACTAAACGCTAGGGCATAACGCAGCTCAAACTCATTGGCAGAGTCCCGCAGTGCCTCTTTCACTGCGTCCAGGCCAGCTGTCAGCCGAGGTGATGAAGGGGAGACTGTTGTGGTGGAGTCCCTGGACTTGTCCCGTTCATTATGAACGCTGCAACCTCTTCCACTTCCGCCCCCTCAGTCCGATCAAACGCTCCTGCAAGCCCAGTGTGATTAAAGGGGTAGTCTTTCTGGGATAGTTTATAGGTAATATAGAATACCACCAGTTCTTTGTTGTTGTAAGTCATATTGAGTGTCTCTTTGTTTCTTCTCCGGTCCAGGGTCTTTTATGTACCTGCTTGTGACACACCACTTAGGATCAGTCCTCTGTATTTATTCCAATCTGTGTCATTCTCTGTATCCAGAAAATGGATGGTGTGAATACAAAAAAAACAATGTTCGTGCAATGGGTCAGCACTGTAACAACGTCACTGGTTGGCACATCCACACACAATCATCATCAGGAGCACTGCTATTGACTCATTTCAGGGTCTCACATGGTCTCCGGTCGTCTCTCGCAGTGCCACACAGACCACGTTGGCTAGGCTAGGCTAAGCTAGGCTAGGCTACTACTAGCCCACGCGTTTTCCGGTACTTCATTGTGACCTCTGAACTACACATCCGATTGGCTAATTCACAGAACGGAACACAACTTTCAGACGTATAATAATATATCTTATATACATTAATATATTTCAACCGGGTTACACACTTATAATTTAAATAATCATTAATCATTTGAAATGTATTTTATTCCTGCAATGTTGATACTCTGAATGACTAGAATAACTTGAATTACTCTTGAATTACCTTCGTATAATCCCCAAGAAGCACCAGCTCACTGACATGCGCGTTAGTCAAACATGAAGACTTTGACAATCAATGAGGTTGAATCAGATGTCATTTTCTTTATCGCCAACAAAGATATTAAGTGCGATGAAGAAGTCACATATGATTACGGTGTTAACCGCAAGTCCTTCAAAGGGGAAGCAGCCGATGCGGAATGGCTGGACGACTAATTATGGAAACATTTTATACATTTTGAACATGCCAGACTTACACTTTACACACTTTATTATGTTATACATTGTTTTACTTATATTTTATTTATAAATACTTATTACATACATTGTGCATTTCATTTTATACATTGTATACACTTTACACGATTTATTGTATGCATCTTATACATTGTTTCCATTTTATTGTTAAATACTTATTCATGTACTTTGACATAAAGTTGTGACATGTTTTGTTGCACTTAAGTAGTTTTGAAATAAATTGTAATTTCTAAAAATAAATACTTGTTTGTTGTTTTTGGTTAATACAAAAAAGGTCTCAATTTGATTTGACAGTTCATCTAAGGGTAGGAACAAAAGACAATTTCAAGAGTATTGTTGGCAGGGTGGGTAAAAGACTTGCCAATGTAAAACATCTTTCTCATCAACTATCTTTTAACAACCAGCAACACGTTCTGAAATAATCTATAGCTGGATAAAACTGTATTTATGGAATAATATTAAAATTAAACATCCCGCCATATCTTTTTGTTACAGCGAGGAGCTGTAAAGCAGCTTTTCAATTACTAGCTTTTCAACACATCTGTTAACAGTTTGAAGGGGGTCATGAAATTGAATGAAGACCATTCGAATTCTGATTGTAAAACAGAATCACCAATGTTTTTTCCTTCGAATATAAAAATACAAACAAATAGGAATGATATCTGATGTAAATATTGTATGTCTAAATTGCCTGCATATGGTTTAAATGTGTAAACTTTCCTAGTTATTTTTTTTTTTAGGAGGATTTAGTCAAATGAGCAAAATGCCAATTAGAATTTTTTGCCTGGATAAAAATGTTGTTTTCAATTTAAATAATTACTACTGGACCAGTTGCCTTTCCTGTAAGGATGAGTCCTCCATAAGTATTGGGAAAATAAAGTCAAAATTGCTGTGCACTCCAGATCGATTAAACAAATATGGATCTATATAAGATAAATAAGGGGCAAATGTACAGAACGTCACCATTTTGTTTCAACACATATCTCACCAACTAGGAATGACAGTTCAGTTAGAATCATCACTCTATTACATGTGAGCATAATTAGGTACTACGAAATGTCACAAGTGTTTCTAATTGATCAGAGGTCTCCAGCATTGATTGTTCACACAAAAAGAGCAGTGAATGTGTCGTCTCATTTCCACCCACTGCTTTTGGCATCAATATGCATAATCCAACTCGAAGACTAGGGATCTGTCTGTGAAAACATGTGATTTAAGTGCTACATGAGGAACTTGATAAATCCACTTGCTGGTGAGGAGACTGAAGTCAGAAACGTAAACAAGCAGCAGCTTAAAATGGCTGCTGTATAAAAGCTTGGCAAAGCGTCTCAGAGGATGACACCACAGGTCTGGTAATGTTAGCGGGTCACAGGCCCAATGCAGACGACTGCTTTTTACATGCAAGCGATTTGCAACTAAATACTTGCTTTTATACTTCCTATATTTGCTTGAAGTTGAATTGTCCCTATACTTATGATAGCGTTAGATGGTAGCGTAGAATTCTGAAAGTGCTTTTATTTTTAGTTTGTACGGTATAGGTTTAAGTCTGTAATGTCGCATCAAATACATGTTTGACTTGTATTACCTGGTACTTGCATTTGCCTTACCTTCCCAATCCTAATGGAAGGCACTACATGCCTATGACGTCAGACTCGTAGCATCTGGACGCATCTGGAAGACTCTATTAAGATGCTTCGAGTCTGGAGCATGTGGAGGACCTGGAGGACCTCCACATCCTCCAGATGCCCCAGACACAAGGCATCTGGAGGATGTGGAGGTCTTCACTGCGGTTACTTCCAGGTTCCATATTACAACCAACCACTTCTCCTCTCACAGTTAATAGTCAGTCATTGTCAATGTTATGTATTAAAGAATGTATTGGGAAAATAACCAGTAAAACATTTACATAAAAGGGCTAAGGGTATAGGTTACAATCCCAGCTTTGATTGAACGGTGATATTAGTAAGTTAGTTGCAGGCAAATAAAGGTCTGCCGTGCAAATGATTTCATTACATTTTACATGGATCCTGTTTTGTACGCTTGACTCTCAAACGTATGTGGAGTTAGGCATGCAGCTCACTACACAAGACTACTTTTGTTTAACAGTGATTTGTTAAGTTCGGACCGCCACATAGCAGAATGTATCATTGTTCCGTGTTTATTTCTGTGCTTTAGTGTAATTTTGTGTGTCAATAGACAAGTTGTCCAGCAGCAGTACACTTCAAACCTAGGTTATTGGTTGTAAGCAGCATTTACAGACCCTGTATATATATACACTAGACAGTAAGAATTATATGAGCCTTCTGTGGATTTCTATGGTATTTCAGACTGTCAGCTTGCGACCTCTTTGCTACGTTGTTAATGTGAAATCCATCAAATTGGAAATATAAAACCAAAGAGGGTAAATACTGCCTGGCAAGTATTGTAAATACTGACTTTTGTTTTTGTACTTTTCTTTAAAATAAAGGGTACATTTTGAAGAAAAAATAAATAAATAAATAATATATCTTATATACATTAATATATTTCAACCGGGTTACACACTTATAATTTAAATAATCATTAATCATTTGAAATGTATTTTATTCCTGCAATGTTGATACTCTGAATGACTAGAATAACGTGAATTACTCTTGAATTACCTTCGTATAATCCCCAAGATGCACCAGCTCACTGACATGCGCGTTAGAACTACTTAATTACAGTTCAAAAATAAAATGCAATATGACATGTGTTCCACTAGAGGGCGACATAAAGCTCGGGCTGTAGGGTTAAAATTGGGGTTAGGGGTAGGGTTAAAATTTGGGTTAGGGGTAGGGTTAAAACTGGGTTTAGGGTTAAAACTGGGTTTAGGGTTAAAACTGGGGTTAGGGTTAAAGGGTTAGATTTATAGGGTTATAGGGTTAGGTTTAGGGTTAAACCTGGGGTTAAACCTGGGGTTAGGGTTAGACTTGCTGTAGGTATAGGGCATAATACGACGAGGACACTCATTAGCATCACACTCATTTACATATTGGTACCGATTGGATGAATCTATAAATTGGGCTGCGCAGAGACGGTGGGTGCTAGCGAGTCGTGCCTGGTATCGTTGGAAAGGTCTTTTCACGCGTAACACGCCTGTTTTGGTCCCGTGAAAATAGCACCTTCCCCGGGGAAATGGCGATTTTCTGAAAACCCTTCCGGTTGAAAACAGTGGAGTGTCTGCCCTAACCAAATGTGCCGCCAGGGGGCAAGAGTCTGCGCATGGGCGTTGGGTGCGGCAAATCGGTTTTAGGTAACCAGGGGTCCGAATGTTTTAGAACCGCGATTAATTGGTTTGGTTTGTGGGGGGGTGCTTAAGAGTGGGTACCCGGGACCTAGGGGAGCGCGAGGTTCTGGAGTACATATTGCCCGCATATATATAAATAAATAATATCCAGTACACCCAGGGCTTCCAATTAGCGTTTTTCAAAAAATCCGTCCGGGAGACCGGTGCGTATGTTCCTTCCATGACTTTTCCTACATACGTGCATTTTACCTTGTCCCGTTTTCAGAATTGCAAAATCACAAACCGAACACTATATTAAACTACTATTTACATGTTTTTTCATACCTATACTGCTCTCCTGTCGCCAAAAGCCCACGCCGCTGGGCGTTGGTACCCAAGAGGGGCTAATTGCGGTACCCAGACACCGATCACACCTCACTGGGCTTATGACGTCAATGGTTGAATGGGCGATACGCAGACAATAGGTAGATTGGCATGGTTGAATTTGAATGAACTAGAAAAAAGAGGTACGTTTATAAAGAAATATGTTTCACTAAATAAACAGAACGAACAGTATACAGCCCATTCATTTAGATTGTAATTATTTATTAGTTCCATGTGTCATGCGCCTATTGCACTCAATAATTAACGAATAAACCTCAATGTATTCATATAGCCTACAAAAGACTTATCGTTTTGTATCGAAATTAAACGAATATAAACCCTAATTATTATCAGGCTTACTACAAATCACCGATAAATAAAGTTACTCACAGAGTTTCATGCACACAGAGAAGGACGTGGGACATACATATGTCCGGGACGCATACGACAGAAAGAGCATGAAAATGTACTCGTTTGGTCCGATCTATATGAAACGGGACTCGTTTGGTCTGATCTATATGAAACTGGATATATATAATGGATTAGTTTGCTGCTGTCTCATGTGCACTCGCAACAACACTAATGAACACTGTGTGCGGTGCAACCGGTTAGTTTGCGTGTCCTGCTCAGGCAGACAAAAGACTGCAAGGAAAAATATGTTTCACTAAATAAACAGAACGAATTCATCCAATCACATGTATGTATAGAGCCCATTCATCCATACAGCCCATTCATCCATACGGCCCATTCATCTATACAGCCCATTCATCCATACGGCCCATTCATCTATACAGCCCATTCATCCATATGGCCCATTCATCTATACAGCCCATTCATATACAGCCCATTCATCCATACAGCCCATTCATCCATACAGCCCATTCATCTATACAGCCCATTCATCCATACGGCCCATTCATCTATACAGCCCATTCATATACAGCCCATTCATCCATACAGCCCATTCATCCATACGGCCCATTCATCTATACAGCCCATTCATCCATACGGCCCATTCATCTATACAGCCCATTCATCCATACGGCCCATTCATCTATACAGCCCATTCATCCATACGGCCCATTCATCTATACAGCCCATTCATCCATACGGCCCATTCATCTATACAGCCCATTCATCCATATGGCCCATTCATCTATACAGCCCATTCATATACAGCCCATTCATCCATACAGCCCATTCATCCATACAGCCCATTCATCTATAAAGCCCATTCATCCATACGGCCCATTCATCTATACAGCCCATTCATATACAGCCCATTCATCCATACAGCCCATTCATCCATACGGCCCATTCATCTATACAGCCCATTCATCCATACGGCCCATTCATCCATACAGCCCATTCATCCATACGGCCCATTCATCCATACGGCCCATTCATCTATACAGCCCATTCATCCATACGGCCCATTCATCTATACAGCCCATTCATCCATACGGCCCATTCATCTATACAGCCCATTCATCCATATGGCCCATTCATCTATACAGCCCATTCATATACAGCCCATTCATCCATACAGCCCATTCATCCATACGGCCCATTCATCTATACAGCCCATTCATCCATACGGCCCATTCATCTATACAGCCCATTCATATACAGCCCATTCATCCATACAGCCCATTCATCCATACGGCCCATTCATCTATACAGCCCATTCATCCATACGGCCCATTCATCTATACAGCCCATTCATATACAGCCCATTCATCCATACAGCCCATTCATCTATACAGCCCATTCATCCATACGGCCCATTCATCTATACAGCCCATTCATCCATACGGCCCATTCATCTATACAGCCCATTCATATACAGCCCATTCATCCATACAGCCCATTCATCTATACAGCCCATTCATCCATACGGCCCATTCATCTATACAGCCCATTCATATACAGCCCATTCATCCATACAGCCCATTCATCCATACGGCCCATTCATCTATACAGCCCATTCATCCATACGGCCCATTCATCTAGCCCATTCATATACAGCCCGACCGTGACCAATATACAAACTGTGTTCTAAAGTACGTGTTTAATTGTCTACAGTGCCTTAGTTACTGGACTGTAATTACTATAATACATTTTACAAATAAAAACTATTGAATTATACACTGTAGCCTAATGTTTTTATTTCAAGAGTCTGTGTTGCAATATGTCTATAGCTACGGCCAATCATGCGCAAATCATTTGAATGCACATCGCTTGTGATCTAAAATGTTTCAGCATTTATCTCATCTCTCTCATCTTTAACCGCTTATCCGGGGTCGGGTCGCGGGGGTAGCAGCTCTAGCAGGGGACCCCAAACTTCCCTTTCCCGGGCAACATTAGCCAGCTCTGACTGGGGAATCCCGAGGCGTTCCCAGGCCAGTGTGGAGATATAATCTCTCCACCTAGTCCTGGGTCTTCCCTCCCAGCTGGACGTGCCTGAAACACCTCTCTAGGGAGGCGCCCAGGTGGCTTTTGTACAAGATGCCCGAACCACCTCAACTGGCTCCTTTCTATGCAAAGGAGCAGCGGCTCTACTCCGAGTTCCTCTTGGATGACTGAGCTTCTCACCCTATCCCTAAGGGAGAGGCCAGCCACCTTTCTGAGAAAACCCATTTCGGCCGCTTGTACCCGCGATCTCGTTCTTTCGGTCATGACCCAGCTTTCATGACCATAGGTGAGGGTATGAACAAAGATTGACCGGTAGATCGAGAGCTTTGCCTTTCGGCTCAGCTCTCTTTTCGTCACAACGGTGCGGTGAAGCGAATGCAACACCGCCCCCGCTGCTCCGATCCTCCGACCAATCTCCCGCTCCATTGTTCCCTCACTCGCGAACAAGACCCCGAGGTACTTGAACTCCTTCACTGTTTCAGCATTTACTACATCAAAATAGGACATACAGATTGATGGATTTTAATTTATTCGATGTTTAGAAATGTAAATGTCATAGCTTGTGCATTTTAAAATCATGGTTTTATATTAGTATTCTATGGTTAGGCCTACATAAGACAATAAATACATACTATTTTATTAAAATATTTTACTTCATAATTCATCGTAATTCATTTAATTTAGGATGATAACACAGTACATGATCTGATGCTGTTGATGGCAGGTTATACTTGGTGAATGGATGGTGAAGCTGTGGAGGAGAATGTAGGTGCTAATTGGGATGATTCGTATGCTAATGACGCCAGCAGGCGCGGGGCTCTGGCGATTTGAGGAGTGAAAACAGCTCTGGCGCTTCTAGTGTTAAAGGACCACTTCACCAATTTTGCATTTAGCTTTGTATCAGTAGACAAATAGTAGTATTTTATAATGACCTTACTCCCACCCCTCAACTCCATCTGATAAAGAGATATCTTGATTTTAAATCAGGAAAAAATCCTTTAATGACGTAAAACGACGATTTTTACGTCATTGGAGGATTTTTTAAAAGAGGCTATAAACTACAGACAGAAGTAGATGCTACTTCTGCATTTTTTCAACCCGCCCATATGGGGTGGGGCCTCATCACAGATTCTCAAACCAGTGTCGGCCATCTTGTAGTTAAGCTAACCCGATCTTGCTTGTTGTGGACAAAGGTGAGTTTTAGACTAAACACGATGGCAGAATGTAATTTTGAAGACGAAATGGAAGAAAGGGATTTTGAAGATCTGTTGCGCGAATCCGATGTTCGTGGCTGCCTGTACAAGCCGTAATACAGTGGAAAACAGTTGCGGTTGATGGAGGAACAAGAGGCTGCTGTTGCAGAGGAGCGAAGCTTGCCTGGCAGTCATGAGGAAGAGCCCGTACAGAGTCGAGCTGGGGCGGACTGGTGGTGCCAGTGCTCTCGCTGTGCGCCTATGGACACAGAGTCCCGCTGCTGTTGCGAATTTCAGCGATGCCATTTTTTTCTTGAAGAAATAACTGAATCTGCATTAGAAACAGGACCGCCAGCATGCGTAATAGAGCACCCCAGCTTTGATCCACACATGAGTTTTGGAAACTTATTTCAGGATTCCGAAGGTCAATTGGAAATGCCAGCCAAAGCCCGAAGGGACAAACGGACGCTTCGGTATGAGTGAGTATTTATTTGTTGTTCACGTCAGTTAGCTAAGCTATCGGTTATATTTACATATATGCTAGCTAGCCTATTGTAGGTGCAAATAGCTTGCGTTGCTAACGTTGTGCTTATTGTTCTCAGACAATATCGCCTAACAGCCTAACGTCATTTCGTGGAATGGGTCCTGCAAGGAGAGAGACTGGGGAAAGGCTATCGTCTTGTTTTGCCTGCCTGTGTTGTTCAGGATATCAGACAGAGATTTCCAGCCCTGACGGACAATACTGTGGCTATAGAGAAACTGCTGAAGCTCTGGCAGAGCTATGAGTGTGAAATTGTTTATATTATGTTTAAAAACAATAAAAGTTCAAACTCATCTTGGTTGTGGTTAGTGTTGTAGTCCTTTTAATGTTGCTCTATTAAATTATATATTTGCCTAGAGTAATATTGACTGCAATTGTAAAATACATAAGATTTCCCTTTTTAACACAAATTAATTCACACAAGGGAAATAATCCAGTTGTGTGTACAGTAAGTAGTTACAGCTAAATCACATTGAGAGTAACCTGCCTCCACAAGTTTATAATGTATTACTTTGGTTTACAAAAGAGTACAGGGAAATATGAAGAAATGTATATACATTTATTAATTACAAATATTATCGGAACTTGGGGTGGTTGATAGCCCGCAGCCACTGTTTGCACCGCTCTAGATGTTCAACGCAATGGAAACTAACTACATGTCCTTTCCTTGTGTTGGATGTACATCCCGGTACAACGCAAGGCTAGTATTTAAATTACTTTATCAAGAAACTCGTCACGGAAACTCATGTTAACCGGTGTCTTCTGTTTTCCAGTCAATTAGCTAGCCTTCCCTTCTGCCTGCCCTCTCGAGCCGGTAGGCATGGCTTGGGAGTGGACTCGTAGAGCAGCGAAACAAGTGCATTCTGGGATTTGGTGTATTTCATCCACATGAGCCCAAAAACACAATTTAATCTTTTTCTCTGCCTAGAAGGCACCAAGAAAAAATATTTTTTTTCTGTAAAATCGCCCTTTAAGAGCAACTCTGAGTAAGGAAAAGACAAAAACTTTCATCTTAGTGAGGGGGTGGGGATGACCCTGTTGCTATGTATGACACAATCTTTTGAAGATTATGATTGGTTGGTTGTCCAAAAAGGAAAAAAATAGTGATTTTAAGTATAGGGCCTATTCTAAGCCTTCACTTTGAAATTGCATCTGTTATTTTTCCAATTTGACTGCTCTCATACACACACAAACACATTATATATGTGTATATAAATAATTTTTTATCATTTAAAATGCTGTTTCTGCGCTGTGTTGGAAATGTTAGCGCGTCCCTAATAAGATCAGTCACAAACATGATACCTGCATCTATAGCGTCTTATTTACTCACTGTCATCCAATGTCTGCAACACATTTTTACTTCCTCTAGCCTTTTTCTCCTCTGCTAAAGAAACTCTTAAGCCTCTTAAAAGTCCTCACATTTTGACCTTCAGACCTCTTAAGGGTTAAGAGGCTTTCTGAATTAATGTTTTCTTTAATTTTAAGAGTAAACACCCACCTTTCTAAGAATTTTCTTAAAGTTTTGTCACTAGGAGCTACTCTTTTCATTAGGATTCTTTATGAATACGGGCCCTGGTCTTTTTGGTTACAATAATTTTTACAGTTTATTATAAAATCCATTATTTCACCTGTCAATATTTTTTTTATTATTTCAAGATTAAATTGGTTTAAGTTAAAATAATGAATGTGGTAATATGGTAC
>CM055737.1:14621629-14665555 GCA_029465975.1 Dallia pectoralis | reverse complement strand
CTATATAAGATAAACAAGGGGCAACAAGAGAACGCCACCATTTGCTCAACACATTCACCAACTAGAATGACAGTTCAGCCAGAATACTCTATTATATGTGAGCATAATTAGTACTACTTGAGTCAGTCACAAGTGTTCTAATTGATCAGAGTCTCAGCACACGTTCACACAAAGAAAGCAGTGAATGTGTCGTCTCATTTCACTCACGCTTTTTGGCATCAATATGCTGGTTCAACCGAAGATCAGGATCTGTTCAGAAAAGATGTGAGGCTTAAGTGGGCATGAGAATAAACTAATTGCTGGCGAGGAGATTGAAGTCAGAAACGTAAATAAGCAAAGCTTAAAATGGCTGTGCTTGGCAAAGTACCTCAGAGGATGACACCACAGTGTCCGGGTATCAGCAGCTGACGGTCACAGGCCTGACCCATCAGCTTTACATGTTTATTTGTACCAACATTTGCTTTTTATACTTCCTTACATTTGCTTGTGTTGAATTGGTGTCCCCATGGTTCCCATGATACGTTGATGGCAGCTTAGTAGCTCTGAAAAGATTTAAGCCCAGACGGTGCCTAAGTCTGGCCGGTCGCATCAGCCTGGCGTCTTCACCTGGTACTCAGATTTGTCTTACTCCTCCCAATCCTAATGGAAGGCACTACATGCCTATGACGCCAGACTCAGATCTGGGACGCATCTGAAGACTCTATTAAGACAAGCTCGAGTCTGGAGGAGGTGGGAGAGACCTGAGGACCTCCACAGATGCCCCAGACACAAAGGCACCTGGAGGCCGGAGTGTTCACTGCGGCTGCTTTCCAGGTTCCATATTTGCCCTCACAGTTGGTCAGTCACGTCAATGTTATGTATTAAAGAATGTATTGGGAAAATAATTGCAAACATTTACATAAAGTGCCAAGGGCATAATCCAGCTTTGATTGAACGGTGATAATAGCAGCAGCTGCAGGCAACAGCACCCAGCCGTGCAATGATTTCAATACATTTTACATGTGGATCCTGCTTGTACGCTGACGCATGCGGAGTTAGCATGCAGCTCACCAAAGACCACTTCTTGTTTAACAGTGATTTGAGCAGCTTGACTTCACATATATAGACTGTATCATTGTCTCCGTGTTTACCCTGTGTTTTTGCGTAATTTTTGTGTGTCAACAGACAAGTTGTCCAGCAAGCAGCACACTTCAAACCTAAGCTGGTTGGCCGTAAGCAGCACGCCTACAGACCCTATAAAGAATTGTATTGCAAGCACTCATATGAAGCCTTCCGTGATTTCATGGTACCTCAGACGTCAGCTTCTGCTTAATTTTTTCTGCCACGTTGTTAATGTGAAACTATCAAATTGGAAATAAAGAGGGTAAATACTGCCTGGCAAGTATTAAATACTGACTTTTGTTTGTACTTTCTTGTAATAAAAGGGTACATTTTGAAGAAAAATAAATAAATAGTCAAATAATATATCTTATATACATTAATATATTTTCAATCGGTTACACACTTATAATTTAAATAATCATTAATCATTTGAAATGTATTTATTTCTGCACAGTTGATACCTGGAATTAGAATAACGAATTACTGGTCCCCAAGATGCACCAGCTCACTGGACATGCGCGTTAGAACTACTTAATTACAGTTCAAAAATAAAATGCAATATGACATGTGTTCCACTAGAGGCGACATAAAGCTCGGGCTGTAGGGTTAAAATTGGGT
This sequence comes from Dallia pectoralis, assembly GCA_029465975.1. NCBI lineage: Eukaryota > Metazoa > Chordata > Actinopteri > Esociformes > Umbridae > Dallia > Dallia pectoralis. The sequence goes on along the minus strand of CM055737.1, from coordinate 14,663,836 downwards.
TAGGGTAAGCAAAATTTTAAGCAGGGCAGGCCAAAACCGGGCCTAGGCCAAACCGGGCTCTAGGCCAAAACTGGGTTAGGGTTAAAGGGTAGGGTTATTTGTGGCCAACCCGGGGTTAAACCTGGGGCCAGGGCCAGGCTACAACTTGCTGGTATAGGCATGGTCACGACGAGATCACCATTGGCATCACACTCATTTCCATATTGGTACGATTGATGAACTATATCATTATGCGCAGAGGGCTAGCAGTCATGCTGGCATCGCTGGGAAAGCACCACGCCTGTTTGGGTCCCGTGAGTCAGCATTCTTCCCAAATGGCGATTTTCTGAAAATGCCCGGCCGGAAGTCATGGAGTGTTCACCCCAACAGTGCCGCCAGGGCAGAGCCCAGCATGGGCGGTTAGTGTGCACCGGCTCAGGTACTGTCCGAATACGAGAACCGCGAGCCACTGGTTTGTTTGTGTTAAGAGTGGGTACTGGGAGCCTAGTAGGCTTCGGGAGTACATTGCTCGCATATATATAAATAGTCAATATCCAGTGAGCCACTCCAGGGCTTCTCCCCCACCATGCTAAAACCGTCCGGGATCGGGTGCTATGTCTTTTCCATGACTTTTCTACATACGCAAGGCATTTTACATCCGTTTCGTGAATTAAATACAAACCGAACACTGCATTAAACTGATTACCTACATGCCTTTTTCTCATACCTATAATGTTTCCTGTCACAAAGCCACGCTGGGCGCTGGTACTAGCGGCCTACGATCACACTCACTGTTTATGACGCTGTTGAATACATACGCAGACACAGGGTAGATTGGCATGGTTGAATTCCACGAACTGAAAGAGGCACGCTTATAAAGAAATATGTTTCACTAAATAAACAACGAAACATATACAGCTTCTCCATTCATTTAGATTGTAATTATTTATTGCTCCATGTCATCTATTGCACTCAATAATTAACGTCAAACCTCAATGCAGCTTCATATAGCCTACAAAGACTTATCGTTTTGTATCGAATTCAAACGAATATAAACCCTAATTAGCCATCAGGCTTGAGTTTAGTGAACACAGTTATCACAGAGCTTTTCATGCACATGGGACGCATATCCCACAGAAAGAGCATGAAATGTACTGCTTGGCCCGATCTATATGAAATGGTTGTCTGATCTATATGAAACTGATATATATAATGGATTATTTGCTGCTGTCCATGCACCAAGAATAACACTAATGAACACTGTGTGCGGTGCACCGGTTAGTTTGCGTGTCCTGCCCAGCATTCGGGCATCTTGTACAAAAGCCACCTGGGCGCCTCCCTAGAGAGGTGTTTCAGGCACGTCCAGCTGGGAGGGAAGACCCAGGACTAGGTGGAGAGATTATATCTCCACACTGGCCTGGGAACGCCTCGGGATTCCCCAGTCAGAGCTGGCTAATGTTGCCCGGGAAAGGGAAGTTTGGGGTCCCCTGCTAGAGCTGCTACCCCCGCGACCCGACCCCGGATAAGCGGTTAAAGATGAGAGAGATGAGATAAATGCTGAAACATTTTAGATCACAAGCGATGTGCATTCAAATGATTTGCGCATGATTGGCCGTAGCTATAGACATATTGCAACACAGACTCTTGAAATAAAAACATTAGGCTACAGTGTATAATTCAATAGTTTTTATTTGTAAAATGTATTATAGTAATTACAGTCCAGTAACTAAGGCACTGTAGACAATTAAACACGTACTTTAGAACACAGTTTGTATATTGGTCACGGTCGGGCTGTATATGAATGGGCTAGATGAATGGGCCGTATGGATGAATGGGCTGTATAGATGAATGGGCCGTATGGATGAATGGGCTGTATAGATGAATGGGCCGTATGGATGAATGGGCTGTATAGATGAATGGGCCGTATGGATGAATGGGCTGTATGGATGCTGTATGGATGAATGGGCTGTATAGATGAATGGGCGTATGGATGAATGGGCGATGGATGAATGGATGAATGGGCTGTATAGATGAATGGGCCGTATGGATGAATGGGCTGTATAGATGAATGGGCCGTATGGATGAATGGGCTGATGAATAGATGAAATGGGCTGTATAGATGAATGGGCCGTATGGATGAATGGGCGTATGGATGAATGGGCTGTAGATGAATGGATGAATGGGCTGTATGGATGAATGGGCTGTATAGATGAATGGGCCGTATGGATGAATGGGCTGTATAGATGAATGGGCTGTATGGATGAATGGGCTGTATGGATGAATGGGCTGTATATGAATGGGCTGTATAGATGAATGGGCCATATGGATGAATGGGCTGTATAGATGAATGGGCCGTATGGATGAATGGGCTGTATAGATGAATGGGCCGTATGGATGAATGGGCTGTATGGATGAATGGGCTCTATACATACATGTGATTGGATGAATTCGTTCTGTTTATTTAGTGAAACATATTTTTCCTTGCAGTCTTTTGTCTGCCTGAGCAGGACACGCAAACTAACCGGTTGCACCGCACACAGTGTTCATTAGTGTTGTTGCGAGTGCACATGAGACAGCAGCAAACTAATCCATTATATATATCCAGTTTCATATAGATCAGACCAAACGAGTCCCGTTTCATATAGATCGGACCAAACGAGTACATTTTCATGCTCTTTCTGTCGTATGCGTCCCGGACATATGTATGTCCCACGTCCTTCTCTGTGTGCATGAAACTCTGTGAGTAACTTTATTTATCGGTGATTTGTAGTAAGCCTGATAATAATTAGGGTTTATATTCGTTTAATTTCGATACAAAACGATAAGTCTTTTGTAGGCTATATGAATACATTGAGGTTTATTCGTTAATTATTGCTGCTGCTCCGTGCGCTGCTGCTCCGTGCCCTACTGCTCGGTGCGCTATTTCTCCGTCTCCACGCGGGTTCTCCGCATGGAGAGGATCCGAGGATCCGAATAGATCACAACATATTTCGGCCGTATTGTTTCGGTGATAAAAGTATTTCGGCCGAAAACCGAAAATGCCCTTTTGGGCCATTTTCGGCCGAAAATTTTCGGTGGCCGAATATTCGGTGCATCCCTACAAATAATGTGAATGAATGAGGAATGGTGTGAATGAATGTATGATCATTAGTGATATGGTATTAGTATCAGTTCTTTACCCACCCAGACAGCTGTGTCCAGGCGTTTCCAGTGCAATGGCACTCTGAAAGATATCATCATACTGGCTGTCTGTTAGGCTGAGCACCTGGGGGTTAAATAAAGAGAAACAATTGAAGGTAAATTACAGGTTTGCCGCAAGACTTAAACATTTAGTCTATAGTCATTTTACACTGACAATTACAAAAGCATAGCATGCTACGCGGCGCATGACACATGGAACTAATAAATAATTACAATCTAAATGAATGGGGCTGTATACTGTTCGTTCTGTTTATTTAGTGAAACATATTTCTTTATAAACGTACCTTTTTTCTAGTTCATTCAAATTCAACCATGCCAATCTACCTATTGTCTGCGTATCGCCCATTCAACCATTGACGTCATAAGCCCAGTGAGGTGTGATCGGTGTCTGGGTACCGCAATTAGCCCCTCTTGGGTACCAACGCCCAGCGGCGTGGGCTTTTGGCGACAGGAGAGCAGTATAGGTATGAAAAAACATGTAAATAGTAGTTTAATATAGTGTTCGGTTTGTGATTTTGCAATTCTGAAAACGGGACAAGGTAAAATGCACGTATGTAGGAAAAGTCATGGAAGGAACATACGCACCGGTCTCCCGGACGGATTTTTTGAAAAACGCTAATTGGAAGCCCTGGGTGTACTGGATATTATTTATTTATATATATGCGGGCAATATGTACTCCAGAACCTCGCGCTCCCCTAGGTCCCGGGTACCCACTCTTAAGCACCCCCCCACAAACCAAACCAATTAATCGCGGTTCTAAAACATTCGGACCCCTGGTTACCTAAAACCGATTTGCCGCACCCAACGCCCATGCGCAGACTCTTGCCCCCTGGCGGCACATTTGGTTAGGGCAGACACTCCACTGTTTTCAACCGGAAGGGTTTTCAGAAAATCGCCATTTCCCGGGGAAGGTGCTATTTTCACGGGACCAAAACAGGCGTGTTACGCGTGAAAAGACCTTTCCAACGATACCAGGCACGACTCGCTAGCACCCACCGTCTCTGCGCAGCCCAATTTATAGATTCATCCAATCGGTACCAATATGTAAATGAGTGTGATGCTAATGAGTGTCCTCGTCGTATTATGCCCTATACCTACAGCAAGTTTAACCCTAACCCTAACCCCAGGTTTAACCCCAGGTTTAACCCTAAACCTAACCCTATAACCCTATAAATCTAACCCTTTAACCCTAACCCCAGTTTTAACCCTAAACCCAGTTTTAACCCTAAACCCAGTTTTAACCCTACCCCTAACCCAAATTTTAACCCTACCCCTAACCCCAATTTTAACCCTACAGCCCGAGCTTTATGTCGCCCTCTAGTGGAACACATGTCATATTGCATTTTATTTTTGAACTGTAATTAAGTAGTTCTAACGCGCATGTCAGTGAGCTGGTGCATCTTGGGGATTATACGAAGGTAATTCAAGAGTAATTCACGTTATTCTAGTCATTCAGAGTATCAACATTGCAGGAATAAAATACATTTCAAATGATTAATGATTATTTAAATTATAAGTGTGTAACCCGGTTGAAATATATTAATGTATATAAGATATATTATTTATTTATTTATTTATTTTTTCTTCAAAATGTACCCTTTATTTTAAAGAAAAGTACAAAAACAAAAGTCAGTATTTACAATACTTGCCAGGCAGTATTTACCCTCTTTGGTTTTATATTTCCAATTTGATGGATTTCACATTAACAACGTAGCAAAGAGGTCGCAAGCTGACAGTCTGAAATACCATAGAAATCCACAGAAGGCTCATATAATTCTTACTGTCTAGTGTATATATATACAGGGTCTGTAAATGCTGCTTACAACCAATAACCTAGGTTTGAAGTGTACTGCTGCTGGACAACTTGTCTATTGACACACAAAATTACACTAAAGCACAGAAATAAACACGGAACAATGATACATTCTGCTATGTGGCGGTCCGAACTTAACAAATCACTGTTAAACAAAAGTAGTCTTGTGTAGTGAGCTGCATGCCTAACTCCACATACGTTTGAGAGTCAAGCGTACAAAACAGGATCCATGTAAAATGTAATGAAATCATTTGCACGGCAGACCTTTATTTGCCTGCAACTAACTTACTAATATCACCGTTCAATCAAAGCTGGGATTGTAACCTATACCCTTAGCCCTTTTATGTAAATGTTTTACTGGTTATTTTCCCAATACATTCTTTAATACATAACATTGACAATGACTGACTATTAACTGTGAGAGGAGAAGTGGTTGGTTGTAATATGGAACCTGGAAGTAACCGCAGTGAAGACCTCCACATCCTCCAGATGCCTTGTGTCTGGGGCATCTGGAGGATGTGGAGGTCCTCCAGGTCCTCCACATGCTCCAGACTCGAAGCATCTTAATAGAGTCTTCCAGATGCGTCCAGATGCTACGAGTCTGACGTCATAGGCATGTAGTGCCTTCCATTAGGATTGGGAAGGTAAGGCAAATGCAAGTACCAGGTAATACAAGTCAAACATGTATTTGATGCGACATTACAGACTTAAACCTATACCGTACAAACTAAAAATAAAAGCACTTTCAGAATTCTACGCTACCATCTAACGCTATCATAAGTATAGGGACAATTCAACTTCAAGCAAATATAGGAAGTATAAAAGCAAGTATTTAGTTGCAAATCGCTTGCATGTAAAAAGCAGTCGTCTGCATTGGGCCTGTGACCCGCTAACATTACCAGACCTGTGGTGTCATCCTCTGAGACGCTTTGCCAAGCTTTTATACAGCAGCCATTTTAAGCTGCTGCTTGTTTACGTTTCTGACTTCAGTCTCCTCACCAGCAAGTGGATTTATCAAGTTCCTCATGTAGCACTTAAATCACATGTTTTCACAGACAGATCCCTAGTCTTCGAGTTGGATTATGCATATTGATGCCAAAAGCAGTGGGTGGAAATGAGACGACACATTCACTGCTCTTTTTGTGTGAACAATCAATGCTGGAGACCTCTGATCAATTAGAAACACTTGTGACATTTCGTAGTACCTAATTATGCTCACATGTAATAGAGTGATGATTCTAACTGAACTGTCATTCCTAGTTGGTGAGATATGTGTTGAAACAAAATGGTGACGTTCTGTACATTTGCCCCTTATTTATCTTATATAGATCCATATTTGTTTAATCGATCTGGAGTGCACAGCAATTTTGACTTTATTTTCCCAATACTTATGGAGGACTCATCCTTACAGGAAAGGCAACTGGTCCAGTAGTAATTATTTAAATTGAAAACAACATTTTTATCCAGGCAAAAAATTCTAATTGGCATTTTGCTCATTTGACTAAATCCTCCTAAAAAAAAAAAATAACTAGGAAAGTTTACACATTTAAACCATATGCAGGCAATTTAGACATACAATATTTACATCAGATATCATTCCTATTTGTTTGTATTTTTATATTCGAAGGAAAAAACATTGGTGATTCTGTTTTACAATCAGAATTCGAATGGTCTTCATTCAATTTCATGACCCCCTTCAAACTGTTAACAGATGTGTTGAAAAGCTAGTAATTGAAAAGCTGCTTTACAGCTCCTCGCTGTAACAAAAGATATGGCGGGATGTTTAATTTTAATATTATTCCATAAATACAGTTTTATCCAGCTATAGATTATTTCAGAACGTGTTGCTGGTTGTTAAAAGATAGTTGATGAGAAAGATGTTTTACATTGGCAAGTCTTTTACCCACCCTGCCAACAATACTCTTGAAATTGTCTTTTGTTCCTACCCTTAGATGAACTGTCAAATCAAATTGAGACCTTTTTTGTATTAACCAAAAACAACAAACAAGTATTTATTTTTAGAAATTACAATTTATTTCAAAACTACTTAAGTGCAACAAAACATGTCACAACTTTATGTCAAAGTACATGAATAAGTATTTAACAATAAAATGGAAACAATGTATAAGATGCATACAATAAATCGTGTAAAGTGTATACAATGTATAAAATGAAATGCACAATGTATGTAATAAGTATTTATAAATAAAATATAAGTAAAACAATGTATAACATAATAAAGTGTGTAAAGTGTAAGTCTGGCATGTTCAAAATGTATAAAATGTTTCCATAATTAGTCGTCCAGCCATTCCGCATCGGCTGCTTCCCCTTTGAAGGACTTGCGGTTAACACCGTAATCATATGTGACTTCTTCATCGCACTTAATATCTTTGTTGGCGATAAAGAAAATGACATCTGATTCAACCTCATTGATTGTCAAAGTCTTCATGTTTGACTAACGCGCATGTCAGTGAGCTGGTGCTTCTTGGGGATTATACGAAGGTAATTCAAGAGTAATTCAAGTTATTCTAGTCATTCAGAGTATAAACATTGCAGGAATAAAATACATTTCAAATGATTAATGATTATTTACATTATAAGTGTGTAACCCGGTTGAAATATATTAATGTATTGAAGATATATTATTATACGTCTGAAAGTTGTGTTCCGTTCTGTGAATTAGCCAATCGGATGTGTAGTTCAGAGGTCACAATGAAGTACCGGAAAACGCGTGGGCTAGTAGTATTTTTTTTTTTTTAATTTTTTTTTATCATTAAGTTCTTAGGGATGCCGGGTGGCTGTTTTTAATGAGTATTGTAAATACTATAAATATCAAAGAAGCAGTAGCAGCAAAAGTTTTATCTGGACTACAGGATGCAATGAGTAATTCTACAAGAGCAATTTAACTTTGCATCTCTGGACTATCTTATCACTGGATTTTGACACAACTTGGACTCTCCTGTTTTCTATTTGTTCGATTCGGAGTGACTGCTTACAATAGTAGGTAAATACCAGGGGTGAAGGGGGAAAAAGATCCAACTGTTGTTACCATAAACAGATAAGCCTACTACCATGGTATCTAGATGTAGGAAAAAACGACTTAAGACACGCACGCTTACGCGGTGATTCATTCCCATGCAAACCAATAATTCCCTTATCTGAGCTAGAAGTAAAAGATGACATTTGAGCATTAAGGTAAATCATTCCTGGAAGGAGCTTGTTTTTTTTTGAGGTAGGGCCTGGTAAGGAAAATAAGAGACTACATTTACATTAGTCTTTCTTAGCGGCTGGGGGAGAATCTGCATCCAAGGGAAATGGCGTGGGCTAGTAGTAGCCTAGCCTAGCTTAGCCTAGCCTAGCCAACGTGGTCTTGTGGTTCTGCAAGACAACCGGAGACCCTGAAATGGCGCCGGGTGGCGTTGCGTTGTGGACGAGCTACAGGCCTTCAATGCATTTACGTGCATGTTTTAATAATTGGGTATGAGACATTTTGATACTTTGTAAACGTGAATATTAATGTGTTTACTTCTGTAAGATACTTGGTTTCGAATGAGAAAGTGACAAACTGACATTATTGTCAGTAGATAATATAGTAATACATTTGCATTCATAACATCTGGTCAGAATAACTGCTTGTGTGTGTGTATATATATATGTACACAGGGCTCTCAAGTGTCACGCAATGAGCGTGACAGTCACTCATTTCAGTGTTTTGTCACGCACTCCCGCCACACATTGTATTTCTCACGCGGAAAAAAATATCTATAATATATTTAATTTGCCGCAGCGCCCAACATTTGTCTGGCCGCGCAGCTCTCATTATGGAACCGGCACTAATCAAGCGCGTCTCCCCTGGAGTTCTTCAGTCTAGCCCTACAGTCAATGGTCTAGCCTGACACTTCTCAGCCAATCAAAATAAAAGAAACAGGCTACACAATAGCCAATCAGAAAATAGCACAATTGTATCTGGGTAAGTTTTAACGCAACAACGAATGAAAAAGAAGCATCTCCGGGAATTGTTCACGTCATTCTGGTGCAATCTTTCGAAAGTTTTGTTCACCAACCCAGAGGAAAAACCACTGGAGCTCCGAGCATCACTTTGAGCACGTGAGTACGGTAAGTCATGATCTCCCTTTTTAATGTTACTACAAATACACCTTTTCTATGGATTGAGTTGTCTTGCTGATGAAGGATAATAGATACAATACATTGTAAAAACTATATCAGTCACAATATATTCACCCCTATGTCATCCGGTAGAACATAAGAGCATCAGAAACAGCACTAGTAGATTCAGAGACAGCTTCTATCCTGGATGCTGAACTCTACTCAACCATCTCACTCTCAAATGCCACACTTTTTAGAATTAATCCTTCACCTAAAATTCATCTTTTTTTATTTTACCTCGACTATTTATGTACTTTATATTTAAAAAAATCTATAAAGTTGAGATTACTTTGAGCACAACAAATTACCATGACTGATAAATATTATTTAATATGATTGTATGACAATAAACTTGAAACTGGTATAACCCAGAGAAATACTATAAGATGCCTTTATTTGACTAACTTTCTATATGTCTTCTGTCACACTGTCAGGAGAAAAATTCAATGTGGGTTTCACCACCAGAGCTACGCTCAACAGGCTCCTTGAGGCTTTAGAGGTCACACCACAGAAGGCTCAACAATTCCAGCAAGTAGCACTGGCCTTCTTGGTCAAAGCTGTGGAGTATGCCATGGAGAAACTCCCATTGAAAGATGCTCTCCTGAAGCATGCACGATTTGTTGATGTGCAGCTGAGAGCTGAGTGTGGGGTTGAAGATGCCCTATACTTTGTATACAGGCAAGGGTTTTCACATTCGGATTATATATTTTTAAGTTTAATGATCATGATCACAAAACAAATCTGTCTGTCACTGTATTCTAATCAGTCTTGTACACATGTGGTCTTTTTAAGATTTCAGGAACTCCTTCCTTTTCATGACCCTAAGGAACAAGACCAAGTAAGTGAGGAGTTTATGGAGTACCAACTCATGGACATTGCCATGCCTCAGGTCCCAACACTCTTTGACGTTTAGGAGTTTTGGGGAAGAATGTCCTCAACAAAGAACAAGGTAAGAAATATTTTGCACACAACATGACTTGCTCAATATTAATTATGCCCCTGGTTCCTTTTTTTAAAGGTGACTGGGTTGAACTGATGCCGAGAGGGTATTCTCCATGGTCGGTTTGAACAAAACCTCAACTCGAAACAGCTTATCTATGGATGGGACATCATGAAAATGGCTGGGCTTGAGCCGAACTGCTTCAAATGGGAGCCAACACCACACATGATAAAGGAGTCCAAAAAGGCAACAAACATCTACAATAAACAACACCAGTCATAATCTTGCACGCGCACGCACACACACACAGAAATTGAATAAATACTTTGTATTTGGGTGAACTGTCAGTGCCATGTGTCAAATATTTTCTTCTGCAAGTCTGAGCAATTATTAACAACAAAAACACAAATAATAATATAATTTATGAAACACACCCATTCCCTCGAGGGCGGCGGGCGGGGAGCGATATGTCACTCTTGCCTGTCTTCAAAACTTGAGAGCCCTGTGTACAATAATGTTAATAATGGCTGGATCAAAAGAATATTTCCTTATACTAGACTGGTCTAATTTAGTTCCTTATACTAGTAATAGACTGGTCTAATGTAGTCTAAATGTTATTTGTACTTTGTCACAGGAGTGTTTATTAAACACTGACCCATCCATCGCACATTTACTGGACCACAGCCTATCCAGAAGTGACTTTGAATTCAATGGACAGTATTATCTGCAGCGATACATGGCACAGCAAACGGTAAGACACACATGATTATAAATGTACTTAAGACCCATCTCTTTAGTAGGGTCTATGATTAGAATAGGTTGTTTTTTTGTTACTCTCTACTGAGCGGCTGGTCTGCTGGCATAGACACCCTCTTTCCGTAACCAGTAAGAGGGTGTAATAAAGATAGGGTAAATAAAAATCCGATGAGATTGTGTGTAGACCGGGGCTTCAGGGCCGGACTGGAAGGTAGACACCTCATAGTCAATATGCCACCCAGTTTTAAGCTGCAATAGTCCTTGTGCAGGGGATTAGGTTAAGTCTTCTTCATGTTTTCTCCATGACACCATTGGCTTACAAATAAAATTAATAGTGAAGCCTACGGGGCCGTAGCTGATTGTGGACCACCTCTGGCCTGAAGCGCAGTGAGGTTTGTACCCCACAATTAATTGTAAACACAATATTACAGAGGGGGAAAGCAGGCCCTAAATAAGTTACACAGAAACAAACATATTCATATTAAACCAGCAGACAGAGGCCATCCCCAATTATTTTCCTTTAAGTCTGATGCACTACTTCATAACCCTCTCTGTCTCTCTCTCTCTGTCTCTCTCTCTCTCTCTCTCTCTCTGTGTAGGTATCTAAACGGATTAAAAGGACACCGGAGGGTATCGATCGTACTGGAGTCCAGCTGGCGGGGGGGTACTTGTTTCAACCGCCATCGCCTCCCATCATAAGCGCAGTGAGGTTTGTACCCCACCATTGATTGTAATGGACAAATTGAATAGACATAAAATGTGAAACTAGTTTGGCCCACAGAAAATGAACCTTGTGTCACAGAGACTTTTGAATACTATTATATGAAAGTGCATCCTCTGGGGATTGGTTTAAAATTGCCATGGTGTTTCTGGGATACTGGAAAAAATATGTTGTCTCCATTTTCGTGTGGTCTGATTGCCCTGTGCCAAACGCCGTCCTTCGGCCAACCGCTTGTGAAAATATCAAACTAGTCTTGCCTCTTAAAAAAGAGCTATACACCTCCTCCTACCTATGTGTCTGGTCTCTTTCTATAGTGTATAATCCCCCTAGGTAGTCTGACAGTAGAATGGAAACTGTAAGTTATTCATAACTCCCAAGAGAGGCTATGGTAAAATGCTTCAAAAAGTCCAAATTTAACAGACAATTTGAGTAGACATAAAATGTGAAACTTGTTTTGCCCACAGAAAATGACCCGTGTGACACAGAGACAGGAGACAGTGGCGAGTTGGACTTTGGCACAGAAGCAGAGAGCAGGAGAACATTGGATCAGCAGCAGGTGGAATGCAATTGACCCTGTGGCACTAAATGAAAGGTATTACATCAAATTACCTTTGTAATTTAAATTGAACCGTGTCGAGTCACCCTAACCAGCAGCATTAACAAACACTTTGTTCAAATAATGTCGTTTATTATGAGTGTGAAAATAGTTGGACATAGTTTCACCCAAACATCACACAGACACACAGACACACACACACACACACACACAGACTGGATGCTCTTGCCTGACACTAACCCCTAGCTAACCCTAATGTCCAGGTGGCCGTGGTACCTGTTTCAAATCATAACTACTGCGTAGAACCGAGCCAACAAGCCTAACAGGGATCAATTTGTGGGGATTTAACATCTTGTCTCATATCTGTCCTGCCACTCTCTCTCTCTCTCTCTCTCTCTCATGTCTGTCTCTCATGTCTGTCTGTCTGTCTGTCTGTCTGGGGCTACACCTCTTTACTGTTAAAAAGTAGTAATTGACCCTAACACTTGTAGTGCAATACTGTATGTAATATTAAATCTATATTGTTTATGTTTCAGGTGGCTACGGGACTGCCCCGGAGGCATTCTGGACTCAGCCACTGCCCCGCCGCTTTCCTCCCGAGGCTCGGTTAAACTCGGCTGTGAGGTCCTTCACCTTTTGACCAGATGTTGTCACCCCAGTGGTGTGGAGCAAGAAGCAACAGTTTTCTCTGTGTGTGTTTTCTTTCAGCCTAGTCCAAGTTATAAGAACTAATGCTCTATAAACCTGTTTATAACATGGGCATATTCAGTGCAGTCCGCCTACGCCGCTGTGTGATTTCGAGATCACATCCTGCACCATTTTCCTGTTTTGAGCTGCCTGTAGTCGTGTGAATCGCTACAATAAAGTGAGTCAATTTTTTGGAACAGCAGTGACATTACAGGCTCTTTGTACATTTGTAATATGATTGAGATGTAATTAAGGACACGTACAGCTGTATCTCAACATGTGTCAAAACATTTAAGCAATTTAAATGAGAGCCTACGCATGAGAGCTGTACACATGTCGGCTGAAACTGTGGAACCGTTACTCTCTGTGAATGAATTCAAATGTGCTCCTTTAAGCACCTAGTCTGCAGTGCTCCCATGATTGAATGCAATTTTATAAAGAAGAATAACTTTAACCAAATATTCAGATGCTAATCCACCCACCCAGTGGAGATCCAGGATTAACAGGAAAAATCCTATCAGGTGGTTGGGGGGGGTACATATTCACGTCATTATGCCAGGGCATGTACAATTCATTCTCTACATGTGTGGAGTAAACTGAGCTGCATGGGTTCAATTTAGAATCATGTTCAAACAAATAAAAGTTGATAGTTGTAAATAACCTTGCTTATTTATTTATTATATTATATACAACAAAATGATCCTGAATGAATCATACAATCAAACATATGAACACCACAATGAATCGAAACAGAAATAAACACCACACACACACACAGAAACAAATGAGCACAATAAATAATTGACGGGGATCCAGTCCTTTGCTATATATGCCTTATTGACTCGGGCCGCCCCCTGTCATTTCTAAAAGGGATCTTCTGCTCTCCTCGAGCAGTGCTGTTTTGGCGCGTCTCCTTAAATTTGTTTTAATTTTCTCCATGACATAGGCGACGAACGGGGTCCGACACCTGTTTGGGACCCAGGGGTCATCCGGCCACACCCCAGATCTCTGCCCGTAGCGGATGATGGCCCAGGCTTTGTTCTCCAGATCCACCGTGTCTGAAAATAGGTCACAAAGAACACTGTAGCCTGTGTGTTAGGGTTAGGCCAATTTGTGTTTGGTATGTAGCCACTCGTTGTAGTACACCGAAAATCATCCATAACAATTGCTCACCTTTGATCTGGAACTTGACCATGGCCATGTGGAAAAAGGCCAACTGAAGCTCAGTGAGGAGCTCTTTTGCGTGAACTCTTCCCGGCCTGTGCTCCAGCACTCTCTCTGCCATCTCTGCGGTGGCAAAGTCCTCGTAGCGTTCGACCAAGCGGACTCGCTTCGGCTCCGGGCGATCCAGGCTGGGTGTATTCTCCGGGGCAGGTGTTGAAGGCCGCTTCGGCGGCTGCCTTCCGGGCGGGCACAGAGGTTGCCCGGTCTGGCGTGCGAGTCCCTGCGGTCGAGCAGAGAGCGACGTCAAAGTCGAGCGCCAGCGGTCCTGGTGTTGTGCTGGACATTTGGACCGGGCTGACGGGGACGAAAATGACTGCTCCGGGCTAAATGCAAGGCCGGGCTCGTCTTCCGGCACGTGCCTCCGCTCGTGCGCCGACAGGGGCCGCCATCGTTTCCTCGGCCCGCGACGCCGACAGGCGCCTTTCCAGGGCCCAAGGCTCAACTGCGAGCTCCTTCAGTCGGGCTTCCACCTTGGCTATCTGCGCTGTCACTCATCTCTCCTGCAGAAACTGGCAGTGGTGGATAGTGAAATGCTACACAAAAATAAACCTAGGGACAGAACCAATAAACAAGACTTTGCCAGCCTCCATCTCCTGCCCAAGGCTGACAAAGCACCCGGGTAATCTGAATTGTTTCTCACAATTGCCGTATGACTTCGGATGATACAAATTAAGCGTTTTCGCCACCATGTCAAAACCATGCACCTGTGCCAATTGCGCATACAAGTGGTTTTACCTGAATTGAATAACGTACTTTTCATGTGGCCTATTTGAAACAACTATTATCTGGTTCGTTTTGGGCCAATGGTTCTAGTTTTAGCACTTTTCGTATAATGACTTGCAAATAATTGCATTACATATAGTGTTGGACGTTGACAGCAAAAGCATAAATAGTTGTATAGCTGTATTTATTTCGCTCAATTCTTGGAAATAATACACTCGTTCTCCGGCCGTGAACTGTGTTCGGCCATAGCTACTTTGAAACACGACGTCTGATAGACTAGGCCTACTTGTATTTTTCCACAGCATGGTCGTCGGAAAAGATTTATTCTCAAACTTCACAATAGTGACAGGCAGCGCTAATAACCTTTTTATACGTGTGTAATATCCGAGACACGTAGGCTATTCACGCGTTCTAGAGAAAATAACTTTTTAACTATTTAAGTTAAACTTTTCTGACAGACGGAGTGAGTTGGTAATAATTAGAGCTATTAATTACAGAGATATATTGAACGTTGACAAAAGAAGTATATAAATAGTTACCTGTAGTTATTTCGCTCATTTTGCTTCGTTTTAACTGTAGCCTATCTTTCTCTCCGTCCGTCCGTCCGTCCGTCCGTCGGTCGTCACAGTGTGTTAAAGTGAAGACGGTCTGCAGTGGTGTTTCGTGGGGGATGGGCTTAGAGATGTACCTCGAGTCAGAGTCAACGTCAGCCATTCGGGTTAACACTGCATTACTTTGTAAAGAGTTAACTGTACCATGCTTGTACAGCTTTAAACCACTCCAGTTAATATCATTATACAGTGAATAAGTGAAACATTCATAACAACAGTGATAATAGCAGTACTGTTTATTTTCCAATCGATACGGGGAGATTAAAATAACGGAGCATGTCCAGACACAAGTCTATTTTGTTTGCCTGAGCATTAGTTACGTGGGATATGAACAGGGAACGGTCAAAGTGGATTGTTGGAATGACCAAATCAAAACTGTCATTCACAAAACCAGCCCAGTTATGATATTCACTCTAGGCAGGCATATATATGTTGTACAGGGACAGAAACGTAATTCCATTTGGTCATTTTATTGTGGGAGATAATATCGAACTGCTGACCGCGCGTCGCCCTCTTGTGGCTGCTCGCAGCATGTTCAACAACAGTGAAATCGTGGATCCCAGGGTGATGTTACACCTCAGTAACATCACTCCCGGATCCACGTTTTCGCTGTTGTTGAACATGCTGCAAGCAGCCACAAGAGGGCCAGAAACTCAAAGCGTGCCTCAAACTTTAACAAATCATTGTACAAGGCTTAATAAAGGCTCATTGTTAATAATGTACACATGCCCTGACAATTTTAAACGTTTTTGGAGATCGCTATACTGATCATCGTATTATGTGTTTATTGTGGATGGTCAATTGAGTTTCATTCGATGCTGAATGGCCATATAGAGCATTATTAGTAGTATTATTATTATCATCGCCACACACAGTAGTATATTAACTGTCAATTAATTCAAATTAAAAATGTTCCTTCCATTCAAAATGATTTTACTTCATGCAAATGCATGTTTCGCAGTTTTAACTTATACACATTTATGTTGTTGAAAATGAGCAACCGCCTGCCATGGGAGAAATAGGAGCAAGACAGAAACGTAAATCCATTTGGTCATTTTATTGTAGGAGATATTATCAAACCGAAACTAATTTAATATCCAATATTATTTTAATTCCATAAATACATTGACTTAATATCCAGCTATAGATTAAACATTTCAGAGAGTGTTGCTGCATGGTTGCTATAAGAGATAGTTGGATGAGGGCAAACAGATCCTGATTAATTTTTTCACAGGCACAGAGTTTCCACCCACACTTTATGTGGGTGATATTATATAAATCGTTTTGCCCTGTTTAAAACTTTAGTTTAATGTACTCCCGACCACGCTTCTTTTGTGTGCGGCAGTGTCCTGTATAACTGCATATGTGTATAATGCCCAGCAGGTGGCGGGCCACTTGTGCTGGTGCTGGTGGTGGCTGACAGCGCGTCGCCCTCTTGTGGCTGCTTGCAGCATGTTCAACAACAGTGAAATCGTGGATCCCAGAGTGATGTTACACCTCAGTAACATCACTCACCGATCCACGTTTTCGCTGTTGTTGAACATGCTGCAAAGCAGCCACAAGAGGGCGGCTGCTTGCAGCATGTTCAGCAACAGTGAAATCGTGCCTCAAACTTTAACAAATCATTGTACAAACTTTAGAAACGGATAGTAAGTTGTATAAAACTGAAACTAATTTAATATCCAATATTATTTTTAGTTTTAATATTATTCCATAAATACATTATTATCCAGCTATACATTATAAATTAACAGGCTGCTCGGATGTACTGCACTCGTTCCATACATATGGGCCACTACTCTGACACAATTAATATCCGATTTTCTCCATTCGAAACGTGGGTAAATCTCTGGGATATACAACCCAGAGATTTACCCGGAACGGGCCACTACTCTGGCATACATTATCCGATTTTCTCCATTCAAAATACGGGCGATTATAATCTTGGGGATTATACGAAGGTAATTCAAGAGTAATTCAAGTTATTCTAGTCATTCAGAGTATCAACATTGCAGGAATAAAATACATTTCAAATGATTAATGATTATTTAAATTATAAGTGTGTAACCCGGTTGAAATATATTAATGTATATAAGATATATTATTATACGTCTGAAAGTTGTGTTCCGTTCTGTGAATTAGCCAATCGGATGTGTAGTTCAGAGGTCACAATGAAGTACCGGAAAACGCGTGGGCTAGTAGTAGCCTAGCCTAGCTTAGCCTAGCCTAGCCAACGTGGTCTGTGTGGCACTGCGAGAGACGACCGGAGACCATGTGAGACCCTGAAATGAGTCAATAGCAGTGCTCCTGATGATGATTGTGTGTGGATGTGCCAACCAGTGACGTTGTTACAGTGCTGACCCATTGCACGAACATTGTTTTTTTTGTATTCACACCATCCATTTTCTGGATACAGAGAATGACACAGATTGGAATAAATACAGAGGACTGATCCTAAGTGGTGTGTCACAAGCAGGTACATAAAAGACCCTGGACCGGAGAAGAAACAAAGAGACACTCAATATGACTTACAACAACAAAGAACTGGTGGTATTCTATATTACCTATAAACTATCCCAGAAAGACTACCCCTTTAATCACACTGGGCTTGCAGGAGCGTTTGATCGGACTGAGGGGGCGGAAGTGGAAGAGGTTGCAGCGTTCATAATGAACGGGACAAGTCCAGGGACTCCACCACAACAGTCTCCCCCTTCATCACCTCGGCTGACAGCTGGCCTGGACGCAGTGAAAGAGGCACTGCGGGACTCTGCCAATGAGTTTGAGCTGCGTTATGCCCTAGCGTTTAGTGACCTGTCGTCCCAGCTGCACCTCACGCCGGCTACAGCCTACCAGAGCTTTGAGAGTGTGATGGATGAGGTGTTCCGGGACGGTGTGAACTGGGGTAGGATTGTGGGCCTATTTGCGTTTGGAGGGGCCCTCTGTGTAGAGTGTGTGGAGAAGGAGATGAGTCCCCTTGTGGGACGGATTGCGGACTGGATGACCGTCTACCTGGACAACCATATCCAGCCCTGGATCCATAGTCAAGGAGGATGGGACCGCTTTGCAGAGATCTTCGGGAAGGATGCTGCAGCCAACAGCAGGAAGTCTCAGGAGAGCTTTAAGAAGTGGCTGCTGGCAGGAATGACGCTGGTTACAGGAGTTGTCGTAGGGTCTCTGTTCGCTCAGAAACGCCTGTGTCAGCCGAGGTGATGAAGGGGAGACTGTTGTGGTGGAGTCCCTGGACTTGTCCCTTTCATTATGAACGCTGCAACCTCTTCCACTTCCGCCCCCTCAGTCCGATCAAACGCTCCTGCAAGCCCAGTGTGATTAAAGGGGTAGTCTTTCTGGGATAGTTTATAGGTAATATAGAATACCACCAGTTCTTTGTTGTTGTAAGTCATATTGAGTGTCTCTTTGTTTCTTCTCCGGTCCAGGGTCTTTTATGTACCTGCTTGTGACACACCACTTAGGATCAGTCCTCTGTATTTATTCCAATCTGTGTCATTCTCTGTATCCAGAAAATGGATGGTGTGAATACAAAAAAAACAATGTTCGTGCAATGGGTCAGCACTGTAACAACGTCACTGGTTGGCACATCCACACACAATCATCATCAGGAGCACTGCTATTGACTCATTTCAGGGTCTCACATGGTCTCCGGTCGTCTCTCGCAGTGCCACACAGACCACGTTGGCTAGGCTAGGCTAAGCTAGGCTAGGCTACTACTAGCCCACGCGTTTTCCGGTACTTCATTGTGACCTCTGAACTACACATCCGATTGGCTAATTCACAGAACGGAACACAACTTTCAGACGTATAATAATATATCTTATATACATTAATATATTTCAACGGGTTACACACTTATAATTTAAATAATCATTAATCATTTGAAATGTATTTTATTCCTGCAATGTTGATACTCTGAATGACTAGAATAACTTGAATTACTCTTGAATTACCTTCGTATAATCCCCAAGATTATAATCGCCCGTATTTTGAATGGAGAAAATCGGATAATGTATGCCAGAGTAGTGGCCCGTTCCGGGTAAATCTCTGGGTTGTATATCCCAGAGATTTACCCACGTTTCGAATGGAGAAAATCGGATATTAATTGTGTCAGAGTAGTGGCCCATATGTATGGAACGAGTGCAGTACATCCGAGCAGCCTGTTAATTTATAATGTATAGCTGGATAATAATGTATTTATGGAATAATATTAAAACTAAAAATAATATTGGATATTAAATTAGTTTCAGTTTTATACAACTTACTATCCGTTTCTAAAGTTTGTACAATGATTTGTTAAAGTTTGAGGCACGATTTCACTGTTGCTGAACATGCTGCAAGCAGCCGCCCTCTTGTGGCTGCTTTGCAGCATGTTCAACAACAGCGAAAACGTGGATCGGTGAGTGATGTTACTGAGGTGTAACATCACCCTGGGATCCACGATTTCACTGTTGTTGAACATGCTGCAAGCAGCCACAAGAGGGCGACGCGCTGTCAGCCACCACCAGCACCAGCACAAGTTGCCCGCCACCTGCTGGGCATTATACACACATGCAGTTATACAGGACACTGCCGCACACAAAAGAAGCGTGGTCGGGAGTACATTAAACTAAAGTTTTAAACAGGGCAAAACGATTTATATAATATCACCCACATAAAGTGTGGGTGGAAACTCTGTGCCTGTGAAAAAATTAATCAGGATCTGTTTGCCCTCATCCAACTATCTCTTATAGCAACCATGCAGCAACACTCTCTGAAATGTTTAATCTATAGCTGGATATTAAGTCAATGTATTTATGGAATTAAAATAATATTGGATATTAAATTAGTTTCGGTTTGATAATATCTCCTACAATAAAATG
Organism: Dallia pectoralis; assembly: GCA_029465975.1. Lineage (NCBI taxonomy): Eukaryota > Metazoa > Chordata > Actinopteri > Esociformes > Umbridae > Dallia > Dallia pectoralis. Next base: position 14,643,586 of record CM055737.1, on the reverse strand, counting down.
ACCAAATGGATTTACGTTTCTGTCTTGCTCCTATTTCTCCCATGGCAGGCGGTTGCTCATTTTCAACAACATAAATGTGTATAAGTTAAAACTGCGAAACATGCATTTGCATGAAGTAAAATCATTTTGAATGGAAGGAACATTTTTAATTTGAATTAATTGACAGTTAATATACTACTGTGTGTGGCGATGATAATAATAATACTACTAATAATGCTCTATATGGCCATTCAGCATCGAATGAAACTCAATTGACCATCCACAATAAACACATAATACGATGATCAGTATAGCGATCTCCAAAAACGTTTAAAATTGTCAGGGCATGTGTACATTATTAACAATGAGCATTTATTAAGCCTTGTACAATGATTTGTTAAAGTTTGAGGCACGCTTTGAGTTTCTGGAGAATAGTCATTTTGGCCCTCTTGTGGCTGCTTGCAGCATGTTCAACAACAGCGAAAACGTGGATCCGGGAGTGATGTTACTGAGGTGTAACATCACCCTGGGATCCACGATTTCACTGTTGTTGAACATGCTGCGAGCAGCCACAAGAGGGCGACGCGCGGTCAGCAGTTCGATATTATCTCCCACAATAAAATGACCAAATGGAATTACGTTTCTGTCCCTGTACAACATATATATGCCTGCCTAGAGTGAATATCATAACTGGGCTGGTTTTGTGAATGACAGTTTTGATTTGGTCATTCCAACAATCCACTTTGACCGTTCCCTGTTCATATCCCACGTAACTAATGCTCAGGCAAACAAAATAGACACTGCAGACCGTCTTCACTTTAACACACTGTGACGACCGACGACGGACGGAGAGAAAGATAGGCTACAGTTAAAACGAAGCAAAATGAGCGAAATAACTACAGGTAACTATTTATATACTTCTTTTGTCAACGTTCAATATATCTCTGTAATTAATAGCTCTAATTATTACCAACTCACTCCGTCTGTCAGAAAAGTTTAACTTAAATAGTTAAAAAGTTATTTTCTCTAGAACGCGTGAATAGCCTACGTGTCTCGGATATTACACACGTATAAAAAGGTTATTAGCGCTGCCTGTCACTATTGTGAAGTTTGAGAATAAATCTTTTCCGACGACCATGCTGTGGAAAAATACAAGTAGGCCTAGTCTATCAGACGTCGTGTTTCAAAGTAGCTATGGCCGAACACAGTTCACGGCCGGAGAACGAGTGTATTATTTCCAAGAATTGAGCGAAATAAATACAGCTATACAACTATTTATGCTTTTGCTGTCAACGTCCAACACTATATGTAATGCAATTATTTGCAAGTCATTATACGAAAAGTGCTAAAACTAGAACCATTGGCCCAAAACGAACCAGATAATAGTTGTTTCAAATAGGCCACATGAAAAGTACGTTATTCAATTCAGGTAAAACCACTTGTATGCGCAATTGGCACAGGTGCATGGTTTTGACATGGTGGCGAAAACGCTTAATTTGTATCATCCGAAGTCATACGGCAATTGTGAGAAACAATTCAGATTACCCGTCCGAGCTCCTCACTGAGCTTCAGTTGGCCTTTTTCCACATGGCCATGGTCAAGTTCCAGATCAAAGGTGAGCAATTGTTATGGATGATTTTCGGTGTACTACAACGAGTGGCTACATACCAAACACAAATTGGCCTAACCCTAACACACAGGCTACAGTGTTCTTTGTGACCTATTTTCAGACACGGTGGATCTGGAGAACAAAGCCTGGGCCATCATCCGCTACGGGCAGAGATCTGGGGTGTGGCCGGATGACCCCTGGGTCCCAAACAGGTGTCGGACCCCGTTCGTCGCCTATGTCATGGAGAAAATTAAAACAAATTTAAGGAGACGCGCCAAAACAGCACTGCTCGAGGAGAGCAGAAGATCCCTTTTAGAAATGACAGGGGGCGGCCCGAGTCAATAAGGCATATATAGCAAAGGACTGGATCCCCGTCAATTATTTATTGTGCTCATTTGTTTCTGTGTGTGTGTGTGGTGTTTATTTCTGTTTCGATTCATTGTGGTGTTCATATGTTTGATTGTATGATTCATTCAGGATCATTTTGTTGTATATAATATAATAAATAAATAAGCAAGGTTATTTACAACTATCAACTTTTATTTGTTTGAACATGATTCTAAATTGAACCCATGCAGCTCAGTTTACTCCACACATGTAGAGAATGAATTGTACATGCCCTGGCATAATGACGTGAATATGTACCCCCCCCAACCACCTGATAGGATTTTTCCTGTTAATCCTGGATCTCCACTGGGTGGGTGGATTAGCATCTGAATATTTGGTTAAAGTTATTCTTCTTTATAAAATTGCATTCAATCATGGGAGCACTGCAGACTAGGTGCTTAAAGGAGCACATTTGAATTCATTCACAGAGAGTAACGGTTCCACAGTTTCAGCCGACATGTGTACAGCTCTCATGCGTAGGCTCTCATTTAAATTGCTTAAATGTTTTGACACATGTTGAGATACAGCTGTACGTGTCCTTAATTACATCTCAATCATATTACAAATGTACAAAGAGCCTGTAATGTCACTGCTGTTCCAAAAAATTGACTCACTTTATTGTAGCGATTCACACGACTACAGGCAGCTCAAAACAGGAAAATGGTGCAGGATGTGATCTCAAATCACACAGCGGCGTAGACGGACTGCACTGAATATGCCCATGTTATAAACAGGTTTATAGAGCATTAGTTCTTATAACTTGGACTAGGCTGAAAGAAAACACACACAGAGAAAACTGTTGCTTCTTGCTCCACACCACTGGGGTGACAACATCTGGTCAAAAGGTGAAGGACCTCACAGCCGAGTTTAACCGAGCCTCGGGAGGAAAGCGGCGGGGCAGTGGCTGAGTCCAGAATGCCTCCGGGGCAGTCCCGTAGCCACCTGAAACATAAACAATATAGATTTAATATTACATACAGTATTGCACTACAAGTGTTAGGGTCAATTACTACTTTTTAACAGTAAAGAGGTGTAGCCCCAGACAGACAGACAGACAGACAGACATGAGAGACAGACATGAGAGAGAGAGAGAGAGAGAGAGAGTGGCAGGACAGATATGAGACAAGATGTTAAATCCCCACAAATTGATCCCTGTTAGGCTTGTTGGCTCGGTTCTACGCAGTAGTTATGATTTGAAACAGGTACCACGGCCACCTGGACATTAGGGTTAGCTAGGGGTTAGTGTCAGGCAAGAGCATCCAGTCTGTGTGTGTGTGTGTGTGTGTGTGTCTGTGTGTCTGTGTGATGTTTGGGTGAAACTATGTCCAACTATTTTCACACTCATAATAAACGACATTATTTGAACAAAGTGTTTGTTAATGCTGCTGGTTAGGGTGACTCGACACGGTTCAATTTAAATTACAAAGGTAATTTGATGTAATACCTTTCATTTAGTGCCACAGGGTCAATTGCATTCCACCTGCTGCTGATCCAATGTTCTCCTGCTCTCTGCTTCTGTGCCAAAGTCCAACTCGCCACTGTCTCCTGTCTCTGTGTCACACGGGTCATTTTCTGTGGGCAAAACAAGTTTCACATTTTATGTCTACTCAAATTGTCTGTTAAATTTTGACTTTTTGAAGCATTTTACCATAGCCTCTCTTGGGAGTTATGAATAACTTACAGTTTCCATTCTACTGTCAGACTACCTAGGGGATTATACACTATAGAAAGAGACCAGACACATAGGTAGGAGGAGGTGTATAGCTCTTTTTAAGAGGCAAGACTAGTTTGATATTTTCACAAGCGGTTGGCCGAAGGACGGCGTTTGGCACAGGGCAATCAGACCACACGAAAATGGAGACAACATATTTTTTCCAGTATCCCAGAAACACCATGGCAATTTTAAACCAATCCCCAGAGGATGCACTTTCATATAATAGTATTCAAAAGTCTCTGTGACACAAGGTTCATTTTCTGTGGGCCAAACTAGTTTCACATTTTATGTCTATTCAATTTGTCCATTACAATCAATGGTGGGGTACAAACCTCACTGCGCTTATGATGGGAGGCGATGGCGGTTGAAACAAGTACCCCCCCGCCAGCTGGACTCCAGTACGATCGATACCCTCCGGTGTCCTTTTAATCCGTTTAGATACCTACACAGAGAGAGAGAGAGAGAGAGACAGAGAGAGAGAGACAGAGAGGGTTATGAAGTAGTGCATCAGACTTAAAGGAAAATAATTGGGGATGGCCTCTGTCTGCTGGTTTAATATGAATATGTTTGTTTCTGTGTAACTTATTTAGGGCCTGCTTTCCCCCTCTGTAATATTGTGTTTACAATTAATTGTGGGGTACAAACCTCACTGCGCTTCAGGCCAGAGGTGGTCCACAATCAGCTACGGCCCCGTAGGCTTCACTATTAATTTTATTTGTAAGCCAATGGTGTCATGGAGAAAACATGAAGAAGACTTAACCTAATCCCCTGCACAAGGACTATTGCAGCTTAAAACTGGGTGGCATATTGACTATGAGGTGTCTACCTTCCAGTCCGGCCCTGAAGCCCCGGTCTACACACAATCTCATCGGATTTTTATTTACCCTATCTTTATTACACCCTCTTACTGGTTACGGAAAGAGGGTGTCTATGCCAGCAGACCAGCCGCTCAGTAGAGAGTAACAAAAAAACAACCTATTCTAATCATAGACCCTACTAAAGAGATGGGTCTTAAGTACATTTATAATCATGTGTGTCTTACCGTTTGCTGTGCCATGTATCGCTGCAGATAATACTGTCCATTGAATTCAAAGTCACTTCTGGATAGGCTGTGGTCCAGTAAATGTGCGATGGATGGGTCAGTGTTTAATAAACACTCCTGTGACAAAGTACAAATAACATTTAGACTACATTAGACCAGTCTATTACCAGTATAAGGAACTAAATTAGACCAGTCTAGTATAAGGAAATATTCTTTTGATCCAGCCATTATTAACATTATTGTACACAGGGCTCTCAAGTTTTGAAGACAGGCAAGAGTGACATATCGCTCCCCGCCCGCCGCCCTCGAGGGAATGGGTGTGTTTCATAAATTATATTATTATTTGTGTTTTTGTTGTTAATAATTGCTCAGACTTGCAGAAGAAAATATTTGACACATGGCACTGACAGTTCACCCAAATACAAAGTATTTATTCAATTTCTGTGTGTGTGTGCGTGCGCGTGCAAGATTATGACTGGTGTTGTTTATTGTAGATGTTTGTTGCCTTTTTGGACTCCTTTATCATGTGTGGTGTTGGCTCCCATTTGAAGCAGTTCGGCTCAAGCCCAGCCATTTTCATGATGTCCCATCCATAGATAAGCTGTTTCCGAGTTGAGGTTTTGTTCAAACCGACCATGGAGAATACCCTCTCGGCATCAGTTCAACCCAGTCACCTTTAAAAAAAGGAACCAGGGGCATAATTAATATTGAGCAAGTCATGTTGTGTGCAAAATATTTCTTACCTTGTTCTTTGTTGAGGACATTCTTCCCCAAAACTCCTAAACGTCAAAGAGTGTTGGGACCTGAGGCATGGCAATGTCCATGAGTTGGTACTCCATAAACTCCTCACTTACTTGGTCTTGTTCCTTAGGGTCATGAAAAGGAAGGAGTTCCTGAAATCTTAAAAAGACCACATGTGTACAAGACTGATTAGAATACAGTGACAGACAGATTTGTTTTGTGATCATGATCATTAAACTTAAAAATATATAATCCGAATGTGAAAACCCTTGCCTGTATACAAAGTATAGGGCATCTTCAACCCCACACTCAGCTCTCAGCTGCACATCAACAAATCGTGCATGCTTCAGGAGAGCATCTTTCAATGGGAGTTTCTCCATGGCATACTCCACAGCTTTGACCAAGAAGGCCAGTGCTACTTGCTGGAATTGTTGAGCCTTCTGTGGTGTGACCTCTAAAGCCTCAAGGAGCCTGTTGAGCGTAGCTCTGGTGGTGAAACCCACATTGAATTTTTCTCCTGACAGTGTGGCAGAAGACATATAGAAAGTTAGTCAAATAAAGGCATCTTATAGTATTTCTCTGGGTTATACCAGTTTCAAGTTTATTGTCATACAATCATATTAAATAATATTTATCAGTCATGGTAATTTGTTGTGCTCAAAGTAATCTCAACTTTATAGATTTTTTTAAATATAAAGTACATAAATAGTCGAGGTAAAATAAAAAAAGATGAATTTTAGGTGAAGGATTAATTCTAAAAAGTGTGGCATTTGAGAGTGAGATGGTTGAGTAGAGTTCAGCATCCAGGATAGAAGCTGTCTCTGAATCTACTAGTGCTGTTTCTGATGCTCTTATGTTCTACCGGATGACATAGGGGTGAATATATTGTGACTGATATAGTTTTTACAATGTATTGTATCTATTATCCTTCATCAGCAAGACAACTCAATCCATAGAAAAGGTGTATTTGTAGTAACATTAAAAAGGGAGATCATGACTTACCGTACTCATGTGCTCAAAGTGATGCTCGGAGCTCCAGTGGTTTTACCTCTGGGTTGGTGAACAAAACTTTCGAAAGATTGCACCAGAATGACGTGAACAATTCCCGGAGATGCTTCTTTTTCATTCGTTGTTGCGTTAAAACTTACCCAGATACAATTGTGCTATTTTCTGATTGGCTATTGTGTAGCCTGTTTCTTTTATTTTGATTGGCTGAGAAGTGTCAGGCTAGACCATTGACTGTAGGGCTAGACTGAAGAACTCCAGGGGAGACGCGCTTGATTAGTGCCGGTTCCATAATGAGAGCTGCGCGGCCAGACAAATGTTGGGCGCTGCGGCAAATTAAATATATTATAGATATTTTTTTCCGCGTGAGAAATACAATGTGTGGCGGGAGTGCGTGACAAAACACTGAAATGAGTGACTGTCACGCTCATTGCGTGACACTTGAGAGCCCTGTGTACATATATATATACACACACACAAGCAGTTATTCTGACCAGATGTTATGAATGCAAATGTATTACTATATTATCTACTGACAATAATGTCAGTTTGTCACTTTCTCATTCGAAACCAAGTATCTTACAGAAGTAAACACATTAATATTCACGTTTACAAAGTATCAAAATGTCTCATACCCAATTATTAAAACATGCACGTAAATGCAGTGAAGGCCTGTAGCTCGTCCACAACGCAACGCCACCCGGCGCCATTTCAGGGTCTCCGGTTGTCTTGCAGAACCACACAGACCACGTTGGCTAGGCTAGGCTAAGCTAGGCTAGGCTACTACTAGCCCACGCCATTTCCCTTGGATGCAGATTCTCCCCCAGCCGCTAAGAAAGACTAATGTAAATGTAGTCTCTTATTTTCCTTACCAGGCCCTACCTCAAAAAAAAACAAGCTCCTTCCAGGAATTATTTACCTTAATGCTCAAATGTCATCTTTTACTTCTAGCTCAGATAAGGGAATTATTGGTTTGCATGGGAATGAATCACCGCGTAAGCGTGCGTGTCTTAAGTCGTTTTTTCCTACATCTAGATACCATGGTAGTAGGCTTATCTGTTTATGGTAACAACAGTTGGATCTTTTTCCCCCTTCACCCCTGGTATTTACCTACTATTGTAAGCAGTCACTCCGAATCGAACAAATAGAAAACAGGAGAGTCCAAGTTGTGTCAAAATCCAGTGATAAGATAGTCCAGAGATGCAAAGTTAAATTGCTCTTGTAGAATTACTCATTGCATCCTGTAGTCCAGATAAAACTTTTGCTGCTACTGCTTCTTTGATATTTATAGTATTTACAATACTCATTAAAAACAGCCACCCGGCATCCCTAAGAACTTAATGATAAAAAATAAATTAAAAAAAAAAAAATACTACTAGCCCACGCGTTTTCCGGTACTTCATTGTGACCTCTGAACTACACATCCGATTGGCTAATTCACAGAACGGAACACAACTTTCAGACGTATAATAATATATCTTATATACATTAATATATTTCAACCGGGTTACACACTTATAATTTAAATAATCATTAATCATTTGAAATGTATTTTATTCCTGCAATGTTGATACTCTGAATGACTAGAATAACTTGAATTACTCTTGAATTACCTTCGTATAATCCCCAAGAAGCACCAGCTCACTGACATGCGCGTTAGTCAAACATGAAGACTTTGACAATCAATGAGGTTGAATCAGATGTCATTTTCTTTATCGCCAACAAAGATATTAAGTGCGATGAAGAAGTCACATATGATTACGGTGTTAACCGCAAGTCCTTCAAAGGGGAAGCAGCCGATGCGGAATGGCTGGACGACTAATTATGGAAACATTTTATACATTTTGAACATGCCAGACTTACACTTTACACACTTTATTATGTTATACATTGTTTTACTTATATTTTATTTATAAATACTTATTACATACATTGTGCATTTCATTTTATACATTGTATACACTTTACACGATTTATTGTATGCATCTTATACATTGTTTCCATTTTATTGTTAAATACTTATTCATGTACTTTGACATAAAGTTGTGACATGTTTTGTTGCACTTAAGTAGTTTTGAAATAAATTGTAATTTCTAAAAATAAATACTTGTTTGTTGTTTTTGGTTAATACAAAAAAGGTCTCAATTTGATTTGACAGTTCATCTAAGGGTAGGAACAAAAGACAATTTCAAGAGTATTGTTGGCAGGGTGGGTAAAAGACTTGCCAATGTAAAACATCTTTCTCATCAACTATCTTTTAACAACCAGCAACACGTTCTGAAATAATCTATAGCTGGATAAAACTGTATTTATGGAATAATATTAAAATTAAACATCCCGCCATATCTTTTTGTTACAGCGAGGAGCTGTAAAGCAGCTTTTCAATTACTAGCTTTTCAACACATCTGTTAACAGTTTGAAGGGGGTCATGAAATTGAATGAAGACCATTCGAATTCTGATTGTAAAACAGAATCACCAATGTTTTTTCCTTCGAATATAAAAATACAAACAAATAGGAATGATATCTGATGTAAATATTGTATGTCTAAATTGCCTGCATATGGTTTAAATGTGTAAACTTTCCTAGTTATTTTTTTTTTAGGAGGATTTAGTCAAATGAGCAAAATGCCAATTAGAATTTTTTGCCTGGATAAAAATGTTGTTTTCAATTTAAATAATTACTACTGGACCAGTTGCCTTTCCTGTAAGGATGAGTCCTCCATAAGTATTGGGAAAATAAAGTCAAAATTGCTGTGCACTCCAGATCGATTAAACAAATATGGATCTATATAAGATAAATAAGGGGCAAATGTACAGAACGTCACCATTTTGTTTCAACACATATCTCACCAACTAGGAATGACAGTTCAGTTAGAATCATCACTCTATTACATGTGAGCATAATTAGGTACTACGAAATGTCACAAGTGTTTCTAATTGATCAGAGGTCTCCAGCATTGATTGTTCACACAAAAAGAGCAGTGAATGTGTCGTCTCATTTCCACCCACTGCTTTTGGCATCAATATGCATAATCCAACTCGAAGACTAGGGATCTGTCTGTGAAAACATGTGATTTAAGTGCTACATGAGGAACTTGATAAATCCACTTGCTGGTGAGGAGACTGAAGTCAGAAACGTAAACAAGCAGCAGCTTAAAATGGCTGCTGTATAAAAGCTTGGCAAAGCGTCTCAGAGGATGACACCACAGGTCTGGTAATGTTAGCGGGTCACAGGCCCAATGCAGACGACTGCTTTTTACATGCAAGCGATTTGCAACTAAATACTTGCTTTTATACTTCCTATATTTGCTTGAAGTTGAATTGTCCCTATACTTATGATAGCGTTAGATGGTAGCGTAGAATTCTGAAAGTGCTTTTATTTTTAGTTTGTACGGTATAGGTTTAAGTCTGTAATGTCGCATCAAATACATGTTTGACTTGTATTACCTGGTACTTGCATTTGCCTTACCTTCCCAATCCTAATGGAAGGCACTACATGCCTATGACGTCAGACTCGTAGCATCTGGACGCATCTGGAAGACTCTATTAAGATGCTTCGAGTCTGGAGCATGTGGAGGACCTGGAGGACCTCCACATCCTCCAGATGCCCCAGACACAAGGCATCTGGAGGATGTGGAGGTCTTCACTGCGGTTACTTCCAGGTTCCATATTACAACCAACCACTTCTCCTCTCACAGTTAATAGTCAGTCATTGTCAATGTTATGTATTAAAGAATGTATTGGGAAAATAACCAGTAAAACATTTACATAAAAGGGCTAAGGGTATAGGTTACAATCCCAGCTTTGATTGAACGGTGATATTAGTAAGTTAGTTGCAGGCAAATAAAGGTCTGCCGTGCAAATGATTTCATTACATTTTACATGGATCCTGTTTTGTACGCTTGACTCTCAAACGTATGTGGAGTTAGGCATGCAGCTCACTACACAAGACTACTTTTGTTTAACAGTGATTTGTTAAGTTCGGACCGCCACATAGCAGAATGTATCATTGTTCCGTGTTTATTTCTGTGCTTTAGTGTAATTTTGTGTGTCAATAGACAAGTTGTCCAGCAGCAGTACACTTCAAACCTAGGTTATTGGTTGTAAGCAGCATTTACAGACCCTGTATATATATACACTAGACAGTAAGAATTATATGAGCCTTCTGTGGATTTCTATGGTATTTCAGACTGTCAGCTTGCGACCTCTTTGCTACGTTGTTAATGTGAAATCCATCAAATTGGAAATATAAAACCAAAGAGGGTAAATACTGCCTGGCAAGTATTGTAAATACTGACTTTTGTTTTTGTACTTTTCTTTAAAATAAAGGGTACATTTTGAAGAAAAAATAAATAAATAAATAAACCCATACAAATCAGCTGGGCTGATAATCTGGACCCGTCCTTTCAAATTATCTGCAAATATTATTAAGCTGCCCCCATCACCAGTCTATTTAACTCTCTCTCTCTTATCTTCTGAAACTCCCAGAGATTGGAAATCTGCCGCAGTCATTCCCTTTGTTCAAAAGGGAGACTCTGATCCCAACTGCTACAGGACCAATATCCATCCTACCCTGTCTTTCCAAAGTTTTCTAAAAACTGCTAACAAACAAATTCTCAACCATCTGGAATCCACCGCATTCTTTCCGCTTATGCAGTCTGGTTTTCGCTGGTCATGGCTGCACCACGGCCACCCTAAAGGTCCTGGAACGACATCATAGTCGCCATTGATAAAAGCACTACTGTGCGGCCGCTCTACATCGACCTGTCCAAGGCTTTTGATTCTGTAAACTGCCTTGTCCTGATCAGCCGACTCGACAGCCTGGGCTTCTCCCGCAACTGCCTCGCCTGGTTCTCCAACTATCTCTCAGAAAAGGTCCAGCGTGTAAAATCGGAGGCCTGTCGGGACCCAAGCCTGTCTCTATGGGTGCCACAGGCTCGATTCCTCGGGCCGACTTTATTTTCCTTCTACATCAACGTATGGCTCTCGCTGTTGGCACTGATCCATCTTTATGCAGACGACACCATCCTGTACACATCAGGCCTGTCACTAGATACTGCTCAAACACCCAGGAGAGTTTCCAATGCCATACCACATTCATTCCTAAACTCAGTTATTACTAAACTCTGGTAAAACTAAGTGTATGCTATTCAACCGATCTCTGCCCACACTCTGCCCGTCTGCCCAGCATCGCAACGCGTGAGATGGGTTTGAACTAGAATTTGTTGACACTTACAATATCTAGGTGTCTTGGTTAGACAGCTCTCTCCTTTCAGCCGCACATTAATAAACTTAAGTCCAAATTTAAGTCCAGAATTGGCTTCCTCTTCCGCAACAGAGCCTCCTTTCCCCACCAGGCAGCCAACCTGCCTCTGGTGAAAATGACTATTATTCCAATGCTCTGACTCTTGGCGATGTCATCTACAGAACAGCCTCAAACTCTCTCTGTTGAAAAAATTGGATTTGGTTTTACTATAGTGTCATACGCTGTAACAAATGCTCCATACAGCACCCACCACTGCAGGCTTTACACGTTAGTCGGCTACCGTCGTTAGGCACTGGTGTCTAACCCACTGGTTCCAACTTGTCTATAAGTCCCTGCTAGGCAAAGTCCTATTGCACTTAGCTCCCTAGTTACCATTGCCTCACCCACCCGCAGTCTGCGCCTCCAGTAGGTACATTTTTAGCCACACCTAAAGGCTTACATCTTTCGGCCGCCTAATCCTTTCATATTTGCAGCCGCCAATGACTTCTGGAACGAACTACAAAAAACCCTAAAACTTGTAACTCTCTATATCACCAGTTGCCTTTAAAACAACTCCTTTCTGAACACCTGTCCGACCTATGCACCTGCTAACGGTCTTCAACATCTCTCCTTTATGCTATGCCCACCTGTACAGGACATCTCTCCTGCACTATTGTCATACCTGTGACTTTGTATTACTGTTATTATTTCCCTCAGATATTGCTCAAATGCTCTTTCCCATATTCGCAGGCATATACAAACCATGCAAACGACCTACCTGTTGTGACTCACTTTATTCTTTAAATATCCAGTTGAATGATACTACCGTATTTTTATATTTTAAAATGTATCCGCTAGTGCCTTACTTATGCTGCTCAACAGAACCATATATACCTCATCCTGTTTTACGGAACCAGTATTGCCTTTTAAAAGCCTTATTGTGTCTAAATTTGTAATCTTTGCACTCCGTGTCTAAATACGTATCTTTGCACTCGTGTCTAAATTTGTAATCTTTGCACTCGTGTTTTATGTACTGTAACTGTATGTTGTATGTCGTCTTTTGCACATTTCTCGCTCTTATCTTGGCCAGGTCACAAGCAAATGAGAATTTGTTCTCAATCGGCCTACCTGGTTAGAGAAAGGTAAAATAATCTTTATTTTTTATTATTGATTTACCTTGATGCTTCATTGGCGAAGCAACAGGACGATATTCACGCTGGTGAAATCACCATTTACCATTATTATTGTCTGTAATAAGACTAAATTAATTTGGTTTAATTTAAATAATCAGTGTGATAATATCACGTTATATAACGGTGAACAATATTAATTTGCAGTCTATATTAGTCTATGTATGTCATGCCTCTTTTCACACAACGTACATCGTATACAAACATGTAGGCTATACTTTATACATACTTTACATAGCCTATTATTGTTTATGTATCAACTATTATTAATTGCCTATTGTTTCAGTAGGCCATTATTATTTGAAAATCATCTTTGAAAAAGTTAAATATTCTTGGCTGTGAAAAACATTGCCTACAGCAAGTTTGTTGTCTCAACTTCCCTGATGCCGCTCGTTATACATGACATGATTATTTTTATTTTAAACTCCCCATTCATCCATACAGCCCATTCATCTATACAGCCCATTCATCTATACAGCCCATTCATCCATACGGCCCATTCCTATACAGCCCATTCATCCATACAGCCCATTCATCCATACGGCCCATTCATATACAGCCCATTCATCCATACGGCCCATTCATCTATACAGCCCATTCATCCATACAGCCCATTCATCCATACGGCCCATTCATCTATACAGCCCCATTATGGCCCATTCATACAGCCCATTCATCATTCATCCATACAGCCCATTCATCCATACGGCCCATTCATCTATACAGCCCATTCATCCATACGGCCCATTCATCCATACAGCCCATTCATCCATACGGCCCATTCATCTATACAGCCCATTCATCCATACGGCCCATCTAGCCCATTCATATACAGCCCGACCGTGACCAATATACAAACTGTGTTCTAAAGTACGTGTTTAATTGTCTACAGTGCCTTAGTTACTGGACTGTAATTACTATAATACATTTTACAAATAAAAACTATTGAATTATACACTGTAGCCTAATGTTTTTATTTCAAGAGTCTGTGTTGCAATATGTCTATAGCTACGGCCAATCATGCGCAAATCATTTGAATGCACATCGCTTGTGATCTAAAATGTTTCAGCATTTATCTCATCTCTCTCATCTTTAACCGCTTATCCGGGGTCGGGTCGCGGGGTAGCAGCTCTAGCAGGGGACCCCAAACTTCCCTTTCCCGGGCAACATTAGCCAGCTCTGACTGGGGAATCCCGAGGCGTTCCCAGGCCAGTGTGGAGATATAATCTCTCCACCTAGTCCTGGGTCTTCCCTCCCAGCTGGACGTGCCTGAAACACCTCTCTAGGGAGGCGCCCAGGTGGCTTTTGTACAAGATGCCCGAACCACCTCAACTGGCTCCTTTCTATGCAAAGGAGCAGCGGCTCTACTCCGAGTTCCTCTTGGATGACTGAGCTTCTCACCCTATCCCTAAGGGAGAGGCCAGCCACCTTTCTGAGAAAACCCATTTCGGCCGCTTGTACCCGCGATCTCGTTCTTTCGGTCATGACCCAGCTTTCATGACCATAGGTGAGGGTATGAACAAAGATTGACCGGTAGATCGAGAGCTTTGCCTTTCGGCTCAGCTCTCTTTTCGTCAACGGTGCGGTGAAGCGAATGCAACACCGCCCCCGCTGCTCCGATCCTCCGACCAATCTCCGCTCCATTGTTCCCTCACTCGCGAACAAGACCCGAGGTACTTGAACTCCTTCACTGTTTCAGCATTTACTACATCAAAATAGGACATACAGATTGATGGATTTTAATTTATTCGATGTTTAGAAATGTAAATGTCATAGCTTGTGCATTTTAAAATCATGGTTTTATATTAGTATTCTATGGTTAGGCCTACATAAGACAATAAATACATACTATTTTATTAAAATATTTTACTTCATAATTCATCGTAATTCATTTAATTTAGGATGATAACACAGTACATGATCTGATGCTGTTGATGGCAGGTTATACTTGGTGAATGGATGGTGAAGCTGCGGAGGAGAATGTAGGTGCTAATTGGGATGATTCGTATGCTAATGACGCCAGCAGGCGCGGGGCTCTGGCGATTTAAGGAGTGAAAACAGCTCTGGCGCTTCTAGTGTTAAAGGACCACTTCACCAATTTTGCATTTAGCTTTGTATCAGTAGACAAATAGTAGTATTTTATAATGACCTTACTCCCACCCCTCAACTCCATCTGATAAAGAGATATCTTGATTTTAAATCAGGAAAAAATCCTTTAATGACGTAAAACGACGATTTTTACGTCATTGGAGGATTTTTTAAAAGAGGCTATAAACTACAGACAGAAGTAGATGCTACTTCTGCATTTTTTCAACCCGCCCATATGGGGTGGGGCCTCATCACAGATTCTCAAACCAGTGTCGGCCATCTTGTAGTTAAGCTAACCCGATCTTGCTTGTTGTGGACAAAGGTGAGTTTTAGACTAAACACGATGGCAGAATGTAATTTTGAAGACGAAATGGAAGAAAGGGATTTTGAAGATCTGTTGCGCGAATCCGATGTTCGTGGCTGCCTGTACAAGCCGTAATACAGTGGAAAACAGTTGCGGTTGATGGAGGAACAAGAGGCTGCTGTTGCAGAGGAGCGAAGCTTGCCTGGCAGTCATGAGGAAGAGCCCGTACAGAGTCGAGCTGGGGCGGACTGGTGGTGCCAGTGCTCTCGCTGTGCGCCTATGGACACAGAGTCCCGCTGCTGTTGCGAATTTCAGCGATGCCATTTTTTCTTGAAGAAATAACTGAATCTGCATTAGAAACAGGACCGCCAGCATGCGTAATAGAGCACCCCAGCTTTGATCCACACATGAGTTTTGGAAACTTATTTCAGGATTCCGAAGGTCAATTGGAAATGCCAGCCAAAGCCCGAAGGGACAAACGGACGCTTCGGTATGAGTGAGTATTTATTTGTTGTTCACGTCAGTTAGCTAAGCTATCGGTTATATTTACATATATGCTAGCTAGCCTATTGTAGGTGCAAATAGCTTGCGTTGCTAACGTTGTGCTTATTGTTCTCAGACAATATCGCCTAACAGCCTAACGTCATTTCGTGGAATGGGTCCTGCAAGGAGAGAGACTGGGGAAAGGCTATCGTCTTGTTTTGCCTGCCTGTGTTGTTCAGGATATCAGACAGAGATTTCCAGCCCTGACGGACAATACTGTGGCTATAGAGAAACTGCTGAAGCTCTGGCAGAGCTATGAGTGTGAAATTGTTTATATTATGTTTAAAAACAATAAAAGTTCAAACTCATCTTGGTTGTGGTTAGTGTTGTAGTCCTTTTAATGTTGCTCTATTAAATTATATATTTGCCTAGAGTAATATTGACTGCAATTGTAAAATACATAAGATTTCCCTTTTTAACACAAATTAATTCACACAAGGGAAATAATCCAGTTGTGTGTACAGTAAGTAGTTACAGCTAAATCACATTGAGAGTAACCTGCCTCCACAAGTTTATAATGTATTACTTTGGTTTACAAAAGAGTACAGGGAAATATGAAGAAATGTATATACATTTATTAATTACAAATATTATCGGAACTTGGGGTGGTTGATAGCCCGCAGCCACTGTTTGCACCGCTCTAGATGTTCAACGCAATGGAAACTAACTACATGTCCTTTCCTTGTGTTGGATGTACATCCCGGTACAACGCAAGGCTAGTATTTAAATTACTTTATCAAGAAACTCGTCACGGAAACTCATGTTAACCGGTGTCTTCTGTTTTCCAGTCAATTAGCTAGCCTTCCCTTCTGCCTGCCCTCTCGAGCCGGTAGGCATGGCTTGGGAGTGGACTCGTAGAGCAGCGAAACAAGTGCATTCTGGGATTTGGTGTATTTCATCCACATGAGCCCAAAAACACAATTTAATCTTTTTCTCTGCCTAGAAGGCACCAAGAAAAAATATTTTTTTTCTGTAAAATCGCCCTTTAAGAGCAACTCTGAGTAAGGAAAAGACAAAAACTTTCATCTTAGTGAGGGGGTGGGGATGACCCTGTTGCTATGTATGACACAATCTTTTGAAGATTATGATTGGTTGGTTGTCCAAAAAGGAAAAAAATAGTGATTTTAAGTATAGGGCCTATTCTAAGCCTTCACTTTGAAATTGCATCTGTTATTTTTCCAATTTGACTGCTCTCATACACACACAAACACATTATATATGTGTATATAAATAATTTTTTATCATTTAAAATGCTGTTTCTGCGCTGTGTTGGAAATGTTAGCGCGTCCCTAATAAGATCAGTCACAAACATGATACCTGCATCTATAGCGTCTTATTTACTCACTGTCATCCAATGTCTGCAACACATTTTTACTTCCTCTAGCCTTTTTCTCCTCTGCTAAAGAAACTCTTAAGCCTCTTAAAAGTCCTCACATTTTGACCTTCAGACCTCTTAAGGGTTAAGAGGCTTTCTGAATTAATGTTTTCTTTAATTTTAAGAGTAAACACCCACCTTTCTAAGAATTTTCTTAAAGTTTTGTCACTAGGAGCTACTCTTTTCATTAGGATTCTTTATGAATACGGGCCCTGGTCTTTTTTGGTTACAATAATTTTTACAGTTTATTATAAAATCCATTATTTCACCTGTCAATATTTTTTTTATTATTTCAAGATTAAATTGGTTTAAGTTAAAATAATGAATGTGGTAATATGGTACCATAAAAGCCTACATTTATGTGCACTTTATAAATAATAGTGGACACTTTTAGGCCATCTATATTCATTTGCTAGAGGTTTTAACATTTTGGTTTCACTTCATTCGCCCCGTGATTTTACAACAGCCAGGTCCTTTTGAAGCAAGGATGACCAAGATGCGTCATGTCACATGCATAGGTCAAGGGACCCCAAACCGTGAATGGGGTAGGTATCAGAGCCTAAGCACTTCTAGTGTTCAAAAGTGAAAAGTGGAATCCTTTTTCTCCATGGGGAACAGGATACAAATTGTTCAGTCAACTTTCATGCATGTACTTGACTAGGGGGACACAATTTACCAAAGTGCATCTGCTTCTACTCTGAAACTGCTTGACTCTGTTTACCATTGTGCCGAGTTTTATTACTTTGGATAGTTACAATAAACATCACTTGCATCTTATACCAGAAAGTTGTCTGGACCTCCTTAAGAGTGCGTAGATCACTCTATTATTGTTTTCACAGCTCTACTCCACAGGCTTCCAGTATATTGTTCATCTCTGTTAACACATAGATCATCTGGTTTCAAAACTAGATCGCAGAGTTGGATAGTAATACAGACACCCTTTATAACTACTTGTATGACTAGTCCAGTTTTCGTTATTTTTGTATTCTCACCTTATCCTTCGGGTTGGTTTGAACTAATTATGCACACCTGGTTTGAGTTTGATAACTAGGAGGGGTTTGTAAGTCACACTGGGTGTGGTTGCACTCTGCACATAGACGACTTATAAAAATGCCACCACAAGGCTAACACCTAAACACTGACATGACATTAAAATAATGAGAAGCATTGTGATTTCATGCACAGTTTTCCGTTCGCCCGTTGTCGTGTTTGTTTCAATATATAAAGAATTTGCTCATGAACAAAGAAGGGGAAAGGGTACAACAAACTTCATAACTGCGGTCTACAGTAAAAACCAAAACCTCTACTCGACTGTTGGGATTTTTAACACTAGAAACGCCGGAAGTTGGTCATTTGACCCAGAGGCAAGTAAAAAAATATTTTGCGGCACTCTATGAAGTTACAGAAATATCCTTTTAGGAATGCTCCTAGATATGGGCGCTTAATCCCCTTGTTTTTTTCCCTGTTAAAATAATCGCTGGAAACGCAGATTTAAAGCTATTTTGCCGAAGTTATGTGCTAAGTGGCTATCCGCCATTTTGCTTGTATTTTTTTGTTTTCTGTCACCAGGTGTGGTCGCATTTTCTGCAAGTGAATATCATGTAACGTGATATTATACAAACACAATGATTATTTTAAATTAAACCAAATAAATGTTTACTTATTGTAGACAATTTTGAGTTTAAAATAAAAATAATCATGTCATGTATAACGAGCGGCATCAGGGAAGTTCGGAACAACAAACTTATGTAGGCAATGTTTCACAGCCAAGAATATTTAACTTTTCAAAGATGATTTTCAAATAATAATGGCCTACTGAAACAATAGGCAATTAATAATAGTTGATACATAAACAATAATAGGCTATGTAAAGTATGTATAAAGTATAGCCTACATGTTTTGTGTATACGATGTACGTTGTGTGAAAAGAGCCATGACATACATAGACTAATATAGACTGCAAATTAATATTGTTCACCGATATGTAACGTGATATTATCACACTGATTATTTAAAATTAAACCAAATTAATTTAGTCTTATTACAGACAATAATATTGAGGTAAAGGCGGTAAATTTCCTGACGTGAATATCGTCCTGTTGCTTCGCCAATGAAGCATCAAGGTAAATCAATAATAAAAAATAAAAAAAATTATTTTACCTTTCTCTAACCAGGTAGGCCGATTGAGAACAAATTCTCATTTACAACGGCGACCTGGCCAAGATAAGGCGAGAAATGTGCAAGACGACATACAACATACAGTTACAGTACACATAAAACACGAGTGCAAAGATTACAAATTTAGACACGAGTGCAAAGATTACGTATTTAGACACGAGTGCAAAGATTACAAATTTAGACACAATAAGACACAAAAGGCAATACTGGTTCCGTAAAACAGGATGAGGTATATATGGTTCTGTTGAGCAGCATAAGTAAGGCACTAAGCGGATACATTTTAAAATATAAAAATACGGTGAGTATCATTCAACTGGATATTTAAAGAATAAAGTGAGTCTAGCAGGTAGGTCGTTTGCATGGTTTGTATGCCTGCGAATATGGGAAAGAGCATTTGAGCAATATCTGAGGAAATAATAACAGTAATACAAAAGTCACAGGTATGACAATAGTGCAGGAGAGAGATGTCCACTGTGCAAGGTGGGCATAGCATAAGGGAGAGATGTTGAAGACCGTTAGCAGGTGCATAGGTCGGACAGGTGTTCAGAAAGGAGTAGTTTAAAGGCAACTGGTGATATGAGAGTTACAAGTTTTAGGGTTTTTTGTAGTTCGTTCCAGTCATTGGCGGCTGCAAACTGAAAGGATTGGCGGCCGAAAGATGTGTAAGCCTTTGGTGTGGCTAAGGAAATGTACCTACTGGAGCGCAGACTGCGGGTGGGTAGGGCAATGGTAACTAGGGAGCTAAGGTACAATGGGACTTTGCCTAGCAGGGACTTATAGACAAGTTGGAACCAGTGGGTTAGACACCGAGTACCTAACGACGGCCAGCCGACTAACGTGTAAAGCCTGCAGTGGTGGGTGCTGTATGGAGCATTTGTTACAAAGCGTATGACACTATGGTAAACCAAATCCAATTTTTTCAACAGAGAGTTTGAGGCTGTTCTGTAGATGACATCGCCAAAGTCAAACATTGGAATAATAGTCATTTTCACCAGGGCAAGTTTGGCTGCCTGAGTGAAGGAGGCTCTGTTGCGGAAGAGGAAGCCAATTCTGGACTTAAATTTGGACTTAAGTTTATTAATGTGCGGCTGAAAGAGAGAGAGCTGTCTAACAAGACACCTAGATATTTGTAAGTGTCAACAAATTCTAGTTCAGACCCATCTAGCGTTGCGATGCTGGGCAGACGGGCAGGTATGGGCAGAGATCGGTTGAATAGCATACACTTAGTTTTACCAGAGTTTAGTAATAACTGAAGGTTTAGGAATGAATGTGGTATGGCATTGAAACTCTCCTGGAGGTGTTTGAGCACAGTATCTAGTGACGGGCCTGATGTGTACAGGATGGTATCGTCTGCATAAAGATGGATCTGAGAGTCACCAGCAGCGAGAGCCACATCGTTGATGTAGAAGGAAAATAAAGTCGGCCCGAGAATCGAGCCCTGTGGCACCCCCATAGAGACAGGCTTGGGTCCCGACAACAGGCCCTCCGATTTTACACGCTGGACCTTTTCTGAGAGATAGTTGGAGAACCAGGCGAGGCAGTTGCGGGAGAAGCCCAGGCTATCGAGTCGGCTGATCAGGACAAGGCAGTTTACAGAATCAAAAGCCTTGGACAGGTCGATGTAGACGGCCGCACAGTAGTGCTTTTTATCAATGGCGACTATGATGTCGTTCAGGACCTTTAGGGTGGCCGTGGTGCAGCCATGACCAGCACGAAAACCAGACTGCATAGCGGAAAGAATGCGGTGGGATTCCAGATGGTTGAGAATTTGTTTGTTAACCAGTTTTTCGAAAACTTTGGAAAGACAGGGTAGGATGGATATTGGTCTGTAGCAGTTGGGATCGAGGGAGTCTCCCCTTTTGAACAAGGGAATGACTGCGGCAGATTTCCAATCTCTCGGGATTTCAGAAGATAAGAGAGAGAGGTTAAATAGACTGGTGATGGGGGCAGCAATAATATTTGCAGATAATTTTAGAAAGGACGGGTCAAGATTATCCAGCCCAGCTGATTTGTATGGGTCCAGCTTTTGCAACTCTTTTAGTACATCGGCTGTCTGGATAGGGGTAAAGGAGAAGTGTGGGGAGGGGCTGGGCACGAGGGTGTAGTTGTTTGTAGGGCAGCTAGCTTGGGGCGAGTCTTTAGCTGAAAGGCGTGGCCGGCTTCAGCGAAATGCTTGTTAAAGTTCTCTAATATTTTAACCTTATCAGTATATAAGGCCATTGCTGCAGGCAAATATAGTTGCCTCCAGCAATGGCGGGTTCCTCCAAAGTAGACATCAATTTAAACATTGTGGTAGAATTTCAGTTCATATACATGTTTAGAAAAGCAGTTTGCTTACATAATTCGGTTGTTACAGTATTTGTTTACATTTGGATATATATATCTGTTAAACTTCATTTTAGTATAATTAGTTATAAACACACATGATATTCGGTGAAGGAGAGGAACAGACGTCTCCTGTGGCACCTCTCCCCCATACATTCCAATGTTCCAAGGACAAAGCAAATAGTTTAGGTGTGATAAACAGGGTGTGATATTGGATCCTGCCTGGGTGGG